>OY728127.1:1573887933-1575137933 GCA_963277665.1 Viscum album
TTGAGCCGAGTACCCTCATATTTTTTAGTAGTTTTTTCAATTTTTAGGATGGAAGTTTTAAAGGTAGGGATAATATAATGACTTGGATTTTTTGTTTATTATTTTTAGATACTATTAGGATTATTTTCAAGACCAGTCACTGAAACAACATGTGATTCATAGGTCCTATATTCCCATAATAAATGTTTGAAATATATTAAATAACATGTAGAAATAGTTTTCCTAAAAAATTTGTAAAACTCCAAAATGGGGTATTGTATAAAAAAATATAAGGGCATCATTTAGATTAGAATGTGGTTTTTACTCTAGTAGTGACATGACATTTTTTAGGGGTCATTTTAGGAAAAATATTCACGGGAATTATATTGATAAAATAAATTAAGAAATTGAATTAATTTCTTTTATTTTCCATAGTGATGGGTTTTTTTTCAAATAATTAGTCATTGGTTTTACATGATGGTTAGCTACTAGACCTTATAGACCATGAGAATGTGATAGGAGAGCATTCGTGGAAATCAACATTGGATCAAGACCAGATTGAGGTTGGTTTCACTAATAGAGTTTGTGGATTTTTTCAAAGATGGAAATTAAACCATTAATCATAAATAAATGATAATAAATACTTTTAGGATATTTTATTTTTTATATATCTATTTCCATAATCCTAAATGAATAAAGATCAACTCAAAGAATATAATTTATACTTTTATCACTGATATATTTAAATTGATGGTATTTTATTTTATTTGTTGGGTTTTATTCATATTTTTTCATCCTATTCTAAAACAAATAATCATGGATGGATGAATAAAGTTTATGGATCATTCCCCAAATGTTATGTATTTTGTTTTTCTCCACTATTTTTATTATTTTTTAGAAAATCCATTTCTTTTGGAAAAAATTTTTACAAATACATGGTATTCGATTATTGCACAACCATACTTCTATGCAACAAATTGGTTCTGCAGTTACAGTTCATGATCGATGGTGTGATTGAGTTGTAATGAAAATGGTGGAAGATCAGAATTGGATTAGATAGATTTATAGTTCTTGTTCTTATTGATTTTTACGAGTGATGTCAAATTGGCTTGACAGATCATTTTCCCATGAGATCTAAACCCATATTCTAGTAAATGATGATGGAAAGGCTCAACTTACCCCTGGTCTATAGGTTTCAGTGAGTCCTGTGGATCTTGGTATGTATAGGATGTTTCATAGGAGGATCCTTTATAATTTGGAAATTCTCATGTTACATAGCGTGTAATATCATGTTACATGTCGTGTGGTACACCAAGTATATGGCTCTAGGCTTTCGTCTTGGATAAAGTATAACATTTTGTGGGAAATGGACACATGTCATGTGACCCCTACATGATGAATCATAATGTACTTATGAAATTACATGGATATATCATGAAGTACATGGCTAGTGGAATGTGTTGTACTTGGAAACTAACATTTCCAGGTCTTGAGGGGCTATCACATAGGCCGAATTAGAGATACTCGAACATTGTATAAAAACACAAGAATGTTTCGAGAGACCTCTGCATTCCATGTTCTTCACTCACACACCATTTATTTTGAGTTTTACATTCCATGTGATGATTTACCACATTGGTATACCTAGAGATAGTTGGACCCTCTATTTACCCCGAGTGCATGGCATGCACCCCATTTATGGGTGTTCATAACCCTTTGTTTCTTTGTCTCGGCCAATCTTGGGTGAGTGTATTCCATTGTTTCATCCCATTAAGGTTATATTGTGGAATTACATTGACATCACAATATTGTGATCACCTCTCCAGGATGAGTCTCAGATTGATTTTATGGTGACTCTCCATGAGACTATAGTGTGATCCTCTGTCATATTTATAACATAGTTGGGGATTGTGTAATCAATGTTACATCCATGTGTAGGGAATTGATCCTCCATCAAGTAGGATGTATTATTAGGTTTTGTGTTATCATCGAAATATTATCCCCTATGTAGCGGGTTCATCCATATTGGGTTCATGGTGTCCCCCTGTGGTTTTGGATGTGACCCCTTATTTGAGTAATAGGGTAATATAAGACATGTGATCTTTCTTAGGTGTGATAAAATGATCTTGACCTCTTGATTGAGTGTCTCTAGTGTTTGAATGGATCTTGGATTAGATTATACTAGAACAATAATTGCATTGAGTATAATATTTTGGTCAGTAGTTGGCTGTGACCTCCTGGTGCTATAGTATTCTTCTAGAGTGTATATGGGATATGAATGTTACCCATTTATTGTTATATTTTGTATCAAGCTTACAATACATTATTCTTCAGGTTTAGTGTTTTCAGGGTATCCTACTGGGTATTGTTATACTCACCCAGGCATGGTCACTTCCAACACATGTCATGTATTATACAGATGATGATCATTCTGATGTTCTCTAAAGAGGATACAAATAAGGTAGTGAGTTGTGTGAGCTATAAATAATTTAGTGTTGTCATGTAGATTACATTTGATTATAGTCCTTTCCTTAGATAAGGTTTTACCCTTTAAATTTTTTTGGTTGTGCTTGTGGTTGGCCTCTTTTTTGTTTTTAAAACATTACTGGCAAACTCTGGTTGTGAGATTATCTATTTATTCATGCATTGGTTTTAGTTGCTTCTATATTTCATCATTTTTTGGGATTAGAGATGTGTGTGTGTATGTACATGTGCATTACGATATTGTTCCTAATTTTTGGGATATTCCTACTCAGCACTGGTCTCAAGACCTTAGCTAATTAGAGGTAAGCATGGGGAGGATCAGGTTGTATATCAGTGGGTTAGATCGTGAAACTCAAGAAGTAACATCATAATTTCATCTAAAAAACTCAGTTCATAGAGACTAAACCATTTCATCTTCCTCTGAATTCTCTACCTAGATCCATCCATGATTCCATTGAATCTATACTAGTGGTAGTGTCTTCCCACATATGAATTTTTTTCTTTAGTATACAACCCACACCAAGCACTCCACATATGATATATCTTAATATTTTTCAATATACTCACAATTTATTACATGTGTGGAATCATGAATTTACCTTCAGATATGAAATTCATGTAACACATTGTGCATATCTCGTTTTCATAAAAGAAGATCTAGATAGTATTCCACTGTTACAATATTCTCAGTCATCAATAAGGGTTCAATATAGTGTAGTAATATCTTCCATTTCTTCCTCAATCGATGATGGAATAATATAGGAGTAACTCTTCAAAAAACCTTGTCTCTTGTAGAAAAATATAAAGTTATTATTCTATGGTTGAAATAAGACATATTCGTTTTTTGGGAAATTTCATCCTCTTTTGAACCATCTGTAAACTCTTAAAGGTCTCTTGTACCATATTAGCCCCCAAAACATGATTCAGACTATCCTCATTCCAAAAAAGTAATGAATAAAATTTATTACCATATAATGCCTCATAAAGTTCAATATATATTTAATAATTTTGTTATTGTTGTATATAAACTCAACCAAGGTGTGGAAATGTTTCAAAAATCCAAAAATAAAATAAAAAATATGGTCTCAAATAATATTATTCAAATCACCCACTATAATATTCTATCTATCTAGGGATGGCATGATGTGCTCAATCTCAAGAGATTATTTAAGGCTATATTCAACCAGTAGAAAACTTATGATGTAAAACATGTGTTTATTTCAAATAAAATTCTATAGGTAAGTCAATAGATACTTATTATCTTACTAACATAAATATTTCCCATCTAAATCACTAATTAAATATCATAGATCAGTATGAAATGAGAAATATTAATTATACAATTAAGAATCACCCAAAAATAACCATGGATCATTAGGGTCCTAGGTAACACCATCAAAAATTACATTATGACAAACTCCCACTTCCATATAGGTAGTGAAATTGGTCAAAATATTTACAAGTACATTGGTGTTTGACATTTATCCTCTATCAGGAATATCTTGGGAAATGAAACCAGTAATATCCTTCTTCATCCCTAAAAAATATAATTTCTATCTAAAGTCATTTTAAATCAATGACACATTAGGATACACCACTCACTTAGAGGTTTGAAAGTATATCAACAGACATTCCCAGATGAATGGAGGGAAAACACATCTCCCTTGTACTAGGATCGCATAATCATCATCTTATGACCGCCCGAGTATTTAGTCACCACATAATACATATTCCCACCTCGTAGCACACTCTAGGTGGTTTTCTTGGCTAGAATTCAACCAATCTACAAAATAATATCTGACCAATAATGGAGCAAACATCATCAGTCCTTGGTCCTTAAAATCATATAGCCACCAACCATCCAACAAGTTCATTAGGTGTCGTTATACCTCTAAAGTTCTTTGGATATCTCAAATTAGATCATATCTATGAATTCTACCCAATACCACTACCTCAAATTGAGGTCAAAAAGTGAGAATGTATAGTCAAGTATCTTATGGTAGGTTTAGACAGAAAACCTATCTCTAAATAAATAATTCCACTTATACTTCAATGTGTGGACCATGGATGTAAAATAAAAGTCATTTGTATGGTAGATCTATATGTTCCCACCTTATAGTACACTCTAGGACGGTTTCTTAACTAGAATTCAACCAATCTATAAAATAATATCTGACCAAAAATGGAGCACACATCATCAGTCCTTGGTCCATAGAAGAATGCACCCTCCAATAATCCAACAAGTTTATTAGGTGTCATTATACCTCTAAATTTCTTTCACCAATGTCCTGAACTACCCATATTTTATGACTAAGTGAATATTCAACAATGTTTCCTTTACTCGGTTCATTGGACATCTCAATGTAGATCATATCTATGAATTCTACCCAATACCACTAACTCAAATTGAGGTCATGATGAGAGAATATATATTCTAGTATCTTGTGGTAGGTTTAGATAACAAAACTATCTCCAAATAAATAATTCAACTTATACTTCAATGTGTGGACCATGGATGTAAAATTCAAGTCATGTGTATGGTAGATCTACACATGGGGTTATATTTGACATGACCCATAAGTTATTATCTTCTTCCTCTACATCAATACATCCCCCAAACTAACTCATGATTCATGAAAATTTATGGAATATATGATCCCATTCTTAAAAAGAATAAACACTTGAGTTATTAATAAAAAAGTGGAAATTAGGGAACATGGTATCAATTCTATGTACTTGTAGCATACTTAACTCTATACTGAGATATAGGGAAAGCTTCCTTGGTGCATGTGAGTAAATGAGGATATCATTCATGAACCTAGAAATATAAAAATGATGATATGGGTGGGAGATATTATTCACAAGATCCATGAACAATTAATTCATGTTCATTAGTCGAGATAGAATGAAAAATTACTCACATATCCCATATTTTCTTGGAAATTCTCTCATTGGGATGTCTGCCTCTATAATATGCAATTGGTGAGAGCTCGATCGAAGATCAATATATGAGAACAATTAGGTTCTTTATAACAAATCAAAGAGATCGTCTATCCTGTGAAATTGATATCTATTCTTTAGCATCACCTGATTCATATTCTGATAATATGGGTATTTTATAATACTACTATATAAATTCTTGTTGAACAAGACATGTTCACCCCATACTGATGTACTCTGCATGATGAAAACCATACATTACATGTTTTTGAGTTCCATATGATATGTGGTTATTGAAATGGGATATTTAATTGTTATGTTTTATATGTGGAAGTCACATCCAATCTCAAGAAGAATTTATGGGAAGACGTGTTGATAGATATCTAAAACTAGATAAATAATGAGAGGGATACCACTAATTTTACAAAAATATCCCATCCAGCAATCTGTACCATAATTTTCCATTGATAACTAAAGGTTGGTCCCTCTCTACCTACTTCCAAATCCCATTCACCAGTATTCAAAAACTTCTCTACTAAGGTTTATGTAATCAATGACCATTTTAAGTAGTAATAAATGTGAGATAAGAATCTGTTCAATCATTCCATGCAATGAATCACATAGAATCTCACCATCTATAGAATTGTGAAGTTCAAAGAAGTGTATGAATGTTAATGAATATAGGAAACTTAAGAAATCACTAAAAATATCCTACATTCATTCCCAATAGTGTAAAAGGAAATGAACCTAAGAATTCAACATGATTGGGAATTCAATACCACTAAAAACTTATGCAGATATAAAAGAATGTCAATCCTTGGAATGAAAAAAATATATAGACAATATATATTAGATCAAGAACATACCTTAAATAGTAAATGTTGCCTCGCAACCATCTTTAAGAGTCTTATCAAAAACATATACTTGACCAACATTTGCTTCATCACCTTCTCCCTAAGGTACATTGTTTTCCTGATTTATCTCATTCTATGCCTTTTTTCAATGACCCCAATGGGATCCTAGGTTCCATGATTATGATTTCCTAGATCCCTTATAGATTCCTAATCTCAATTATCTATGGAAAAATTGGTAATGATTCCCCATATTACACCATTTTTTACACTTTCTTTACATAGTTGAAGAATTGTGGAAACTATCTTAAGGAACTAAGGAAGATGAACTATGCTCCACCTACTTTCCACTACCTTGTTTCACATCTATAGTTTTCATTTTCCTACTTCTAGAATATACACTCATTGTAGAAGTAAGAGGTACACATTTTTAATTACTGAAATACAAAAGATGGATAAAAACTCAATCATCAAACATTCCCTTATCAATAATAAAGTCCTTAAAAAGAAACTTCAAGTTTTTAGTTTGGTAAAAAAATCCAAAAATTCCCCCAGATTCCAAAATGAAGATCAATCTTTAATATATCTTCCCTTATTACCACATTTTACACCAATGGAGGAGTAAAGAGAAGTATCTCATTGAAATTAGTGGTGTATATGGATATAATTACGGACCCCTATTGTAGACCTCCTATGCTTGATCTATATTCAATATGTGGGGAAATAATTACATGAAAATTTGTTCATTGATAGTCTCTGGTAGGATTCCCTCACATATTCGAGGTTGTCACATCATACCCCACTATCTTTTGGATGTTCAACATATCATGGACACCTCCAGGTTAACCATTCCATATTTGGGATTATTAATGAGTTAAATAACACCATCAATGATTTGAATATAGTCATCTACATCATGTATCACTATTGTGTCTGAAAATTATGGTGGATGATAGAGTTAGAAGTCTCTAGAATAGTTGACCATGGACCTCAGTACTCATCCACCCTATTAAAAAACAAGAAGAATGACTCCTTGGTGATATGGTCTAACCATCTGCACTACTACTATGGGTGTAGGATCATTCTGTGTTTCACCCTCCTCTGTAGTAGGTAGTAGAATGGGATAATTCTACCTAGTAGGAATATCCTGACCCACATCAACTGATGGTCCCATCAGTCTCAATCAGGGAAACTTATTATGAAATGTGATTGAAAAATATAAAAAAATGATATCATTAGGATGGATCTTAATTATTTAAAGAGATCACACAAAGTTTATCATTGGATTCTACCCACAACCCAATTTATGTCCTTCATTGTACTAATGAAAGTCTTCATCGATGTACACTAGTCATAATCACACACACATATATATATAACATAATAGAAATATCAATTTATAATAATTAATTATATGATAGATATATCATAAAAACGTAGGAAAATAAATATATAGCAGTCGATATAAGAAATAATTCTATCATGAATGGATAGCTCAAAATTAAATAACTAAATTAAATTTATAATACACATCATATAAAAGGAATATATATGGAATGTGATCCTATATGAACACTCAAGATGAATAAATGCACCAAAATCCCAAAAAACTATTACACTAATCCCTTAAAGGGTAACAATAAGGCACCCATATTTTTAAAAAATACTTAACCTTAAATAATTTGATTTCATTGATAGATTTTGTTATATGAAACATCATGTTTATACAAACCATATAATAATACGAAAATGATTTATCCCTCATATAATCTAATTGTTGGTATGTTGGGTATGAGTTATAACTAATAAATTATGAAAAATATATCATCTATAATTTTATAAAATGAATTAATTAGTTATCTAACAATTAAAATTAAAAATAATTATTATTTAAAAACAAAAGTTAGGTCTTTTCTATAAATATTTTTATGTGTGTAATGTATTTTTATTAATAATTTAAATTATTCTCTATTTTACAATGATTTTAATGAAATTAATATTTTATTTACAAGAAAAAAGTTTTATTACATTCAATAAATTTTTCTATAATCATAGGATAAGAATAAATCTAGTTTTATTCTTACTAATGAATATTATCTAAAAATAAGGTTAATTGTATTTTTCACAATTACATTAAAAACATTATTTCATTTAGTTGTATTTAATTAGATAAAATTAATTAAGTATTTATAATTAGAATAATCAAATTAGGTATATATGACCCTTTTATTTTTCATCAATATAAATAGTAACCTTAGTAAAATTTATCACCTTAGTAAAGGGTAAATTAGGTTAATCTAGATAAAAAATAAGTGATAAGGACATAATTTTTCATCCTAATTACTAATAGACTAATTTAATTCTACATTTATCACCTTTGGGTCAAGAATTATTAGTTCAATTGACACATATCCCGAAAAATTATTTATGTATTATTTAAATCACTAAAAGTTACAAAATGATACTCTCTTACATTTAAATATAATTTTTGTGTTCACATAGAGACAAATAACTATTTATGAATGAATATGAAAAGTTATTTTGTGAATAAATAATTTATATTAATTATGGAAATTTATTTATATTTTTTAGGTATTATATATTCAGGTCAAATGTATACACAAAACCAAAATAGTATTTATTAAATTAATGGAAACATAAAATAAATGATTTCATAAATATATAATGTGATATAATTTTATTGAGTTATAGTGTTACATTAATTTTATAGGTGAATATTACATATTATTGTTATGTTAAAATATAATATTCAAATTAAAACTTTTTATTTATGTCTTTTAATTAAAATTAAATAAATAATATCAAAATTAGAAATAGAAATATTTTATAAAAAAATATTTTAGTAAAATATATAAAAATCATGAAAATCATTAAAGAAGAAAAAATTTATATTATAAGATAGAATATTTCATAAAATTACCATTTATCTACCAATTTTCACCTTATAATCCAAAATTACAACCCTTTAATATTGAGAAAGATTTTATCATTGTTAAAAGTAAAATTGATAAACTAAGGCTTTATAAAAATTATAAGGTTAAAAATGACACCAAAACAGGTATAAATTTTATTTTGTGGTTTTATTATAACCCTATACAACCTTATCTTTTAATCCCTATAAATTTTGAGGTAGTTGGATTGATAATGATATTTTTATAGTTTGGTCTATTAAGAAATTCCAAAAGTGCCCCAAACCTCAATTATAAAAGGGCACCTCCTCCCTTACTTCATTAAACCCCATTGTGCCTTATAGCTAGACCAATATAACGATCCTAACTTTTATTAATGAAATTCCTATTTATATAATTAAATGTCTTGGTATGTAAAATAATTATATAAAATATATATACTCCCTTTGTTTTATGTTTTTGGATTTTAAAATACCGTTAAGAATTGTTAGAGTTGCTAATATAGTCATTGAATAGTGATCACATGATTAGTATAAGTATAGAGCTTTAAAAAATCCAATTTACTCGGTAAAAGGACGTGATGGCCACATATAGTAGAATTGATCCATATGAAGACCATTTTTCAAATCTCAGAAAGGAGGTATCACCACCGAGCTTCACTGTGGACCAAGTTGTAGTCGAGCTTAAATATGTTAAGCTTGAATAGAATCGCATATGAGGAAATTGGATGTTAATAGATATTACCACTTGAGCAATGTAATCTGAGCCACCAAAAGAGTCTGTCATCATCGCACACCTTACCATTAGGTATTATGCAACTGTTATAAGGGGTTATGTAATAATACCCTAGCACTATAATTATCTGCATTATTTTTTATAGAATAAATAATATACAATCATTTTATTATTGTTACTTTGTAAATGGTTTTTAAAGCACAAATAGTATTTGTAGTTAATATTCAATTAAGAATTCAATTTTGAAGAATTAATGGATTTTTTAATTAAATAATATTTTAATAAAATATTATTACCAAATTAATTTTTATTAAATATAAATAAAGGTATTATTTTAATATAATTGTAATTTTTATTAAGGTTTGAAAGTTGTTTTTGTCAAAACCCATGAATTTTCAATAAATGTCGGTTTCTATTTTAAAAGTAATAATTCACATATTTAGAAAATTATTTAGATAAAATGATATTTTTTAGATTCAGGATGTTAAAATTGTCTAGCGGTGAAATTTTTATAATTTTCTAAGATAATCGAATTTTTGGGTAAAAATTAAATATTGTTTAAATATATAATGTGTTTTATGACATCATAATGACCTAATAGTGATTAAATAAAATACTATAAAAGGGATATTAGGACAATATATGTTTTACCTTTAAAATAATTTGATCATAGATTTTTTTGATTAATTTTACAATGCCTTAGTGGACCCTCCAGGACTTATAAAATATTTTAACATTTTAAAATGATTTCCTTGAGAGTGTGACTCAACTCCACATAAGAAAGCCTAATATTTTAATATGTTTTCCCATTTTTCTTATAAAATAATTTTTTCCCCTCCCCTTTGGAAAAAACCATGGGCAACAATCAGGGTATGGTTTGTGGTTTTGAATATTTAATTATATATATTCTAAAACCTAAGTGTGTGAAATATTATAGAATTCCCATCTTTTTTCCTATTTAAACCCACCCAATATCACAATTCTCTTCACTCAAAATCCTTGTAGCACATCATTAATCGTTCATAATCTCTCTATAATCCTCCCAAGGATCCTCAAGCTCTCAAGAAGACCCTCCCCAAGCTCTTGAAGTCGCATACTCAAGTAAGGGATCCTAACTTTCCTTCATTCCTTATTTATGTCAAAGTTTCCTAATATTGGTATGCCCTTTTATTTTCAATTAAAAATGTTGGGGTATAATTTTTCACTTCCCCAATACTTCCCTCCATATATTTGAATGATTTTATACCCATTTCTCTCTCATTAATGCCTCATATCTACACTTGTTACCATACTGAAATTCCATAAGGTATTTCTCTCTCCTCATTTATATTCAAGAAATTATTTTATATTGTGCATCTAAATTATATTAAATATGCTGGGATATTATGTTATATGACCCCCTTACTATAAATTTCATTTATAAATTATGTGAGACCCCTTTCTCTTTCAAAAACCATCTTTATGATTTCTATTTGACATCGTTATGATGTCAAAGTTACACAAAAATTTCCCATGCCAAAATCATCATGTAAGTGAATATCATACCCATTTCCCTATTAAGGGTATTCACCTTTATGCACATGTACTTGTTCATTGGGGACTTTAATTTATTTATTCAATATATCTTATTCATGTATTAATTATTATGTTTAATGAATCCATGTTGTATGATCTATGTGACACACTTATGCTTGAAATAAAATGATTAAAAAGGGTGAACCATGATAGTGCTCCAATGCATTAGGTAAAGAATAGTATCATGATATGTCATGTGAAATGAGTGTTGAATCATGATAAATAATGTGAAATTAGGGTTTAATAATGCTAATTCATGTACAATGAGGGTTTTCTCATTCTCCATGTGCAATGATTCTTTTCTCAAGATAATATCATGTTAAATGTGGTTGTCACATCTCCATGTTATGATAATCACGCAATATCATGACTTTATGTTCATGTTTCTATTATGCTCCACTAATATTCATATTTCCTAACATGTATTTTATTCTTCATGTTATTCTTTTTTACTCCCTTACTTGGATTTATAGCTCACCCTTTTCTTATGTATATCCCCAGGTTATCTTATGCAATGCTAAGTGCGAATGAATGTTGTGGTACTGTAAAAGAGTTTTTAATAAATATACAATAATTTATGTCTTAAGTTTTCATGTAATGTTCCTAATTTCCCAAGACACTAGACCTATCGGTCCTCAGATTTGTCTTATGTGAAATTTAATGTAATAAATCATGTTAAAGTGTGTAATAAAGAGCAGGGTTCTTATAGTTTGTATCGGAGGATAGATCTTGTTATTTTTGGGATTAGGATTAGAATACCCTAGTGAAAGCCCTAAGGATAATACTATGTATAATAAAAACATCCCTAAATTATGGTGAGTATAGATTAAGTGGTTTTCCAATCAAAAACATCATTTTCTGGATATGAACAAGTATAGGTGGCTCTAGAATAGATGTATCTAGGGGTAAAACCCAAAAACACGTCCTTGAGATAAAATAAAATAGGAACTAGTGCATGAAAATGGGACTTACTTAAATCTTAGTTCAACACTCCCAATGGATATTATTTGGTAAATTCATAATCTTATTATGAACTATTATTAATGGAATAAAAAATCCCTTAAGAATATATTTTGGAAAGTAGATCACGAATAACATAGATTGAAGCCTATAAATTCATAAGTTAAGGAAATAAATGTAATTTATAAGTTATCCATTTTTTTATTTGGATTAAACTTTATTTATTACCCCAAACTTTACTTTTATTCAAGATAATGTATGGTAATATGAGGACTCATGCTAACAAATGATGTGAAGATCAATGTGATGACTATTCTAATGAGATTCCCAATATGATGGGAGTGGGAATCACAAACATTGACACAATACTCTCTCATTTAACACATGTTTTGAATATAAACATGGGTCAAGAAGAACTTCCACCCCCACCCCCCCCCCCACCCAAGAAAGAACAATCTGCAATCGAGAGCATCATGAGACAAAGGCCGCCTACTTTTAATGGATAATATGATCCCTCCATCATCGAATAATATATCAACTCCATTGAGAAGATCTTATCCATCCTTTAATGTTCTGAACAAGAGAAGGTTATTTTGTCTGGTTATCTTATAGAGGTTGAAGCTTATCAATAGTGTATATTGATAAAAAAAATATTAAGCCAGAGGAAGAGGTTGAGGCATTGAAATAGAAGGATTTCCAGAAAATGTTTTTCGATAAATATTTTCCTTGCATCCTATGATATAAGATAGAAAGGTACTTCCTTGACCTTAAGAAAAAAGATGATTAATAAATTATATAATATGAGGAAATATTTACAAGTCTTTCATGATATTCCCCATGATTTGTTTTTAACCCCGAATGCAAGGTTGGTCCCATCTTTGGTAGGCTAAAACCAAGCCTATAGAAAGCCCTAGCGATCTGTGACTTCAATAGATTTGAGGAAATTGTCTGTTGTGACCTCAAATTTGATATGGAGATTGGTGAATCACAAGGGTATCATGGGGATATGAATCTGAAATTGGGCTTTAATTCTATTAGTTTGGTGGATAAATTCAATGGTGGTAAGAAATTCCAGCACCACACTTTCCAAAGGTGTGGAAGAAAGCACCCCGAAATTGCCTAAAGGGGAGGAGGAAATGCTTTTTTGTGGAAGACAAGGGAACCTTTCCATTAATTACTAAAAATAAAAACACATTTCTATAATAGAGGATAGGAATGCTCTATTTGACCCTCAATGCATTGTTCATTACTTTAACTATGAAGAATCAGGGAACTTTGCAAGCCAATTTCCTATGCCAAGGGTTTTTTAAGGAAATCAACAACCTCCAAAGCTGCAAGGGTGAGATTTTTCCATTACTATTGCTAAATAAAATCCTAACAATGAAGTGGGGATAGGTATGATAGTTATTCATTAAATAATAGTGAATGTACTATTTTATTCTAGTTCTACACATTCTTTTATATCCTGAAATTTTAGTAGAACAATTCCTACACCACCAAAAATCATGGAAGTAGAGATGTTGGTGAGAATTGAAAATGGGGAAATTATTGCATCCCATTAATATAACTCCTCCCCTATCACAATTTTGGGATTGAAAATACCAAAAAACCTCGTCATACTACCTCTAGTGTAATTTCATGATAATCTTGGCATATATTGGATTTCCATATATAGAGCCAACATAAATTTACATGGGAGGGAAATCACTCTCTATATAGTGAATCAACCCCCGATTTTGTACATGTAGAAGGAGGATGTTGAATCTTATTTAGAACAATCATCTCATGTGTGGATATTACTGACCTATGATAATGCATATCTTCCTCAGATGATTATGTATAAGAAAGCAACCGTCCTTGAATACATGCCTATTATAAGGAAATTCACTGAAGTGTTTCCCAGGGAATTGTATGGTCTTCCTCCAAGAAGAGATGTCAAATTCTCAATAGATCTAATACCTTGGGCTTTGTAAATATCCATGAATCTGTATAGAATGGCTATTGTGGAGCATGAGGATCTAAAAAACAACTACAAGAGAATATGGATAAAGGGTTTATATGCCCAAGTGCTTCAACATGGGGTGCACCAGTCATCTTCCTCCAGAATAATGACAGGTCAATGCGCCTTTACATTGATTATCATGAGCTCAACAAAATCACAATAAATAACTAGTATCCTCTACTAGGAATTAATGACTTCTTCAATAAGGTATGTGGATCACAATAATTCTCCAAGGTGGATCTTCAATCGGGATATTACCATGTAAGGGTGAAGAAGGAGGATATCCCCAAGACTAATTTTTGTATAAGGTATGGTCCCTATGAATTCATAGTAATGCCTTTCGGACTCATTAATGCTCCAGAAATCATTATGGACTTGATGAATAGAGTATTTAGAGATTACATATACAAATTTTTGGTAGTCTTTATAGAAGATATTCTAATATACTTCATTACTAAGGAGGAGCATGAGGAGAATCTTAGCACTGTACTAGAGACCTTGAAAAAGGAGAATCTCTATGAAAAGTACAAAAAGTATGAGTTCTGGTTGAAGGAGATCTCATTCTTGGGTCACATCATCATAAGAAATGGGATACCTATGGATCCCTCCATGAAAAATGCAATTGAGGGATGGTCAAGGCCAACTTCTATGATGGATATCCATAGCTTCTTAGGGTTAGCTGGATATTATTACTGATTTCTGATAAATTTCTCAAGATTTTCAAACTCTCTTAACAAGATAAATCAAAAGGTAGTCATGTTTTCTTGGAGTGATGAATGTTAAAATATATTCAAATGGTTGAAAAGAAGGCTTATCACTGCACCCATTCTCACACTACCCACAATTGGAGAACTTTTAGTGGTATTCAATGATGCTTCGAAGAAGGGCATGGGCAGTTTGTTGATGGAAAATGACCAATTCATTGATTATGATTCTAGGAATTTTAAAGTTCATGAGAAAAACTATCCAACATATGATCAGGAGTTGGATAGAGTAATCTTCACATTAAAAATTTTGTGGCATTACCTCTTTGAGGAGAAGTGTGAAATATATATGGATCAAAAAAGCCTCAAGTATATATTCACATAGAAAGAGTTGAACATGAGCCAATGAAGATGGTTAGATCTGATCATAGACTATGACTACTCAATCCATTACCACCCTGGGAAAGCGAAAAAGGTGGTGGATGCTCTAAGAAAAAGGACTCAGTGATTCTATCATTGATGAGAATTGAAAAGGATCCAATATTCTTATATTTGAAGAATATGGACATGGGATTCATAATTAATGGGACATTATCAACCCTTTCACAAATTATTTATCAACCGTATCTTTTGTAAAGTTTAAGGATTATCAAAATGATGATGTGAGAATTTAGAAGAAAGTGGAAACTATCAAAAAAGGGAAATCCACATAGATTAATGTTAATGAAGAAGGAATTGTGAGATTTGGGACAAGAATATGTCTTTCATCAAATCTGGAGTTAAAGAATGAACATTTGGATGATGCACATTGTTCAAATTTCTCCATTCACCCAAGAAACACAAATTTGTATTGAGATCTCTAAGAGCATGATTGGTGGGATAACATGAAGAAGGAGATGGCTGAGTATACATCAAATTTTTGGTGTGTTAGTAAGTAAAGGTTGAGAGGTATAAGTCTAAGGGGATGATGGAACCATTACCCATAACAACATTGAAATAGGAAAACATCATCAGGGATATTGTCACTATACATCCAAATACATCAAATGGAAACAATCCTATTTGGGTTGTTGTGGATTGTCTTGCAAATACTTCACACTACATTGTAATTCGAGAGGATTTCTCATTGGATCAACTAGAATGGATATACATCATAGAAGTAGTAAGTCTGCATGGAGTACCACTATCTAATATATCTGATCGAGATCCAACATTCACCTCTATATTCTAGAAGATTCTACAACACGCTCTGAATACTGAGCGAACATCAGTACGGCTTATCATCCTCAAACTAATGTCCAATCTGAGCGGACTGTCCAAACACTTGAGGTCATGTTGATAGCATGCTCAATGAACTTTAAAGGAGGATGGGATCAACATATTCCTTTGGTTGATTTCTCTTACAATAACATTTCCCACTCAAGAATCCAAAAGTCTCCTTATGAAGAACTTTTATGGGAAGAGGTGTAGAACACCGGCTTATTGGGATGAAGTTGGGGAGTGAAAACTCCTAGGTCCAGAAATGGTAGAAGAAATGGTGGAGAAGGTTAAGACCATCTAGCAGTACAATAAAGCTGCTCAGAGTCAAAAAAATAGCTATGTTGATAATCATCTACGATACCTAGAGTTTGACTTTAGAGACACGGTATTCCTCTTTATATCACTGTGCAATATATTTTTGAGATTTGAGAAGAATGGAAAGCTTATTTTAAGGTACATCCGTCATTTTTAGATCCTTGATCACATGGGAGTAGTGGC
The DNA here is from genome assembly GCA_963277665.1 of Viscum album. NCBI lineage: Eukaryota > Viridiplantae > Streptophyta > Magnoliopsida > Santalales > Viscaceae > Viscum > Viscum album. The sequence continues at coordinate 1,573,904,852 of OY728127.1, forward strand.
CTATTGACTATAACTCCCTCTGAACCCATCTCAAGTATAAGATGTATTCCATGTATCACTCTTGAGGTGGTACATACCTGACCCATTGCATGTACTCAATCTAGACATTGTAACATTGGAGAATGAACTATCCTATAAAGAGAATACAGTGAAGATCTTAGATCCAAGGGAAAAAGTTTTATGAAATAAAACAATGCCCCTCATCAAGGTGTTGTGTAAAACCCAATTATTTGAAGAAGAAATAGGGGAATCAGAGGAAGTGATGAAACAAAGTTACCCTCATCTTTTTTAGTGTTGGAAAAGGAAATTTTGAGGGAGAAAATTCATAAGGGAGAAGATTGTAATGACCCAAACATTTATTAATGAAAATTTCTATTAATCTAATGAAATGTATTATTATGTAAAATGGTTATATAAAACAAATTCACTCCCTTGGTTTTATATTTTTTTATTTTAAAATACCTTTCATAATTGTTACCATTGCAAATATATTCATTGAACAGTGATCACATGATTATTAAAAATATAGGGCTTTAATAAATCCAATTTACTCAGAAAAAGGAAGTCATGGACTCATCTAGTTTAATTTTCCCATACAAATCCAATTTTTTGGAGTTTAAGAAGGACGTAGCATCACTAGGATTTGCTTTCGAAAAATCCCAATATGAGCTTCAACATGTTAATCTTGAACGGAATCGCTTATGGTAGAAGTGGAAGTTAATTGAGGTTACCACCTGAGCGATGTTATCTGAGCCACCCCAAGAGTCTATCACCATCGCACACCTTACCCTTAGGTATTATGCAGGTGTTATAAGAGGTTATGTAATAATATCCTAGCACTATGATTATGTTCATTTTTTTAAATAATAAATAATATACATTCATTTTATTATTGTTACTTTGTATATGGTTTTTAAAAAACAAATAGTATTTTAGTTAATATTCAATTAATAAATCTATTTTGATGAATTAATGGATTTTTTAATTAAATAATGTTTTAATAAAATATTATTACAAAATTATGGTTTATTCAATATAAATGATCATATAATTTTTATACAATTTTAATTTTTATTATGGTTTGAAAGTTGTTTTTTTTTCAAAACCCAAGAATTTTCAATACATATCAGTTTTTATTTTAAATGTGAAAATTCACATATTAAGAAAATTATTTAGATAAAATGAATATTATTTTTTGGATTCAGGAAGTTTGAATTATCTAATGGTGAATTTTTCATAATTTTCTAAGACAGTCATGTTTTTGAGTAAAAATTAAATATTGTTTAAATATATAATGTGTTAATGACATCATAATGACCCAATAGTGATGTAATAAAATAATATAAAAGGGATATTTGGAAAATATAAGTTTTAACTTTAAAATAATTTTATTTTATATTTGTTTTATTAATTTTACAATTCCTTGGTGGACCCTCCAAGACTTATAAAATATTTTAACATTTTAAAATTATTTCCTTGAGAGTGTGATCAACTCCACATATGCAAGTATAATAATTTAATAATTTAGTCCACTGGCCTTATAAAATAATTTTTTACACTCTCCTTTATAAAAAACCATATCCAAAAACCATGGTATGTTTTATGGTTTTGAATATATAATTATATAGATTCCAAAACCAAATTTTGTGAAATATTAAAGAATTTCCCACTCTTTTTCAATATAAACCCACCCAAGCTTCCACTTATCATAACTATAAATCCACAGAGAATGTCTCAAATCTACTCTCCTCTCTCTAGAATCCTCTCAAGGCTCCCCATGCTCTCATGAAGCCCCTTCCTGGGCTCTTGAAGCCAGACACTCAAGTAAGGGATCTTCACTTTCCTTCCTTCCTTATTTATGTCCAAGTTTCCTAATATTGTTATGCCCCTTTATTTTCAATTGAAAATTCTGGGGTAAGATTTCACACCTCCCCTATAATTTCCTCCTTATGTTTGAATGATTAGAGACCCATTTCTCTCTCATTAATTCCTCCCATGTACAGTTGTTACCATGTTGAAATTCTATAAGGGGTTTCTCTCTCCTCATTTACATTCATGAAATTATTTTATATTATACATCTAAATTCCATTACATATGTTGGTATATTATGTTCCATGACCCCCTTAATATCCATTTCATATATAAATGATGAGATAATCCTTTTTCTCTCATAAATCCAGTATATGATTTCTATTTGATGTTGTTATGCTGTCGAAGTTACATCAAAATTTCCCTTGTCAATATCATCATGTAAGTGAATACCATAAGCATTTCTCTATTAAGGGTATTCACCTTTATGAACATGTACTTGTTGATTAAGGACATTAATTTTTGTATTACTCATCTCTTATTTATGGAATAAATTATGATCTTTAATATATCCATGTTGTATGATCTATGTGGCACGCTTATGCATGAAATGAAATGATTAAGAAGGGTGTACCCTGAAAGAGCTCCAATTCATTCGGTAGAGAATAGTATCATGATAAGTCATGTGAAATGGGTGTTGAATCATGATAATTCATGTTCAATGAGGGTTTACACATGCTAATTCATGTGCAATGAGGGTTTACTCAGGCTCAATGTGAAATGAGCCTTGTCTCATGCTAATATCATGTTAAATGTTGTTGCAACATCTCCATGTTATGATAATCATTCTATATAATTAATTTATGTTCCTGTTTATATTATGCTCCATTGATATACATGTTGCCTAACATATATTGTATTCTTCATGTTATTCCTTGTTTACTTCCTTATTGGGCTTTATAGCTCACCCTTTTCTTATGTATGTCCTCAGGTAATCCCATGAAATGCTAAGTATGAATGAATGTTGTGGTCATGTAAAATAATAATTCAATAAAGATTTATTTTATATCTTATGTTTTCATGTAATGTTCCTAATTTCCCAAGACACTAAACATCTCGATCCTCAAAGTTGTATTAAGTGCATGTTTGTGTAATAAACCATGTTAAAGTGTGTAATAAAGTGTAGGTTTATTATAACCAACCTTCAAATATATCTCTTCTAAACTTCCATATCCCCATTTTAGATGTTTTTATTTCAAAAAATATAACCTAAGTGCCCTTTGGAATAGTTCTAAATGATATTTTTCAAATAACTAAGAATCACCTTAACCGATCACTTTTTTGCTACACTTATTTTACTCCTATAAATCTATAGAATTTATAATTAAATAATAAATTAGGTATAATAAATATTATTAAATGTTATTATGATTCTGAAAACACCATTATAAACCCTATTTTCTATTAAATAGAAATTTAAAGTATCGCTCATGAGTATATATGGATTACCATATCCACATAGAGATGCAATTAATTTTTCATATCTAAATTTTATGGATGGGAATGATGAATGTTTTAATGTTTACATATGATATTTATGACCTAGTTATACTTATTTAATGATAAAATCATTTCTACCTATTTAATGTCCAATCCTTTGGGAAATGATTTCATCCCTCATGTGCACATGTTCACTACCACCTCTATGAAGTTATGTGATTCATTATTCAATTTTATTTAACGTGGATGGTAATAAAGAAGAATTTTGTGAATTTATATGAAATATATATGATATAAAAAATCAAATAAATGTAAATTAATATTTAACTTTTTGTGTCTTTATCCATTGAAAAATGAAAAAAGTGTTCATGCATATATACAGACTATCATCTTCATGACTGATGTAATTCATTTTTTCTATCTATAACTCTTTTAGATGAATATAAATATGAATATGAGGAGTATATATGATATTTATATCAGGATTAATTTTTTTTTATATTTTGGATCTAAGACAAATGAACAAAGACCATAAATAATGAACTTGAATACTCCTAATAAATGAATCATTTATCATAAAAAAATCAACTTTAATGAGGAATTATTGATAAAAGAAGGTGTTAAATTGTTATAAAGGGATAATATATGATATTATAATTATTAACATAACTATTTTATATAATTATAAAAAAATTATATATACATTAGGATAAAATGATATTAAATAAATAAAAACTCAAGGTAAAGGGGTTTCTGTTACAATATCATTATTTATTAGGATTGTTTATGATTAAGATCTAATGATGAAATATATTTATCAAATTCTCAAGATAATCATGAGTTTTCTTATCTTTTAGTTATTTCTTGAAAATACATTCCTACATTTAATTCTCCAAACCTTTTATACTCAAGTGACTAAAAATATGTTTTTATGCAAAATCCACATCATTTCTCTCTTTGGTGAAAAAAAAACATTTTCCTCCATATTCAAGTATAATTAAAATGTTTTAAATAAGGTATTTTATATTCTGATATAATTTTGTAAATCCATTTTTACCTATGATTAAATTTTTATAAAAAAAAATTATGGAATAATTTTATTATTTTTCAAACATGGTACATTTTGAATTTTTTAAAAATAGTAATCAAGAAATGTTTTTCTAACATATATGACATGAATGGTCTTTTCAGCTTTCATTAAAAAAATTATTTGAGGATTCCATTAAAATATTTCATATTTATTTTTAAAGAAAATTATTTCCTATAAAAATTTTATTTTTTTAATATCTATGACTTAAAAATAGAATGAATATTTTCTTTCAGAATGTTTCAGGGATATTTTAATGTTATTTATATTCATAGAAGACAAAAACCCTTCATATAACTTATGATTTACTAAGGATATGATCCAACTATACCATCTATATTATTAATTAGGATGGTTTATTAATATTATGACACTATTTTAATGAAGACCATTTCATTTTCACGGGTTATGTTGTGATGAAATGATGAATTTTTTATAAAACCCATTTATTTTCCATGGGTAATGCTATAATAAATTATTTATGAAATCCATTTATTTTCATGGATTCTGATATAATGAATTAATTATGATCTTTTAGTGCACTTATGTATGATTTTCATTATGTTATGGGTGGGAACTATATCTCCCTCTAATGTGTTAGTTAAATATTGATATCTTGTGAGATAGGTAGGATGGGAATGGGGAGTGAATCTAGGTAAGAAAGATATTATGTCCACTATGATAGACTTGGGAGGGAACCTTGTTTACTAGGATGGATTTTTTAGTGAATCCATTCTAGTATGATAGTCTTGGAAGATATCCATGACTATTAATGAATTTATTTTTTATGCTTCGGTGTATGCCATAATTCCTCATCTTATGTCAATGTTGTGCACTCATGTCTCGTGTTATAGGAATATCTTATTATTAATGTATTATAAACTACCATGATTTATTTCATAACTTAAGATTATGATCTTTGATACACAGGGTATGGTTTTCAAATGATAAGTTCTTTTTTTATACCTTTATGTTCATGTTATGATTTTTTCATCATTGATATAGATCTTTTTTTAACATTAATAATCATATAATATCAACCTTTTATTAGGTTTATTTTCCCCAGGTTATGAAAAAAGGTATTAAGTATGATATTTCTATGAATGGTGCTAGGTATGGAGAAATAATTGGGAGATAATGTAGAAATTTTATGAATGAGTTGTTTATGTTTCCCAATATACTAAACCTAAATGATTCTATCATGAATAAAAATTTTATATAATTAATATTCATCTATTAAGATACAATATCTATATATGAATTTATGGGTCACAATAGTAAGTATCATAGAATGGCTTAGTTAATCTTTTGAAACTAGGATAAGAAAATTTTATTAAGAACCACATGTATAAGTTATTTATATGATAAAATCCTAATGTTTTGGTAATTATCATTGATGAACTAGGTTAAACCTATGTTTTAAAAGAATAATGTGTTATTATTTATACATCCTATAAATTATTTTTCATTGTTATGCGGTTTCCCACTAGATTTATTATTTCTCAATCTATTCTTTTGGTTTTAGTCAATGTCTAGACTCTAATGGAATCATGTTAATTCTAAATGCGAGGGACAATGAAATGATTTTCCTCTTGAGAAACCAAATATTATGAGATATGTATTGAAAAATTTTGTTTTTATGCACACACAAATTTTTCAATATATGAATCATGTTGATCTTCCAAATGAGAAATGGAGGGAACAACATTCTATTAATTCATTAATAAGGAAACCTCAACCATCTTTATTGGGTCCACTAATCCACTATTCATTAAGCAATGGATAGGTACCATGGAATATATGTGTTTGATTCATAGTGTTTGGAACAATAGAAATTTATTCTATCCATTTATTGTTTGTATGGTTAAGAAGTTCAGTGGTGGACTCTTACCAAGAACCTAAGTGAACATGAAGAAATTGAATCAAAGGAGATGGAAGAATTTTAAAGATTATTTTTCAAGAAATAATTTCCTTGTATTATTCATATGAAAATAAGAAATATTTAATTTTTTTCTGAATATGAATGATGAATTTAGTTTCACTTATAAGGAAAATTTCACAAGCCTTGTGAGGTATGATTAGGTTATTATCATCCAGTCTAAAAGTAATATTGACCGATTATTCATTTTCTTAAAATAAAGTCTCATCAGGGTGATATCCATAAGGGACTTCAGTATCTGTGAATAAATTCTTTGATGTTCTCTCATGGTTGAGATGGATATTAGAGTTACCCTTAAATATCATGGTCTTGATAAGAAAATAAAAATGGAATTAAATTGAAATTATAAAAACCATATAAAGAAGAAAATGATCTTTAATTTATGCTTTATGTGTGGAAAGAAACACAATGGATATTGTCTTGAGGGATCTAATAAATGATTAAATTGTGTAAAGGAAGGTTATAGGGAAATATAATACTAAATTTATAGAATGAAGTTATTTAACGATGAAAATCAATAGAAATATCCACAAAATACACCACCCACACTCTAGTGCAAGGAGTATGGGAATTATGATACCAATTTCTCAATTACTAAGGTTAGTTATGATGATCAATGTTAATAAATTCTTAATCCTAGATAAAAATAAAAATATAATGTGATCACTATTTATGATGATGGGTATAATAATGACAGGTTGAAAGGCACACTTATCATCCACTGTAGAAATGATAATGTCCTATTTGATTCTATATCTACAATATATTTTGTGTCTAAAAACTTTTCTAATGGAATCACAGTACAAACTTAAAAATTAGATTTTGAGCTAACATTAAAATCCCTAATGGTCTGATGATCTCATCCCAAGTCTATGATTTATATCTGATTTATGATTGTGGTAATGTATTTCCTATAAATCATTCCATTCTTCCTCTACATGAATTTGATGTTATTTTGGGTATGGATTATCATTTTTTACATAAATAACACATCAAATTTCAAGTAAGGGAAGTTATATTTTATATCACAAAACAACCTATGATCACATATTATCTTGGTGAATAAAGTAAACTTTTGATGGAAATTACATTCATCATATGGGTCATAATTCCTATCCATTAAGGGAGATTATATAAAATTATTTGGGAGAAATTCAAAAAAAAATATATTTTTACTAATTAGGAGTTTGTGGATGTATTTCAATAATATTTTCATGGTATTCCACTAAATTGAAAAAAACAATTTCCAATAAAACCCAAAACTGGTGATACACCTAATTCAAAGACTCCATACAGAATAGCCCTATTTGAGTTTCAAGAATTGAAGAAGAAACTCTAGTATAATATTGAAAATATATTCATTCAGACAAGTGCATCACCTTTGGGTTCACCTTTTCTATTTTTTAATAATAAATATGGATAAATGAGGCTCTATATTTATTATTAGGAACATAACATGATCACAATCAAAAACAATTATCCTCCACCCAATATTGATTGCATGTTTGATCACCTCTGTGGATCTCAATAGTTTTACAACATTTATATATGTTTTATATATCATTAATTAATGTTAAAGAAGGAGGATATACCCAAGAAATCATTCCATAAAATTAATGGACACTATGAATTTATAGTGATACCATTTGGTGTTACAATGTCCCCAACTATATTCATTGATTTAATGGATATAATTTTTAGAGATTTCTTTGATTAGTTTGTAGCAGTCTTTATATATGATATTATTTTTTATTAAAAGGTAAATGAATAAAAAGAAAATCATTTGAGAATTGGGATAAAGACCCTAAGGAATGATAATATTTTTGGAAACATTATCATGTGTGAATTGTTTATTTACAAAGATTAATTATTGAGTTATATAATCTAATGTGAGGGGATATCAGTAGATACATTAAAGACATAAGTTATTGAACATTGTCCCAAACCAACCATTGGGACTCAGATCCATAGATTTATTTATTTTTAGGAATATTATTGATGATTTTTTGGATAATTTTTATTTATATAGAATCCACTCACTGCATTAATTCAAAAGTGATAAAAGTTACATTGGACAAATGAATATGGGAAATGTTTGAAGAAACTAAAGAGAATGAGAGTAAGAAAACTTATTCATACACTACCATATAGAAGAAAATGGTTTTGAAATCAATAGTGATGCATTAAAAAACGTAATGGGATGAGTCACCATGTATAATGATGTGGTTTTAGATTATGCCTTGTGAAAATTGATGGACTATGAGAAAAATTACCCAATTAACAATTTGAAGTTATATATGGTAATTTTTATATTAATGATATAGAGTAATTATCTTTATGGAGGAAGGTGTGAAATATATACTGATCAAAAAATTTCAATGTATATTTTTAGTCCAAAATGATAAGAACATGTGCCAAGGAAAATTTTTAGAGCTAATTAGAGATCATGAATTCTGATCACATTGCCACCATGAGAAAGAAAACAAGGTAGTAGATTCTTTGATTAAAATGGATCATGTTATCCTATCTATGGTGAGGATCAAAAAAGATCCAAAGTTTCTATAATTTCAATGGATTTATCATTAAGTCTTTAAGTAAGTATAGAAATCATATCTTTCTCAAATTAGTGGTCAAACATATATCCAAGTGAAGATTAAAGAGTTTTGGAAGGAAGAAGTAGAGCTATAAAATATGGTGAGAAATTATTTGGACTTTAACCATGATTGTGATGGAATAATATTATTCAGTAACTATGTATGTCTCTATTCATTACTATATTCGAAGGATCTGATGGATGAAGTTCATATTTCTTCACTCTCTATTCATCTAGAAATTGGTAAAATGTTTATAGATTAAAAATAATATTTATAGGGGAATGTAATAAAGAAATGTATTTTATAGTATGTTTCTTAGTAGATGGTATGTCAGCATGTTAAGGCTATGTGATTGAAGTATAATGGGATGTTACAACCATTACCCATACTAGAATGTAAATGGGAAAATGTCACCGTGTATTTTTTTGGACTCCCCAAAATAGCATAAGGGAATTATTTATTTTTTGTTGTAATATATCAGGTTGTAATGTCAACACAATTTATTACTGTTGGAAAATATTTCTCCCAAGATCAACTTACTCAATTATACATTAATGAATTTTAATGATTTCATGGGGTTACACTATCAATTATACCTGGTTGGGATATTATGTTTAATTCAATGTTTTGGAGAAATCATCAACAGGATCTACATACAAAGTTATGTTTTAGAACTACCAATCATCTATAGATAGACTGTCAGTCTGAGATGACCATTCAAACTCATGAAGACATGTTGAGATATTAATATATGGATTTTAATTTTTTTGGGATCAACAAACTTATTTGATTTAATTTTCATCAAACAATAGCTTTCACTATAGAATTGAAATTTCTCCTTATGAAGCCCTATATAGTTGTGAGTTCGGAAGTCCAATATACTAGTATGATGTTGGATCATGAAATTTATTAGGACCTAATCTAGCTGAGATAATGATAGTAAAGGTTAGATACATTAAACAGAATATATGAGTAGCTTAGAGTCAATAAAAAAGTTATGTTGAAAATCATCAAAAAGGTGTAGTATTTATAGTTGGTGATAAGGTATAATAAGGAATATCTCCTTGGAATAGATTGATGAGATTTGAAAATAATATTAATATAATCCCTATGTATATTATTCCTTTTTAAATTATACATCATATCAGGGTGGTATATTATCAACAGACTCTTCCACTAAATATCTCTAAAGTTCATGATTTCCTCCATGTATTTCTACTGAGGAAGTACATACCTGGTCCATTACATGTACTGAAATCAGAGGTCATGCCATTAGATAAAGATTATTCTTAATAAGAATAACCAAAGGAGATCCTATATTATACAGAAAAATTTATTCTAAACAAGACCCCTCACCTGGTCAATGTTTTTAGGTGAATTCTCCAATTTGAAGAAGTTATCTAGGAACCTGGGGATGTAATGAGGGAGTTGTATCCTCATATGTTTGTATTAGAGTGATTAATTTTTAGGGGAAAATTCATTTTAAGGGGTTTATAATGTAACAATATAATATTTTTAATAAATATTTCTCTATAAATAATTTGATTTCTTTGATAGATTGAATTACACACAACAGTGAGTTTAAATGAACCATGTAACATTATTAAAAAATTATATATATGTGATCCCCTAGACATTGGATATGAAAGTATGAATAGTAATAAATCTATTATTAAAAATATAATTTCTACACATTTAAAAAATTAGTTCATTAGTTCTTAAATGACTAAATTAAAAATAAAAGGTATTTGGTAAAAAAGTGTTGTTTCTCCAAAAAAAAATATTTATGTGCACAACTTATTTTTATTAATAAATTAAATTAATAATTCATATTTAATGATTTTAATGAAGTACATATATCATTTACTTTATCAAAAATTTTGAAACATTCGACAAATATTTTCCTATACGCGGTACAATTATAGATATAGTTTTATACTTAAAAATATACTTTTTATAAAATAAATATTTTTTCACATTTTTACCACAGACATGAAAATTATTTTATTCCATTTATAGTTATTGAATTATATAAAATTAATTAAATATTTAGAATCATGTGATTTAAATTTGGTAAATAGTTCCCTTTTATGTTGGGAAAGTCCCTCAAGGTTACATGGAAGTACTTTTGGGTTGATCGGGTTTGTTGAAAAATAGATTTTCTAAGGAATATTGTGGAAGTCATGATATATTTTCAACATAGTATTTTAAAAAAAATACAAGATAATGGAATGGATTCCTTAGAACTGGTACAGAAAGTTGTGTACACAAGTTAACATTGTTTCCCAGTGTTTTCCAAATTGTTGAGGTCCAAATTTTGGAGGATGGATAACATCAAGAAAGATGGATTTCCTTGAAGGTGATGTAAAAATTTTTAGAAGGAATTATTTTCATGAAGAATGGGTTTCACAAAGGATATTTCACGAAGGTATGGGTCATATTGAATGATCATAGTGAATGTGTGAAGATTTGATGGAATCTAAGGGAGATTCGCAAACAAAATACGAGAGATTTTCAAAATGTTGATGACTTGGATGGAGGATTTTTTAATTGGAGTAAATTCATAGTAATAGGCCTCTACCACTTTCAAAAAATTATTGATACATAATGAATATTTTGAGGCTCCCGATTTGTGAAGGTGGTTCTTAGATGTTGTTATTATGTAAAATTTCATGAAGAAATAAAGTTTTCAAAGGCTATAAGTGTTGACTAATGATTATGAGAATCAAGAAAGTGTTGAATTTTGATAAGTCTATAAATTCCAACCAAAAATTGTGAAAATTGTGAAAGTATTTATGTTCATTAAGGATATAAAAGATAATAAAATGTTGTGAGCTTCATGAAGTCTAGTTGAGCTTTTATAAAGAAGTGAGCTTTGTGAAAGGTAGTTGCTTTAAGAACGATATTTGAACATAATGAAATAGGTGTGCTTCAAGAATGCAGTGAGAATTATAAAAGTGATAAAAGGTGATTTCCCATTGAATCTATGGTAATGTGGTATTCATAAAGTATATGAAAGTTGAACTTCAACAGAGCATCTACCTACAGTTGAGGATGCATTCATTATGTATAATGAAGGGACCTACATTTCCAGAAACTGAGTATGGATCCTTTTCAGATTAGGGAGAAAAAGAAGAGGAAGATTGTAATCCTTTCCATAGGCAGGTAGCTAGATAAAGATACTTAGAAAGTGACCCTTGGTAAAGTAGTGAGTTGTCCCTAATCCTTGTAAAGTTAATGAGCCTGGTCATAGAATTAATCTATCCCAAAAAACCTTTTGACACTCAGCCTTATTAGATTTGGTACATTGTAAAATCAATGTTGTATGCTCCATTGATGTATCCTATTGAGGTTGAACCAAGAAAAACATTTGTTTCCTTGTGCTTACATTCTCGTTTTACATTTAGTTCATCATCATCGGGTAAAAAATGAAAGAATAATATCACCTTAAATAGTTAAGTGAAATTAAAGTGACCCTCATAATAAAAATACAATGATTTAGTAGGAAAGGAATAATTTTTTAAACAATATATATACCCTAATTCACCACCCCTCCCCCCTCAGGGTATTGAGCCCCCTTTTGACCTAAAATTTTATTTTATTTCAAATTGAATATTAACTATTATAGAGTCTATCACCTTGGTATAAGTTAAATTTGGTTAATATAGATTAAAAAATAGTAGTAAGGACATAATTTTTCATCCTAATTATTATTTGATGACTTTAATTCTCACCTTATCTAATTAGTGTCTAAATGTAAATTCTTAATGGACGCATTTCAATAAAGAATATTTATATATTATTTAAATAAAGTTAATGTAACAAAATGTAACTCTCCTTGTTTAATATATCATTTATGTGTTCATATAGGTATAAAAAATTATGAATAAATATCCATATTCATTTTATTTATAATGAAAATATATTAATGATGATAATTTTTTATAATTTTTAGGTATTATACATTTACCTCAAATTATTTCAAAATTCCATAACAGTATTTATTCAATTAATAGATAAATAAAATAAATGATTTTAAAAATATTAAATGTGATGTAATATAGGTAATTTATAGTGTTAAATTAATTTTATAGGTGAATATGACATATTATTGTCTTGTTAAAAGATTATAGTCAAATTAAAACTTTTTCTTTTTGTCTTTAAAGTCAAATTAAATGAATTTTCTCAAAATTGAAAATAATAAGATTTTATCAAAATAATATTTTATTAAATTATAAAAAAATCATAAAAACTTGAAATATGATATGTTTTATAATATAAGGATGAAAATATCATAAATTGTACTTTTATGGGATAATTTTCACCTTTTAAGTAAAAAAATTGCAACCCTTTAATATTGAAATTTTTTTACCATGTTTAGAATTAGATTGGATTAACTAAGTGTTAATAAAATGATATCGTTTAAAATGACATAAAACGTGTCTAAATTATATTTTTTTATGGTAATACAACCATATTTTACCTTATTTTAATCTTTGTACATTTAGAGGAATTTTGATTGGGAATTAATTTATTACAATTTAATGTTTTTTGAAATTCAAGATGTGACCCTCGCCTCAATTATAAAAGGGAACCAGATACCACAATTATTTGCACCCCATTGAGCCTATAGATAAAAAAACTACCAATTTCTCTTCACATATTCCCTGCACAAATTATAGGTGTTCTGATCTTCCCAAAAGACCAAACCTATATCCCATTAGAAGGTATATAAACAAGTTATTTCAAAGATGATTTAATCACCTTAATCGGTCACTTTATTTTATAAAATTCATTAACTCCAATAAATATATGTTATTTATCATAAAATAATAACTTAAGTGTCCTAAATATTATTTAATTTTATTATAATTTTTTAAAAACCATTATACCCTCCTCCCCTACCATCAAAAGATAAGTGAATTTGTCCCTTGTGTGTACTTACGGCTTACCGTCTCCACATTTTGATACATTTAATTTTTCAAAAAAAATAATTTATAGATGTATATTATGATAGTTTTAATTTTTATATAAGATATTTATGACCTAATTATACTTATTTAGTTATAATTTCATTTCTACATCCTTACCATCCAATCTTTTTGGAAATGATAATGTTGCTTGTGCATATGTGTAGACTAGCAACACGGCGAAGTGATGTGATTAATTATTCATTTTTAGTATTCCTTTATATATTTCATGGATAAAATTTTGTAATAATTTTTTAAATATATATAATATATATGATATAAAATTGATCCTATAAATTTGAATTAATATTTATCTTTCTTTTGATCCGTCCTTTAAAAAATGAATACAGTGTTCATGTAGACGTACAACCTACCATCTCCATGAGTGTTGTAATATATTTTTCAATCACTAAATTTATTGGATGAATTTAAATATGTATATAAATAATATATATGATATTTATATCATGAATAATATTATGTAGATTATGGAACCTAGATAAATGTACAAGGATTGGATATACTTAATTGAAATAATCATGGTAAAAAAATTGTTAACACCTGGAAATAATGATTTTAATAAGAAATTATTGAAAAAAGTGTGTGTTTAAATGTTATAAATTAATAATATATGATATTATAATTATAAAATATTTTATTTTATTTAATTAATAAAAATTATTTATTATACAGTATGTTATAGTGCTTGCGAATCAAGTCCAACTCATTGTAAGGGGTTTTATGTTATAATCACATTGTTTATCAGGATGATAATGATTAAGTTTTTTTGTTGAAATATTATTTTCAAATTCTCAATAAACACTATAATTTTATTCTCCTGTATTAATTTTGTGAAAAAAATGGTTTCCTTTAATTTTCCTTACCTTTTAACTCAAGAGATGAAAAATATGTTTTTATAAAAAATTGACTTCATTCCTTACTTTGTTCGAAAAATATATTTTTTCCATATATATGTTTTTCTAAAAAAATTTAAAGAATTTTTTGGCAATTATAATATGATTAATTAATGTTATTTTTACCCATTTTTTACTTTTAAAAAAATTATTTCAAATGAACTTTTTTGTCCTTTTCAAACCAAGTTACTCTATGACTTATTTGAAAAAAGTACTAAAGGAATATTTTATTTCACTTATATTGAATAAATGGATTGTATCACTATTTTTAATATTTTTTCTTTGAATCGTCCATTATAAGATTACATGGTTATTTTTTAAGGAAAAATATTTCCTTTATAATAAAATAGTTTTTTAAAATATGTGATTTCAAAAAGGAAAGGACATTTTCCTCAAAAATGAGTTAATGTTATTTTAATTGTATTTATATGAATAAAAGACAAAAACACTTGATATCAATTATGATTTACTAGGGATATAATCCAAATATACCATTATTATTCTTTATATAGATAGGTTTTTAATATGATGAAATAATGTTTATGAATACCCTTTATTTTCCTTTGGTTATTCTGTGATGAATTGATATAATATTACTAAAAATCATTTATTTTTCATGGGTTATGGTATAATGAAATGTTTTTGAAACAGATATATTTTCATTGGATATGATATAATGAATTATTTATGGCCTATAGAACACATATGTATGTTTTTCATTATGTTAGGGGTGGGAACTATATGAACCTACAATATATTGTGTAAATATTGATATATCATGATAAAAATATGATTGGAATGGGGAGTGAACCTAGTTCATTAAGATAAATTGTCTAATGTGATATTTTTGGGAGTGAAACATTACTACTATGATGGTTTGGGGAGTAAACTAATTCCTCTATGATAATATTGTCAATGAGGATTGACTACCAAGGAAATGATTTTTTATTCTTACTTATATTCCAAAATTCCCTGTATTATGTCAATGTTATGCTCTCATGGATCTGGATCATTGATTCTCATATGATTCATGTATTATGAACTACCATGATATATGTCATAAAGTAATATTGTGATCATAGAAATGTTAGATATGGATTTCAAATGTTAATATCATGTTCTTAAATTTTCATGCTCATGTTATGATTATGTGATCACTGTAATCTCCATGGTTTACCCTTAATGATTGTCTGAGATCACCCTTTTCTTATGTTTCCTTTCTCTATGTTATGAAGAAATGTATTAAGTATAATATTTCTATGAATGGTGATATTTATAAAGAAATAAATGGGAGGCCGTTTAGATATTTTAAGAAAAAATTATTTCATTTTCAATGCTTCCAAGTATAAAAGACATAAACAATTATATGAAGGTTTGGAATGTTATTTAATGATTATTCATAAATTATGATGTAATATATATGAATGAAATGTATTGGTCACTATAGTAAATCAGATTTCTATTAAACAAGAGATAAACAAGCATAAGGAAAATCACTTACCCAATTATTATACAACCTATATCCTTTCTACCAAGTCCCATATTAATCAACAAAAAGAAGAAAAATGTATTATGATACCATTTTATAACACCCTGACCTGAAAATCTGAGTTTGAGATGGATAGGAACAAGACCTCATGAGAACCTCCTTGTATGAAAGATTTTTATGACTCTTAGTGAGCATATAAACACCATCAGTGGGGAGACTATACCCTCAATACCATAACCAAACACACAAAAAACTCATAGTAATCAAGGATGAAGATAATGTATGATAATGTAATATTAGATGGTACACATGTCATACAAATAAATAAACTGCTCAACTAATCTGTCAAGAAAAACCAAATTATAAATTGTGGAAATATAAGTAAATAAATATCTATGTGTAATCCCAAGAGTATATCCTGGTTCCACTCCCAAATTAATTCTCTATGGATCAACCATCTTTTATAGGCCACTTTCAATTTCATAGATACTTATACATGAACTCTAGATGTGCATTGAGAACCCCATGAAGGTTATTAGTATTAAAACCCAACAAGACAACACTAATTGATCCTTGAAATTTGTGAAAATGTATAAAAAGTGTATGATATGATTATAATATATGTACAAGTAAGGATATACATTCATATTACAAGAAATCATGTACATACCAAGAAACCATGAGCCATGTTTGTACATTTTTAAAATCCAAAATTATGGTAATAATTTCTATCGGTAGTCTTCAGGCGTCATGTTAGATTAACTATCTAGAAAAATGTTTCTTTGATCCATCAAAAATTAGGCCCCCTGGAAGATTTACACTATCTATGACTCTAGTTATGCATTTAGGACTTTATTCCCCTAATATAACTACCTCGTTTTAGGCCTCCAATCCATCATGGCATTACCCCGTGCCCATGTCCATTATTACCAATGTTTCAGTCTCTGTGAACTCACCCATTGTGGGATTACCATATCATGATGGTAAAACTATTGTGATTAAAATAGAAAAACCTAAAAAGGCATGGTGACATACACAATTGTGTTGTACATACAAGGGAAAATAAATCATATCCTCATTAAAAATATAGTAGTGATATAAAATAAATGTGATAAAAATAGAACATCTTCAAATAAGCTACAAGCATAATCATGGTTACATGTATGATAAATGGGTATCATGGATACATGAACAACCACACGAGATATATATCAGGAACTATCAAAGTAACTATTCCAATATAGGAAACATACCATGTAAACAAATTACACAAGAGACCTAGGTGGTAATGGAGTGCCAACCTCAAGGTTGTTGATGAAATACTCAAAATTTTATCCAAGTATTGATGCTTAAACTATGTTGTACACCCACATAGATCTAGTTATCACATCTAAGATGAATAACATGGGTTTTTATTAATCAATAAAGAGGATTATAAAGGATAATAGATAATAATTCATGTTGAGAATGTTTTTCAAGAATTAAATACCTCCAAAAGTATATCAACAAAATTAGTTCTAAGATATGTCAAAAGAGATGATGTAAATTCACTGAATCCAATTTCAATTCAATAATAGATTATAAATTCATTATAAATTCAAGAAAATAACCTCAGTTCTAGTCAATGAACATCGATCCACCATCAACCCATCATTATAAAATATATCAAATAAGAAATTCCATAAGAATGGGTTCTTAATATGATTTATCTATGGAAACATAACATGAAACAAACATTGTTCATAATGAATCAATAAATGGTCAAAGGGATTTCATTGAAACATATAATCCACCACTATTCTACCAAAGGATCATTAAAGGACTATTTTTTAATATATATCCTCTATCAAAAAGGGTAATAGAAAGATGATTTCTAAACACATACCATCAAAATGTAGGTAATTGATGGTAGATCATTATATGATAAAGAGATGAAACCAAAATCCTATATTTGTAACTGATATATAGAGGATGTAAGATTACATCATAGTGTTATCATATAAAACATATATTCATCATAAATTCTTACCCATCCCTCATAAATGAAGAGGAATTTGACATGGATATTAAAATAACTCACCTTTATAGTGTCATCAGATCAATCCATCCTTGAAGAACTAAGGGAAGATAAATAGGAGAGATCCAAGATCAAGGTAAGATGACTCTAGTTAAAA
This sequence comes from Viscum album, assembly GCA_963277665.1. Lineage (NCBI taxonomy): Eukaryota > Viridiplantae > Streptophyta > Magnoliopsida > Santalales > Viscaceae > Viscum > Viscum album. The sequence goes on from OY728127.1 coordinate 1,573,923,329, forward strand.
ATAGGGGTCTGGGTTGGAATTAGTTACTAAATATGGGTTAAAAAAATATTTAATTAAATTTTATATGATGTATTTAAATGACCCCTCCTCCTGGGAATAATGAAAAGCTAGTGGGCCACACTGGATGGCTAGTGGAATCTATATAAATATTCAAGCATGTAGCCCCACTTTCATGCTAGTGGATTCCACCAATGAGGTACTACCATCTTTCCATCCACCACACATCCCCACCACTACAAAACATTCATCATTCAATTCATATACCCCTTTTCACTAATAACCAACCTTCTAAAACCCATAATAGATAAGTAACAATAGTGGAATGCGAAATTTTATAAACCTAACATGTCATACATAAAAATAAAGGATTTAATAGGTGGTGTCTAGATAGCCTGGTTAGTAAGGGTTCCATTTTATTTTTCTACTAATGTTCTTCTTTGATATCTATATTACCATGTTTGAATAGAACAATCATAGTATCTCTATTTTGACAGAGTTGTATCTCTTTTTCCCTTTTTTATAATTTTAATCTTGGGTTAATCATTTGGATCTAAAATAGTATGTTTCATCATTTATATCCAAAATCCTATTATTTAATTGTGAATATTCAGATATATAAGCTATGTTATCTAGATCTATTTATTCCATCATAATCTAATAGAGAATTATGGATTTCTTGATTAATATATATTGGATATATAGAATTTACATCCCTCTATTGAATATTTCCAAATATACTATCAGTAATAGATATTTTTAGGTGTGTTGATATATCTTGAAGGACATGTCATGTTACCTTCTTGAAATTTTATTCAAACATTCGAGTTGTGATGAATTAGGAATGGAAGAAGGAATTTTTAGTGTACATATGTGGTTCAGTGATGAATCATGACAATTCAAACCGTCACACCTATGGTAAGAAGTTCATACAACATATGTCCTTAATATAAAATTTGATTGGATTTATTAGCATGTGTCCTCATAGCCATGAGAACCATTTCACAATATGTAATTATTTTTATTTTGAATATCGTGTGTCTATGTGTGTGTGTCTCGTGAGACCTATTCATTGTGTGGAATTATTTTTCATTTGTTACTATTACTTATAGTGATTGAATGCAATCTAGTGGATATTTTTATCTAGTATCACCATGGAAGGTGGATCATCATGTCTTCGTAACCCTTATGTGGGGATCATTTTTTGGTGTGACGTAGTTCCATTGATAATGGTGGGACCTAGATATAGATAAGTGGTATTAAAACCTTGTATGCTAAATATAAATTGATAATGGTGTATGATGGACATGTATCCTAACCTAGTAAATGAATGGGTTTTATGGACATGAATCCCAACTGGGTGAAGGGAGGGGTATGAGGGCCTTTAAGCCTTTCCTGACACTAGGATAGGGGTTTGATGACCTTGTGGATAGACCTATCAAAGTAAGTGTTATGAAAATCTTATATCATGACATGAGACTAATCTTGGGTTTCGATGGTCTTGTGGCATGCCCTAGTAGAGGTATTGGAATATATCCCCATAGAGAGAAACCAAGGATAAGATAGGGGTGAAATAACATTGTTTTCTGACCAGAAGCTTGATTGGGTATGGTCCTTAATTATAGACATGAGTTGTCCTAGTTTCCTGATATGATATATCATGGTATAAGAGTCATTCATTTCATCATAGATCTCATTCAAGTACATTTGGGGCTTAGGGAATACTTTTTTCTCCTGATATCAAGACATATGATTTGTTTCTTATCTACACATTTACTTAGTGAAAGTCTCTTACCTAAATAATCGAATCTAAGATGGTGTTCCACATGACCTAATGTGTGTATCCTGATACACAATAGGTTTTCAACTAGTAGTGAGGGTCAAACAGCCATCCCTTGGGATAATTACCATTGGTATAAATAATGAAAATCATAAATAATATCATATAATAACAAATTAACTATATTAAAAGATATGTTAAGGTATCTATCTCAAGTCATACATTACAATAAAATAAGAAACCCTAAATTGGTAGGTCAAACACAAGAATTATTGGAAAGTTAATAATATTGTGACATCACTTTAGATTATATCATAGTATCACTTCTAAACCTTGTAATCTTTCTTCTTTCTCCTTTTCATTAGTAAATTCCCATTTCATATATCCCTTATCATGAAGTCTCCACATGAATCGAGATACCCATGTATGTATTGAGTATAAAACTAGAAATACACAACCAATGCATCCATAACGCATGTTCTAATGAACATTGGAGTATGTTATGATGATAAATAAATTATAAGGAAACAACAAAATAAAATCTTGTTGACGCGCGCCTATCATTGGGCGTGGAAAAATAATTATTTCCTAAGTTACAATATATTAATATGGTTGACCTAGGATTTCTCCCAAATATGAGTGCACACAAAATGGGTTGTCACTTTAAAACAGGGGTAAAAATGTTGTGCTTTTGAAAAGAAATTTGAAATTCAAATGATTGAAAACTATGATATTAAAAACATGACTATGTTGGGTTCGGTTTCCTAATTATAATTCCATCATTGTTCAATTTAATTTAAACCTCTTCTTCTTAGTTGATTAAAGTGAGTTTCCACAATCGTTTCCTCTCACTTCCTTGGTGAAATTATTATTATGAGAGAAAACCTTACCAAGATCTTAGTTTGGTAAACTCTCCTTCCATGTGTAAAATAGTTTTATTGAATATCCTTAATTGAAATGGGCAATACCCAATTGGGTTTTTTTTATCCCAAAAAATCAAGAACACTCACTACACCTTTTACATGTACTGACGATCATCGAGTAATTCACTACTAATTCCTGGTTTATTCCATCATATATAAACCAGAAATTAGTAGAGGGAGATTATGATTATTTTACCAAGGAAAAAATAAATAACAGAATTAATATTCAAGAAGGATCTCACTTGATAATAAAATCCAATATAAGAAATTGAAAACAACTTTGAAGAAGAAATAAATTTATTCAATTGCATCCAAGAACTCAAGCATTACAATGTAGAAAACCAACCCTTCCCCAATCACTCAAAAAGTTTACCCCACCATGGTAAGGGTAATCAAGATTAATGGGGAAGAAGAAGGAATTAAAAAACTATGAAAAAGAAAATAAATAAAAGATAAAGCCGAAAAGTTCTCCTTCTTGGTGTCCCCAAAGGAATGGGATGGAGAATGGGATGCCTTAAGAGGGTGGAGCTCTCCTCCTTTTATAGCCAGAATTTGTCCCTCGGATGTTGATGCATTGTGTCCCCATTAAATGACATTTTTACGTGTTGATCCCTTCTTGAATGTTATTCATATTTGTCTTGGGCGTGTCCCCTAAAAATCACAGTGGAGTTGGAAATGTATTCCGAGAGTTATGGCCGTTTTACTCTTAGAATTTATTCTGTCCAGTTAGACTCTCTAAATCGCAAACCTCCAGATTAGGGTGATTTAATGACACCTTAAACATCCAATTAACATGGTTATTCCTTCCTTAAAGATGCTCCAAAACTCCTTTCACGTCCACCCACCGAATATCACAACATGTGGTCCCACCATGAATGGGTTATGGAGCCCATACCAAAACTAGGAAGAACTGAAAACAGTTTTCTTGATCCAACTTGTTAGCTTATTGGGAGCTTCCATATGGTCGATTCAGCAATTGGTCCAAAAATAGTAAATGAATCCCTGGATGTATAGAATCTTTCAAAGAAATAATTTTTTAATTTGGATTAGTTTATATAATGTTATGGCCAATATACTGAAATAATTTAAAACAATTAAAAAACTGAAATGGTCCATTTTTACTATTTAGCTCAAAATAACACCTATATCATAAAAATGAAAAATATTCATCTTATAGGAACACTTTTTTGGGTTTAAAACAATGATATTCAATATAAATTAATTTAAAATATTTTCTCTATAAATTCCCCCACACTTATCACTTGGACTCCTGGATAAGTAAACATCAAAATCAATTCAAATCAAATCCAAAACACATACCAATGAGATCTACCAAATCCATACTATGAAACAAAAATATATCATGCCTCATCAAAAACAATTATTTAAAGTTCTAAATTTTATATTTTAATATATTTCCACTTCATTTCTTATCCCATGCACACAAAACACCTACCTGACATGAATTTCCTCTCATCTCACAAATGTAAATGCTCAACAAGGCTTTTCTCATCCAAACTCACACAAGAGTCACCATAGTCTTGATAAATTCCTACTTCTCCACCCGATACAAGTCAAGGACATGTGTTTCTCATGAGGACCTTTCAGGGTTGTTCTGTGGCTTCCGGTTGGTAGGATTTAGATGTTAAAAATTCTGAGGTTGAAAAAGGAGGGATTGGCTCTTTTTGAATAAAAATTGCACGATTATATTTTTCACTCAAATATGGTATCTTTCTCTTCCCCTTTGTATAAAATAGGCTCCATAATCATTTAATAAGCTCAAGATTTCAACAGATAAAATTTCAGTCTTTTTAAACATGATTTTTTTTAATCCTTCAGATAGGCACAACTTTATTTTTACATTGGAAGCTCCAGAAAGGCACAACTTCTCTTATCATGAAAGCTCCAAAAAAGGCACAAATTTTAACAAAATGAAATATTGAATAGAAACATCAGATCTTCAACATTTTATATTCCACCAAAAGTATCACCATATGAGGGGGTACACCACACGACATCTTCCCCCACACTTAAGTTCAACTAGATCATGCAATTTCACTTCAAGAGTAGGTTGGATATGGAAAATTGGAATGTAATGTGGCTAACCTTACAGGATATTCATGTAAACTAAGGTCTTATGAAGGATAAATGTAAAGGTGGGCCATAATGAAAAGGATTATTTTGATAAGGGGGCTTTAAACCAAATAAATGCCTCAATCATTTAAAACACTCGTAACCCAAACCCTCAAGTTTTGAAAGGAATAAATCAAATTCTGGTTAAAGAAAGCAAGGTATGGTTCTCTCAAGAAATGAGGTTAATGAAAATAATATGAAAAAATGGATCAGAAGTCTCACAGGAAAGTGATTTCAAAAATATAGACAGTGAAATGTGGCATGGGTTTCAAAAATCAGTGTACTTTTCATGAAATTCCAAAAGATTTGAACTCGAAACAAAGTCATTTCATCATTCATTTAAGCTCAGTTTCATGGAATAGATTGGTTCACTCATTGACATGGGTTTCAAAAATGGTAACGATAATCACTTCATCTCAAAAGTTTCAAAAACACACCAAAAACTGAAAAATAAACACACAAAATTTTTAAAACACAAAAAAAATTAATTTTTTTAGTTTTTATTTTGAAAAACAAACACAAAATTAAAATCCAAAACTAAAAAGGTTCCCTCCTCCAAACTTAAATGATGTATTGTCCTCAATGAATTCAAGTTTATTTAACATGTATTTAGATTTCTGATAGATTCACAACAAACAAGAAAGTATAGATGAGAGGTACAACCTGACTTATTCGCAGTGCAACATTGAGTTAAGATCCTAAGTGTTTCTCCTTGAAAACCTAAAAAAGTTAAAAAGATAACATAAAAATTTTATTAAAAGAAATAAAAATATAATTTGAATGAGAAAAGAATGACAAATCTTGGTTTATTCCCCCAAGTGGGCCCTGGGTTTTGACTGCCTCTAGAGGGGCAGTTCTAATCGGTTATCCCCAATCTGATGGTGGCTGAGGTTTCTTGTTCATGAACTAACTAAAATTATTCTTTCCAGCATGAACTTGTTCTTTTTTGTTGAGGAATCCATGGATATAGAATACCAAGTCCACCCCTACTATAATGAGATACAACATGCATGGTGGGGTTAGGACAATGAATAAGTCCTCCTCTTTCTTGGGTTCCTCATAAACAACATCTTCTTTATTCTCTCGTGGTTGCTGAAGGTATGATACATCTATGGAAAATTCAAAGGGAATGTCAGAGTTTAATTATATTTGAAAAAAATTAATGCATGAAGAATCAATATCAAGTTGTTACCTTTCAAAGTAAGTAGCTTGTGTCTCATTTTCCTCCAGAAAATCCACTTTGATCTTCTCATGTACTCCCTCCATTAAATGTTCAATAGGTTTGGGGAGCTCTAGATGTTCCTCCATGGATGAATCTTTTTTTTAATCGTATTCCTCCAAGGAAATACATGTGTTGTCTGAATCTAAAAAATTAAAATAAGGGGAGGTAATACTTAATTTAGTTTCAAAAAAATAAAAATAAAATGAGTTTATGAAAAGATTAACTCTCTGAGCTTGTTTGGATTCAATTACTTCTTCAATGGGAGGTGCCTCTTGGAGTTGAATTTCCCTAGATAGAGGTAGGTAGTCATACTTGTAACACCCCAAGCTTCCACGGTACGTTTCCCTTCGAATAATGCGATATCGTGTGTTGTACGCAACCTCGAGTTCTAACACACACCACAACTAATTAAACTAGCCGTTGTGAATAGTAATACTGACTTTTTGAAAACATATATATTTTATATTTCAAAATGGACTTCATTTTTGGATTCGGAATATTGAAATTAGCCTAGGGTGAAATTTTGGTACTTTTCAGATAACTTTTATATTTTGATGAATAGTGAAAATTACTAAATTTTAATTAAAATCAACTTTTTTAATCAAAATAATTAATATTGATAAATTATGAATTTGAGTGGTTTTAAAGTATATTTAGAATATATTTTTACCATTTAATTTAATGTTTGTCATTGGACATAATTTCACACTTAAACCAGACATAAACAAGTGTCAATCTTTTGATAGTTATTATCTCTTAAAAACACGCTTTTTATTTTAACAACGAGAATTAATTTTAAATTAATTTCTTCCACTTCTGTGTTTTGAATTTGGAAAAATGGATTACATATTTGAAATCAGGATTTCCAAATTATGTAAATGGGAAACTTTTATTTTTACACATTTTGAATAATTACTGCGGTAAATATTTTATTTACCATGGTTAAAGGGTAAATCCGGTAAATAAGGGTTAAAAAATAATATTATAATAATACAAAATTACCCTAAAACGTGTCCTAACCTTATTGGTGGACACATACCCGACCATGGGCATCCTTGGGTCGATTTGGGGACCCCTTGGTGCCACTTGTAGGTGATAAGGACACTTTATTTTAATTAAGTTAAAATGAATACAAAAATGACACAAGCATATATCTTTTAGAAAAACAATTGTTACATAGGGTTATATATGTTGGATTTTAGATTATAAATATTAATTAGAAAGATAAAAAGATTTCCTACATAATTATATTTTATTTATAATTTTTAGACATTAAATAATTTATTTTATTAATGACACAATAATGATGCAATGTTTACCTCATTAATAAATCATTTAAATAAATAAGATTATAATGATTAAAATATTATCTAAAACCTGTCCAATTCTTATTGGTTGATGTTATTTAGAAAATGAGTCATCTTATCTTCGACCTCAATTATTTTTGGACCATTATAAACCGAATATAATTATATTATAAAGTAATACTTTCACTCTTTCCTAAAGAGCCCCTCCTCTCCCTTATAAAAGGAGACCACTTCTACTCATTCCTCACACCTCTCAAGCCACTTGGCTTGTCCAAACCCTGCCCAAATACTCTCCCAACTTACCTCACTACAACCTAGATGCCTTATTTTGATCAGAAAGCCATCCTAAGAATCCCTTTTGATCAAATCAAAAGGAAGAACCCGAAGAAGAGGTAATGTTTTCACCACCCCTTTTCAAGTTCCTTTCTTCTTCCACTTCTTCTTTCTTTGTTCTTACCATTCTAAAATAATAACTCCAGTATCTCACATATACTGTGATGTTATTATAAATATGGTACAACCATATTCAGTATTCTATCCACCCTTTTAATAACATGTCACCATACGTGCGTACGTACAGCTTACCGTCTCCACGTCGTGGTGTAATTGTTATTCAATATATTATTATTTGGATGGGTATAATAATGATGTGAAACTCATGTAAATAATAAATATAACATGTTAATTATTCTTTATATATGATATAACATCCATTTATATATTATTTTAATATCAAAAGAATGATATTGTCGCTCGTGCGTACGTACGGACTACCATCTCCACAAACGCGATAAGATTCATTCTCCATCGTATCCATTCATGTATAATTATCATTTGATGATTTAAAAATGATGTTTAAAGACTTGATATCATTCTGGATATGAATAATATACAACCTATCCATTACAAACATGGCTTAGGTAACAAAACATATAAAATAAAACAAGTAAGTTAACACCCAAAACAACGATAATACTAAGATATTATTATCAAATCAATATTAAAAGATCATATATTATATCATATTAATGTATATTATTATTTTATAATTTAATAACAATTATTTCACCATTATACAGGAGTTTAACCTACCCCAACCAAGGAAAAGTACACGGTAAGGGTTATTTCACAATCTCTTCATTATCCGAGGTTGTTTATACGTAATAATCTACTGGGATCTCATTATCATCCACATCCATGTTTCTTCAAAATGTATTTCAAAACATTTTTAATATTTAAAAGAATATGGGTTAAATTCATTTATACCCTTGTTTGACTTTTTATAAGAGGTTTATAAGGGAATCTTTCCATCGTTTTCCAAACAAGGTGCTTTTTAACCTTTTCGACAGAATTAAGATAAGAATGTTTTTTTTAACTTATACGGCGGGTGTGGTTATTTTCCGCCGTTATAAAATCGTCAAAGCTTCCCTTACAAGCTTATAAGAATATTTTCAAAGAAAATGTTTTATTTTATAAATATATTCCTCTTAAATGATTTCAAAATAGAAATAGATATTTCTTTAAAAAGAGTTTTGATTTCAACTATGTCAACATCCTTTAATGGATTTTACGCTTATTTGAGGATGATATATTATGATACATAACTTTTATATTGTATTGAAGGTTTTGTGATATGTTTGACTGTGGATGTGCTATTTTTTTATATACCATTCATGGTTTATGGTGAAAGTATTGACATTTCGTATGCTAGTTTTAATACGAATGTTTATGTTATGTTTAAACCTTTTCATATGGGAATGCATTGGACTTAATATGTGACGGGTGGAGCCCGCTATAGCTCCTCGATGCATCGGTAGGTCTCATGAGACAAACTAGTGTCTTGGCACAGGGCCTTGGCAAAATCTTATTTGTATTCTTGGCACGAGGCCTTGGCTATGTGGTTATGATTGTCTGGCATTATGCATTCCATCATTATGAAAGTGGTTATTGATATTGCATGTGATTATTCGATTAGTAGAATATCAATGTGAATAAGTAAATGGCATTATTTCATTTTATTTATGCCATACTATGTTGAAGTTAAAGTTTAAAAGGCTTTTGTTTTAGTTATACATTGCCTTAAATGTTTATTCTTATTTATGAAAGTTTCCGCTATATTGTTATCCTTACTGGGCATTTGAGCTCACCCCTTTTCTATGTTTTATTTTCCCAGGATGTGAAGAAGTAAGTTATGAATGACCTGTAGGGATATTATGAGGCGATATTAGTGTGGACTGTGGAGACATTATGTTGTTGTAGTAGTTTTTCATTTTATGATGTAATGTAAAACTTATGAATCTATCTAGTGTTTCCAAGGCTACTAAACCAATCGGTCTTTCGAGATTTGATCTTTCTTGTGATCATGCCAATGTTATGTAATTAATGCACCGACTCTGGGTAACTGGGGTCGGGGCGTTACAGTTGGTATCAGAGGAAGTTTAGTACAAACCTTGGAAGCTAGATTTAGATAAACTCTGATTAGAGCACGTAGACCTAAGATGAACTTTGAGGATTAGTATAGAAGAACTTCCTAGAATTTTGGTATTGTAGAGATTTTTTGAGTTTTCCGAGCAATACATCCATGTCTGGATACGAGCAGGTAGAGGCGGCTCTGGCACAGATGTACCTAGGGGTAAAACCCGAAAACACTGCTTTGAGCTAGACTCGAACGGGAACTGGTGCACGACAACGGGCCTTGCTGCACTCTTGGTTACGACACTCCCGGGGGATATGCTTAGGATAATTCTCATTTTCTTTACAAATCATTATGAAGGGTTTATGAGTATATAATTCCTCAAAGAAAACATTTTTATGATTATGGATTATATCCATAAATAGTTCAATTTATGTTAAGTGTTTTATAAGTATGGGATTATGTATTTTGATTCATAAACTGATCTAGTTTATGCCATTGTTTAGAAATGGTGCCTAGTGGAAGAAATGGAAACCGTATCAATGTATGCACTCCATGTAGGGATTGCCCTCCTGCTCAAGATAATTATAGTGGAGCTGGTGATGCAACTGGAGTCGATCAGCTAATCACCATACTGGGACAGCTTACTCAGGTTATGAATAATAACCTTACCCGTATGGAGCACCCTGATCCACAGCGTGGAGGATCAATGTTAGATCGATTCATGAGGAAACAACCACCAACGTTCAATGGGAGTACAAATCCCTTAGTAGCTGAGCAATGGATATTTTCCCTCGAGAAAATATTTCAGGCTTTGGGGAGCAGTGAAAAGGAAAAAGTTATCATGGCAGTTTACCGCCTCACTGGAGATGCTGATCAATGGTGTCCATTGATTCAAAATACGAAGGAAGATGATGAAGTATCAAATATAGAATGGAGGGAGTTCAAAGATCTGTTTTTAGAAAAATACTTTCCTCACGACCATCGAGCAGATATGGAAAGGCAATTTCTAAGTCCGAGACAGAAGGAGGATGAGAATGTCACAAAGTATGAGGCTAACTTTACAAGGTTAGCAAGGTACGCTGGTGATTATATACGTAACCAAAGAAGTAAGATTGATCATTTCTTTGATGGGTTAAAACCATTTCTCCGTCGAGCATTAGTCTCACAATCCTTTTCGTCGTACGAAGACATTGTCTCATGTACTATCAAGACTGAAAAGGAATTCTCTAAGTCTTATGACTTTAAAGCAAAGCAAGAGAAGAAGAGGCCTGCTGATCAATCTGGGAATGGAAATAAGGGGAAGAAAGGAAAGGTTGAATATCCATCCTGTGGTAAATGTGGGAAGAAACACCCCGGTGCTTGCTTGAAGGGAATGGGAGTCTGTTACAAGTGTGGTGAAAAAGGCCACCAAGATCGTGATTGCAAAGGGAAGAAGGAAGCCACCAACGTTCAGTGCTACAATTGCAGGGAGATGGGACATTATGCGAATGAATGTCCTAAGCTTCAGGAGAACTTACCTCAGAAAAGGCCAAGGGATCAAGGCCAAGCTTATGCTATCACTACTACAGAGGTAGAAGTTCCAAAAGACGTGGTGGCAAGTAATTTAATGGTTTCCTCAAGTTTAGCAAATGCATTATTTGACTCTGGATCGTCGCATTGTTTCATATCTTCCCAGTTTGCTAAGAAAATTAGATATTTCCAATTTGATTTAATAAGGGAGTTGTCAGTTAAAACTCCTAAGGGAAGTATCATTGCAACAAAGTTTTGTGAATCAGTCCCCATTAGAGCACATAAATTTTCTTTATCTGCTGATCTCATCGTCATACCTATGATTGAGTTTGATATAATACTTGGTATGGACTGGCTTTCAGACTATGATGCGAAGATTTATTGTAAGAAGAAAGAGGTTACGATTCTTGATGATAATGATAAGGAACACCTTATCTTTATAGCAGAATCGTCACCACCTAATTCTTATTTAGATCCACCCCCAGTAGCTCAACTTAATTCAATTATTGGGGAGGAAGAGAATGAAATAAATGTTGGTGAGGAAAGGAATGTTCAAATAGAGGATGTACCTGTTGTGAAAGAATTTGTAGATGTATTTCCGGAAGATTTGCCTGGACATCCTCCAGAACGAGAAGTTGAGTTTTCCATTGATTTGATTCCTGGATCAAGGCCTATATCGAAGACCCCTTATAGAATGGCCACTGTAGAATTAGTCGAACTAAAGAAACAACTAGAGGAATTGAGTAATAAGGGATTTATTCTCCCTAGTGTTTCTCCATGGGGAGCCCCTATTCTTTTTGTTAAAAAGAAAGATGGATCTATGAGGTTATGTATCGACTACAGGGAGATCAATGCTATAACGATAAAGAAAAAGTATCCCCTACCTCGTATTGATGATTTATTTGACCAACTGCATGGAGCTAAATACTTTTCAAAGATTGACCTTCGATCTGGATACCATCAGTTGTGTGTGAAGAAGGAAGACATTCCGAAGACAGCATTTCGAACCAGGTACGGGCATTATGAGTTTACTGTAATGCCATTTGGATTGACTAATGCACCATCTGTATTCATGGATCTGATGAATAGAGTTTTCAAGGAGTATCTCGATGAATTTGTGGTGGTATTTATTGATGATATCTTGGTATACTCCAAAACCTACGAAGATCATGAAAATCACTTGCGCATTATCTTGAAGACTCTGAGGAGGCATGAATTATATGGGAAGTTTAGCAAGTGTGAATTCTGTCATCAGGATATTTCTTTTCTTGGCCATATTGTCTCTAAAGATGGAATCTCTGTTGATCCTTCTAAGACCAAGGCAATCCAAGAATGGCCAGCACCTACGAGTATAACTGAGGTACGTAGTTTTATTGGTTTGGCAGGTTATTATCGACGTTTCGTCCAGAATTTTTCCCGATTGGCTAACCCATTAACGAAGCTCACACGTAAAGGGGTTAAATTTGTTTGGACAAAAGAGTGTGAAGAATGTTTCGAAGAACTGAAGAGAATATTAGTCAATGCTCCTATATTGACTCTACCATCGGGGAATGATGGGTTCGTTATTTATAGTGATGCATCAAAGAAAGGACTTGGTTGTGTCCTTATGCAGAATGACAGAGTTATTTCCTATGCATCACGACAGTTGAAAATTCATGAACAAAACTATCCTACTCATGATCTTGAGTTAGCAGCTGTGATCTTTCCTTTGAAGATATGGAGACACTACCTCTATGGTGAAAAATGTGAGATTTATACTGATCACAAGAGTTTGAAGTATATTTTCTCACAAAAAGAACTCAACATGAGGCAAAGGAGATGGCTTGAATTACTCAAGGATTATGATTGCACGATACACTACCACCCGGGGAAAGCAAACAAGGTGGCAGATGCTTTGAGCAGAAAAGACCATGGAGTTTTGAACATGATGAGAATTGAAAGGGATCCAATTTTCATGGATCTAGTGAAGATGGACATGGGAATAACCAGGGAAGGTGAAACATCAATGCTTTTTCAAATGGTTGACAAACCATCTTTACTAGAAAGGATTAAGAGTTATCAGACCGATGATGAAGAATTTCAAAAGAAGATTAAAGTTGTGAATGATGGGAGATTGAGAGACTTTGTGTATGAAGATGGAATTTTGAAATTCGGGAAGAGACTTTGTGTTCCCGATTTACCTGATCTAAAAAGGGAATTGCTGGATGATGCTCATAGTTCCAATTTCTCTATACACCCTGGGAGCACCAAAATGTATAGAGATTTGAAGGAACATTTTTGGTGGGACAACATGAAGAGGGAGATTGCTGATTTTGTGTCAAGATGTATGGTTTGTCAACAAGTGAAAGCTGGAAGGCAACAGCCTGGAGGAGTCATGCAACCTCTTCCCATACTAGAGTGGAAATGGGACAATATTACGATGGACTTTGTCATGGGGCTACCAAAGACTCCTAGAAGGAACGATGCAATATGGGTTATTGTTGATCGTCTTACCAAGTCAGCACATTTTCTTGCTATAAGAGAAGATCTACCCCTGGAACGTCTAGAAAGACTATAAATTAATGAAGTTGTGAGACTTCATGGAGTACCCCCATCGATTGTTTCTGATCGTGATCCCCATTTTACTTCAAGATTTTGGGAAAGTCTTCAGAAATCCCTGGATACTGAACTTCATTTGAGCACTGCTTACCACCCTCAGACAGATGGACAATCAGAACGGACTATTCAAACCCTAGAAGACATGTTGAGATCTTGCTCACTTGACTTTCAGGGTATGTGGGATCAATATTTACCACTGGTAGAATTTTCCTATAACAATAGCTTCCATTCGAGTATTCAGATGGCACCATATGAAGCGTTATACGGAAAGAGATGTCCTACACCAACCTGTTGGGATGACGTCGGTGAAAGAAAACTTGTAGGTCCAGAACTGGTGGAGGAAACGATGGAAAAGGTGAAGGTAATCCAAAATCACATCAAAGCAGCTCAAAGTGGGCAGAAGAGCTATGCCGATAATCGAAGGAAGGATTTGGAATTTCAAGTCGGTGATCATGTTTTCCTGAAGGTATCTCCATGGAAGGGAGTCATACGTTTTGGTAAGAAAGGTAAATTGAGTCCCAGGTACATCGGACCTTTCGAAATTCTAGAACGAATTGGGGTTGTAGCTTACTGATTAGCAATGCTGCCAAGTCTCTCCAAAGTTCACGATGTGTTCCATGTATCTCTGTTGAGAAAATACATGCCTGACCCAACGCATGTACTCACCTATGAGGAATTAGAACTGGAACCTGATCTTTCTTATTGTGAAGAGCCTGTCAGGATTCTTGATACAAGAGAACAAGTACTGAGAAACCGGACGACGCGTCTGGTAAAAGTTTTGTGGAGATATCATAAGATGGAAGAGGCAACGTGGGAACCCGGGGAACTTATGATGAAAAACCACCCGAGTATTTTTATGCAGTAATACCCTAGAAATTGCGAGGATGCAATTATTTGAAGTAGGAGAGAATGTAACACCCCAAGCTTCCACGGTACGTTTCCCTTCGAATAATGTGATAGCGTGTGTTGTACGCAACCTCGAGTTCTAACACACACCACAACTAATTAAACTAGCCGTTGTGAATAGTAATACCTACTTTTTGAAATCATATATATTTTATATTTCAAAATGGAATTCATTTTTGGATTCGGAATATTGAAATTAGCCTAGGGTGAAATTTTGGTACTTTTCAGATAACTTTTATATTTTGATGAATAGTGAAAATTACTAAATTTTAATTAAAATCAAATTTTTTAATCAAAATAATTAATATTGATAAATTATGAATTTGAGTGGTTTTAAAGTATATTTAGAATATATTTTTACCATTTAATTTAATGTTTGTCATTGGACATAATTTCACAATTACACCAGAGATAAACAAGTGTCAATCTTTTGATAGTTATTATCTCTTAAAAACACGCTTTTTATTTTAGCAACGAGAATTAATTTTAAATTAATTTATGCCACTTCTATGTTTTGAAATTGGAAAAATGGATTAAATATTTGTAATCAGGATGTACAAATTATGTAAATAGGTAACTTTTATTTTTACACATTTTGAATAATTACTGCGGTAAATATTTTATTTACCATGGTTAAAGGGTAAATCCGGTAAATAAGGGTTAAAACATAATATTATAATAATACAAAATTACCCTAAAACGTGTCCTAACCTTATTGTTGGATACATACCCGACCATGGGCATCCTTGGGTCGATTTGGGGACCCATTGGTGCCACTTTTAGGTGATAAGGACACTTTATTTTAATTAAGTTAAAATGAATACAAAAATGACACAAGCATATATCTTTTAGAAAAACAATTGTTACATAGGGTTATATATGTTGGATTTTAGATTATAAATATTAATTATAAAGATAAAAAGATTTCCTACATAATGATATTTTATTTATAATTTTTAGACATTAAATAATTTATTTTATTAATGACACAATAATGATGCAATGTTTACCTCATTAATAAATCATTTAAATAAATAAGATTATAATGATTAAAATATTATCTAAAACCTGTCCAATTCTTATTGGTTGATGTTATTTAGAAAATGAGTCATCTTATCTTCGACCTCAATGATTTTTTGACCATTATAAACCGAATATAATTATATTATATAGTAATACTTTCACTCTTTCCTAAAGAGCCCCTCCTCTCCCTTATAAAAGGAGACCACTTCTACTCATTCCTCACACCTCTCAAGCCACTTGGCTCGTCCAAACCCTGCCCAAATACTCTCCCAAATTCCCTCACTACAACCTAGAGGCCTTAGTTTGATCAGAAAGCCATCCTAAGGAGCCCTTTAGATCAAATCAAAAGGAAGAACCCGAAGAAGAGGTAATGTTTTCACCACCCCTTTTCAAGTTCCTTTCTTCTTTCTTTGTTCTTACCATTCTAAAATAATAACTCCAGTATCTCACATATACTATGATGTTATTATAAATATGGTACAACCATATTCATTATTCTATCCACCCTTTGAATAACATGTCACCATACGTGCGTACGTACGGCTTACCGTCTCCACGTCGTGGTGTAATTGTTATTCAATATATTATTATTTGGATGGGTATAATAATGATGTGCAAATCATGTAAATAATAAATATAACATGTTAATTATTCTGTATATATGATATAACATCCATTTATATATTATTTTAATATCAAAAGAATGATATTGTCGCTCGTGCGTACGTACGGACTACCGTCTCCATAAACGCGATAAGATTCATTCTCCATCGTATCCATTCAAGTATAATTATCATTTGATGATTTAAAAATGATTTTTAAAGACTTGATATCATTCTGGATATGAATAATATACAACCTATCCATTACAAACATGGATTACGTAACAAAACATATAAAATAAAACAAGTAAGTTAATACCCGAAACAACGATAATACTAAGATATTATTATCAAATCAATAATAAAAGATCATATATGATATCATATTAATGTATATGATTATTTTATAATTTAATAACAATTATTTCACCATTATACAGGAGGTTAACCTACCCCAACCAAGGAAAAGTACAAGGTAAGGGTTATTTCACAATCTCTTCATTATCTGAGATTGTTTATACGTAATAATCTACTGGGATCTCGTTATAATCCAGATCCATGTTTCTTCAAAATGTATTTCAAAACATTTTTAATATTTAAAAGAATATGGGTTAAAGTCATTTATACCCTTGTTTGACTTTTTATAAGAGGTTTATAAGGGAATCTTTCCGTCGTTTTCCAAACAAGGTGCTTTTTAACCTTTTCGACAGAATTAAGATAAGAATGTTTTTTTTAACTTATACGGTGGGTGCGGTTATTTTCCGCCGTTATAAAATCGTCAAAGCTTCCCTTACAAGCTTATAAGAATATTTTCAAAGAAAATGTTTTATTTTATAAATATATGTCTGTTAAATGATTTCAAAATAGAAAGAGATATTTCTTTAAAAAGAGTTTTGATTTCATATATGTCAACATCCTTTAATGGATTTTACGCTTATTTGAGGATGATATATTATGATACAAAACTTTTATATTGTATTGAAGGTTTTGTGATATGTTTGACTGTGGATGTGCTATTTTTTATATACCATTCATGGTTTATGGTGAAAGTATTGACATTTCGTATGCTAGTTTTAATACGAATGTTTATGTTATGTTTAAACCTTTTCATATGGGAATGCATTGGACTTAATATGTGACGGGTGGAGCCCGCTATAGCTCCTCGATGCATCGGTAGGTCTCATGAGACAAACTAGTGTCTTGGCACAAGGCCTTGGCAAAATCTTATTTGTAGTCTTGGCACGAGGCCTTGGCTATGTGGTTATCACTACTGGAAAATGGGTCTATACCCACGGTTTTGTGTATAACCGTGGGTATAGGCCCCCCCTATACCCACGGTTTGGGAAACCGTGGGTATAGGGATAGTATCGAGACCTATACCCACGGTTTTGGAGAACCGTGGGTATAGGTTGTTTTTGAAGACCTATACCCACGGTTTTGGCAAAACCGTGGGTATAGGTGTTGTTTAGCAGACCTATACCCACGGTTTTCGACCTATACCCACGGTTTTTCAGAACCGTGGGTATAGAGTTCCCGCGTTATGGCGGGAACAAAAAATTCCGCGGGATGAAAATTTTTTTTTTGATGAAAAGACGATCTTAAATAATATAGATATATGGATACGAAATTTTAAATCGCATAATATGTTTAGGTTAGTTGGTCAGTACCTCAAATGGCTCAGTATAGGTCGCAGGTTCGAAAATCAGCGTGTTTTATTTTTTGATGATAGAAGATATATTAATATAAGAATAAAAAAGTATAATTATATAACAATTGGTTTGTTAGCTCAGTTGGTCGCTGTGACTGGGCAGCGAAAGGGAGGCGCGGTTTCGAAACCCGCTGGAGTTTTCTTTTCGATTATAACTATTATATTAACATATTAAAATAAAATTATGAATATATATCAATAGCGGTGTTAGGTCAGTTGGTCACTTGGTGCGGCGCGGGATTCACGTGCTGCGCGGGTTCAAATCCTCCCAGCCGCGTTTTTTGAATTTATTTCCTGTCATTCGAAATCTGTGGATTATATTAATATATATTTGTTGATATATGTATATCTAACAAATAGAAATTGTAGGTGCGTTGGTCTTGTGGTGAGGTGCGGTAGTGAGGCGTTGCTGGGTTGCAGGTTCGAATTCCAGCAGCGCCCAATTTCTGATTTTTAATACCCCACGGTTTGGAAACCGTGGGGATTGGTGTGTGCCACGCTGGAGCAGCGTGGTCCTCCCTTTTAAAAGGCTATACCCACGGTTCTGCTAAACCGTGGGTATAGGGTGAGACCCCTATACCGACGCCACTCAGCCCCACGGTTCCCCAAACCGTGGGTATAGCCTATACCCACGGTTTTGGGGGCTATACCCACGGTTTTGAACCGTGGGTATAGGTCGTTTTTCCAGTAGTGTATGATAGTCTGGAATTATGCATTCCATCATTATGAAAGTGGTTATTGATATTGCATGTGATTATTTGATTAGTAGAATATCCATGTGAATAAGTAAATGGCATTATTTCATTTTATTTATGCCATAATATGTTGAAGTTAAAGTTTAAAAGGCTTTTGTTTTAGTTATACATTGCCTTAAATGTTTATTCTTATTTATGAAAGTTTCCGCTATATTGTTATCCTTACTGGGCATTTGAGCTCACCCCTTTTCTATGTTTTATTTTCCCAGGATGTGAAGAAGTAAGTTATGAATGACCTGCAGGGATATTATGAGGGGATATTAGTGTGGACTGTGGAGACATTATGTTGTTGTAGTAGTTTTTCATTTTATGATGTAATGTAAAACTTATGAATATATCTAGTGTTTCCAAGGCTACTAAACCAATCGGTCTTTCGAGATTTGATCTTTCTTGTGATCATGCCAATGTTATGTAATTAATGCACCAACTCTGGGTAACTGGGGTCGGGTCGTTACAATACTCCTCTATCTTCTCTTCAAATTCCACTACTTGGTTAGTTTATTCCTTCAATTTTTCTGAATCATCTACATTATGAGGAATAGTTGGATCAAGAAGTTCCTCGCACTCATTCCAGAAGTTATCCAGATCTTTTTGATCTCCCATATTTATTTCAATTGCTAAATATTCTTAATAAATCTCCTCCAACATTGATTGAGCTAAGCTCAATGGATCTTTTTTTAATTTCATCAAGGCATCCATGGGTTCTTCAACTTGAAGGATTTGTGGGGATACTTCATCCTTCAATTTCTCTAGTTCTGGTTCTTGTTCTGGCTCTATTTTTTGATCTTGGGATGTAAGTACTTGTTCCACTATCTACTCTATTGAGGTCTCCAGGTTTTGAACTCTTTGAATAATTCATTATAATTTGGCTTCATGATCCTTATGAACTTCTTCTTCTTGGTGTTTCACTTTGATCATTTCATGATAAAATTCCTGAAAATACTCCTGAAGTTCAATTAATTCTCTTTCCAAACACTCCAACACTGGGTATTCGAGGTTCTCTTTAAGTTTTTAAATGAGATCCTTGAATTCATAATCTATGATGATTTGGATTCGAGCTCTCTGAATTTGTTTAGTCAAGAAAGAATGTCTCTACTCTATAAGCCAAGGTAATTCAATAATTGGTTCTCGCACTTGTGGGTAATTGTTCCATGAATTAAAGAAATAATCATTTGAAAACAACATGGTAACAGATTTTTTTTTAATTTCAAAAAGTCAAATATTTACAAATAAATTGTGGCACTACCTCCCCGGCAATGGCGCCAAGTTTTTACACATGCCTCTCATAGGGTATGAAAAAATAATTATTTTCTAAGTTAAAATATAGTAATATGGTTGACCTAGGATGTCTCTCGGAGAGGAGTGCACACAAAATGGGTTGTCACTTTAAAACGGGGGTAAAAATGTTGTGCTTTTGAAAGGAAATTTGAAATTCAAATGATTGAAAACTATGATATTAAAAAGGTGATTAGGTCGAGGTTGGTTTCCTAATTTTAATTATATCCTTGTTCAATTTAATTCAAACCTCTTCTTCTTATTTGATTAAAGTTATTTTCCACAATCTTTTCCTCTTACTTCCTTGGTGAAATTATTATTGTGAGAGAAAACCTTACCAAGATCTCGGTTTGGTCAACTCTCCTTCCATGTGTAAAATAGTTGTATTGAATATCCTTAATTGGAATGGGCAATACCCTATCGGGTTTTGTTTATCCCAAAAAATCAAGAACATTCACTACACCTTTTACACGTACTGACGATCGTCGAGTACTTCACCACTAATTCCAAGTTTATTCCATCGTATATAAAACAGAAATTAGTGGAGGGAGATTATGATTATTTTACCAAGGAAAAAATAAATAACGGAATTAATATTCAAGAACGATCGCACTTGATAATAAAATCCGCTATAAGAAATTGAAAACAACTTTGAAGAAGAAATAAATTTATTCAATTGCGTCCAAGAACTCAAGCATTACAATGTAGAAAACCAACCCTTCCCCAATCACTCCAAAATTTTACCCCACCATGGTAAGGGTAATCTAGATGAATGGGGAAGAAGAAGGCATTAAAAAACTATGAAAAAGAAAATAAATAAAAGAGACAACCGAAAATTTCTCTTTCTTGGTGTCCCGGAAGGAATGGGATGGAGAATGGATGCCTTAAGAGGGTGGAGCTCTCCTCCTTTTATAGCCAGAATTTTTCCCTCAGATGTTGATGCGTTGTGGCTCCATTAAATGACATTTTTATGCGTTGATCCCTTCTTGAATGTTGTTAATAATTGTATTGGGCGGGTCCCCTAAACATCTCAGCAGATTTGGACATGTATTCCGAGAGTAATGTTCGTCTTACTCTGATAATTTATTCTATCCAGTCAGACTCCAAATAAAAAACCTACGGATTATGATGATTTAATGACCCATTAAACGTCCAATTCACGTGATCATTACTTCATCAAATATGCTCCAAAACTCCTTGCGCGTCCACCCACATAATATAACACCATTTGGTCCCACCATTAATGAGTTATGGAGCCCATACCAAAACTAGGCAGAACTGCAAACAGTTTTCTTGATCCAACTTGTGAGCTTCTTTGGAGCTTCCATATGGTCAATTCAGCAATTGGTCCAAAAATAGTAAATGAATCCCTGAATTTTTAGAATTTTTCAAATAAATAATCTTTCAATTTTTATTGTTGAATATAATGTTATGTCCAATCTAAAAAAAATAATGTAAAACTGTTAAAAATCCGAAATGGCCCATTTTTACTATCCAGCTCAAAATAACACCTATATCATAAAAATGAAAAAATTAATCTTAGATGGACACTTTTTTGGGTTTAAAACAATTATATTCAATATAAATTAATTTAAAATATTTTCTTTATGACATGTACATAGGGTTCCTTTGCTATAAAGGTCATCATATATTCGTGAATGTGCATCCTTCATCTCTATAAAAAAATGTAGTATTCAATAAATTTGACTTAGATTTAAGAAAATATATCCCATAGACACCACATGACTAAACTGTCTTAGGTTATTCGACAATGCCATCATACCAGTACTCTCTCATTGTCTATCTATAAAACCACTACATTCTGAAACTCCCTCGGGCCGTTGTATCATGTGATCCTATCTCCGGTTAGGAATTTGAAAAACATCATACCCTTTTTCCCTCATGATTCAAATCACATAAACCATCATTCCTATAGTTCAATCCATAAAGCTATCATGACCCCTTCTTCTAAATCATTCATGTCATCATGTCACATGTAGCATATGAACACATCCCCCCTTTATGAATTCTAATCTATGATGGGTCCACCTATGACATTGGTACCATTCATAGAACAAGACAACATAATGTATACCAAATAAATAACCTTTAAAAAAGGCATATTATATAACAAACCATTAAATCATGTCAGGAATACGATATTGTATCTAAAAAATGCACGTGATCAAAATCAAACATAGGTCTCATAGGATAATCATGCAGACACATGTTATCAAGAATTTAATATTGTATTATCAAATCATCACACAAATTCATATCATTTTAAAAACCCATACATGGCCTCTATATGGTACGGAATATCTAATATCAAGATTTTCAATGACCACATCAAATTTATTCAGGATATTCTTATCTTAAACCATATTCTCAAACCAATTGACATAAGTACACATGAAAAGAGTTCCAAGAACTAATTTCAATAAAATATGGAAAGGATTTTAGAAGAAGGGAAAGTACTAAATAAACTAAATGTACAATAATCATGTACCCAATATTAATTAATGGAATGATAGTCATGAAGTTCTATTTTCATTAAAAGAATTAATCACTCTTATATATTTAATAAAGATGATATGTCAGCCTCCTAAGAGTTTGAAATAATAAAAACAACCTATATCTAAAAGGCTTGATCTTCCAACATGATCAATTAGGGACTATCAAATGGAACTAAACCATCCAAGGTCATAACATCACCAAAGAGTTTTTTCTGAATTCATTACCTAAAATCACTGATAAACAACTTGAAAACATTCATATCAAAAGAGTCATTAAGGATAAGGATTCTTATTCGACTAAAATAGGATAGAATCAATTAATAATAGCATTGTTGATCCCTAATTAAACCTGAATTCATTTACCCTTTGATAAATACGTGATCAGAGAAGAGGGAAAACTATTTTAGACATTTCAAAATGATGAACGACCATCTCCTTGCCATCAACCATGGCTTGGACTTGGTGATGGTGTTTTTCAATACCATCCCAACACACCCAGCTCAAGTATGTTGACATTAAGACTACACCATGTTGCATCACCGCACCCAAAAAATGTTCATGGTGTGTTTTCCCATGAAATGGGTGAAATGGAAAACCCCAACACTCCACAGCTATGACCATGACCTCTGCAGGATATATCCCTTACATGTTTTCTATAGTGTCACACACGAGGGACACTACATCATGAACTGAGTAATGGACATACCCTTTTTGGATAGAAAAACACTGACACTCCCATTAAATCCTCCTCAAGCTACTAAAAACTTTCAAATCCTTAAACTATTCTTTTCACCATAAAAAAGTGAATAAGGAAATCAACCTAAAGGAAAAAAATATTCCAAGAATTTGCAATCACCTCCTATAATTACATAACATCTCTAGAATGCTTCTATTGAGTTTATATTCAAATAAATAGGCTACTAAACTTGAGAATTTTAATCATGCTCCAATTCCTCCACTACAATCCATTATTACTACAACAAGACTCAAACAAGTGAATCTATTTTTCCTCACAATACATTTTCACTCTATTGACAAATCTTTATCAAATGTGATAAAAAAAGTTATGTCAACCTCCATATCAATTCCATCACATTCAATCTTGTTCATAGGATTTGAAATGTAAATATAAATCTAAGAAATAGAGAACACATCATACATTTCTCGATAACAGAGAGGATGGTATAGTCCATACACCACTTCTCTGATATGTTTAGTTATCTCCACCAATACCACAAATAATGGAACTAGTTTCCACAAATTATGAAATAAAAGATACCTAGAAATAGGTGAAACCCTTATGAAAACTCAATCACCAATACTGAAATAAAATGTTCATCACCTTTGGTACATATAAAATCATTATGTACTCTATGTGGTCACCAACCAATTCCTAATCAACTACCCTCTATTTAAGGTATCCTTAAACATAAAAGGCCAAAAACATGATACCTCACTTTCCATATTCCAACAAAATTATGAGAAACATGACAATACAAAATAAGTCTCAAACCATTCCATCATAATAAAATCCTAGAAAAATATGTTGTAAGAAAACTCCAGCAAGGTTAGGTTCTCATACCATACTCACTTGAAGTTTAGGTCACAATCTTAAATTATCTCATTAAATATCCTAATTTAAATCTTCTACTGCCTAAAAATTTGTGGATGATACACCTTACTCAACTGAAATTAAGTCCTCAATGCCTTCTTCAATTATTTACAAAATATTGGTGTAATATGTGTGTCTTTAATAAATATTATATTAGAATGGACTAAATGTATTCATATTATATTTAATATATACAGCTTTCCCAACTCATCAATAGAGTGATTCTATCTGATCGGTATTAAATGATAAACATTCATTAAGAAACAATCTATCACCAATATGAAATTACAATTACTCGAGGTCCTAGGTAACCCATCATAATGTACATTGTCATGTTATACCATTTCCTTATTGGAACTACATGTGGCTAAGTGAAACATTGTGATTCTAATTCTTATTATTTACTATCTAGTATTTAATTCATTTTTAAAGAATACCAAAAAGGTTCCTCTTCATTACATACCACCAAAACTGATTTCTTATGTCATTCTAAATCTTCATCTAAAGTAGATGCACTAAAAACATCAATGAATGGGAGTCTCTCATCATATCCTCACTCAAGAAAGATTGAATTATTAACCTTCCATTAACAAAGGTCTCATAGCCTTCATATAAATACCATTAAAAAAAATTCAATTTTTTTACGAGTGTTCCCACGTCACCACACACTCAGAGTCTACCTATTATCACTCTATATTGTAGTCCAAAAGGGAATATTTGATGCCCAAAGGTTCACAAGACATGACTCTATGATCCTCTAGTGTATCCACAATCCTCACTTCCATTAAACACATCATATTTTATTCCTATTATGAGTACCACTCATTAAGATCCTACATCTCTAGTGTCTTTCATTTGGGTGTATCTATAACAATATTGCCTTTCTAGAGAGAATAAACCATATCAATGTGGAATTTCTATACACACTCCACCAAACACATCTTCCTCATATTGATATTCCATTAATAGAATATATAATGTTTTCTTTGGGATCTATTTAGTTGAAAGGCCTCTTTCCAAATAGATATTGTCATCATTATTTAAAAATGTAAACCTCATTTTAAAACCCTATTTCATGCATCAAGTAGTTCCACTCAAGAGGTCATAGTTAACATGTCCTATAAGCTACAACCTAGTCACTCTACATCAACATATCACCCAACTAAACTCTTAAATCACACAATACACTACATAACTAATGTTAATATCTAGAATCATTAAAAATAAGTGTTTTATTTAGTCTTATACTCATCTTTAAAAACACCTGATCACTTTCATATGTCTAGTAAATCTTTATTCCCTTCATTGTGATTATTTTATAGGCCCTATAAAATAGAATTAGTTCTGTATGAACCATCTGTAGTACTAAGCCAAACCTGGGATTACCCTGATCTCAAACACATTCCATTGATGACCCCATGATTTTATTGCATGAATATTCTTTAGATACATGTAAATTCATGATTTAAAGATCACATTCCCAAATAACCACACCAATTGAATCAAGAACTAACACTTCAATATTTTATCATTTATTAGATATACTTAATGTATACCCAATAAAATCACATGGTTTTTTTCATGTATATTTGATGTATGAGTGTACATGTGGATTTTATCAACAAAATATAGTAATAAATGAGTCAATGTATGGGTGGAAGATCCTATTCATGAGTTCTATGAACAACACTATATAATTTTTTAGCCTGAAAGGAATGACAATATACTAATATAGTTTTTATCCACTTCTAAACACTTTCTTATGAATATACACTTCTCTAACCTAATGATGATAGTAGATTGACTGTAAGATAATCTTAGAGAACCACAATGATCCCAGCAACTGGTCAAAAAAGTCATTGATCCTCAGAAATGGGTATTAATTCTTCATATTCACTTAGTTTAGATTCCTATAGTATACACAAAACCAAATACTTACATTTTAATTCTTCACAAACAAAACTAGATAACCCCAATGAAATTTTCTTGTTCTAATAATAATTCAACCTAGGTTTTTATTTTATAAAAATTTCATTAAATGGTACAACATTTAAACATAATGAATATCTTTTTAGGTTTAGTGTCTTATAAATGTGAACATAATACATAGAAAACATTGGAATTTTTCTAATCCACCTAAAAGTTTTCTTTATTGTTTCATCCTATGTTACTTTTATTTCATCTCATATCCTTGGAACATACATTAATGAAATGGGTGAGAATAAATCCCAATAAGTGAATAAACAAAGTATATAATTAATATATAACTATTTGGAAAATAAATAATGCATGATCATATGAACATGAGGTATATCATAATAGAATGAACATGAATCAAATAATAGAAATATGTAAGGAAGATAAAAAATAATACATTGATAATCATATCACCAAGTATTATAACTATATTTTTATAAATTGTAATTACCAAAGATATTCCCCAATGTATTGTAACATATTTCATCTCTATAGAAAAATTATTTACCAACAACATTGGAGTTCTATGAGTGTGTACCATTGATATATCCTAATTCATGTATTCAATATAAATAAAACCTACATAAAAAAATCATAGGATGAAAAACCCATTCAAAATAAAATGGGTATCCAATTAGTTTTGATAAATTTATAGGTAAATATCAATAAATCAATATTATTAAGTCTATGTTATTTATACTATATATATATAATGTGAATATGGTTTAATATATAATTACCCAATTCAATAAATGTATGTGTGTCTAGGTGATTTCCAATAAATCAAAAGAAACATTCAATGGTATTCACAATGAAAAGTATTGGAATAAAAGATCTGATTACGCATTAACGATTATAAAGCAAGATAAAAGAAGTGATGAATCATTCTCAATAGATATCGTAATTCCAACATATAATGAATAATTAGGTACATAGACATTTATGTTGAATGTAAAATCCATGAGGAATATGGAGACTGAAATAGAAATTTTTCATTGGTTACAAGTTCTGCAGTAAAGAATCCCTCTCAATGGATAAATTTGGTTATATTGGAGAATTGACATCAATGTTGTCGTAAAATTCTAAAATAATAACCACAATCTAATTTCGATGTCTTGAGTCCAAAAAAAATTATTCATCAAAATAATTCTCTAATTATGATAATTTTAACTTTTAAATTAAAATCCTTGTTTCCTGAAAATGATTAATTTTTTATAACATAGTTAGCATTCTGACTATTAAAAAATTACTTAGGGAATTGTTAAAGATAAAATCATTTAAAAAATGTATTATAATATTATTTAATTAAAAATACTTTTATATAAAACTTATACATTATAATAAAACATATTATTAATATAACATGTTTATAGTCTCTAAAAATAATAGAATTTTGATTATATCATTAAATAGTCTTGACGATCACTAAATTGTGTCTACATAACCAACAATAATAATTATTATTATTATTTATTAATGATCCAATTTTTTATAAACCATGTTATATGACAAACCTATAGGTGTAATATAATATTTCCCTATAAATACACAATCATTTTTACACATCATCACTCACTTCGATTGTATAAACATTCAATATCATTTTCCAAAATGAATATTATATTACTAACTCTTTGTTCCTATATTATAGTGATGTTCATGGGTGTGATGATTCTATGGGTTCGATTATTTATCCTCTATTTTTTCCATTGAAATATTCATTATGTTATTGGGTTTTTTTTAGTCTAAATAAAATGTTCTTAAATAATGAAATATTTTTTGGTTGTTTTCTAATATTATATTAAAACTTCACTAACTCAATTAAAAATATCTATTAAAATATTATGATAATTTCAATAACTTCCTTAATAATAATTATTGAAAGTAATTTTATTTTTATTTCCATATATTATAAATCATAGTAAAAATATTTTGAGAAGCAAGATTTCCTTTAGTTAAAGATAAACATTTTTTTGAAGCCATTATATTCTTCCCCCCTTAAAGAAATTTAGTCCATGAAATTTTTTTCCTACCTAAAATAGTTAAATATACCTTATACTATTTTTTCCTCTCTCACATTTGGATTTGGGAACTTGTTAGAAAAGTTACCAATCCCTACACACATAAAGAAATGAACTACATGATGTGCTTGAAATAACCTAGAATTAATATTATTATTAAGGTGTTACAGATTTTCATCTCCATGATAGTATCGAGAAATGTGTCCTACATTCTCACATTTATAGTACATACCACAACCTTGTAGACAATTTGTTGAGTTCCTTTTCACATAGTTTATTCATATGGGATGTTTTAGTTTTTTACCTTTCTTTTGTTTGTTAAGTTCTTTCCTAAAGATTTGATATGTCCTATTGTTTTTAAAATTCCACCCATGGGACCACTGGGTATCTCTAAACATTATTTAAAATTTTATATCACATTATATTATCTCTTCATAACTCCCAATGTCTTGAGTTTCTGATGCTTTCTATAGATGTGGTCTCAGTCCACCAAATAATTGATCTATCTTCTAATCAGAATCTATGACCAAGATTGAAGTGTAATGAAAAATCCTAGTAAATAACATCTCATAATTCCCAACCAATTAATTTTCTATATATTTCTATACAATTAATTCCCTATCAAATTTTTTCTAAAGTGTGTGTGGAAAATAATTGTTGAAAAGGTATTTTTAAAAGTCTTCTCGGCCTAGGGATTCCACCTCATCCCTTGGATTCGTTTTCTTGATCAGTGTCCACCACTAATCATCCTCTCCATATAAGTGATATACTTCTAGTGTAACATTATATTTCTAAAAACAATGTAGTGTACAAAGAATCATTTCTATTTTATTGATCCATTTTTTTCGAATCATAATATCAAAAGTTCCTCTAAAAATAGGTGGCTATTGAAACATGAAGGATTCAAATGCTAGTTCATCCTTCCTAGATGAAACAAGACACTCCACATGGTTTCTGTTATAATTAATGAATGTAATTAACATACTCATCATCATCTTGAAGATTTCAACTCTATATCCCCCAATATTAGGAAGGTTGGAATTGCATTTTCCATTATATCCATTTTTTTACATATCTGTTTTCCCTTACATTTTTCTATAATGAGAAAACCTAAGTGATAAATTACTTACTATTAGGAATATTATAATAACAATTATAAAGGAAAAATTTAATCCTAAATTTTTATAATATAATTCTTCTTGTATGATATAATTCATTCTTATTAAAAGGATTAAATTATCTATATATCTTTCCTAATACTTTGTAAGATCATGTGATTAACAAATTTATATCCCATGGGAGTGTCAAAAAAGGTGTGCATAATGGCCCATTGTCTTGCACTAGTTGATGATCAAGTCAAATCAATGAGCCTTTTCAGAATTATTACCCCTAGGTATAACTATTCCAGAGCCACATCCACTTGTACTTTTAAAATATAGATGTATTTTCTTGGAAACAATTAATATAATTCCTCACTAGTATTCCAGGATTGTTTTTAATATTTACACTTATCCCTAAGGTTTATTAAAATGTTTTCTAATCATAATTTCCCAAAATAATTAAACTATCATTCGATGCCAACAATAGTGATCCAAATTTTTGTTTCATAAACCATTCAATACATAGTACAACATTTAATAATACAAAGGATCTTTTGGGGTTTAAAGACTTGTAAATTGGAACATAATACATAAAAAATTAAACTTTCTTCTAATCCACTTAAAATTATTCTTCATAGGTTTATCCTATGTTACTTGTGTTGCACATCATGTCCAGGGGATATAAATCAAATAAAGGGTTGAGTATAAAGATCGGTAGAGGAATAAACAATGGAGATAATTATCATGTGACCATGAGGCATATCAATAAGGAATGATCATATGAACATTAGTCATTTCATAATAGAATGAAAATAAATTATAGAATGGAAATTTATCTACAAATAAAAAAGGAAAACTCATAAGAATATCACTATTGTTTATCACTAGGGTGTCATAAATCATAATTTATAAGGATATTCACCAAGGTTTTATAAAAAAATTCATCTCTAGAGATAAATTATTTACATAATGAATTTTATTGATATCGATTAATGCCCTTAATATGTCTTAATCCATTTTTTTCACATAAAGAAAACATACATAAAATAATCATTTCATAATAAAACCATCCAAAATTAAATTGGTATCCAATGAAATTTGATAAAATTCTTGGTAAATACCCCTCAATAAACATTATGAAATCAAAGGTATTTACACTATATAGATAATGTGGTATACGGTCTATTCAAAAACTTCCCTATTAAATTTATGTATAGTTATACAGGTGAATTCCCATCAATAAAAAGTAGCATGAATGGGTATTCCATGGAAAGTTATTGGAATAAAATATACATTTACACATTACTAGTGATACAGAAAGACAAAGGTAGTGATAGATCATTCTATATAGAGATAATAATTCCACCATACAATGTATACATTAGAAAATTGGCATATATAAGAAAGGTAAAATTTCTGAGTAATATGGAAAGTGATAGATATCAAGTTCATTGGTTAAAAATGGGGTGGTAAAAAAACCCTCTAATGTAATATTGTTCTTATCTTGGTGAGCATCCAAAAAACAAATTTATAAAAAAATACCCAAAATAACAATATTATAATTTTGATGTGCTGAGTATAAAAATTAAAATTATTTTATCAAAATAATTCTTAGTGTGTTAGAATTATAAAATTTAAATTAAAATATTTATTTTTTAAAAACTAAAAAATATTATAGTGTAGTGAACATTCAGAATCTAATAAAAATTATGTATGGATTTCTTAAAATATAAAATAACATAATTAGTGTTTTATAATATTATTTAATGATATAAAATTTAATTTAAAATTTACACATTTACAATAAAGAATATTTTTATAAAATAACTTTATAGTCTCAAAAATAACACATCCTTGATTATATAATTAAATAATTATGATTATCAATTAAATTTTTCAACATAACCAACAATAATAATGATCAATTGTTTTATTGTATAATGTTTATAATGTGGATCTACTATATTATTTGAAAAACAAAAATTTAGAGAACTATATTTCCCTATAAATAAATAATTGTTATTAAACTTCATCATTCACTTCAATTATATCATGTTTTAATATCACTTCAAAAATGAATACAGTATTGGTAACTCTTGGTTCCTTCATTATAGTAATAATTGTGTGTGTTTGGTTCATGGGGATCGGCAAGACCCAAATTTTTACATTATAATTTATTTATCCCAAAAAAAATTTACCATTGTAATATTTTTTTTGTTATATAGGGTGTTGATTCATAATAAATATAACATTATAAAATAATTAAATTAACTATTTTGGTTTCTAGTATTATACTACAACTTCACTAATTCTCTTAAAAAGGTTTATACATATCTTCTAATAATGGCTAAAATTTCCATAACATTTATTATGGTATGTAAAAGGATTTTTATTTCCATCTACTATAAAATATAATCTTAAGTTTTTTAGGGGAAATATTTCCTTTATTAAATGAAGAATTATTTTTTAGTTATTTATAGATAAATCCATTCCCCTCCAAGTTTATGAGATGTAAATTGTGTTCCTTAAACATCGATAGTGACATATGAAATGGGGGAACAAATATAGTTTGTTCTCTAGGAATGATTTAATTTTCTATTTCTATTTTTCACTAGTAAGGGATTCATAAATTTCATCCAAAAATACGTCATCATATAGGTCAACCACTAGAGGAAAAGAATAGGTAGTTGTTAGATCTACTTAAATATCCAAGACTACCACATGCACTATAATAACTCTAATTTTTCCAAGATCTAGTACCACTCAACCAACTCTATCCACCCACTCATTGACAATAAAATATTTCTCTTCCTTAAGATAAATAGAGGATACCTACCACTGATAATAAATGTTGTGAGAAAGAAATATTATTATTCAGTCCATCATAATGATCACATCAAAGTGATCCATCAAAAATATCATGAAGTCCCACAAATTCTTATAGCTATAAACTACAACTAGACACTCAAAAAAACTCTAGATATGGATTAAATTATTACCTATGGGCATGTCGAGTGAAATAAACTCTAAATATAACATGACCATTAAATTAATTCTAATAAAATTTTG
This sequence comes from Viscum album, assembly GCA_963277665.1. Lineage (NCBI taxonomy): Eukaryota > Viridiplantae > Streptophyta > Magnoliopsida > Santalales > Viscaceae > Viscum > Viscum album. The sequence continues at coordinate 1,573,955,778 of OY728127.1, forward strand.
AGAATATACAAATAAATGGGTAGAACCATTATAAATAAGTGTGTTATAAAGAGTGTATGTTATCAAGATCATACCTCAAATGGTCTATAGACCCTCCCCCCAATATATCAGAACTGGATCCACCAAATACACATGACCTACATCAGATCAACGGTCATACCAATGATATCCATTACCCACCTGGATCATCTTTATCTAAGGGGTATGATCATACTAATGATCACCGTATCCAAACCCATTGCTTGAAGTAGGTTCCTAACATAAAACCCCATGTGAAAACTTTCATATTTTCTTTGAGTAGAAATGATTCATATTCTTAGTATTTTGGACCAATGACACTAGATTTTAGAATTTGGGGATAAAATTGATAATTACAACTCTATCCATGGTTAAAACCATTAAGAAATTCTCCCACAAAAGGTTTTGATGAAACTATTATCAATTTTGGTTGTCTGGAATGGCAATGGAAATAGTCATCTTCTTTCATATTCCTACCACTATAGGTTTTAAAAGGAATTACATTGAAGTATGAATGATGAACAATAACTTTATCCAACTGTAGACCCTTGTCCATTGGTAGGTCCATATAGAGAACCTTTGTATATACCATCTGGTTCAAATTACACACTTTGAATCTCAAATATGGATGAAGGAAGATCTCTAACTTCACTTATTTTTACACATTTTTACCCTCAATGATATGAAAGAAGAGAATTATCTCTATGAATTAGGAAGAGTTAGAAGAAACCATCATCAGCCAATGATGAATATCCATGAACTTCTATTCTTATGATAGTTTGATCGTACCTAGAAAGAACTCTGAAAACAAATAGCTTAAATGGTCACTCACATGAGACCCTCATGTCTTCCAACGTGAAGTGTAATGGCCCCCAATCGTACAATACATCCCTGAATTATAAAGGTCACAAGATTTACCTTTTTATCCAAAGGGATATCTACGAGTCTAAAGATAAAATCGATGACCCATACCAGTCCTATACATCCTAAGGTCCTCTAGTTATGTTGAATGATATAGGATGCTAGAGGAGAATTTTCTGATCATATTTGACCACATTCTTATAAAATCCTACAACTTCAATAGGAAATATGAAAAAATTTACTAGCTGATTTGGTCCTTCATCTTGAACCACTAAAGTGGGAGTGGGAGCATACCATGTTAAAGTCTCTAGAATGATTGGTTGTTGACTTGGAATGTCCTCCATTATGGGGGGAATTTTGGCCCACTCCACCAAGATCTACATCCAAGCCTCTCAGAGGCATCATTTTCATAAATTCTAAAATAATATTCATAATTACTATAAAAACATTCATTAGAGGTTATAAGTTAAACTTGAGGGATTTATATGGAATATATCCTAAGATCATATCTACATAAAGAATGAATAACCCTCTTAGAACTAAACTTTCCTCTTCATACTTTCATGTAGGTCACATTCATATATATGAAAAATATAATAAATCATGTTAAACATACTAATGTCATTATATATATATCATAATATCATATAACAAAGATATATAACTCAACAATAATATTTTTTTATCCCAAAAAAATTACAAAAATCAATTCATTGAATTAAATAACTATTATTTTGCACACTATTTATCTATACATGGCTTGTGGTCTTATATTCCTACTCATGATGCAAGAATTCATTAGAATCCCAAAAAATTGAAATAGTAAAACATACTCAGGGTCAACATAGAATCGTATCATTGTAATAGTAATACAAATCCCATAAATGGTAACTCATAGGTACATTACACATTTACTATCCAAGCACACATGAAACTCTCCTAAATGAGTTCCACACAACCTAACTCCTTTATACCTTTCCCGAAAACATGTAAAGAAGAGAGGAAGATAGAAAAACACCTTTGATACCACATTATAACACCCCAATCCAAATCACCATATATGATATGATGTGAAACATGGCTTCATGTGTTCCTTAATGTATGCAATAGTTTTTTAACTAGCAACAAGGGTCAAAACACCATCTATTGGGAGACAATACCCTTAGTATCAATAATTGAAAGAAAAAATAATATCAAAGTGTAAAAAATAAATATTAATAAAAAAATTAATATAATTTATCTCAATTCATAGTGTATAATTAAATAAGAACCCCTAAAGTGTCAGGAAAAACATGAGACCAAATAAAAAGTAAATAATATTACAGCATATCTAAAAAGTATGTCCTAATACTAACTCCAAACCCTATACTCATTATCCTTGATCCTATTCATTAGGGACTTACCCATTCCTATTTCCCACATCAGGTATGTTCATTAAAATTCTTCTGAATCATGTGCGTATAAATGTAAGATCCTGTATTTTTCTGAACTATATTTTTTAGCGGAAATTTAAGTTTTTATTTCAAATCCTTTAGAGGGGTACAATGGTCATTTTTCTTATAGATTATCTCATATAATTTTTTTGACCACTCTATGGATTCCTGGTTAGGGTATTTAGCCTATTTCAGGACTTTGGTTTAATTCTAATCCATATGAATTTCAGCATAATAATTAATAATTAATTTTTAATAAATTAATTATTAATTTATTCACTTAGGTTAGTTTGATCATATATTTTTAATAGAGATTTGGATTGATATTTTTTTCTCCACTGTTAAGTATATAATGGAGATTTTTTCTTTGGTGGGGCATAAACTCGTGTTGGGATCTAGGGCCGGGTCGGGGCCCCTTTTTCCATTTTATTTTCTTTTCTTTTCTTCCTTTTTTTATTTATTTTATTTATTTTCCTTCCTCGTATTCTAACATAAACACCTATGACTTCCCATTTGAATAAAAAATAGTTTGGGGTGGGAAAGGAATACAGATAAATATATAAATAAAGAGAGAAAGTTACTACAATGGAGCTTGGGAAGCGATGGATTGTTGTGTGGAAATTGTGGACCACAAACACGAGTGAAGCATCATCGGATTCTTCCCAAAGGTTGGTCTTTTTTAGTTTTCTCCATAGATCCTCTTAGATTTAAAATTTTCAAGATTTAATACACTTATATTATTTAAGTAGGACCCCTTGAGGGTAGATCTACTATTTTTGAGATGAAAATGGGAGTTTTAGGTGATTTAGGGGTTTTTCGTTTAGTAAAACCCTTGTACACAACATTTGGTTTAGAGAACACATGCAGTGTGTTCTTTCGTTTTAGGGAAGATTAACTTTTACAAGGTATAGGTCATGTATGGTAATTACACATCATGTAATGAAATTTGGCCATATATTTGAGTACCTGTCTAGTTTTCCCATGTGAGGGGGCACATGGCATGTAAACTACGTAGATAGACCCTGTGTGGGTTATACACTATAAAGGAGAACATGACCAGACCATATACATGGACATTTCATGTGAGGTACATTAGAATTTACCCCATGTTGGGTACACACCATTTTCATTTATAATATTTCATATAGTTGGGAATTTACATGCCACATCCTGCGAGAGTACATTCCCTAGTGGGACTTTGGTAATACACACTATGTACTCGGGGAGACATGTCATGTTCAACCCTTATGCAGACCTTTTTGGGGATTTCATGTCCTTTTTCCTGGAGTCAGAATTAGACCTAGTGTTAGTATATTTTGAGTATTTTATTCACAAACATCATGTTGGTAAAACTATTTTATATTTTGAAGACTCTTAGGTGTCATTTTTTGTTATTCCAAATAGGAGAGGTTATTCCTCTAATAATTGAATCCAGTGGCTTCCAGAGAGTGATACCCTTTCATTAGAGATTATCTATGATTTATCTCTCTTGTATGAGGACTCATAGCTCTTCCTTTGAGGTTGTATCCCTTGTGAGATGTTCCCTTCTATCCCAAGAAGTCGTTAGACCAATTTTTTCAAGGACCCCCTATTGGATTCCTCTATTTACATTTCGACCTAAAGGATCCCATTTAGGATGTGTCTATCTTCTTTTGGATACCAAGGATCCCATATGGGATGCCTTTGCATATATGTGGAACTAGGTAATCCATCATAGTATCCCTTTACCTGTATATCATTTTGAGGTTCCCATGTAGGATTCCACTACCTTATTATATGATTATAGATGGTTCCCTATAGGATGCATTCACTAATGTGTTGTTTTGAGGATCCCATTTTGGATGCCTCAGTCTTTCTCACTATTATAGAACACCCGGAAGGATTCTACCCTTTATATTTTATACTATTGATCCCAAGTAGGCTTCAATTTATTATGTTTAGATTCAAGGATTCCTAATAGGATGCCTTGATGGTGGTTGAATTGAGGGGACCAATGCATGCCCCATTGACCGATAAACCATGAGTTGGTACATTGGGTTTGGTAATATATGGTAGTGGGGGTCACCTTAGAACCTGTTTCAGACTTTTAATCCCTTGGGGTTATGGTAGAAGTGTTGGGTTTAGGAATTTGGCCACCCTCACTCTTTATTTAATCTTTTACATGCTTGTTGTTAATGCAGAAAATTCATCTAGAGTGGCTTCATATTTTATGGATGGCAAGCCTACCGTGAGGCATCATTGTTTATCTTTTGGATTCCTAGATAGGCTTTATAGGGTTTGACTTCTGATCCATGTTATTTCAATATTTACTTTTATTCCTAGAGGTACTACCTGAGATCTGGCTATTGACCATGGATGTTTTCATTATTATATTATTGGGATTTACAAAGGTGCTTCCTAGTTTCTAGTTTTTGATCCAATAACTATGAAATATGGGAATAGTGTCCCTAGTAATGATACTCATGAATTATAATGCTCTCCTAGGTGATGAGGATGATTACACTCTCTTCGATCTAATGATACTTGTGGATGGTTATTCTCTCCCAAGGGATATGGATGATTATGATCCCCTAGATCAATTAATGGACTATGTTGTTGGATATAGAATTATGCATAGTTGATGTATAATCATGTATGATTATTCTCTCCTTAGTTATGGGGATGATTAGGCTCTACCTAGTCGATTTCTAGGTCATGGTGGTGGACATGGAGCTTCTCACTATTAATGTTACTTGTACTTGTTGGATGATTACACTCTCCTTAAGAGATGACTAGAATTTCCCATAGAGTCATGTGGATGTACCAGTTATACTTTTATTTTGAATGGATGTCAATCATGTTCTTGGGTATGGAGATCATTCTGTATCCAGATTGCCTAAGAGTGAGCCATTTATGGATTATCCAAGTCACAATGTCATGGATTCCTATGGACCAGGGCCTAGGGATCAGAAAATTGACTAGATTAACATGGAATGAGAAGCATGGCTTATATATCAATGACCATTTAAAGGATTTTTAGATGTAGTTCCCAATAATCCTTCTTTACAGTGATTGGAGGAGAGTACTAGTGAACCCAGGGTTAAAATGATTATCCCTCTCTGTTGATGTAGCTTGCTCAAAGACATTTTTAGTGTTGGATGAAGAAGGTTTTTTTATAATTAGTATTGAAGATGCATATATTGACTTAATTGCACATGTATTGAGTAGAATGACATCTATATCAATGAAATTTTTTAACTAGATTTCCATAAGATTGGGAATACAAAACCAAGGATCAATTTTTGGTGGTTTTTATGTTATTTAATTCATCTTACTCAATAATATTCATATTTATTTATATTTATTATAAATGTGATTATACTTGTATAAGAAAAGATCTATGGACATCCATGATGTAACTTTCCTTGTTAACCATGATTATGGACCCATGGTTTGACTATGGTTTTACATTGTTCGCTTTACTTATCTTTTCAATAGCATCTGGGAAAATCTTGGCATATTTCTTTTGTATACACTTATAGATGTGTATTTATAGGTCCATCATTGGGGTGCATAGTTGAGATTATTTCTCACCCCTGAACATGCACCTTGGGGTATGTGTAAACCTTATGTCTACTTCTTAGGATCATCATAGTTGTATGGTAGATAGGGTTGAGGACCATAGATGCATAATAAAGTGGAGCTGATCATGTGGGTTCTTCTTATTGGGCTGGTGTAGTTTAATTGTGTCTAGATACTGGGTATGTGGTTTGGCTCAGAGTTGGTATTAGATCTTTGTGATTTTATTTTATTTTATTTATTTTTACTTCTGTATATGTATGGTCGGCCCTTTGGGTGACCACTTTTGTATGTTTTCATAGTTGTTTAGGATTTTATATAATTTTAATTTATTATTTTAGAATTTTCTACATGAGTTTATTTATTTCTTCTTCATTCTATTTTTTACTAATGTGTATGATACTTTGTTATTTTCACTATTTATTTACTCTGATATGAGGGAATAGTCTCCCTATGATCTCACCCTAGGCCCTCGCTGGTATTTGGTAGCCTCTAGTATACATGGAGGTGCACTTGAGAAATCATAATGAATCGTCTCGCAGCACCAGTTTCGTGGTATCTAGGTTAGGATAGTGCTTAGTGGTATTAGGTCTATTATTATCTTGGCCTTTAATATTTGAGTATTAAGAATGTGATGGTACCTATGATGGATATTGGATGAGTGTGTTGAGAACACTTATTATGGTAAGATTTCTAGGTTTTTAGGGGTATAGTATTACTATTATAATCAGTGATGTTACAGTTGTATCAGTTTTTCTCCTTGACCAATGCACATGTTTTGTAGATGATATGATTTACAATGGATCTCTGGAACATAGTGATTGACAAGAGTCCAATGATGTATTTTGACTCATGGTCGAAAAAGGAAAGAGGTTTCTCATCCATCATATTTGGAATGTAGGATTCACATCATATAGGCATGCTATTGTGTGATTTTTAATGAAAATTGGGGCCTATTCCATTGGGCTTATATACATGTATATATTTCATTCTGATGGAAGGATATGTTTATCTACATTGAGGCATTTTTATTGAGACTGGTTACTTAGTCCTCGTGCATGGTGGTGTAGTGACCCTTTTAGGTCAATGTGGCATAAGATTCCCTTATTTAATACCCCCTTTATGGTGTTTTTTCTCAGGTCATTCTAGTCTAGTTGGATTATTCGGTATGATTCTTATGTATACTAGTAGTTCTCTTATGAACTAAACCTCCATATGGCGTTACCATATACGGATTCCCAGCGAGTTTTAGTTCAGTATCTCTTCTACATTGGTATTGTGACCTACAGGAACAAATTCTTTATGATGATTCTTAGTGAGGATTAGAACATTTTAGCCCTTGTTCTTAGTTTTAACACACATTGGTTGTTCAGATCTTCACCTTCTCTTGAGAGGTTTGATATTTTGGGCTTGGTGGTTAAACATTGTGACCTAGTTGTGAGAATTGTTCTGTAGGTCTTGGTGGGAGACCTTGAGAACCTTATTTTTGACTCCTACCCTCATAGGTCGAAGTCTAATTTGTTAGAGGGAAACCTGTGTGGGTGAGGTTGGCTTAGATTTAAGAATTCCTTTTTTGGAAGTGATCTTGGTTTTATTCTCATTTTGATATCATGACTTGGTAGGTGCTCGAGTTTTATGATATATGGTTGTTGATTCCTTCTTCTTTTTAAAAGAACCTAGGGTGATTTTGAATCAATAGTAGCTTTTATGTGCAAGATTTTTTGGGTTCTTGACCTGGTCTACTCATTTTTTATGTTTTTAATGTAGTCAAGGCATGGGTAGATTCTCGTTATGGGAACGATTTCGGGTGGTGTATAATCATAGAATAAATTGTGGAACAACTGAGGTGATTTATTTTGAAGAGAGTTCCAAGGGAGTTTCTAGATTATTTGGACTAACATTCTATGTAGCAGGTCTAGTTTAACTTTATATTGGATGAACCATTGGATCCTATGTTATGTGATAAAGGTATACTCTAGTTGTGTACGGGGAAATTAAATTGTAATTAGTGAGTGGTTTGGATTGAGTCAAGAATTGATGCTTTCAGAACATTCTATAGGCTTGGTTTCCTAAAATTTGTGGTTAAATGATGAGTGTTCCTCTTTGGTATATGTGAAATTGGAAATTAATTGAGTTCCATGAGATAGTTTACTCATGTTTGGATTTGTACATTCATTTTTGGGAGATGTGGTTTCATCTGTTGGTTTAAGGTGAGCTAGCATGTTTGTTGTGAACGTGGATCATGGGGAGATGTACACTCATTTTTATGGAATATTAGTATACTCATAAATAGATATGATCATGGTCTATTGTGACTTCATTTTTAGTATTCTTAGAGAGTGTCAACCCTAGGCTGGTCATTTTTTATTTCAAATGGTCTTCCATGGTTGAGGAAGGATACCAGTTGAGGTTATACTCAAGGAGCAGTGTAAGGTAATACTTATGGTGGGGAGTGCACCATTGGCTATTTGAGGATAGTGAATATTTTTCCATTTAAAATAATCATTTTCATGAGATATTGAGCTTGGGGTTTGGTTTTGAGATGATGGTAAGGATATTCCTCTAGTTGGGAGTACTAAATCGGTCACAGTTTAATGTCTTCCATGTACAAGACATTTTTTGAAGCTATGGGACTGATTATTAGATAGTCTAGATAGCTTGTTTGTGAAGATTGTTAATATGAGAGAATGGTTGATAGTTTTACCACCAGGTTTCACAGGGATGAGAAGGTTTATGGTTGGAAGATTTTAAGGTCATGTGTTTTTCTAGACTAAATTGTTTAATAGAAATTTGAATTTTTTATTTAGGATGTTTTTGAGAGTTAAAATAGTCGTTTTCCCTATCATATTATCTCAGATAATTTTTATGACCACTCCATTTATTCTAAAATAAGGTGTTTACCCTAGGATAGAAGTTTGGTGGAATTTTGAGATATTCAAAAATTAGTGGAATAATTAACATTTAATAATTAATATATTAAATATTAATTTATTCATGATTTGTTCATATCATTTGAATATAGTCTCAGATTGAGAATTCATCTGTTATTTTGAGTCTATAATGGAGAGTTTTTCCTTGGCTGGGTGTAAATTTTTGTTGGGCGCTAGGACCGGGTCAGGACCCCTTTTTTCTTTTCTTTTCTTTTCTTTTCTTTTCTTTTCTTTTCTTTTCTTTCCTTCCTTTTCTTTTCATTATTTTCTTTATTTTACTTCCTTGTCTTCTCTTTTATTCACTTAGGGATTCTCCTTCACTTGGTTGAGATAGTGGATAGGGAGAGGCAGAAATTGAAAGAGATAGATAGAGGGAGAGGGACCGCTATGGAGCTCAAGATGCACTAGATCATTGGGTAACAACCATGAACCACAGAAACATGTGAAGATTCGGAAGATTCTATCAAAAGGTATGACCTTTTGAGTTTCTTACATATATCCCCACAGATTTATCATTGTCAGGCTTTATTCTCCTTATATTCTTTGGTTAGGACCCCTTGAGGGTTGATCTACTACTTTTGGGATGGAAATAGGGGTTTCTTGGTGATTTAAGGGTTTTCTGTTTGAGAAAATCTGTATACATGGTGTGTGGTTCAGATAACACATGTCTTGTGTCCATCCTTTTTGGGTAATATGATCCTTTATGAGTTACATGTTGTGTATAGGTATTAAACACTATGTACTAAGACTTATCCAAGTAGCCGAGTACCCATCCATGTTTCCCTTATAAGGGGCAGATGTCATGTGGATTACATGTCCAAACCCCATGTGGGTCACACTCCATGTAGGGGGCACACAACGATATCAAGTACATGGATGGGCCATGTGAGGTACATAGTCGGGTACCCTGTATATAGAACACACTATGTACTGGTCTTACACGTGATGTACTTGGGTGTTTACACGACAACTCTAACTAGAGTACACACCCTAGTGGGTCATTAGGAGTATATGTTGTGTATTTGGGGAGACATCGTGTTCTTATCCATTGAAATCCTTGTTAGGTTTTTATGACTTTTTTCCTCAAAGTTAGAATTTGGCCCTATATTAGTCCATTCTGAGTTGATTTTCATATAGTTCACAATGGTGTATCCCTTGGTGTTTTTTGAGAACTCCTATGTGGCATTTCATGTTTTTTCAAACATGATAACTTCTTCCTCTGATAATTGAATCTAATTTCCTCCTAAAAGTGAGACCCTTTGATCTGAGATGATCCATGAGCTTTCTTTCTTGACTTATGATTCATATCTCTTCCATTGAAAAAGTCTCCCTTATGAGATGTTCCCTTATGGCCTAAGTGGTTATGAGACTAATTTTTTCTAAGGATCCACTATAGGATTCCTCTATTTAAGTTTTGACATAGAGGATCCCATGTAGGATGCCTCTATCTTATTTTTACTACTAAGGATCCCCTATGGGATGCCTTTACATACATGCTAATTAGTAGAATCCCTCATTGGATCTCTTTACCTGTATACCATTCAGAGGATCTCAAGTTGGATTCCTCTACCTTATTATATGGTTATAGAGGGTCCCATGTAAGATTCCTTCTCCAATGTGTTGTTCTAAGGATCCCATGTAGGATGCCTCAATATTTCATAATATTCCTGGATTCATTATAGGATTCCTCCAATTACATTTTCTATAATGGATCCCCATTAGGATTCATTTTCATATACATATATTTGAGGATCCCTAGATGGATTCCTTAGTAGTGTTTGAATTGAGGGGCCCAATGGGTTCCCCAATGCCCGATTGACCCTAAGCTAGTATGTCAGGTATTGTTAAATATGGTAATGAGTGTCGCCTTAGAACTTGTTTCAAACATGTAATACCAAGGGTTTGTTATAGTATTGGTTGATTTAGTAATTTGGCCACCCCCACTCTTTGATTAATCATTCACATGTTTATTACTAGTGCAGTAAATTTATCTAGAGGTTCTTCCTGGTTGATGGTTGTTGATCCGAACATGAGGAATATTTATTTCTCATTGGGATTCCTGGACATGATTTTGTGGGATCTGGAATCTAATCCATGTTATTTCCATATTAACTTTTATACCCAAAGGTAATACCAGAGATGTAGATGTTTAGCTGGTATGTTTTGATTATTATATAATTGGGATTTTCAGAGATACTTCCTGGTATCTAGTTGTTGAGCCTATGACTACGATATGATGGCATGGAATCCCTAGTAATGATACTCATGGATGATTATGCTCTACTAAGTGATGAGGATGATTCCTCTCTCCTTTATTTGATATTTAATGATCATGATTATGCTATCCTCAACCTAATGATACTCGTGGATGATTACACTCACCCAAGGGATAAGGATGACTACACTCTCCCTGATCAATTTCTAGATCATAGTGTTTGAAATGGCATTCCACATCGTTGATGTATAATCATAGATGATTAATCTCTCCTAAAGTAAAATCTAGGATTCCTCCTTGGGTCAGGTGGATGCACTAGTGATACTTTTCTTGTGAATGGATGTCGAGCATGTACTTGGGTCTGGAGGGCATTCCTTTTACAGATCACCGAAGGGTGAGCCCCATAGGAATTATCAGAGTCATAATGTTCTGACCACCTATGAACTAAGACCTAGGTATTAAACATTAAACTAGATTTACATTGAATGAGTAACATGGAATATATATCCATGAAAATTTATAGGATGTCAAGATTTAGTTACCTGGAATCCATCTTTACACTGATTGGAGGTGTGTACAGGTTAACCTAGGGTTTGGACGAGTATCCCCCTATGCTGAAATAATCTTCTGAGAGTAATTTCCAATATTATCTAAACAATCTATTTTTCTATTGGGATTACAAACCTAGAGATCAACTTGATGATACATAGCTTGATTGGCGTGACATCCAACTCAATGCCCTTTTTTACTGGGCATCCATCCAATTGGGATTACAGACCCAAGGATCGATTGCTGGTGGTTTTTATTTTATTCCATTCACCTTACTCGCGAATATTCATATTTATGTATATATAAAGGTATGGGATTATACATGTATATTCATATAGATATGGAAATCCATGGTGGCCCTTTCCCAGTTGACCCGGATTATGGACCCCGGGTTTCACTATGGTTTCATGTTTTTGAATTTACAAATCTTTTCAGTTGTGTTTAGGCTAGGATGAGCATATTGTACTTATGTTCACTTATAGGAGTGTATTTATAGGTTTATAGTTTGTTTGGAATACTAATATTATTTCACACCCCTGTACATGTACCTTGATGTACCTGTAGACCATACATCTACTTTTCAGGTTGATCATATTTTCATGGTGGATAAGGATGAGGCCTTGAGTTGAATTATTCAGTAGAGCTACTCATGTGGGATCTTTTAATTAAGATGGTGAAGTTCAACGGTGTTTGGAGACCTTGTACGTGGTACGGCTCGGGTTTAGTATTATATCCCTATACTTTTATTTCATTTTATTTATTTTTACTCCTCTATCTATACAGTTGGACTAGTGAGTGACCACTATTGTATGTTTGGAAAATTTGTTCAGGATATTATAGAATTTTATTATTATTTCACCATGTTCAATTTTGGTTTATTTACTGATTTTGTGCTTGTTTTTGTATACAGTTGTGTATGATACTTATTTATTTCTATTTTTTTCTTACTCTAATGAGTGTATAGTCTCCCAACTATCACACCATAGGCCCTCCCTTTAAGTATTCATCCTTTGGGGTACAGGGAGGCATTGTTGAGGACTCTTAATGAACTAGATTGGATCATCGGTTTAGGGGAATACTGGTTGGAACTTTACAATATACCTTATAGGAAAATACCAATGCTTCCCCAACACATGTGCACTTGAACATTTGTGTAAGTCATGATAATAAATAATTTTTGAATTCAAACCATGAAATCATGTATCGAGAAGTTGTGCACTAACCATACCAACACAAACTCCCATCCATTCCTATTTTGGATCCATTATTGAAATATACACATCATTAAAGGTGACCACAATGTAATAACATATAACCCATATCCAACATAAGGCTAAAGGGCCTTGGGTCTGACCACATGTCCATTATTTCCTATCTCTCTCATGGTGAGTCCATAAGGGTACTTCATTCTAACACTCCATCAGGCCATTATATCCTTTAATTGTGTACTTTATCAGGTCAATAATGACCATCATGCCCCACTATCACCTCATGGGTCAGATCACATAAGACCATCATACCCCATTGTTAAGCCACGATCCCATCATGCCTCATCATCTAACTTGGTATTTCCATTATTTCACATGAAATGTCTAAACATTCACCCCCTTAAAGGATGCCAATCCATAATGGATCCACCTATCAATTTAATACCATGATAAGAACAAAAAAACATATTATATACAAAATAATTATTCTACAAACAAGGAATATAATTTGTATGTACAACATATCTTGTCAATAATGTGAGATATTACCCAAACACACAATTGTGATCAAACTAAAACATGTGCCTCATGGGATAAACATGCACACATATGTTATCATTCCTCAAAACCTGTCTATGAAAATAATCACACCACATCATATCATAAAACAAACCACATACATGGACTCTAAATGGTAATTAACTTCCTAAATCATGTTTTTTGATGTTAATGTCAAAGTTAATCAAAGGGTTCAACTCCTGAACAAGGTTCACAGGCCTACCAAAACAACCCAACAAGCCATGAATTCTTAGAAGAGATTTGAATCCAACAGTACTTGGGTTCTAGATTGAGGATCATGGTTGAATGAAATGAATGGTAGAAAATACATATACCCAAAATTAATTACTATCACAGGTAATCATTAAATTTATTTCAGTGAAGATAAATTCATCGCCCTTAGATAATGACAAGAGATGAGATATAAGTCTCCTATGAGTCTTAATCAACAAGAAAAATCTGCATCATCTTGTTTTTATATAGGGAAAAGTTCAAGAAGGGATATTTAATGAGATACAAACCTCCCACAGTCATATCTTCACCTGATAGGTTCATCCAAATCCATGACCTAAAATTTCTCACAAACATCTGGAAGATATCCAGATCAACAAAATCATCAAGGAGTAGTGGGGTGAATAATTAATTGAGTTTGGAATTAATTAATAACCATGTTGAAGATGACTAATAAAACCAACACATATTTACTATTTGAAAAATTCACGATACAAGAAGTGGGAAGGGGATTTTTTTCATTTAAAATCACCACATTACCATTTCCACAACCCCCACCATGGCCTATACTTGGCCATGTGGTCCTAGAATTAGCAACTTGACACTGCCAACTCTATAGTGTGGCTACTAAAACTAATCCATTTCCCCTCACAAGGACCTTCAAAATGGTTGTAGTGAGGTCACTAATGTCATGGCCAATATTTCTATCCCCATTGATCCACACCCATGGCCGCATGATGTGCTCAATTTTTGTATACAGTTTCGTACATTCTATTGAGTATCAATATATTTTTTCACCGAATATGTATTTTTTTGGAGAAAAAATTATTTGATTCAGTGATCATATTGATTTTAAGGTATTTTCCAGCCTATGACACAAATAGGGGAAATATCTGAACAAAAATTTATATATACATGGTGTGTACTTATCACACATGTTGGGTCCCATTGTCTCGACACACGGATCGACCAGATCGAGTACACGCCCATGTTGTCGACCAAGATTCACACACAGTGTATTTTACTTTACACATTGTTTCCTCCCTTCTAGAATCCTTTGGTGGCTAAATTAGATTCTGCATTCCATGTGGGGTGGCACTACATGTCATATACTTCCACCAACCGACCGTCGATGCCTCTAAATTCTAGTTTGGCATGGAAGATCAACTACTGATGGCAGAAGAGGATCCAAGTCAAGTTGACCTGACTACATGCCATGTACTTTATGGTATGAACTGTGTAATTCAAAAAACTATAAATGGGAGGGTAGGCTACCCAAATTTGGACACTGAGGGAGAGGAGAACTAGAGACACCAAAAAAGAATAAAGGATATATAAGAAGAAAGAGAATGAGAAAGAGGGAATATAAAAGAGGAGGTGTTCCCACTCTTTATTCTCAACGACCTTCAATCCAAAGCTGCTGTGATGTTTTATTCAGGTATTAAGAGTCTATAGTTATTAGTTTCTCCATGTGTAGATAATTTCCCCATGTTTTAAGGCTGTGGCTGATTGTGGTTTGGTATTAATCATCTTCCTTATTGTTTTTTATTCATATATCTCTCACAATCCCATATAATTCATTTCTAAATATCACTAGAAACTGTGTATCAAAATAAGAATGGGATTTATAGGGATCTTCATAGGAATGACAAAAAAATTCACTAATGATCATTGGGTGTAATTATCATCCCAAAAGGGTCTATAATTAAAAAAAATAATAGGAATCAAATTCTTGACCAAGGAATTGGTCTCTATTGATTCAAATGAAATGTATCAAATTCAGCGGGTTCCATTATATTTGAAACCCAAATATGTGAGTTATTATAAACAACAAAACCTGATAAGAAAATTGATTTATTAACAATCTAAAAAAATACACATCCCCGCCGCATTCTTCCCATTTATCATACAAATCAATTTTAGGTTTTTCTTTATCTTTAAAAAACTCATAATGAAATAGAAGGATTTGTTACTTTTTCTTTGAACCATCAAATATCTACTCTAAATTCCATTAATCATCACCTAATTAAGTAAAAACAATAAAAACAAAATGTAGTTACTCTCTATCCTTATGTATTAACCCCATAATTTCATTATACTAGTAATAAGTTTGTGTATTTCAATTTGGGATACCAAAAATAACACTTTGTCTAAAACGACACCAATTTATGGCACCTTTGTCGGTGACTAAAAGTTAACAATGTTTTATAAAATAATTTTTTTATTTATTAAAGTGAAAATAAAAATCAAAAATTCTTAAAAAATATCCTCTTAATCTCATTTCTATTTTTTATTATTATTTTAGTCTTCCTCTTTAATTATTGGTGTGTTGTTTCATGTTCTGAAGTATCACAAGTGCATGAGTGTCTAAATCACTCATTCCAAGAGCACAGAGTCGTCGTACATCCTTCTGCTTGATCCAAAGAATGAACGAATGATCTTTAGGTGACATCAGGCACTTATGGGTGACCACACCCAAAACACCCCCATGGAAAACAAAGAATAATGAGACTCATCTACTATCTAATCCATTGGATAATAGTTCATGCTTTATGATAACTGAAACCAACAACTAGCTACAGAGAATTAGAAAATCCAACTTCCACCAGAAAAAATCCTCGCGTTCATCAAACGAAACCAGCAAATAAAATCTGCTCCATTTGTTCCAGGTTATGTCCCATAGTAACACCAACAGTACCCACCATAGTGGTTTCCATACATGAAACCTAACCAAGAGCCTTATTTTTTTAATGATCAACAGTTTTTTTCCCACCTCTTCAAGAACAAATACCCCCAAGTCATACCATTATGGAGTACAGTCTTCCTTCTATCCAAGGAGAAGATACTGGTATTGTAAGACCACTAGTGAAAGATCAACATTTTTAGATCAAGTTATCCATCATGTAGCTCATCCAAAATATGGTTCAGTTTTTATTTTTACCCAGTTAAGACACCAATGTTCATCTCTCTAATTTTCTAGAGATTTGTGACACATTTTGTTACAAAGGGGTGTTTGAGGATGCCATTCGCCTTGGCTTATTCCCCTTCTCATTAATTTATAATGTGAAGGAATGGATTAAAGGACTACCTCAATTTTCAAGACTCACATAGGAGGTGTTGGTCTATTTGTTTTTATCAAAGTGTTTCCCACCCTCCAAAACAGTGATGTTGTGAAAATAAATTCACAATTTTCAGCAACATGATTCAGAGTCTTTTTATGAATCTTAGGAGAATTTAAAATAAATTTTAAGGAAGTTCACTCATAATATCCTTCCATTTTAGATTAAAGTCCAAAAATTCTATGTAGGTTTTACAAAAAAAACTAAATCAGTGGTGGATGCAGCTACAGGAGGAACAGTGATGAGGAAATACCTAGAGGAACTCTTTGAATTACTAGAAGATCTGTTTGCAAATAGCTTCCAATGGCACTCAGAGTGGGGTACTCAAAAGAGGGTCATAAGTAACTTTGATTCCACTAAAATTCTTTCTTCCCAACATGATGTTGTGTACAAGAATATTGATGCATTAAATTTGAAAAATGCATCTCCGGTTCAAGCGATAAATCACCCAGCATGCAGTGAATGTGGTGAAAATCATGCCATGTGTGAATTCTCATAGACATATTTCGGTAAATCAATAAATGAGGTGAGCTATGTTTCTCATAACATAGGGACAAACATGTACCATCAATACCAAAACTCATCATGGAAAGATAACATGAACATGGGATGTGGGTAGCACCAAAAAAATTCTCAACCTCGCCCCCAAAGGCCATCCAATTATAGTAAAAAATCATTACTAGAATCCATATCCCATATAGTAATAGATGGGATTATTCCAATAAAAGAGTATCAAAAGCCTTATCTGGTGAAATAACCAAGGTATTCACAACCTCAATCGGCCACACAACAACCTCAGTAAGAAGAGACATCAAAGCTAAAAGAAATGATATCAAAATTCATAACAACTAATGAGATATGACTTCAGAATCAAGAGGCATCTATTCAAAGCCTCAAGAATCAAATTTGGTATCTTTTCAAAAAAAACTCTTCAAGGAAACTTGGTACACTATTTGGTAACACAGATAGGTATCCATAGGAGGATTTCAATGCTGTCACTTTACGAAGTGGTAAGGAGATACCCCAGAAAATATCTGCAAATCAAGGTGAAAATCCAGCTCCACCTACACCCTCTTAAAATAATGAACCTGAGATTGAGGATTCACCATCAACACAAGACTTATCAAAAGAGAAGGAGTATTCACATGGTTTGGTAAAAGAGGTGGTCAAACCTTATGAACCCACCTTACTTATTCCAACACAGATGAATCAGAGGATGCTGGATCAGCAGTTTTCCAAATTTGTGGAGGTATTCTAGAAACTTCACTTTAATATTACTATTGCAAAGTCATTAACTCAAATGCTAAAAAATAAAAATTTAATGAAGTAAATCCTCTCAAAAAAGAGAAAGATGGAGGATTTGGGAACAATCCCTCTCACTAAGGAATGTTCAGTAGTGATTTAGTGCACTCTGCCTCCAAAACTCTAAGATCTAGGATGTTTTACAATCCCTTACACCATTGAATCTTGTGTGTTTGGGAAATACCTTTATTACATGGTTTCTAGTGTTAATATTATTCCCTATGGAATCTTTAAGATGTTGGGGGTGAACGATTTACAATCTAATCGAGTGGAACTAAGGCTAGCAGATCCTTTTTTTAAATATCCAAGAGGGATACTTGAGGATGTTCTAAAGAAAGTGGAAAGGCTAATTATTCCTACTGATTTTTTCATACTCAACATGGAGGAAGATCAAGAGGCACCTCTTATTCTAGGAAGACCCTTCTTAGCTGCTGGGAATGTTTTGATCAATGTTCACCAAGGCGAATTTATCTTCAGAGTAGGAGATGAAAAGGTATCCCACAACATCCTTAAAGTTATTAAACAAGTGTAACATGAAAATGAGGAATGTTATGCATTGACTACAGTGTCCAATCACTTTGGCCACATGGACGATGACATGGGATTTTTTTCTATCACTGATGAACCAGTCATTGAGGACATCCAACCTAATTATGAACCAGAGGATCTCCAATTCATCATATTCCAAAGTAGTCATTATTGGAAACGTACACTTATTTCGGATATTCTAGAGCGATATAACATAGAACTAATTGTTACTTCGGTTATTAAAGATCCACAACTTGAACTGAAACGACTCCCATCTTCTTTAAAATATGAGTACTTGGGATATAAACACAAGATTCCAGTTATACTCAATGTATCGCTCTCTCAAGATTAAGAACATGAACTTGTAAAACATTTAAAGAAAATAAAATAGGCTATTGGATGGGAATCCACTGATTTTAAAGGGAATATTCTGACCATTTTCTCCCATAAGGTGCTATAGGAGGAGGGATCCATTACCTCTCGACAACCATAATGATGGATAAATCCTCTAACTAAGGATTTCGTTAAGAAATAAGTGATCAATATATTAGATGCAGGACTCATCTACCCCATCTATGGCATCTAATGGGTGAGTCTCTTACATGTAGTTCCCATAAAGGGGGGTATCACTATAATTAAAAATGATAAGAATGAACTCATTCCTATAATAATGGTAATGGGATGGAGAGTGTGTGTGTGTACTAACGAAAGATAAATGATGCCACATGGAAATATAACTTCCCACTTCCTTTCATGGATCAGATGTTGGAGTGATTGGCAAGGCATGAATTATATTATATTCTAGATAGTCATTCTGGATATAACCAAATTTCTATTGCCCTTGAAGACCAATAGAAGATCACTTTCACGTGCCCATATGGAACTTTTTCCTATCGATGAATGTATTTGATCATGTGAAATGCTCTATCCACCTTCCAACTGTGCATGTTGGAGATATTCCATGACATGGAAGAGAAAATTCTGGAAGTATTTATGGACGATTTTTTAGTCGATGGAAAATCATTCAACACCTACTTTAGAAATATGGAATTGATCTTGGAATGGTTTGAACACACCAATCTGGTTCTAAACTGGGAAAAAATTTACTTTATGGTTCAGAATGGTATCGTCTTAGGTCACTGGATTTCCCTCAAAGGAACCTAGTTAACTCTATGAAGATTGAAGTCATATCACAATTACCCATTCCAACATATGTCCGACCAATGTGATGTTTTCTTGGGCATCGAGGTTTTTACAAAAGATTTGTTCCTTAATTTTTAAAGATAACTTGACCACTAAACAGCCTCCTTTCAAAAGATGATATCTTCAAATTTGAGGAAACATGCACCGCATCCTTTTATCTTTTGAAGTAATGATTATTCGAGTCTTTTATCATGATTGGCCCAAACTAGAAGGACCAATTTGAAATCATGTGAGACGTAAGTGATTATGTTTTGGGAGGAGTGATTGGATAGTAGATTAATAATATCTTTAGAAATATCTACTATACAACCAGATACCTGAATGAAGTACAAATTAAATACACTACCATGGAAAAAATAAATGCTAGTAGTACTTTTCACATTTGACAAGTTCTGCTCTTATTTAGTGCTGTCAAAAGTTGTTGTTTGTACTGACCATGCAGTACTCAAATATTTGGTGAAAAAGAAGGATGTGAAACCATGTATCATCCATTGGGTGCCTCTGATCCAAGAACTTGACTTGGAAATCTATGACACTAAGGGAAATGATAAGTTCATCACCGATCATCTCTTCTGTCTTGAATTGACTCATTTGGAAAGAGTATATGACATAAATATCAAGGAGGACTTCCCAGATGAGCATCTTTTCTCAATTTCCACTACACCTCACCCATGGTATTCTGACATCGCCAATTACATGGTTATAAGAGTTTTTTATGATGATATTAACTTCCAATAAAAGAAATTATTTTTTTTAAAGTAAAGAGATATTTCTATGAAGACTCACTGCTCTTCTACTCATGTGGTTACGAGGTGATCTATCACTGCACCCTAGAAGATGAAATTATAGGGATTATGGAGTTTTTTCATTCTTCCCCAGTTGGGGGCGTCATGGGCTATACTGAACGATAGAAAAAATTCTTCAGTCTAGATTTTGCTGGACCACCATGCACAAAGATGCCTTCTATTTTTTAGCACACAGTGATTTATGTTAGCAAACAGGTAACAAGGGGCGTCGAGCTAAAAAACCTCAACATCCTATTCTTGAGGTCGAGATATTTCACCTATGGGGTATTGATTTCATGGGCCCCTTTCCCTCATAATTTTCAAACTCCCACATTTTGGTTTTTGTGGATTTTGTATAATGGGTTGAAGTTTCTTCCATGACACACAACATAGCAAAGTTCATCTTTGCCTTCTTGAAAAAGAATATTTTCAGCAGGTTCAGTGTTCCATGGGTTCTGATAAGTGATGGAGCGATGCATTTTGGCAATTCTTTGATGCGGAATGTCCTCATTAAGTATGGAGTTAATTATAAAATGATAACACTTTATCATCCCAAATATAGTGGCCAAGTGGAAGTATCAAATAGAGAACTAAAGAAAATCCTAGAGATGATTGTGGGAGCATCAAGGAAGGGTTGGTCCAAGATACTTGATGATGCCTTATGGGCACACCATACCACCTTCAAGAAACCTCTAGGTATGTCCACATTTCATTTAATCTAAGTAAATATATATCATTTACCAGTGGAACTAGAGCACAAAGACTATTGGGTTGTAAATGCCTTGAATTACGATCTAAAGGGCGTGGAAGAGAAACACATGTTTCAACTGATGGAGCTCGATGAAATTTAGAGGGAGGAATATGATAATGTAAATATATATAAATAAAAGAAAAATTTGGTCCATGACTGCATGATATCTTAGATGTCATTCCAACCTGGCGATGAGGTACTATTGTTTAACTCTCGTCTGAGATTATTTCGAGGAAAATTTAATTCCCAGTAGTCGGGACCTTTCTGAGGGATCATGGTCTTCCACCATAGAGCGGTGGAAGTAGTTGGAGCATATGTTCAATTATTTAAGTTGAATGGGATGCATCTCAAACCCTATCTTCACATGGATGATATAGTGGTTAAAATCTCCACTATACAATTTCGGTAGCAAGAGGCTCAGGTAAGGTCAAGCTAAAGACCAAAAACAAAGCCGCTTCCAGGGAGGTATCCCATGGACTACACGCCGTGTATCACCTTTTCACAAGGAATGTAATTTTATTTTAAATGTATATTCTAATAAAACTAGTAGTATAAGTATATATTAATTATGTTAATAAATATAGATGATGCATGTGTCGATCTTAAGGTCACCGGAATGTATCTAATCCATTGATGGTTCGAATCACTCCAGACCTACCTTTAGTACAAGGTTCATCCTTTTTAAATAATGTTTAATTAAATGGGATGTGAGGTATTTTTAAAATATATATATATATATATATATTCTTATAAAATAAAATCCATGATGGGGATGGATCGGCTTGCTAGGGTTGTAAATTGGATCCAAAAGGCCTGGGTTCAAATCCTGAAAACCGGTAAAGTTTCATCATTTTTCATATTGATAAAACCAAACTGTGTGAATTTTGATATATGTTGTGTGTACCATGCTTTGATTCATAATTTAAATGGTTTTTAAAATATTAAAATACATACGGGTGAAGTTGGATGATTGGATGTGTCTCAGTCCTAGATACAAAATCCCAAGGTTTAAACTCAGCTAATCTCACTACTTCATCCCTTTCATTCAAATTAAAACCACATACCATGTGTTTTATTTGTCCCATGTAGAACTGCACCTATACTTTAATTATTAAAAGTAACTAAAATTTGAAACACTACAACATTTTCCTCATTGTTTGAGGGCTTGCATTCGAAATGGTTGGTGGCTAGTTCGAATCATGCCTCAAGCACTGAACCAAAGGTTTTAGTTCTCTTTTTCATATTTTAGAACACACGACATACCATCTTTTGATACTCTATGTGTATAGTTTTATTTCTAATTATATTATATTATTTTATAAATAATTTTGTTTTAAATAAATATATTGTGTTTTAAAAAAACCCATACATGGTGTGTAGGCTCTCTTACATGTTGTGTGTTGCGGTTATAAAGGCTAGGAACCCTACCTAGCCTGAACCAATGTAGAAAAATCCCCCCCCCCCCCCCGTTTTCTTCTCCCGCATGATGCCACTCTGCCTCCTTCACACCAATCCACTATTTTTGTGCATTTTTCTTCTGATTTATTCTGAATTTCAATCCTCACTCAATATATGCTATTCTCAGCCCTCTATTTCAAAGTTTCCAAATCATTTAGGTTAGTTTACAGATTGACTGACCATTTGGCTTTGACCCACAATACACTGGTTAAGTGAATAACACACACCATGTGCATTTTGTACATGGCCACACAGGAACATTTTCATAACTTCCAATATACATGGTGTGTATGCTCAGTACACTTCGTGTCATGTGCCTTCCCCTTCCCCTTAAGGACCAGCCCATGTCCTATGGAACTCATCCCCTTACCATGTTTTTATATGCGTCGTGTATGTTTGGTACACGTCGTGACCCCCATCCCTTTGGAGGAATTTGTGTGGAAGGAGTACACGCCTTGCAAGACATGTTTATCCACACGACATGTACACCTTCTACACAATGTGTCTTATGTGCTATCCTCTACCATGGTAAATCTTTGTCAGGGTACTTACATGGGATACACCCCATGTTCATACACACGGAATTTACACTCTATAAAACACCATGTACATGCCACATCCCTATCATATTTATACTCGATGTGTCTATCTAGAGTACACTAGTTCTTATCGGCTCAAAATACACACTGTGTACCCTGGATCCACATGCCATGTGTTTTTTTCTACTTTCTCATATTTTCTATTTCTTTTTATTCTTTTTCTTTCTTCAATATATGTTATGTGATGATCATGTGAGTAGGAATCAGCCTGCTTCTGCTACTGAGGGTGAGAGGCCCCCTCATCATTGGATTCGTCTTCAGCATTTTGAGTGGACTGAATTCAATTTTACAGTTTTGCAGAACCCTACATTTTCATCATTGTCTCCTCTTATCCAAGTTCTTCCATCAATGACATCCACCAATTCGGTCGATTTTGTGACACCCCCCCAATCCATTGTTGCTCCCACTACGGCTGCTACCACACTATCCATAGTATCTTAGATCTCAGGTGTCGTTCTTCCCTCTTCTAGCTCTATCCCTTTTGAGCCGAGCACTACATCAGTAGACCTAACTGAGCCCACTCTAGATTCATCTGCTCCACCTCTAGAAACCACTCCGGGCCTAGCCACATCGGTAATTGTAGCCCCACCTCAGCCCACTCCATCTACTTCCCGACCTCAGCTGCATCCCTACTAGATTTTTTCTAATGGAATCCTTATCAAAGACTAGTTGTGGCATTTTTTCCTAGTATATGATACATGTCACACCCCGACCCGACACTATTTTATTTTAATTATTTTATTCATCCTTGGTCTTTTTTTTATTTTCTGCTTGAGCGGGTTGAGACCCAGTTTTTTTATGGGTTGTTTTTTAGAAATGGGCGTTTTGGGCTTGGCAGTATCTGGCGCGTGGGACGTGCATGATTTGGGAACCCTACGGCTACGCCCCAAGTAATTGTGCGGTCTTTTTGTGTTTTAAATAAAGTAAAATTTAAATAATTTTTTAAATAATAATATTATTATCATTAGTGTTGAGAATATTATTGTTATCATTATTATCAGTGTTAGAATATTAGTATTATTATTATTGTTACTAATCATATAATTATTATTATTATTATTTCAGGTGATATTTCAATTTTTTTATTAATATTAAATTATTGTTATAATTATAAAAATATCAACTAGTTATTATTTTTATTAAATTCTTTTTTTTAAATGGCTTAAGGTTTAATTGTTTTTGGTGTTTTATTTTCTTTTTATTTTTCTTTCTTATTTATTCTGTTTTTTTATCCTCTCCTTGTTCCCTGCTTCTCTCCTAGTGTTGTGCCTAACCCCTTCCCTCTTCCTGCTGCGTGCCGTCGACGCCCCCCCTCCTCTTGGACCTCCAGCCAGCCTCCTCCTCTCCCAGCTACGATTGCTGCGACCTCCGCCTCCCTCCCTCGCCTCTCCAGTTGCGTGTCGTCCTCTTGCTGAGCCGACCTCCTCGCTCGCTGACCAACCAGCCATGTCGAAGACCTCCTCCCATGAGCTTGCCACTGTCATCGTCGTCATCCCAGGCATAGGTCGCCGCTACTATCGCTGGTGAGTCCTCTCCCTCCCTCTCCTTTATTTGGCCAATTCTTCTTCTTCCTGTCGTTATTATTTTCACTCAGTCAAAAACCCTAGGTTAGGGTTTACCTGATTTTTGATGTTCTCATTCCTTTCTTGGGATTTTAGTGGGTCTCTCGGGTCTTTTTGGTGCGCGTTACGGCAACCACCGCCGAAGGCAAGGCGGTTCGTTGTGTTTTGGTTTTTCGGATTTGTTCCGAGGTAATGTTTTCTTGTGTTGCTTGTTTTTTCACCCGTTAAATTAGAGTCTTTATGTGTTTTAAGGTTTGTTGTATTTATCTTGTAGTGCATTGGTCGCTGCTTTGTGTTTTCAGTCCAGCTGGATTCATCGGTCACCATCTGAGGTGAGGTTTCTCGTGTTCCCTTGTTTAATTTAGTTTTAATTGGAGCCCTTGGTAATTTTTAGGATCTCTTGCATTATTGTGATGTGTCTTAGTATGACATTGGTGTGAGTTTGTGTTCAAAGTTTGGTAACACTGCTTTGGGTTGTTTCATAAATTTTTTTAAGTGGTTTATTAAATCTTATAAAGGGTGTGAAACATGTTTAGATATTGTTGTGGGGTGATTTTGTCCTTACAAGAGGTTTTTGGGATTTTTGTTGTTTTATGTCGTGTTATGACTTTTTAGAATGTTTTATATGTGGTGTAAATGGTTTATTTAATTTGTATAAATGATGTGAATCATGTTTTTCCATGATTACGACGTGCAGATTATTTCAAAGTGGTGTTTTGATACAATTTGGGTACGTTTATTTTGTGTAAATTTGGTGGTGCTAATTTCAGAGTGTTACATGAATTGTTCTATTAATTTATTAAATGATATGTATAGTGTGTTGGACCTCACTACGATAGTTTTGGGCCGCAGTTATCGAGGTATCCTACATGCACATGCATAGGGTAAGACATATATATATATGTTCCCTCTTTGCACATTTTCCCTCATGGTGCAGGGAACATGTACAATGCAGCTAGGGGTGTATATATATATATGTATAAATTCATGTGTGCGTATGCGCCAAGTGTCGGTTCGATGGTCGTCAACGAATAACGACATGTTTGAGGTAGGTCCCCTATGCCTATGCTTTTAATTTGAAATTCACAATTTCTTGATTGTTTTAAAAATATGTTTCACACTATGTTATATACACATGCTATGGAATCTGATAGAGGTTGCTAGAAACTATTATGCCTTTGTTTTGGAAATTTAAATTTATTTCAAACGTCGTTTTTCTTAAGTGACTTTTCCTAAAAATTGATTTCTTAAGTGGTTTTGAATTGGTAAGGTGTATTTCCAAAGGTGTTTGGCCTTTTGGCCGGTTGATGGTAAAAAGTGTTCCCTTTATGTAATTAAGCCCATTTGGCATCTTAAGAATGTTTTATGAAAAAGAAAAACCTCCCTTGAGGCATGCCCCCCTTGGTTTTAGAGAAATGATTTTTTTTGAGTTGAATGTGTTATCATGTGCCTAATTTAATGCTTATGCATTATGTGATGTGAAAGAGGTGGAAAGCGGTCAATTAGGGAGACCAGTGGTGAGATGTTGAATGAGTTTTAGAAAAAGAAAGTTTTATGTACATATATGTTTGCTTGATAAAGAAAACTCACCACCACTTGAAATAGAGCACAATGGGAAACCTGGGTATCTAGGTGGGTGACCAGGACTAGTATGCTAGATGACACGGTTGGGGTTCGTCCCGGTTTGTCTAGAAGGATTGACGTAACAACACTAACTAAACATATGAATTTCTGAGGGTCGTGGTCTTCTAAGCCACGTTTTCTGAGGTTCGTGGCCTTCTAAGCCACGTTTTTTGAGGGTCGTGGCCTTCTAAGCCACGTTTCCCCGAGGTACGAGGTCTCTAGGTTCCCACATGTTCTAGCTAACTATAGTGATTACCCATGGTTCTCACTTGTGACATGCCGCTTGTGATGTAACTTCCTTTTCAGCTGTTTCATACTTGAGGTCTTGTTTGTGAAAACCATATTTTAATCCAAACTAGTTTCTTTTCAATTTGAAACGTCACTACATGCTTGGAACCTATTTTGAAAATGTAGTGGGAGTGAAATGCTTTACTTTAAAATGAAAACTCATTACTTGAATTTGAAAAGAAGGAAAAACATTATTTTATTATATCTTATTTTCAAACTGGCATAATTGGATTTCTTACTAAAGGCAGGGGCATAGGATGTGGTTACATTTTTCCATTCCTACTGAGCATTTCAGTGCTCATGCCTACTTTACTTTTCAGTTGCAGGTTCAGTCATGGATCGCTTCTGGGAGCGAGTGTAGTTTACGTACCGTGGTGATCCATGGGGTCACCTGAGGTATGCCACGTTGCTTTGTTTATTTCTTTTTCTACTGCCAAGTTGTTCAGTTTAGTTTTTCTTTATTTTTCACTTGTTCAGTTTATGTTTATTTATCCTTGTTATGGGCCAAACCATTCCCAACTAGTTTATTTTGATGCCCAGCACTAGTTGCCAGCCCGTGGGGATCGGGAACGCCCTTCGGGCCATGTCGCGGACTGGGTTGGGCACCGGGTCGGATGATGACCCGGCCTGGTTCATGAAAAAATGGTATCAGAGGAGGTTAGCCCATATCCTTTGGGGATGTCTAATAGTTTAGAGTTAGGTTTTTTGGAATCCAAGTGGTTAATTGCGGGTAGGTGCCTGATCACCACCTATTCGGAATGACCCTTGAATCACCAGGGTGGTCCGGGATGGACATGCCTCAAAGTCCGCGTCTAGCTCCCGATTATTTTCAGGCGCCTTAGTCTTGTTTGTGTGTTCCTGTTAGTTTTGAGTTTTGGTGGCCATTCTAGAGGGGTTCATGGATGTCGTGCACGACCTGGAAAGCCATGCGCAGACCATGCAATCGCCTCTGATGACTCCCTATGTGCTCACCTGGTTGGTGCACGGTCAGCCAAACCATGTGACCAAACCATGTGTTGCAGTCGTTTATTTGAGAATTTGGAATTTTGATTCATTGAGTGAATTTTTTGTTCTGGAATGTTCTTGGTGTGATTTTTAGTTGGTTTTGGGGTGTTTTTCTTGGGTTTCAAAATTGATGATTGGTCTTTTGAAATCGGATTTCAAAAATGAAAATGATTGTTTGTTTAAAAATGTAATGAGTTGTTTTGGAGATGGAAAGGGTTTTAAAAAAATGTTTTGGGATCTTTTAAAGCTTTTGTAAATCATAAATCAGAAGTGGATTGGGAAAAAATTTGGGGCTTTTGAAATTTTTGTGAAGTATGAAACTAATGTCTCTTGGAAAAAAAAGGTAAATTTGAAGATGATTTGTTTGACCTTTGGTATTTCTATGGATGCCCACATGTATGAATGAATGTAATTGGATGTTGATGGTTATTTTCATGCATGGGTTGGTGCCCGAGTTGGAACAAGAATGTACACATGTGAGGTTTCATGGAATACCAACAGTGGGTTCTCAGTTTTCAAGGCTTGTTTTATTCTTCAAAGGCATGTTTTGATGAGTGATGTGCTTGGAAGAATTTTGTTTAGGAAATTTTTAAAATAAGTAGGTGGGTTTTAGAAAGGGTTTTTTAGCATTCAGATGGTTTGAAATGGGATGGTTTTGAAAATGGCTATTTGTGGAAGTGGGGTTTAGGCTTGGTTGGTGAGGTTAATTTCTTTTCCTCGTTTCTTGTTTTCTATATGGTAGTCGAGGTTCAATAGGGGTTGTGGTGAAACTTGAGGAAGTCGAGTGCTTCTTCTGGTCTTTAGGAACTCCAGATGTTGTGAAGGGTAAGTTGTCCTAGTTTTGATTGAAGGGTCATGTTCGGGATAGAGAAGGGTGATTCCTACCTTCTCCTTGCAAGTTGGGGACACAGACTGGGACTAATGACAATATTGCTTTTCAAGGTGCTTGTGAAGGGTTCCCCATCCGATGTAGAGAGTGAACTGGAGGAACATATTCTGGGCATGGGTCTTCCATCAGTTCTTGTCTCTCATTCCTAATACCACATGATCGTTTGATTCTAATGTGGTCAATTTGGGCACTCAAAGCTATTCGTCGCAATCTTATGAAGGCTTTTCAATGGTGTGGTTATTTGGGGTCATCTGGGGAAGTCTGTAAGTGGTCTTGACAGAAGACGAAGCCTTATATAGAGGTTTTTAGTTCCTGACTGCGGGGCATCAAATGCTTCAATACATCAGAGCTCCATCCATAGGTCTCGGAGTGAAGCTTTTCACGCAGTCACACGGTTTCCATGTGCACGGGATGTGCTTTCAACCTGTCGTCTTTAATGCTGGGGAAGAGGCCGGTTAAGTTCTTACTTCATGTGGTTGTCTGTTTTGGAGGGAATCTTGTTTTGGAGGTCTTGGTGGCCTCTTTCATGAAGTTTTCATGGTTGTGTCTCATGGGGTATAAACTTTGTAATGGATAGTCTTCCCCTTAAGCATATTTTCTTTTTGGGTGTTGCCTGTTGGGGATGCTTGTGTCTTGGGGAAGTGGTGAGTTCGTAGTCGGTGTTTGTTTCGGTTCCTCCTATGTGGACCCCACCTCTACTCTGTCGGGAGATGCCCCGTGTCTGTGGGTTCATGATGAGGAATTCAATCTGCATTGTTGAAACTAAATTTAGAGCTCCCATGCAGGTGTTTTTTTTACAGCTCAGTTTCTAATATGGTGGGGAGACCCACTATGGGTCTCGCCCATGTCTTCCCTCAAGCTGGTTGGGTGCGACTCAGAATGTTGAGGGGCCACACCATCATTGGCGGTCTTGATTGGTTTTCTACTTTTCTTCGATTTGGGAAGGTCAGATTTCGGCTAGAATCCTAATATGGTGGGGAGATCAACATAGGAAAAAATTCGTGGAGAACTTATCCATCATGGTGTTCTTGTTGGGGAAACCCTTTGCCTCTGCTCCGCCCGACCCCAATCAATGTAGATGTTTATCCCAATTGATGGGTCGCATGGCGAATGTTCATTGGGGATCTCAAGAAGACTCTAGTGATTTCTAGGTTTGGGTTCGGTTTGTTCCAGGTTTTGGTTGTGTTTGGGAATGTGAGTCTTGTGTTGTTGGTTCTTTTTCTTAGTAGTTCGGGTCTCGTGGTTTCATGTCTTGGGTGGAAAGTGAGTGTTCGACCCTCAAGTGGCAGGGGTTTAGTTTTGAGAATTGTCGCCTCCTTGTTTCTAGCTTTGAACAGCCGAGTCTTTTGGGACTTTCTAGGGGAAGAAAGTGTCATGGTGGGGAGAATTGTCACACCCCGACCTGACACTATTTTATTTTAATTATTTTATTCATCCTTGGTCTTTTTTTATTTTTTTCTTGAGCGGGTTGAGACCCAGTTTGTTTTTTTTATGGGTTATTATTTAGAAATGGGTGTTTTGGGCTTGGCAGTATCTGGTGTGTGGGACGTGCACGATTTGGGAACCCTACGGCTACGCCCCAAGTAATTGTGCAGTCTGCTTGTGTTTTAAATAAAATAAAATTTAAATAATTGTTTAAATAATAATATTATTATCATTAGTGTTGAGAATATTATTGTTATCATTATTATCACTGTTAGAATATTAGTATTATTATTACTGTTACTAATCTTATAATTTTATTATTATTATTTCTGGTGATATTTCAATTTGTTTATTAATATTAAATTATTTTATAATTATAAAATTATCAACTAATTATTATTTTTATTAAATTATTTTTTTTAAATGGCTTAAGGTTTCATTTTTTTTTGGAGTTTTATTTTCTTTTTATTTCTCTTTCTTATTTCTTCTCTCTTTTTGTATCCTCTTCTTGTTCCATGCTTCTCCCCTTGCGTCACGCCTAACCCCTTCCCCCTTCCTGCTGCGCGTCGTCGACGCCCCCCCCCCCCCCTCCTCTTGGACCTCCGGCCGGCCTCCTCCTCTCCCAGCTACGACTGTCGTGACCACCGCCTCCCTCCCTCGCCTCTCCAGTTGTGCATCGTCCTCTTGCTGAGCCGACCTCCTCGCTTGCTGACCGACCAGCCATGTCGAAGACCTCCTCCCCCAAGCCCGCCGCTGTCATCGTCGCCGTCCCAGTCATAGGCCGCCGCTGCTATCCCCGGTGAGTCCTCTCCCTCCCTCTCCTTCATTTGGCCAATTCAACTTCTTCCTGTCATTTTTTTTTCATTCGGTCTAAAACCCTAGGTTAGGGTTTACCTGATTTTTGATGTTCTCATTCCTTTCTTGGGATTTCATTGGGTCTCTCGGGTCTTGTTGGTGCGCATTCCGGCAACCGCCACCAAAGGCGAGGCGGTTCGTTGTGTTTCGATTTTCCAGCTTTGTTCTGAGGTAATGTTTTCTTGTGTTGCTTGTTTTTTTAACCCATTAAATTAGAGTCTTTATGTGTTTTAAGGTTTTTTGTATTTATCTTGTAGTGAATTGGTCGCTGCTTTGTGTTTTCAGTCCGGTTGGATTCATCAGTCACCATCTGAGGTGAGGTTTCTCTTGTTGCCTTGTTTAATTTAGTTTTAATTGGAGCCCTTGGTAATTTTAAGGATCTATTCCATTATTTTTATGTGTCTTAGTATGACATTGGTATGCGTTTGTGTTCAAATTTTGGTAACACTTCTTTGGGTTGTTTCATAAATTTTTTTAAGTGGTTTATTAAATCTTATAAAGGGTGTGAAACATGTTTGGATATTGTTGCGGGGTGATTTTGGCCTTATAAGAGGTTTTTGGGTTTTTTGTTGTTTTATGTCGTGTTATGCCTTTTTAGAATGCTTCATATGTGGTGTAAATGGTTTATTTAATTTGTATAAATGATGTGAATCATGTTGTTCCATGATTACGACGTGCGGATTATTTTGAAGTGGCGTTTTGATACAATTTGGGTGGGTTTATTTTGTGTAAATTTGGTGGTTCTAATTTCAAATTATTGCATGAATTGTTCTATTAATTTATTAAATGATATGTGTAGTGTGCTGGACCTCGTTATGATAGTTTTGGGCCGCAGTTGTTGAGGTATCCTATATGAACATGCATAGGGTAAGACATATATATATATATGTTCCCTCTTTGCACATTTTCCCTCATGGCGCGGGGAACATGTGTAATGAAACTAGGGGTGTATATATATATATATGTATAAATTCATGTGTTTGTATGCGCCAAGTGTCGGTTCGATGGTCTTAAACGAATAACGACATGTTTGAGGTAGGTCCCCTATTCCTATGCTTTTAATTTGAAATTCATAATTGCTTGATTGTTTTAAAAATATGTTTCACACTATGATATATACACATGCTATGGAATCTGATTGTGGTTGCTAGAAACTATTATTCCTTTGTTTTGGAAATTGAAATGTATTTCAAACGCCGTTGTTCTTAAGTGACTTTTCTTGAAAATTGATTTCTTAAGTGGTTTTGAATTGGTAAGGTGTATTTCCAAAGGTGTTTGGCCTTTTGGCCAGTTGATGGTAAAAAGTGTTCCCTTTATGTAATTAAGCCCATTTGGAATATTAAGAATGTTTTATGAAAAAGAAAAACCTCTCTTGAGGCACGCCCCCCTTGGTTTTAGAGAAATGATTTTTTTTAGTTGAATGTGTTATCATGTGCCTAATTTGATTCTTATGCATTGTGTGACGTGAAAGAGGGGGAAATATCTCAAGAAGGGAGAGTGGTGGTGAGATGTTGAATGAGTTTTAGAAAAAGAAAGTGTTATGTACATATACGTTTGGTTGATAAAGAAAACTCACCACCACTTGAAATAGAGAACAATGGGAAACATGGGTATCTAGGTGGGTGACCAAGACTAGTACACTAGATGACATGGTTGGGGTTCATCCCAGTTTGTCTAACAGGATTGACGCAACAACACTAACTAAACATATGAATTTCTGAGGGTCTTGGTCTTCTGAGCCACGTTTTCTGAGGGTTGTGGCCTTCTAAGCCACATTTTCTGAGGGTCGTGGCCTTCTAAGACACGTTTCACCGAGGTACGAGGTCTCTAGGTTCCCACATATTCTAGCTACCTATAGGGATTACCCATGGTGCTCACTTGTGAAATACCTCTTGTGATGTAACTTCATTTTTAGCTGTGTCATACTTGAGGTCTTGTTTGTGAAAACCATATTTTAATCCAAACTAGTTTCTTTTCATTTTGAAACGTTACTACATGCTTGGAACCTATTTTGAAAATGTAGTGGGAGTGAAATGCTTTACTTGAAAATGAAAACTCATTACTTGAAGTTGAAAAGAAGGAAAAATATTATTTTATTATATCTTATTTTCAAACTGGAATAATTGGATTTCTTACTAAAGGCAGGGGCATAGGATGTGGTTACATTTTGGCATTCCTACTGAGCATTTCGGTGCTCATGCCTACTTTACTTTTCAGTTGCAGGTTCAATCCTAGATCACTTCTGGGAGCGAGTGTAGTTTACGTACAGTGGTGATTCATGGGGTCACCTGAGGTATGTCACGTTGCTTTGTTTATTTCTTTTTCTGGTGCCAAGTTGTTCAGTTTAGTTTTTCTTTATTTTTTGCTTGTTCAGTTTATGTTTATTTATCCTTGTTATGGGATAAACCATTCCCAACTAGTTTATTTTGACGCCCAGCACTAGTTGCCAGCCCGTGGGGATTGGGAATGCCCTTCGGGCCATGTCATGGACCGGGTCGGGCGCCGGGTCGAATGATAACCCGGCTTGGTTCGTGACAATAAAACTGAGCAGGATCTTTCTCGACGTCAACATTCCATAGCATCTTTGAATCTTGGAGTTAATTGAGGAGCACCTTGTCCATACGCATCTCTTTTAGACACTCTAGGTCAGTACTCTGACCTATAGATATTTATTTTTCGAGTTTATTACTTCTTTTGAGTTCTATGGGCCCGCCTACCACCATACACCTACCGATACAGCCACCCCAGTTCAATTTCAGCTAGTCAGGTGCCATTTTTTCCTAACCATGGTTTATTTTGGCCGAGGGTGTGGCTTCTACCCCCATTTGGCCATCCCACCTCTTGTCTCCACCCTCACTTGCCATGAGCACTCTAACCTCATCGCTATGTGGTGGGAACTTGCTGGTCCAGACCACATGTACACCCCCACATACTAAAAGATCATGCTCATCAATTCCCCTCCCCTTAATTTCCTTCATCAGTGCTTCAACGCTACTCTTTTTCCCTGCCATGAGGATATGGGTGTTATGTTCGGGGGAGACATGGAGCTTCTCACCTATGTCATATGAGGCGATTACCCTAACATTCCCTATCTTGCGTCCACCTATTTCCATTCCATGCTACATGGCCGTCAGGGTAACCTGAATAGAGGTTTCTATGCTACCCTCTTGGAACACTACCTAGGTGTTTTTGAGCTCTATCTCCCTCACAGAACCTTATGCTCTACTCAGTGTCTCAACTTCATCATTATCATCTGCATGTGTATGGTCAAGCATAGAGGTGATGGCTATGTACTCGTGCAGGATTCCCCACATCTAGCAGGGGCTTTGGATGACCTACCTTCACTAAATGATGTTTCTGAGTAGGTCCCACTACATCCATAAGTGGATGCTCCTTCACCACCCCACCCTAAAACTTCATCCCTTCCATCTTCTTACACCATTGTTTCTTCTTCTGAGCCCTCCACATCCCCACCTCGACCTTCACCCTTGGTTGATATACCAATAAATCTCTTCATATCCATGATGAATCACCATCTGGACATCCTTATACACTGGTAAACTACTATCCTCTAGTCCCAGATGTGGCTTGAACAGATTTAGGGAATCCTCCTTCAGCATCATGACCATCTGTTTCCCCCATCACCAACTCCTCCATACACTCCTCAGTCTTCTGCAGCACCACCAGCACTAACAGCATTATCCACCACTTCAATAATATTGTCTACTACTAGCCTAGCTTCTACTTCCCCTATAGTCCCACCTAAGGTACCTTTTGTACCTACTTCTCAGAGTGTTGAGCCAGTGCCTTTGGTTTCTACTTTGGATGATCCTCCTTTGGTAGATCTCCCTATTTCCGATGATGCCACTTCTGAGGCCACACCATGATTAGTTTTTGGAACATTTTTTTCTTTTATATATATATTTATATTGTTATTCATGTTTTTTGATGATTTATGTCTCTGTAGATTTCTTTTACACTTTCCTCACCAGTCACTAGTACCATGGATCATTTTGTGGAACTTTTATTTTGACTACTTTCCATATTTGTCGACTCACCATGAGGGGAGTATTATTTCAAAGGTTATTTTTTATTTTTACTTTGGCTATAATTATTTAACTCCATTCCCTCATTCTGACTGCCCATGTGTTCCCACATCCTCTTTTCTTCCTTAGTGTTGCACTTAGGGGACCATGTTCCATATTACGTGTGGGGGAGGGTCTCTAACTACACTAATTGTTTCCCTTTAATTGATGTAGGAAACATCATTAATAGTTGAAATATTTTAAAATATGGAAAAAATTATTAATTATAATTATAAATAATAAATTTGTTAAATGGAAATTTAAAATTTACATTCTTATTTTAAATTTCAAAGTATTTTTAAATGATTGTTGATATAGTTTTATTGTGGATTTAAAGTATAGGACATTTACATTTTTTAGACCAATCATTTGTACTCATGTCATTATCTGATTGGCCTTTTATTATTCATTACTCCTAAGAGGTATTCTAATCCCTTTTTACATATTCTTTCTTATACCCTCTTTCTTGAAAGATTCTTGGGATATGTATAACTACCATAACAAGCTAGTATTTCTCTTCAAAACATGAATATTTTTTAATCACATTAAAATTATTGAGGCATTTTATTTTCTTTTATCCCCTTTGACCTTGAGAACTTCCCTACATGTGATCTTCATAAAACCCATAGAAAATATGAACGTCATTGATAGGAAGACACATTACAAGCCTATTTTCCCTTCCTACCCTATTTCCATTATAATTTTACATGATCATTAATTTGAGATTTAGAGATGGATTTTTGGCCATTTATGGTATATTTTGGTGAGAAACCATACATTTAAGTGTGGGGGAGAATGCCACTTGTTCATTTGGGAAGAAGGGTTCTAAACCAACTATTCATTGTATTTTTTGTGGTCCCTATTGAATATATATATATATATATATATTGTAAAATGAAAAAGAGGGACCAGATTCATATGTTACACATTATTGATGGTTTATAGACCCATGTTGGTAAGGTAATATCAGGGTGATGATACCCTTTGAGAGATCTTGATTGGGGATGCATTTTCATTGAGCTCTATTTCTGAATATCATGCAATACTGTTTAAGAATTCAGACTCATTTATCAAGCCTGTGAGATTTTTTCACATCATTGCCTACCATCCCATAGCATTATAAACATTTGAACCTTATTGAAATAAAGAACACTTTCAAGCTTATGTATAGAATAAATATACTTAATATTGAGCATAAAACTAATTAGATAATCTTGACTGAAGAGTATGGCACTTTTTGGTGAGGTAAATCATCAAGTGACTTGTTTATTTATGAAAAATTAAACAATTTGAATGAAATAGAATGAAAATATTTAATTGGATTATACAGAAGGCATGATTAAAATATATTTGGAATTGAAATATGTTTTGTGCCTTTTGAAATCCTTTTATATGGCTATATTACATAAAATTATAATTAGTTTAATGATTACCTTTTTAGAGTATGGATTAAGTTGATTTGATGTTTTGATTTTGCTTGAGGACAAGAAAATGGCTAAGTGTGGGGGAGTCTGATGTGCCTGATTTTTTTACACATTTTCATACATTCTATTGAGTATCAAAACATGTTTTTACTGAATATATGTTGTTTTGGAGAAAAAATGATTTGATTCAGATATCATGATGATTTTGAAGTATTTTCCAACCTAAGTCACAAATAGGGGAATGACTAGAACTAAAATTCATATATACATGGTGTGTACTTCTTACACATATCGTGTCCCATTATCCCAAAACACAGATTGACCAGACCGACAACATGCCCATGTTGTCGGCCAAGATTCACAGGATGTGTACTTCACTTTTCACATTGTTTCCTCCCTTCTATAAGCATTTGGTGGATGAAGTTGATTCTAAACACCATGTGGGGTAGTTCTAAATGTCGTGTACTTCCACCAACTGACCATTGATGCCTCTAGAGTCAAGGATGGCATATTAGATCACTTACCAGCTGCAGAAGAGGAGCCAAGTTATGTTGACCAAACTACACGTCATGTACTTTATGGTACACCCTGTGTAGTCCTAAAAAAATAGCATGTTAGGCTTTCCAAATTTGGAAACTGAGGGAGAGGAGAACTACATACACCAAATGGAAGAAGAAAGGAGGGAGAAGAAGAGAGAGAAAGAGATAGAGGAAAGAGAAGAGAGGATGTGATGTCACTCTTCTTTACCGACAATATTCTTTCCCATGCTATAGTGAAGTTTTATTCAGGTATTAAGAGTCTATTAGTTATTATCTACTCCATGTGTAGCTAATTTCCCCCTGTGTTGGGGCTATGGATGATTACGGTTTATTATTAATCAATTGTCTTATGGTTTTTATTCATATCTCTCTTATAATCCCTCGAAATTTCTTGCTAAATATCGCTGGAAACCCCGTATCAGACCAGGAAATGAATTTCTAGGGATCTTCAGAGGAATTACGACAAATTTCACTCATGACCATTGGGTGTACTTATCATATCAAAAAGGAATATAATTAATAGAATTAATATGAATCAAATTTCAGACTAAAGAATTGGTCTCTATTGATTCAAACGAAACTTACCAGATCAAGGGGGTTCCATTATATTTGAAACCAAGAGATGTGAGTGATTATGAACAACACAAGATGATAAGAAAATTTATTTATTAATAACCTAAAAAAATCCACAACCCCGATGCATTCTTCTTATTTATCATGAAAATCAATTTTACATTTTTCTTTATCAGTAAAAGAAACTCATTAAGAAATAGAAGAATCGGTTACTTTTTCATTGAAGCATAAAAT
This sequence comes from Viscum album, assembly GCA_963277665.1. Classification (NCBI taxonomy): domain Eukaryota; kingdom Viridiplantae; phylum Streptophyta; class Magnoliopsida; order Santalales; family Viscaceae; genus Viscum; species Viscum album. The sequence continues at coordinate 1,573,993,586 of OY728127.1, forward strand.
ATCAATTATAAATTTAGTTTATCTTCACCTAATTAAGTACAAACTAGAAAAATAGAATGCAGTTACTCTCTCTCCCTGTGGATTGACCCGATACTTGAACTATACTAGTAATAATATTGGGTATTTCAATTTGTACTTCCAAACATGAAACTTTGGCTAAAACAACACCACTACACCATAGTTAATCCAATTTTTATTATCGTTTAACACAATGGAACACACTAGGATCTTGATGTCTTAAACCAAGTTGTAGACATGTTTATTTTGGAGAGAAAAATAGAAAAAATTCTTTTTATGTCTCCAATACATTCTCCATAAATTCACAATTTTACCTAGTAATGGATCAATACAAAAACAATAAGGAGAAGAAGGGAAACAAGGATTAACATAAAAGAAAAAAAAATGTTTTATAACTTTACACTTATCCTCATGAGATGTAGCATTATATACAAGTGAACATTATGTTTTTTATGAATTAGTTATGTATTAGTGATTTTATACTCACACCTAGTAAAAGAATCAAAATTTGGATTATGATTTAATTACATGTGATTGAGATAAGTTTTATGACCTTGCAACTTGGAGCTGATAAGGTGGGGCTTAGAGGATTTTAGAAACATTGTGATGAAATGTGAAAAATTTTTGTGGTGTTAATTTTATTTTCTTTATTATCATATAATGACTAAATTTCTAAATTGATAGTTTTTTGGTTGATATTGATTGACTTGTATTCAATTTAATTAAGACATGAAGATTTTCCCTATGTTTTTCTTGGATTTTTTTTTATGTGTTGAAATTATAGTTGATGGATATTGATACCAATGATATAGTATCCTCATGTCACAATTTAGACCCTAAACATTAGTAGATAACCTCATTAATATATGGAGATGTACACGAGTTCATGTGACACAATGAATAGGCCTGATGATATAGTCATGGAATTAAAAATAAATTTCAAAGGAGTTTTTATTCTAATTATTCCTAACTATGATGGGGGAATGGTGGAAGGAAGAATCGCTATGTGAAATCATGTAGGGGAGTTACATATGTTCCTATAAAAAACTCTTATATAAAAGACCTATGATAAACCAGTGATGTGATTGCTATTACTAATTATGGAATAACATTTTCAAGGAAATACTATATACATTTTTATTGTTATAGATTCTGGTATTTGGGGGTTTCCATGCATGATTACTAGGAATACTAGTTCACATGTCATTTATATGACTTATACTCGTATATAGTAATTAAATTTTTTAATTATCATTTACAATATGTGATATGTGTTTCTTTTATGTATTTTTTCCTATATTTTAATTAATGAAACTGATTATGCTTTGTTTCATCATGGGTTTACGAATGTAACTAACATATAGGTACTGAAGAATTTTAATAGACCTTGGGAAGTGATAAGGTGGTTATGCCTTATATATATATATATATATATATATCCTTATATGATAGCTCTTACCATAGAAATGATTTATGCATACATCTATAAAATTCTCAAAATTCTATCTTAGGTGATCTATTTCAGGGGTTTCTATATACTCATTGGGTATTTAATATAATACCACTTATGAGAATCCACATGACACTAACAATTGAAGAACATCATAATTTCCTTAAAAGGGAGGACATTCCATTCTTAACACCAAAATTATAGTATAATTTTTTCAAGTATATAATAATATCCAATCCAGGGGTTTACTCAATGGTGTCGCATCAATATTTAGTCTTTTGAATATGTAATTCTCAAAGTGGAGGACCTCGTATCACAATGGTCAATTAGGATTGGTATTTTCATAATTAGTGTTCCATATCTATTTCTAGGTAATGATGTACCCTATAATATAGATAATTTTATCAAAATAATTGAAAAGATATTTGATCTAGTGGATAATTTAGAATATCAATTGTTTTTACTATTTATTTTTATTCTTTAGGGACCCATGAGGAGATATCGGTGCATCATAAACTAGGAAGTGAGATTTATTGGTCTAACATGGGATATGATTACAGATATTTCCATTGGGTTTTTTTCAAATAAAATATAGTCAGATCAATATCATGTGTTTATGGAGCTTCATCATGGGATGATGTAACTATCTTCAAATTTTAATTATTTCATGATGTTGTTTTATTTCACTCAAAATCTGTCTTGTAATTAGGAGAAAAGGACCTTGAAGTTTGAGATTAGCCTTTGACCAATTCTAAGGCTCTAAGACAGTATATTCAACTTAATAATTTATTTTTAGATCCTTTGAATGGTTATAAATTTATAGAAGGATATGTTGGAGTGAAGAGTGGAAGGTATTATTTCTTCAAGGAACTAATGAGTTAGAATTCATGTGATGCCTTGAGTTCCATTTCTTATCGTAGAAAGATGACGGTTGATGAGACACTGAAGGGTAGCAGTAGGAAGACATAGGGTATGAGGTTTTCTTTAGTAACCTCTATGGAAGGAGGTTTCACCATGTGATTTTATTGTGGATAGAATTGACATTATCATGTGTATTTACCTGAAACTATGAATAAGTTTCATCAATGAAAATATTGGGAATCTTATTTATTTATTATATATGGTATTTTAGTAGGTTTTCCAAATAGGTGTTTATAAAAAAAAATCAATGGTTTAGGTGAGTAATAGGGGTCTTATCAGTAGGCCAAAATTCTACTGGGGTTAGTGAAAAAATGGAATCATTAGTCTCTAGGATAGAGTGGTCAGATTGATGTAGGAAGAGTGTAAACTATGGACTATGTTCCAAATTTATGTGAAAAGGTACCACCAATAGTTATATGTTTGGTTATGACTACCTTTGTACTTTCTATGACCAGTTTTTATAGAACGAATTTATATTGTTTTATATCTTCTTAAGTAGTTTATATGTTAGACTACAGGTTAAATTAATATCCAAATTTCATTCTCTTGATACAGCCTTTGGGAATATGGTTTTCCTTCCCTATATATATCCATAGTTTATTTTATTACTTATTAGATACATACATTTAGTGTATTTCATGATCAAAAAGATTACTAACTTTAATGTGATTTTCATCTTGTAATATTGACCAGTTATCAAGTACACATTAACTTATATAAGAGATGAGTATCCTTTATTACACCCAAGGGAAATATATTTGTTTTTAACTATGAATGAGGATACCATTCATGATTCATTTTTTGTTTTATTAAAATTCATATAGTTGGAAAGTTTATAATAATAGATCAGGTAATAACTCCCTTCTATCTTCCTCCATTGCGGGTCTGTTACCAATATGTCTTCCCAAATAATTTCTCAGGGCATCATACTTTAGGGGTATTGAATTTGAGATCAAAATAATTCCAGGATAGAAACTAATATCAATACCTATGTATAATATTGCTTTGTTTGTGTACATATAACTTATGTTTCTTTTTTTGGATTTAAAGGTGAATGGATTTATCATACCTAGAACTTTTTATTGGGGTTCTCTAGTGTTGTCGGAAAAGAGTAAAAATGGGAGCCTTCGTAAATTCGTGGACAATTATAAGATAACTCAGTTCATAGCAATGTAAAAATACCCATTACTATGGATCAATGATTTGTTAGATCAATTGAGGGAATGATAGTTGTTCTCTAAGACTAACTTGTGATTGGGCTACCACCATCTTCATGTTAGAGAAGATGATATACCTGAGATAATGTTTAGGAGTGGGTATGGATTATATTAGTATCTTAACATTCCATTCAGGTTGAATAATTCTCTAGTGGTGTTCATTTATGTCAAAAATGGTAGCTTTCTTCCATGTCTTGACTCATTTATCATTATTTTCATTGATAATATCTTTGTATACTCATGAACACTAGTGATGAATTATAAACACCTTGAGATAATGTTGAGTACAATTTGAGTAAATCATATTTATTCCATGATTTAGAAGTTAAAATTTTGGATCCAAGATGTGTACTCCCATGGGAATGTGATTTCTATGGTGGTCATCTTAGTTGATCCATAGATGGTAGAGGCAGTGGTGTCCTGTAAAATCCTTAGGAGCATGTTAAAGATCAAAAATTTCCTAGGTTTTTTGGGTATTATAAATGTTTCATTAATGATTTATCCCATTTATAAGAACCTATGACTGGGGTTTCCAATAAGGGGTGATGTTTGAGTGGACAGATTAGTGTGAAGTGTACTTTCTAGAGCTGAAGAGAAAACTAACATTAAATCTAAATGTGATCTCACCTAATCCACTAATTGGGAATGAGGATTATTGAAATTATTTAGGGATTATTTTGTGATATATTTTGATTTAAGGATATCTTAATGTTTCATATAGGTATATTTAACCATTATATCATGAATAGAACTACCATACCAATGACCTATAGGTAGAAGATGTGTTCCATGTGGAAAAGTGTTAGTGGTGATATATTTTTGTTAATATATTTCTCATATATATGGATCATAAGAGAATGCATTTTAACATATATCAATTGGAAAATAAATAAAAAATAGTGGAATTGGGTTATTATCAGTAAACATTTTGACCTTGACATGGATTATTGTCCTTGAAATAGTAATGTTGTTATAGAATCTCTTAGTATGACGAAATAAGAGTTTTGAGATTGTCCATCAGAGGTGGAATACAGATTGATGAGATTCTTGGATGAATGTTTAGTGAGGGAATCATATGATAAATGGTTGTTATAATTTTCCCCCTTAATTATCACATCTTCCTTTGTGGATCTTTTTAAATTAAACTAGGTGTCTCATTTCTATATTTTAGTGATATAGGAATAGTTGGAGAGGGATAACCATGTTTTAAGATTGTATTTATATGGGACTACATTATTTATATAAATTATAGAGTCTTATATCCTACCTTCTTAAGGGAGGAGATAATGAGGTACTCCCTTGATTCATTATGAGTAGTGCACCAAAGATCAAGAAAGATATATCCTAGTATTAGATGGTACTTAGGTTGGCCTAGTATGGAGAAAGACATCACCAATTTTGTCTGTTTTTGTCTTACATATCAGGGTAATATAGTCAAGCATCAGTGACTAGGTGGTTTGGATATCCCTTTCTCCATTCCCCTGTTGAAGTAGGATTAGGTGAAAATATACTTTTTGAAAAGGTTTCCCAAGACCTCAATAGGTCAAGATGATGTGTGGGTTGTGGCTGATTGAAGGATGAATGTGGCACATTTTATATAGATTCATGAGAATCATTCCAATGATAGGCCTATAAAATATTATATTTGAGATATATTTTTGTTGTATAGAGTTCCAATGATCATAGTATAATACTAATGTGCTCATATCATGTCATGTTTTTGGAAATTATTGTAGAAGGTAATGCATGATTAGTTGAAGTTGAGTATGATGTATCATTCATGGATTGATGGGAAGTCAGAGATGATAATCAAGATTTTGGAGGATATTCTATTAGTTGTAATCCTAGATTTCAATGGATCAATGAAATATCATCTATAAATGGGAACGTTTTAGTAAAATAAAATTTACCAATTTTATATAATATAGAACCATTCAATTCTCATTATATTAAGTCATGTCAATTTCTATTACATATGAAAAAGGAAGGGGGTAGTGGTTATTTGGATGAGTTTGTTGTAGGTGACCACTAATCAGGTATATTCGATTCAAAATCAGTTGGTTACCACTCATATTATAAATATTTCATATTTCAACCAAAGGATACGACCATTGAACATCTTTGTTTGTGATTAAGTTTTTTTAGGATGACACCTCAGTTAATACATTAATGTTTTCTGATACAAATAATTCTATTTTCACTATCATAGGATTTATTGATATCCTAAATCATAGAATAACAATGGCTTTCCAATTAGACCTCCCTCTATGGTATTGATGAATCCAGGATGTGTTTCATGTATCTCATCTTCGGAAGTACAAGCTCGATCCTTCACATGTGATCAATAAAAGGATTTTATGTTAGAAATATATTCATAATTAGTGGGGAAACTGGTATAGATTTTTTATTAGAGTGAGAATGTGTTGTGGGGAATAATGGTAATACATTACTGATTTATATGGATGCGTGGAAGAATCCAAGATGATACATGGCTGTGTATGTTTATTGTTTGAGTGAAATGTCTTGATTTTCTTGATTAGGACTACTATAGATACTTTTTGAGGAATATAATCTATTAGAGGGGGATATTTGTTACATCCTTGAGTTTAAAAGGTACATTTAGTTCTATTTTTGGCAGAACTTGGTTCTTTTTTTAAACTTTATAAGGATCATTAGAGAATTTTTGGAAGCATATAATATGATGAGATTGATCTGGGGGAACCAAACTATAGCTTGAAGATTCTAATATTATAATGCCTGACTGATGGAGGTGGAAAAATATGATGTTGAACCAAGAAACCACTAGCCACTAGTACAAAGACACCATCCAACTGGTGGAAATCGAAGTAGCCCAGACTTCTTATTGGCACTACCGACCTACCATGTGGAAACCACTGTCTAGATGGTGGTGTGCATACCATGAGGCCATTAAAGGTTACTACATAACTTCCTTCTAAGGATCCATTTAACTTTATATTTTCCTTCTTCAGACCTCATTTTACCTAAATTACCCAAGGATCTCTCATTCATTGAAATTGGCTCTCTACTTCCCCTCTCTCCAATAGTTCAAGCATGGAATGATATTTTATCTCCCAAATGATATGTTAAATCAATTATAGGAAAAATACTATTCTTCTATTGAGATGAATCTAGATTAATATATGATGGATTGATCTACATATTCCATCATGATCTAATGAAAAATCCTTTATTGGTAGATGGACAGATACAAAATAAAGAATTAATATCCATCCCTTGAATGAATCTTGTTATACCATTGGCATAAGTTCTTATTGGTTAATTTTATCAATATATAATACTATGTCATATTCTCATTCTTGAATATTAATTATATAATTCTAGTTTTGATTCACTTGGATTTGTTCTAGGAATTTTTTGTTTATAGACATGTTTCAGTGACGAATCTTGGAAATTTACATCTTCAAACCTAAAGTAAGAAGTCCTTACTAGAAATATCCTTTGTATGAAAGTTTATTCTAATGATTTAAGTGTTTGTACATGTGTGCATATTTTTTAGAACCATTGTGTGATAAAGTAAGCTAGTGATTTTTCATAAGGTGTGTGTGTCCTGTGAGACCAAGGTAATGTGTTTTATGATTGTTACTTCTATGCTTTTTCAGGATGTGGGTTAAATATTGGATGTGGATATTTTTATCTAGTATCATCGTGGAAGGTGGTATGTTATGGATTTATTAACCCTTGTATGGGGAGAAACTATTTGTCTGTTGTGGTGTTGATGGTGATAATGGGTCTTGAAGATAAGGTTTGGGTAAGATGGACTTGTGGCCTCACCAAAGATAGAGGATGGGGTACAATGACTTTACAACCTGGGCCAATAATGGAAGGGGTATGATGAACTCATTTCATGACCTAAGACTGGTCCAAGGGTGAGATAACCTTTTGTATGAACACAATAAAGGAAGGGGAATGACGAACTTTTGTCTTGACCTAGTAGAAAAAGGGGCATGATTTTCTGATGACTTGACTCAAGGGTAACCTAGGGGTGTGACCATGGTATTTATTGTATATGTGTCTTGATTTGAGATATGTGTTTCCCATATGGACTAATCAGATTTTTGAGGATGTATGAGACCTTTCATCCATCTTGGAGTTGATGTAGGTATGGATAAGGCTCATGGTAACATGGTTAACACACAGTTTTCTGGAATATAATTGGTCTCTTCTTTCAATATTTACATACAAATCATGACATAAACCTTTATATGCATCTTGAATTTAAGGACACATTTTTTCTTTCCAAATGGACTTATAGTAAATCCTTTCACATGAATCTTGATAAACAAGTAGATTTCATGATTAATGATCCAGCTAAGGTAACACGACTTAGGTCAGGGGGCTACGTAAGTAGACCATTGATGATAGTTGAAATTTTAAGATAATATCTATACTATTTTTTATTTATTATTTTATTTTATTTGTTATCATACATTGGTTTAATTACAATATTGATAGCCTTTTTTGTTATTTTATATGGTATGAATTTCATTTTATTATAGAATAATGTTTTTTAATGTGTTTTTCATGTATGTTTGTTATTAATTTTTGAAATTTAGGTTTGTGGATATTTCCAAAGAGTGTATAGTCTCCCATAATATTTTTCATACCCTCACTAGTAGTATAATTACTCATACAGATATAGTGAAACACATTAGTTAGTGTAACACATCATTGGGACCATGTAATTTAGTTGGTGCTTCAAAGCATGAATATAACTTAATCCTAAAATAGATTTCTTATTGTGGGGCTAGCATCACAACCACCTCATTGGGTAGATGGAGTAATATTTAATAATATATCATGTTCTATCCTATGCTTAATTATAATATATCATGAACCAAATAGGGTATTTTTTAACTAAAATTTTAGAAATATATATATTATTTATTTATGTACATATGTTGGGGATGAATATATTAATATGAATCACCAAAATATTTATTTAATTGATATAATATGATTATTTTAATTTACTAGATTTTATTTTTGTTATATGTCAACATGACAATAATTACTATGTTATTTCTAATATTATTTAATTTTATAATTCTTGTTTCTAATTTTTCACTACAATACAGGTGTTATAAATTTGAAAAAATACCTATATAACTTTATTAAAATAAAATGTACATGCATGTAGTTTGTATTGGTATGTCATTACAATTTCACGATATATTATTCTTTCATTGAGTGATAATATTTTTCAAACAAATTAATTTATTACACATTCAAAGTTTTTTATATTTTTGTTTTCAGAATGACTACTTTATGATATTTAATTTTCAATTGAATATCCATTTGTAAAAAATCATGTGATAGGATAGTACATATATGCCATGATTACTTGATAGGTAAATGATTTTCAAATGAAAACAGAGGCCTTTGATATTATTTAGATTTAGTTTTCTAGGAATGATGACTTGTTAAATGAATCAATATGGGGTTTTAATGAAAAAATAATCATGGATTCCTACAATTAAAAATGGAAACTAAAAAATGTTTGAATTTCTTGGATTATATTTTATTTTAATTAATGAATTAATTTTAAATAATTGATCATTAAAGTAATTTTTTAAAAAAAATAAATTTTAAAATCAATAATCAAATTATTTGTGTTTTTTCTAAAAAAATAATGACAAACTCATGATATAATATCTAATTAAGATGTGAACTCATAGTGTAATTAGTATAGTTGAGATAACCATTTTAAAAATATCCTTTTGAGTACTAGAATCATGGTAGTCCTATTACTTATAAAAATGTTTATTTCAGATAATGTGTTCTGATTATCATATGTTGGATTGTTATAAATCTTAAATTTCTAAGAAATTATATGTTTTCATCTACTCATATAATTTTGGAATTTAGGGAATTGTTACATTAATTTTCATGAGATATTATGTTAATATATTCTTGGTATAATGATTTGGTGATGCTTGATGATATGTGTATTTTGTATTTGGTTGATGGGGGTTTTGATAATCATTTAATGTTATAATTTTCACTAATTATGGAATGTTTTGTGGTGTGGAAAATGGGTTAGGTATAGTGGTTTTCACACTTTTTAAAAGGAATAAAAATATTATGGTGGGGTGATTTTCATGACCCACACATTGGTCCTTATGTATTATAAGAAATTATTCCTGAAATTATGGAATAAAATTAATTTTTGATATCTTCTTATTGATGAGAGTGTGTTTTTTTATTTTTAAGTACTTAATTTGACCTTTTCGCATTAAATATTTATGAGAAGTTGTCAAAGGAATATTTTTGTTGATGTAGATAAAATTGGAAGGAATGTTGGTGGAATAAGTACAACTTGAATATTATGGTAGGTATAGTAGAAGTTAGATGGATAAAAATTTGATATATATCCATTTGATTCCCTTATGATGTCTAATGGGTTGTCATCGAAATTCTACTGGCCACATAGATAGCTCTGTTTGAAACTATCATTATTGGATGATTTGTAAATTTGAGATTACAATCGATAAACCCCTATCATCACCTCAACGTCCCCTCATTTCATATAACCTAAACACCCTCCATTGGTTTTTATCACTCACTATTCATGTGAATTTCATACCCTTTCAAAATTAGGATGGAATTTGAGTTATATTAAAAAATCATAAGGGTTGGTAATCTATCTCTAAACATCTCCTCTTTTCTTATTTGAATTTTGGTCTTTATTTTTACTAAAAGGGGGTTCCCTAAAATGGGGATTCACTATATTAATGGTGAAATCCATCCACATACTTGGGATGATCCATGATTTCATTATATATGACAATAATGAGTATATGTTTGTTTATTGTTCAGTATTTTGATATGGTTTTATTATTTAGAGAATTTATTGGGTGCTTTATGATTTTAGGCTTTTATTTTTCTCTTATTATGTTTATATAGTTTAGAGATTTCAAATTATTTTTTGATAGAATGTCTTTAGTGGATACCTGCATAGGTTTTATCTTGGTTTCTAATGAGTTCCTATATCATTATTTTGGAATATGTGGTCTTCTTCTAGAAAATGACTATAAAAAATTTTAAGTGACTATTAGATTTTGTTACGATGTCACTAGATTATGATTAAGGACTCATTATTTCTTTTATAAAGATAGTTTGTTCTGAACCATTTGAAATACCACTTGTATTTATATATTTGTATCTTCCACAAAATTCCTAAAATAGTTAATAAAAAACGTATTCTCTAATATTATAAATAAAATGTTTTTGATGAACACCAATGTTGTAGAATCAAATTATTTTTTTATGAAAATATCCTCTAATGCAAGGAATTTAAAATTTAAAATTTATTTTAATAGAATTGAACATTGGATTTAACATTTTTTAAAGAAATTGGTATTTATATACAATTTTTACTTACTATATGAGATCATGTTATACTCATAATGGTTTTAGAAATATCCTCCCTAGTGGAATCAAGTTAAAACATGGGTAGTTTTATCAAATATTAAATAGTAGAAAATATTATTTGAAATTTATCTTTTATTAAAAATTAAATAATTAATTCTCATAATAACCTATGTGATGTAAGAGTTAATGATTCAATAATAGGATCAATTTTCAGTTTCATCAATAGAGAAGTGTTTTATAGGAGTGTTTCAAGTAGAATGGAATGATTGATTTTTATTTTTTATTTTTTACATTAAATTTTATTTATCCAAGGAATGATACTTCATTTTGAATACATTTTCTTACTTTTTTCAGAAATTTATAGAAACATTTACTATTTCATAGAAAAACATTGTCCTATAACATGGATTAGTAACCCCCATTCTATTTTTAAAAACAATGTTCTAAATATATCACCCATACCTTCTTGAACTATTAATTTGGGATTCTCCTGGTATCAATGGTTTAAGAATAATATTGTACATGCTATTTAATTTAGTAATCTATGAGTATAATATAAAGGATATACATGTTTTTCTTAGTAATTTATTCTAAAAATGAATCATTAAATTTGAGTTGAGGATAACACTATGTATTTTGAGTGGAAGGTAATTCAAAAAAATTGATTTACAATGTCTACAAAGATAAGACAAGTGATATTTTGGAATAAATATAAATATATAAAATTTATTATTGAGATATTGTTTATAAGATCATGTTTATAACTTATACAATGTTTATATATGTATGCATTAATGTTATACAAGTATTTAATTTGTGTCTATTTTTAATATTTTATAAGTTATTTGGATTTATTGAATTAGTAATTTTTTGGTTATACATGTTTATCATGATGATTAATATCACAAATGATTGTTATCTAATCTTGGATACCACATTAATATTATATGATATTGTGTACTTCCTTGACATGTATTATACCAATATAAAAATCATATGTTGAGAATTAAAATACTATGATATATTCATTTCCATATATTGGTTGAGCTTATATGATGGTACCTAGTAATTATATTAGTGTAAAGATGGGATAAAAATTCCATATCCTTCTCAAATGAGACTCACTCTGATGGGATGATGGTTCTTATACACTATTATACCACTTTACCTATTCTAGAATCAATCTGATGCTCAATAAACCTTAACCAATTTTAGATGATCCATTATACCTCTAGGGTGTGTATTTTACCACACATCAATATGATTTTTGATGGAATTTATATATTATTTCCAACACTTACTCCTCTCATATCTGAATCTAAGTCTAAAATTTGGTATGATTGGTATATATAGTCTATTTATTTCATGTAATATTTCATGTTAATTAATGAAGTATATAACTAATTATTAAGTACATATTGAATGAATTAAGTGATAAAAATATGTACAAAAAAATCATATATTCCTACATAAATGTGAGGATTAAACTAGAGAACAAAACAGATGAATTTTATTATGTGGTATCATCTTACTGGTTTTTAAACTAAATATGTCATGATCGCACCCTATATATTCTCTATGGGGGATATTTAGTTCCATGGATTGTCTTGATTGTGGTATATGTGCTAGTAGATAATGAATTTATTTTTTTTCTATAAATGATCATCGTAATTATGAGTTACATTCAAATCACTATTGGAGCATGAGACTTTAGGTTATACTGGAACATATTTTTGTGGTCTCTAGCCCATTTTTATTTTTGACCATTATCATGAATGTATATTTATGTTTCATATAATGTATTTCATTTATATATTTTTTTTCTCTTTATTTATAGTGATCTATTTTTAAAAGTTAAAGTCATCTGAAACAAAGAGTCATGAAGAACTAATCATTTATTCCATTGGTTCATGAAGTTCTCATTATATAATATGGAATCTAGATTTATGTTTCATTAGTTTGATGAAGATCATTTCCATTATAGTAATGTATTTAAGATATTGGAATATTAATTATATGATAAATATTAGGCCATTATTTTTATCCATTTAATTTATCTTATATTTTATTTTGAACTATAATTATACTAATACATATTGTTTTATAAACATCCTCATCACCATGATTGATGTTTATAAATAAATATATTCATTGGGGAAGGGATATAAGATCTATATTATTATAATATTAATAACTTTAATTGTCTAATAATATTTTTTATTGTTATTCATTCAACAATGATACGAACTCATTAAAAAAACATATACCTAATAAAAATATATCATAATATCATGGTCATTCTCACTAACTAGTAATCTCATATCAACAAATTTATATCAACAAAATAAATTTTAAACAATAGGGGGTAACATAAAACCAATTTAAATGATAATTGTTACCCCACTCTGATTAATCTATTAATGAAATGCTCTAAATAATCCATTAAAAACCATGTAATCATTTAATTGATAAGATAATAACATTTTACTATCTCTTTTAATCAATATTGTAACTTTTATAATGATAAAGGTCATATTTATAGTAATATTAAATAATATCTATAGAAGGAACAATTATAATCATGGTGGTATTCCCGCTCTGAAAGTCATATTAAAAAGTAAAAAATTTAATTTATATAAATGAAAAACATGTTTGAAGTGAAATATCCTTGTGATAACCATGTTACTATAACTATCTACCTCATGCTTTAAGATAATAACTACTGAATGAAGAAATTTTAACAACAACTAAAAATTATTTTCATTTTTAAACTTAAAATGAATATAAAATATAAAAAAATCATTACAAAATTTTAGAATTATTTAGTTATAAAATTTAGTGAAGAATAAATGTTAACAAATTTAATTACAATTTATTTCAAATCTAACTCCTTACCATTTTTTTCATCAGATCCTTATGAACTTACCTCCATAATAGAGTAGATTTTTTTCCAAAAATGTATATATCACTAGTTTATATTTACCCACAATAAATTTTCATTTAATATTTTTTTGAAAAATATATTAGTTTCCAAGATATTAATAGGAATGTTTATTCTCATTAAATCATTTTTCATCAGCATAAAATAGGTGTTTTTTTTATTTATAATATAAATATTTTTATGACAATGGATAACATAAAAGGTACAAAATTTTACATATAATATAAAATGATCTTGGTTATAGCTAATATTTAATTTTCCACCACAATGTTATCTGTATTTATTCCCTTCACCAATGGTATGCCATAGGGTGCTACCGTAGGGTCTCCTTGATAGATTCTATCATACATTGTGAATGAAATTGTAAAAAATAATCTAGATATTATTAATCATGATTTCATGTATTTTTATAAATAATATTATTATAGATATATCAAACTAAATTAATTCGTTTATATCCATTAATATTTCCCTCACATAAATTTTTTAACCTTGTCTTCTTCTTATGACCCTAAATTAATAAAACTAAAAAATTGTTTTACTATTTAGATATACACCACTAAGATGGGTTTAATTTGGATAACTCATTCATAAACATCTTAGTATGTTAGGAGATAAAAAAATCATTTGAGTTTTTTGGGATCCAAGATCATGATTAAATACACATTCTGATTATTACTTTTTTTGTTAAATGAAGAAAAACTAATCCCTAAAATAAAAAAAAATAATTAATAATTATCATGTAGTATCATCTTATAATGAATTGTTCTTATAATTATCTTATTAAAATAACTAAAATACTTTACTTCCATTCATTGTGACCGTGTAATGTTCTAGATTCTATAAGTTCCTCTCACCAATGAAAAAACATTATCTTCCACTACCTAGTCTTTAATATTGATATGATTTCATTATTAAATGAAATATAAGATAAAATTATATTCTATTTGAGGGAATTATTTTATGAATCAATAAATATTAGGTATTATATACATATTATCTAGATCACACACTAACAAGGCTAGAATAATGTTTATAAAATCAAAAAAAATGCAACAACATGAGTCATCATTTTCCCTAAATTGAACACAATCCATGATATTGAAATTAGTCTAATTCACTAATAATCTATACCTATAACAATGACATAATCATTAAAAAAACTTAATTAGAATAATATATATACAAAAATAAATAATTCTCAAATTATAATTTCATATTAAAATTATATACATTTTTTTATTATACTCATAAATAATTTAAATTTTATTATAATTTCAGAATAAAAAAATGTCAGTATTTTTGAATTTATAGTAATTGTTTCCCAATTACACTTACGTCAAAAATATACATAACATAATAAATTATAAACACTAATAATTTATTATAAATATTATTATTCAAATAATTACTAAATATCTATCATAGATAATTCTCTATTTTTTTGATCCAATAAACTATTAATTTTCTTATGTTAGAATTTATATGTTTTACACCGTAATTTTGGATTCTCTATTTTTATATATAGAGCTCAAAATACCTAATAACATTTAAACTATAATCATTAATCTATATATCATGTTATTGTAACATTAAATAATATTCCTATGAAAAAAATCATTTATAAGACTATGTTGATACAACAAGACCCATCTCGGCTCCATTAGACAAAAAGTGTGCCTCCTAAATCCCTCCTATATTAGTCTAGTGGTAAGTAATGTGGATAGTTCAGATGTTCTAATATTAGAGGATGAATTATACAATGATTATATTAACAACAAATATCCAATAAAACATTAAAATAATTATATAAAATGTTGATATTCCAAATTTAAAAAAAGGTTTACATGTATTCATTTTAATAGAAAAATTATAAGAAATCATTATATATATATATATCATACTAAAAAAAATAATTAAATAATGTATCTTAAATAACACATAAATAATAATATACTGAAAAATAGGAATATCATCAATTATTAAATGAATAATCCACCATTTTAAGATCACATAAAAACATCAATACAATTTTACTACTAATATATCCCACTCATTCCATAACCTCCTTTTTCTCATGAATAAATATAGCTCTACAGGTCAGGATAATAACACATCACAAGATCCTATATTGGGTTGAATATTATATTATAGTTGGATATCAAAAAATTTGGTGATATAATGTCCATATTAGAACATCAATATAAATATAATAATGTAAAAACATAATATCATCTTGGAGCCTTGATGATAAAAATCAATCAATTGTATATTAGTTTATTACCTAGACTATGAGACTAATACAACCCTAAAATTTAGAAATACATTAAATAATTAAAAATATATATTCTTAATATACTTCCATGACCACTATAAATAATAATTCTAATTAAAAAATCATGACACGTTATCTAAAAAGCTATTATGAAATATAAATAGAAATTATACATTATGGAATTATCAATATAAATGGTTTATTAATACACCCTATAATTAATGTTCTTGCATGAATGAACCTAACCTTATTGACTAATGTTTTTTGACCGTTTTACCTTACTCAATGTGAGTAGAACACATAATATTTCAATATGTTCCAATTAGAACAGTGCTGAAACTCTCAAGACCATATGAATGAATATTAATTTATTTATATTGGCACAAATATAATATTATAATACTATTTTATGTAACTAGACCATACACATGACCAGAAGACTCTCATTATATTGTTAGGGCCATGAAATGTAAAACTAAAGGAATTAAGTAATAATAATATGATATTTAAAATATAGTAAATAATAAATGGAATTTCTAGTCCACCAACTCATGTAGTAATGTTGAAATTTATTAGTTCATGTCACTATCATCACAACAATATCATTAATCAATTAAAATTGTAAACATAATTATTTAAAAAAAATCTTGATGAAATAAATCTAAAATTCTTGTATCCTTAGCACACAAATATGGTAATAGAATAATCTAACATAAATTTCATTAACTATGTTACATAATTAAATCATGTTAACATGGTAGGGTACTAAGTTTCATTAAAATGTTCAAAAAATTTCCATGCTTTGAATATAATAATTTTTATAAATAACTAATATAAGTGGTTATTTTATTGATTTCATATTATTTAATAGATTCTTATAAATTTATTTTTGAAAATAACTTGTTTTGAGTTATTTTTTTATGTTTAGCAAGACAAAAATTTAGATATGTGGAAATATATAAATTTATTATTTCTTATAAATACTAAGGGATTATATCTCATTTTTATAACCTTTATAGTAAAAAGAGTTTCACAAAACAACCTGGGTCGACCCTAAACCGGTCACTCGATCAGACCTATAATAAGGACTAAAAGGCATTCTTGGTCTTCCCTCTCTAGTGAGATGTATTGAGCAACAAATATATCAAAATAGGGAATGATTTTTCTCAACAAACCTAGGAATAAATAACCAAAACAAACCACACAACAAAACCCAAAAAAATGAACATCAATAAATAAAGAACTGGTCCAAATACAAGAACAACTGAATAAAATAGAAACTATAAGATGAACCTAAAACCAAACCATAAAGACTATATATTCATGTTAAATCATGGTCACCACCACCAATAAACTAGCTCGCTCCATAAGAAAACCTAAAATGGAACCTGAAATTGAAAAACAAAGTGGGTCTATCGATATTGAGTAGAAAAATTAGGGTGTGATCATAAGTAGATCAGTAGTAAATCAACATATATTCTATGCATTTTATTTTTCAAAACAATCCATCAACACTAGTTAAAAATAAATTAATGAAAATAATATTTTATCTTTTTAAACAACCAAATAAAATATTCTAGGAAAATTCATTTTAGAAACAATATACACTTCTTGTCTTTTAAAAATTGTTTTCCATTACAAAACCAATTTGGAAACCAAAACCCAAAAAATAGTTCATAAAAGATGATAAAAAGAGAATATGATGAAAATAAAGAAAACAAAACAAGTATGTAATCATGCATCAGAATAAAATATAACATACAGATAATTATCATGGGTATTTCCAAAACATCTCTAACTGAAATCCCTATATATATACTTTGTTAGGACTCACCTACTAGCGTATGGTGAAACTCCATAGTCAATAACCAATTAGCCTCTCAAAACAATCCAACCTAGTGGAACGTCACACCAAGACTCTTAGAAAATCCACGGGGTACCATCCCATATAATTGTGGTCGAGAAGTAATCATCACTCAAACCAATAACCCATATCCATCAAGCATGCCTAGCCCAATCACCAACACCAACCATGTGATGAAACTCTCTTCGGAGAGTCTACCATACATGTGTCTATCACAAATCATGTCATCCACATGTGCCTATAGGTCCTACACATCATGTCACCTTTAAAATAAATTTCTAAACAACTCAAGATTCTGACTGGGCCTTTTACAATTGCAATTCAAATTCCATTTATAAACCATTTCCAAAACATCGTTTAAACACAGAACATGATCAAAGGGTTCCAAATGGGACTTTATCTCAATTAGAAACCAAATAAAACATCAATATGACAAACAATACTTTATAGTCATGGGTTTACCAAACATGCTCCAAGTTACCAAATGGGTCAGGCGGTAAAAACCATAATTAAAAAAACACATTTAAATCATTTTGGAACCAAAAAATAACATTTAAAAACTATTTTAGTTTTATAATAAATATTGGGAGAAGGGGAGGGATATAAAAGAGATGAGGGAAGAGGTAAATCCTTTTGGAAATCTGAATTTTCATTATAAATGACTATCTACATATATCTGCATATCTATAAGTGCACCCCATGCACCTATGGATAATCCCACATCTAATGGAATATCATGATAAAATAATAGTGGTAATCAAAATACAATTAAAGGAAGACACTACCAAATTTAAAACAAAATACACATCTCACTCATAAGTACTAAACCACATTGATTCATCACAATCATATAAAAATACCAAATGACAAAGATAACTAAATTACCAAAAAAATATCAATTCCAAACACACTCCAAAACACCAAATTTCATCTTTAATTTCTATGTGGAATTTTATCAAACACTTTAAAAGAATAAGGGAATATGATTAATAAAGGAGATCCTTTGGAAACCCATTTTTTGTAAAATTTAAACCATGTAAATAATAATAAAAATTACATTAACACATCGAAAACAAGAATATCACGTTTAAAAACAATTTAGTGAAAGATAAATAATCAAAGGAATGTTCTAGAATGAAAATGGATGAAAAAACCTAACTCAGTGTTGTGTGCCTATAATAAAAACATAGGGGAAGGAAGATCTAATACCAAGGTACAATCTCCACACACTAACATAAAATAAGAAAAATCCCACATTAAACCTAACTAGTAGTCTTTATCTAAGAGGAAACCCCGCCAATAGAAACCAATAACTAAAGAGAGGGGGAAGAAGAGAAGAAAATATTCAAAAAATGGAATAGAAACCTAACTTAGGATCCTTAAAGGGATTCAATGGAGGAATTATAGTAAGGGAGGAGGGTTTTGGGGATCCCCTTAGAGTGCTTATGGTGAGAAAATATGGAGGAAACTAATTTTGAGTTAAAACAAAATTTTGAAAAGATAGGAATTTCATGTTTTTAATGACCTTGGAAGATCACATGGTTTGGCCATATAGTTTGAAAAACCATATGCCAACCATGGGAACCCTACTGGAGAATAGGGACTCCCAGTAAATTTAGGCAGCACTATTTGGGAAACCATGTGATTTGGATCTATCAAAATTCTAAGCCTCCCCAAAATATTTCCACACGGTTTCGTCTTATATTGTGAAATTTGTGCACCTTGTCCCTAATACCAAAAGGGGTATCATATTTTCTCCAAATACTCACACTGTTTGGCCCAAACCATGCTCAACCTATTTAAGGAAAATTATGCAAGAGGAAAAACAACTATAAACTCCCTTAGCCTTCAAAGGCCACACTGTTAAACCCCAAACCATGAACACAAATAGTGCATAGGTTCGAAAGCCACTCAGAAACTCCAAAACTCAAAATTTGAATCTAGGAACTCAACCCAAACATAAACCACATAATCTAAATAAAAAATATTAATATAAAAATAAAAAACATGGCTAGTTTTTGAAAATTCTACCTAGCACAAAAAAAACCTTCCCCCAGAAAGTAATCCTTCCACACGAGAAACAAAGATCAATCTCAAAATGAGGTGAGAGAAAATGAAAAAACGTTACAATATTTAATATTTCACTCAAAAAGTCACACAATAATCACTAAATAAAACCAAAATGAAAATTAACCATGGAGATATTAAAGTTAGGGTTCTCCCTATCGCATGTAACCATCCATCACCCACCAAAACCACCGCACCCCTCTGGGTTAGACCTACAAGAGAAAAAACATAGATCAACCTAAGAATTTTCTATATAAACTAGGAACCATACTATAGGAAACTCTTCATCCAAACTCATAACCCCCCACCCCCCCGACATGTGGGGTAACCCATGGAAATAACTCAAATAAAATGAAAAACCCAAACAAAATTCACCAATTCCAAAATATTTAATCATATTCAAAGAAAAAATGATAGGAATCTGAAACCAACATTAAAAAAAGTATAAATACACTCAATAGAGACTAAAAAAGGCTCACTTTTAGAAAAGGAACAACCATAAGAATTATAATTTTTCATGACCTCAAGGATTTTGTGATAATATAAGGAACTCACAATAGTAGAAAAAACTACAACACATAAACCTAAACTGTCTCCACTGCAACGTTAGAGACAAAATACAGGACAAGGTTACCCACACCCCTCATGGTTCCTGGGAACATGAAAAGCTTCACTATGGGGTATTTTATTGGATCCCTAATGTCTTGAACCATTTTCTTCCCCGTAGCTAGGAGATAACATCCTCCAATAAAAATTTCTTCTTCTGGAAACTCTGCTTACATAACTTCTCTAGAGGATCCAAAAGACACATTGATGACAATCGTTTATGGATTACGAGAGGATAGATTACCGAACATACCACATTAGAAAAAAATGATAAAAATATTTGATAAATGAGAATATGA
Organism: Viscum album; assembly: GCA_963277665.1. NCBI lineage: Eukaryota > Viridiplantae > Streptophyta > Magnoliopsida > Santalales > Viscaceae > Viscum > Viscum album. Next base: position 1,574,014,657 of record OY728127.1, read on the forward strand.
AACCAATGAAGGATATTTCTCAAAAATGAGTTCCTCAGGAACACACCTCTCGCTAGATGGGGAGCCTTCATGAGCACCAACAGCCACTGACAGCACTTCAAAAATCAACTTGAATGAAAATGCCTCTTCTATAAGCTTCCCTAATATAAATTCAATCGGTGAGACAACTCAATACTTGATCCTTGGATGAATACCTGAGATGAATAGAGAAGATTTCAGCAAATACTCCAATGATAGCTCTAGTGAAAGGGAAACCATCTCCTTAAAGAAGTCCACATAGGCCCTTATCATCCTCTAATCTTGATAAATTCCCAAGATCTTTGTCACATTCCTTTCCATAACCACATCTAGTATGAACCATTAGATGAAAGTTGTCTTAAATACTTCCCAAGACATTCCAACTTACAATGATGGTGGAATGATCACCTTCCACTAATCCATACTCAGATGTTCAAATGAACCCATAATATCTCATACCATCATATCTTTTGGAGTTCCCAATAACATGAAAACACCTTAAGCTTCCCCAAGTCATTACTTATATTTTTATAGACCTAAATCCTCACATATGATAGACAAAAACTAATAATAATTTGTCTCTGCCACCCCAATATGATTTTGATATGGTCTAACAACAGAACAAAACTCACTGGAAACCATTAGGACATTTCTAAGAGTAACTATCTAAAAACAATCACAAAACCAAATAAACATCCAACAAAAAATCAACCAAAAATGGAATCCCAATAAAAAAAAATTGGTGTACAATAGAAACGCCATAAAAAATCTAAAACCCTCTTTCTAAAACCACCACCTCCATTGTGAAATCTAAAACCACTTCGAATTCCAAAACCACTTTTCAAATGAACCACTCACCTTAAAATACAATTCAAATACCAAAATTTAATTTTAAAACAAAACCAAACCCAAAATAATTTTTATTTTGAAAAAATCACTTCCCAAAACAACTTTCATTTTGAAAACCCACTCATACCAACTAAAACAAAACTAAAACAGATCTTAAACCAAAATCTAGGAAAAGGGAACTAGTGATGATGAAAACCTAATCCAAATGATTTGGTGGACCATACCCTATGCTAGAACCAACCACTATGAGGACCTCAAACCAAACACATGGGATCTCCATGGGTCACTAATCCATGTATTCCCACCGCAATTCACTGGTTTAGCTCAATTTTTATTCCCCATCTAACACACCCAAAACCACAACAAAAGACTCAAATCCTAGACTGACACAGGTAACTCAAGTCTCAAGTTGAGTAAGAGTTTCTGCTGATCTTACCATACCTTCCCCCTAAGTCCCAATAGTCCTAATATCCAGTCTACCTTACACCCCAAAATAACAAATGGTTGGATTTAATACCATTTTTTCATGAACCAACCAAGTTCTACCCTGAATCGTTCACCATATATGACCTACAACAAGTCCCAAGATGCATTCCGGATCCTCCTAGGTTGGAAAAAAGTATCAGGAATTAAAGATATCAAAAGGGGGGACAATTTATCCTAATAAATCCAAGAAAAATAAACCTAAATAAAGCACACCATGAAACCAAAAATAACTGAACATTAATACATATATAACTGGTCCAAAATAATAAAAAAAATAATGAAACAAAAACAAAAATATGAAACTAAAAACAAACCAAAAGGACCAAATCTCCATGTTTACTCTTGGTCACCACCATTTACAAACCATCCCACTCCATATGAAAACCGAAACCTGAACCTAAACCTAAAAAATTACTCGGTTCTACTGATGTCAAGAGGCACAAGAAGGGTGTGAGAATAAACATCTTAGTAGGAAATTATAAGGTCCAGCCTTAAACATTAATTAATCATGATATAAGTCTATAATTTGAAATTAATTCACATTGAGGATCTTTTCAGGTTTATAGGTTTAGAAAATTAGGTCATAAATTATACCTAACATCTTGAATATTACATTTAGACACTTATATACACTATCCTTTTTCATCATAAAACAAAAACTATTTAAAAATAAACATGACATCGTTTCATGTTTTAACAGCATAACTTTTCCTTGACCTCATCCTTGACTCTATTATTATTTATATCCCATGAAAAAAATTTCAAAACCTAGTATGAGTATAAAAAGCTCAATAAGGGATACATAAAGTAAGAAAACGGTTAGTCTTGGGATAACATGAAAAACATGAATACTTTATTATAAAGTAATACTTTTCACCTTTAAGAGGACGAAAATATACTTCACTCAATATAAGCTCATTACTTACCCTTTCAATAATTAAAAGATTATCATAATCCCATAGAAAGAAAAATATAACATAAAAAGGTAACTTGGGATAGAAACATACATTAATGGAATAACCATACGTTCGACTTCCACACATATCACTAAATGAAGTAGCCATACGGCCGACTTCCATACCCAATGCATTAGAGGTTATAACGTAACCACCCATCCTTGGTTTATCATAGAACCACCAATAATTTTGTTTTTCATGTAACCATCCATCATTGGTTTCTCACATAATCACCCTTCAAATTTCCAAGTACCATTATATAATCAAAACACATAGAATATTTAAAATATCAACATTTCACTAATAACATTTCATTTTCAATCACAAGAGATAATTTCAAGATATTAAAATACTAAATCCATTTCAAAAACCATTTTCAATACCAAAACTGCCAAAAATGGAATAAGGGATTTCTTTTCCTTTTTGAAAATGTTAAGGCTTATAGAGGAATCCAAATATCAAATAATGATTATGGTGTCGGAGAGGTCATTGTCGTCGCATACATAAAAAACATTCCTTCTATCATTTAGTAAAACACTTCATAGAAAAAAGATTCCCTTTGAATTAAATTGAAATTAAAAGGGGTTTATTATAAACTATATAAAAGGAGTTGTGTATTATCAAAATATGCCTCAATGAAAGGAGATTGAGACGAAGTCCTTTACCTTGAGTCAGATTCGTCGCGTATATTCCTTATTCGTCCAAAATAATAAACTTAAGTTAATCTCTACTTTCTTAAGAACATTTTTCAATTTTATTATTCATTTTATATCACTTATTACCATGTTAAAAAATGACATAATTATTTAAGTCAATATCGATCGTTTTGTCGATATTGGGAACTTGAGTCGAAAATGATCTTGTTATAATTACAAATTGTTCATGTGGTCAAAATTACATTATCTCAAGAATAGTATTCATGATTTAAATATCATATATATCCAGTATATATGTATGTATAATATTCCATAACATTTTAATATAAGAAATGAAATGCATTGTTCATGGAGACGGTAAGCCATACGTACGCATGAACGCTACTTTGAGGGGACAGTAGTCTGCACTTCCTCAAATGAAATTATCGTATTTACACATCATGAAAAGCATAATGGTCTGTTTTTTAATTAGAATTATAGTATAATAGAGAAAATAGAAATATCATATATATCATATATAAATTCAGTTCCATCATAATGTCCACCATGAGAGGTGGTAGGGGAAAATAAAACAATAATCCTTTCGTGTGGCAGCAGTACGTCGTACATAGAGACAGTATGTCTGTATCCATTAGATAGATGTGTGTATAAGTGTATTTAAAATAATTCTCATAAAAACAACCTAGTATATTTAGTATACTTTTGTTTTTATGTAATAAAATAATATGAATTTAATAGAGAGTGATGAAGTAAAATGATGGAAAGGAACATTAGAGAATATGTTACCTCTAAAACGCGTAACACCGTTTGATTTGAGCCAAAAGGCTTTCTTGAATTGCCTTATACCTAAGGTATGGGTTCTAGAAGGAAGAGAGGGATGTTGGGAGCTTATTTGGGTAGATTTTAGAAAATACAAGGGGCTTGACATGTGTGATTAAATGGGTAGTGGTGATGCCCTTTTATAAGAGGGAGGAGGGGCACTTTTGGAAGGTATCGAAATATTATTTTATTATAAAATTATTTTCTTTTTCAAATGGTCCCAAAGTAATTTATTTAAAAGATAAGATGTTTTTGGGTCGAAAACCTCTCAACCAATAGGTTTTAGAAAATTCAAGGTCACAAATTTAACCTTATCTATTATCTTTAACCATTAATTAACAAATTTGACTCTTACCATGTCGTCTTGTATATTCATACTATATGGTTAATATAGTAACTATAAAATGACAATGGAACCTAAAGTGGTTAATTAATGAAATTTTAAACATTATCTAAGTCATTTGGACGAATATTTGATCTTTAGGACTATTATATCATTTAATAAAATAGTATTTGTTTAAAAAAACTCAATTATGTCAATTTTTAAACAATTCATGTCATGAATTTTAAAAAAAATCAATAAAAACTTGATTATTTAAAAAATACATCATTAATTTAAATATAACAAATAGTAAACATCCATAAAATTCTTGTATAGCATAAATAGTTTTAAAATAAAATTATTTTAATATTTATAATCTCATTTATTTAAATCATTAATTAATAAGGTATTCACTACATCATTATTTTGTCATAAATAATTTTTTTTTTCTAAAATTATAAATAAAATAACAAGATGTAGGAAATATTTTTATCTTTCTAATGACAAATTATAGTCAAAAATATCACTTATATAACCCCATTTAATTTTTTTACTAAATGATACATGTTTATATTACATTTTTCTTTACTTTAAATTAATTCTTATAAAATGTAATTTTCACATCTAATTGGTTCCATGGGGTACCAAAATCGATCCAAGGGTTCCCATGGTTAGAAATATCTCATCCAATTGGATTAATCTATATGTTAGGGTAGTTTAATATTGTTATAATATTATTTTTTACCCATATTTACCAAATTTACGCTTTAACCATGGTAAATAAAATAAATACTGAAGTTACTATTCATAATGTCTAAAAATAAAAAGGTACCTATTTATACAATTTGGACCTCCTGAGTCCAAATATGGAATCCATTTTTCCAAATTCGAAACATAGAATTGGAAGAAATTAATTTAAAATTACTTTCCATTATCAAAACCAAAAAGCAGGTTTTTAAGAAATAATAATTATCAAAATATTGGCATGCGTTTAGGTTCAATTAAAATGTAAAATTACTTAAAATGACCAAAATTGGATTAAATGATAAAATTATTATACAATTTAACTTTAAAACCAATTAAAATTACAATCTGACTATATAAATAAATTAGATGAAAATGCGGTTTTAACTTAAAATGCGGTATTTTTTGTTGAGTCAATAAGGTTTCCTTATGAATTTTCCATTACTTTATATTTTGAAAATCACAAACACTTTATCTTAAGGAAATTTTTATTTTCCTATGGATTATTTTCTTATGGAAAATTTCTATTCCCTAATGAAATATTTATCCTTACCTTGGTTTCATTGCCTAATTTTATAACCTATCAAAACTAAACTCATTATATTACTAAGTAAAAAATCAGATTCTTATATAAAACCTCGGAATCTTATAGTTCCTTAGATATAGAGTCTTTTATTTTTAGAAAACAAATTCTCTGAAATTTAGAATCTGAATTCTCTAAAATTCAGACTCTAAATTCTCAGAAAATCAGATTTTGAATTCTCTAAAATTTAGACTCCGAATTCTCAAAAATTAAGACTCCAAATTCTCTAAAATTTAAAATCTGGATTCTATGAAATTTAGACTCTGAATTCTATGAAATTTAGACTCTGAATTCTCTAAAATTCAGACTCATAATTCTCTGAAATTCAGACTCTGAATTCTCTAAAATTCAGACTCCGAATTTTCTGAAATTCATACTCTTAATTCCTTAGAATTCAGACTCCAAATTCATTGGAATTCAGACTCTAAAATCTATAGAATTCATATTCCTAATTCATTATAAAGTAGAATCTGAATATTCATGTTTATTTAATCTAATTGATTATATTTTTAGAACTCTAATTCTATTTTTTCATAGACTCTATATATTCATATTTGGTTAAGCTAATCCATTTTCCTTATATATACTTTTGTATGTATGAAATGATGTCGTACAATTTGATTTTAACTAATCGTTTGTTGAGTGAAATGTGAATAGTTCCCTCTATAATTCAAGGAAAAATGTGATCGTTGGAGGAAGGATCTGATCATTGAAATTTTTCCTATAAATAGGAGATCGTTTGAATGAGCTCATTATCTGTTGATCAATCTAGAGATTACATGTTGTGATGATATGAAGTGATTTCCAAGAGAGAGAAAGACTCTCATGCTTTGTATATTTCATAAACATCTTGTTCATCCCAGAACATCTTGTTCATCTTTCTCTGTGTGACTCCTATTTTTGTTGACTACAATCGAGGGCTTCCGAGGATAGAAAGATAGAGGTGTTGATTACCTTAAAGATCAAGGGCTTGCGGGGATAGCAAGACGGACTCTGATATTCCTATCGAGGGATTACCCTGGTGTGGATAAGACATACTTTCATAGAAGTACAAATCAAGGGAAATTTATTCATGGTTTTTGGATACCCTATTCTTTGGGTTAAACGATTTCCTACTTGTTACTTGTTTTTGTTTCATGTTTTATTTTTGCTACAATTTTTTTAAAGAAAGAAAGTATTTTTTTTTCTTATAATTTATTATACTTGTATACTCTAATAAATTAGATTCTATATTCTTTAAGGTAGAATATTTATTTAAGTAAACTTTTCTTAAGTTTCTTTTCCAAATTCATATTTCTAGACCCTAAGTAAGTTTATTTCATAGTTAAGAACTTAAAAAGGCTTTGTGAATTTACATTGTTTAACTTTGTTAAACATAGTATTCCATAAGGATAAAAACAAAAGTTTTTAAACTTACAATTCACCCCCTACCCTCTTTTAATTGAGCATCTACATACACTATTTTAATCCAACATTTTTACTATTCATTAAAAAATGAACTTTATCAGAAAATTTCCAAAAAATTACCAAAAGTAAATTTTCATGTCTTGCATTTAAAGAAGATGTTTATTTTATCAACTAGAATATATAAAAGTGACAAAAATATATTTAAAAAGGTTTCTCCATCAAAGGGCGGAAAAAAATACCTTTTAAAAAATATTAGAGTATTTTATGCTTAAAATCATATTCATTCTTATTTTAAGCCTCTAAAATTTATTTTATAAATGTAAAGGAATTTAAAAAGCATGTATATTCATATTTTAGTTGGTTCTGTTCATTATTACTAATACAATAGTTTTGTTTTAACTACCATTTAAAATAATATTATAATTATATTATTTTTCAGTATAACTCAACGTTGTGTGCAACGTAAGATTTCGGAGAAACCTGTTGTTGCATGTTGAGTATGCTATCGGACATAGAATCTCCATTATAGTAAAATTAATATTTAATTATCAAATATTAATAAATATGAAAATGTCATATTCTTTATTTACCTGGTATGTTATATTTTTCCCCCATTTTTAGAATTGTGTCACCGCAATTATATTCACTTATCAAATAAGTGGGGGTATTTATCTCTCATATCATTTTCAGATTCTCACATTTCCTCTTCAATCATATAGTTTTTTCACAAAACTTTTACTTGATGAATTACCTTATTCTGAAACACTTTCTCTCTTTATTCAATAATCTTGACTGATTTTTCCTCATAAGAAAGATTCTCTTCCAACTGAACTACCTTTGGACTCAAAATTTGAGATGGATCTGTCATATACTTTCTCAATATTGACACATTAAAAACATAGTGTACCTAGGATAAACATGGAGGTAAATCTACTCTATAGGAAACTAATCCGACTTTATCAAGGATTTAATAGGGTCTAATAAACCTTGGACTCAGCTTTCCCTTTTTACCAAAACGTATTACACTTTTCCATGGAGAAACTATGATAAAGACATGATCACCTACCTCGAAAAAAAGATCCTTGCTCTGGTTATCTGCATAACTTTTCTGCCTACTCTGAGCTATCCTCATGTGCTTCTAAATCAACTAAACTTTTTCTTCCATCCCTTATACCAATTCTGGTCCCATAAACTTCCTTCCACCAACTTCATCCCAACATGCTGGAGTTTGACATTTCTTTCTATATAATGCCTCAAATAGTTTCATCTATATACTAGAATGAAAACTGTTATTATATGAAAATTCAACCAAAGAAAGATGTCGATCCCAACTTCCCTAATAATCCAGTGAACAAGCATGTATAAAATCCTCCAAGGTCTGAATTGTTTGTTCCGACTACCCATCTGATTGAGGATGAAAAGTTGTAATGAAATTCAATTCAGTTCCCAATGACTTTTGAAGGCCTTTACAAAAGATAAATGTAAACCTAGGATAACGATAAAATACAGTGGAGAGGGGATCTCTATGTAACCTGACTATCTCTTTAATATACAAATGAGAAAGTTGATCTAGAGATAGAGTATCTCGAATAGGAATAAAATGAGAATATTTAGTCAATCGGTCAATAATAACCCAGATTGCATTTTTACCTCGAGATGTTTTTGTTAACTCCACTAAAAAATCCATAGACACATTTTCCCATTTCCACTCTGGAACTGGAAAAGGTAGAAGCATCCCTTTGGGTAACTGTTTCTCTATTTTAACCTACTGAAAAATAAAACACTTCATTGTAAATACATCAATATCTATTTTCATTCTATCCCACTAGAACTACTCCCAAAGATCTCTGTTCATCTTAGTACTACCAAGATAAACTAAAAACGGAGAACTATAAGCTTTATATAACAACTCTTTCTTTAAATGTGAATCACAAGGCACATAAAATCTCTTTACAAACCTCAAAACACAATCTTTATCAATGTTAAATTCAGATAACTTACCCTTATGAACCAATTGTACCTTTATCTATAACTCACTATATTCTTTCTATGCATGCTTAATTCTACCTGATAGAGATGATTTAACTACCACCTGAAACAAAACAGAGAAATTCTCTGCACCAATAACTTCCAATCCAAAATTTATCAAATTAAAAACCAAATGATCTTGTTCCAAACATATAATGGTTAATGTATAATTAATATTTTGACACAAAACATTATCCACTTTATTTTCCTTTCTAGGATGGTAATGGATCGTGTAATCATAATCCTTGATTATTTTTAGTCATCTCCTCTATCTCATTTTTAATTCTTTATGAGTAAATATAAACTTCAAAAAATTTTGATCAGTATATATTTCACACTTTACGCCAAATAAATAATGCCTCCAAATTTTTAATCCAAAAAACCACAACAGTTAATTCTAAATCATGTGTAGGGTAATTTTTCTCATGAGGTTTCAACTGAAGTGAAGCATAAGAGATTACCTGATCATTCTATATAAGGAAACATCCAATTACTTTCAATGAAGCATCATTATAGATAAAAAATTCACCATTTCTGGAAGGCAGTTCCAAAACTAGATAATTCACCAATCTTCTTTTCAATTCCAGAAAACATTCATCACATTCTTTTATCTAGATGAACTTAACACCTTTTTTAGTTAACTTAGTCAGTGGGATAGATAACCAAGAAAATTATTCAATAAACCTTTGTTAATAACCCCATAATCCAAGGAAACTATGAATCTCTGTGATATTGGTAGGTCTTGTCCACTCTTAAACAACTTTTGTTTTAGAAGGGTCAAAATTTATGACATATTTAGAAATAATATGACCAAGTAAAGAAATTTATTGTACCCAAAATTCACTCTTACTAAACATTCCATATAGTTTCTTTTCTTTTAAGTTTTTCATAAAAAACCTTAAGTGACTTTCATGTTCCTCTCGGCTTTTAGAATATACCAATATATCATTTATAAAAACAACCATAAAATGATCTAGAAATGGATGAAAGACTCCATTCCTGATATTCATAAATACAGCAGGTGCAATAGATAAACCAAATGGAATAACTAAAACCGCATAATTTCCATATCTCATTCAGAAATTTATCTTTGGAATATCATCATCCTTCACTTTCAACTGATGGTACCCAAACCTCAAATCAATCTTCAAAAAATATTGGGCTCCTGGATCTAATCAAACAATTCATATATATGAGGCAAAAGATACTTGTTCTTAATAGTGATGTTATTCAAGGCCCTGTCACCACTTCATTTGATGGTCCCATATAAATTATAGTAGTTCCAAATGATTTTGGAATGCCCATCTACTTTCGTTATTGCTGGTTTCTTCCCTAGGAAATCAACATTGGACACAAATTGGCATAATGTCCTTATTCATTGCAACTAAAGCATCTTACTACTAGTTTTTAATTACCTTCCCAATCATCTTCCTGACAGTTATGAGAAATATGACTAGTCTTACCACATTAGAAGCACTTTCGGTACATTGAGAGACCTTTTCCAGGATTATTTTTACCACACTTACCACAAGTGGGAAATTTGGTTTTCTTACCTCTAAGCTTCTTCGATGAGTTCTTCCCCATTTTCTGCCAATTTGATTGATTATTTTGTTTTCTATCATAGAACACATGATCATCAGAAAACTCCATTTCTACCTTATCAACACATTGTAAAAGTTTCACATAGCTTTTGAACTCATGAGAATCTAATACCCTAAAATATTTCTTCTTCAATCCTGAGTAAAACTGATTTATCTTACTATCAATATCCTGGAATAAAATTGGGACGCACCTTGACAAACGGGTGAAATTTTCTTCATTTACAGCCACCGAATATTCCTTATTTTGTCTCAATTCCAAGAATTAATTTTCCATCCTAAGTTGAACGTCCTTAGGAAAATATTTAACAAGAAATATATTCATAAATTCATCCCATTCCACGGAGTCAATCTCTTTACTTCCTCTGATATTTTTAATCATTGACCACCACTGATCATCTTCACATTCAAAATAATAAACATAAGGACTAACCTTTTATTATCTTAACAACCCATTACATCAAAAATATTTTCCAACACTTTAATACACCCTTCATCTTGTACTGGGTCAGATGATCCTCTAAATGATGTGGTATGTTGCCTCATGAAATGATCTATGATTGACATATGCCTCTATGGCTGGTCTATTTGATCTCATGCATGGACACCATCATCATTTATTTCTTGAGTCAATTGATCCATTACTTCAACAAACTATTAGGTTCCTATTCTGACCATATCAGGATGTTAATTTGGAAAGTTATTTCCCTCTGGCTGCCCTCCCAGCACAGCTCCCCAGTTTCCTCTATCGAAAACCATTATAAAAAAACATATCTTAGACGAAGAAACGTGGTAATATTAAAATTCTATATCATTTCAATTTTACCATAAAGTAAAAATCTTTTATGGATATTTTATTAATAATAATCAAACTCCTAAAGTTATCGAAACCAACCTCTTATACCAACTATAAGGCCCAGTCTTAAAAATTACTTAATCTTGAGATAACTCAATAATTTGACATTAATTCACATTAAGGATATTTTCATTTTTAGAGATTTAGAGAATTAGTTCATAACTTATACATAACATCTTGAATATTACGAGTGGAACTTCTAATCACTATCAATTTTTTTCCATAAAACAAAAAACTCCTTAAAATGAAACATGACATCATTTCATGTTTTAACTGCATAAATTTTCCTTGATCTCATCCTTGACTCTATTCTTATATATGTCCTCTAAAAAACATTTCAAAACATAAGATGAGAATAAAAGGATTAGTAATGGATACATAAAGAAATAAAAAATTTCGTCTTGGGATAACATGAAAACCATGAATACATTATTATAAAGTAATACTCCTCACCTTTAAGAAGAGGTAAATATACTTCACTGAGTATAAGCACATTGATTACCCTTTATATGGTCAAAATATTACCACAATCCCATAGAAAGGAACATATAACATATAAAGGTAACTTGGGACACAAACATATATTAATGGAATAACCATACGGTCGACTTCTACATATATCACTAAATGAAATAGCCATACGGTCGACTTCCATACCCAATGAATTTAAGGTTATAACGTAACCACCCATCCTTTTTTTATCATGGAACCACCCATAATTTGTTTTATCACATAACCACCCATCATCGGTTTATCACGTAACCACCCATCAAATGTTCAAGCACCATTATATAATCATAACCCATAAAATATTGAAAATATCAACATTTCACTAATAACATTTCATTTGCAATCACAAGAAATCATTTCAAGATATTGAAACACTCAATCTATTTAAAAACCCATTTGAAATACCGAAACAACCAAAAAATGAATAATGGATTTCTTTTCATTTTTAAAAAGTAAAGGCTTATAGAGGAAGCCAAATATCAAATAATGATTATGGTGGTGGAGAGGTTGTTGTCGCCACATACGTAAAAAAATTATTTTCTCATTAATAATTCACTTCATAGAAAGAAGATTATATTTCAATAAAATTAAAATTCAAAGGGTTTTATTATACACTTTATAAAGGAAGGAGGTTTATATTATCAAAATACGCCTCAATTAAAGGATATTGAGATGAAGTCCCTTACCTTGCGTCTGATTCCTCATGTATATTCCTTATTCATTCTGAATAATAAACTTAAGTTAAATTATAATTTCTTAAGAACATCTTTTACATTTATTACTACTTTTATATCACTTATTACCACATTATAAAAATTACATAAGTATGTAAGTTAATATCAGTCGTTTTGTCGATATTTGGTATTTGAGTCGAAAATGAAATTGTTATAATTAGAAATTTTATATGTGGACAAAAGTAAATTATCTATAGAATATTATTCATGATTTAAATATCATATATATCTAGTATATATGTATTAATAATTGTCCATCACATTTGGATATAAGAAATAAAATACACTATTCATTGAGACGGTAAGTCGTATGTATGCATGAACGCTACTTTCATTTTTTTGTCATATTAAAGAATTAAAAACTAAATAATACATAGGTATATTATTATTATAGTATAATATCATATTATATATGTGTTACATAGGTTCATTAACTCCATCATTTATACATTCCATGTATGAAATGAACGAGTCATATCACTTTGAGGGGGCGGTAGTCTGCACTTCCTCAAATGAAATTATCATATTTACACATCATGAAAAGCATAAAGGTATGTTTGTAAATCAAAATTACAATATCATAGAGACTATATAAATATAATATATATCATATATAAATACAGTTCCATCATAATGTCCACAATGAGAGGTGGTAGGGGAAAATTGAACAATCATTGTTTCGTGAGGTAGCAGTTCGTCGTACACAGAAACTGTATATTTGTATCCATTAGATGGAGGTGTGTGTAAGTGTGATTCTAATAATTCTCATAAAAACATACTATTATATTTAGTATTCTTTTTTTGTTATGTAATCAAATAATAATAATAATAGAATAGAGAGTGAATATGTAAAATAATGGAAAGGAACTTTAGAGAAGACATTGCTTCTAAAAGGTGTAACACCCATTGATTTGACCCAAAAGGCTTTCTTGAATTGCCTTATACCTAAGGTAAAGATTCTATGAGGTATAGTGGGATGTTGGGAGATTATTTGGGTATATTTTTTAAGATCCAATAGACTAGAGAGGCATGATTAAATGGGTATAGGTGATGCCCTTTTATAAGAGGCAGGAGGGGATCTTTAGGAAGGTTTTGAAATATTATTTTATTATAAAATGATTTTAGATTTTAAATTGACCAAAAGTAATTTACTTCAAATATAAGATTAATTTTGGTTGATAACCTCTCAAACAATAGGTTTTAGACAATTCAATGTCACAAATTGAATCTTATCTTTTATCTTTAACCCTTAGTTAAATAATTTGACTCTTACCATGTCTTCTTGTATATTCATACTATATGGTTAATATATATACTATAAAATGAAAATAGAATCTCAAGTGGTTAATTAATGAAATTTTAAACATTATCTAAGTCATTTGGATGAATCTTAGATTTTTAGGACTATTATATCATTTAATAAAATAGTATTTGTTTTAAAAACTCATTTATGTCAATTTTTATACTATCCATGTCATGACTTTTAAAAAAATCTATAACAACATGATTCTTTCGAAAAAGCTTCATAAATTCATATATAACATGTCTTATACTTACATAAAATTATAGGATTGCATAAAAATTTCAAAATAAATTTTTTTTATTTATAATATCATTTATTTAAATATTAATTAATAAGGTAATCACTACATCCTCATTGTGTCATAAAAAAATTTATTTATTTGATATCTAAAATTTATAAATAAAATACCACGATATAGTAAATATATCTTTCTAATTAGTATTTATATTCTAAAATATCACTTATATAACCCCATATAAAAAATGTTTTACTCAATGATACATGTTTATGTTCCATTTTTCTTTACTTTAAATTAATTCTTATAAAATTTCATTTTCACATCTATGTGGCTCCACGGGGTCCCAAAATCGACCCAATGATTCCCATGCTCGTACATATCTCATAAAATAGTATTAGGACATGTTTTAGTGTAGTTTATTAATATTATAATATTATTTTTTACCCTTATTTACCAAATTTACCATTTATCCATGGTAAATAAAATAATTACTAAAGTTACTGTTCATAATGTCTAAAACTAAAAGGTAAAAATTTACATAATTTAGACCTCCTTATTAAAAATATAGAATCCAATTTTCTAAATTAAAAACACATAATTTTAATTAGTTAATTTAAAATTACTTCCAGTTTTCAAAACCAAAAAAGTGGGTTTTTAAGAAGTAATAACTATCAAAAGATATCCATGTGTTTAGGTCCAATTAAGATGTGAAATTACTTCCAATGACCAAAATCGGATTAAATGATAAAAATATAATCCAATTACACTTTAAAACCAATTAAAAGTACAATCTAACTATATAAATAAATTAGATAAAAAAGCAATTTTTGAATTAAAATATGGTATTTTTAACTATTCATTAAAAAATGAACTTTATCAAAAAAATTACCAAAAATTTACACAAAGTAAATTTTCATGTTCTGAATCTAAATAAGAAGTTTATTTTTTTCAAACAGAATATATAAAAGTGAAAAAAACTAGATTTAAAAAGGGTTCTCCATCAAAAGGCGGTAAAATGACCTTTTAAAAAATATTAGAGTATTTCATGCTTAAAATCAGATTCATTCTTATTTTAAGCCTCTAAAATTTATTGGATAAATGTAAAGACATTTAAAAAACATTTGTAATCATATTTTAGTTAATTCTGTTCATTCCCACCAATACAAAGGCTATGTGTTAACTACCATTTAAAATAATAATATTATTATATTATTTTCGGTATAAATCAACGTTGTGTACAACGTACGATTTTGGTGAAACCCATTGTTTCATATTGAGTATGCTATAGAACATAGAATCCCATTTAAAGTAAAATTAATATTTAATTAAAAAATATTAATAAATATGAAAATGTCATATTCTTTATTTACCTAGGATGTTACACCAATAACTATAGATCCCATGCATTTTATTTCCCAAAAATAGTCCATAAACACAATTTGTAAATATATTAATGAAAATAAAGTTTTATAATTTTAAATAAACAAATAAAACATTCCATGAAAACCCATTTTGGAAAAATCACACATTGTCTCTTATTAAAATAATTTTCATTATAAACCCAATTTCCAAAATAAAACCTAAACATGAATTCATATAGGCTGATAAAAAGGTTCAATGATTTTAATAATGATAATATAACAATATGGTCATCATGCAGTAGAATAAAATGTAACATACATCTAATAATCATGGGAATTTCATAAATATCCCAAGAAGAAATCCCTAGGCGTACTCAGTTTTGGATTCACCTTTCGGTGTATGGTGCATCTCTATAGTTAATATCTAGCTGACCAATCTAAACTAACTAATAAAGTGGAACATCCTAACTATCCTCTCACAAAATATAGGGGTACCAACTCATCTAATTTGGGTTAATAATCCAATGTCACTCAACCCTCCATATGATTCCCATAAATCCCATGATAATAATAATACAGGGTGAATTGGGAGGGTCTCACATGTGTGGATTAAAACAATAACCCACATATATTATTCTTGATTATCCCAAACATCAACACCCCCTATATGATGTACCTCTACTTAGAGAGTCCACCATTGAAGTTCCCATCACACATCAAGTCATGAACAAGTCACAATTGGTCCTATACATCATGCCACTTTAAAAACAACATTTTGAACACCTCAAGATGTAAACCAAGTATTTTACATTTACAAATACATTTCAATTTCAAAACCATTTCCAGAATATAGTTGAAACATATAACATTATGAAAAGGTTCCAAATAGGTATTTGACTCATTTAGGAACCAAAAAACTCCTCAATATTCTAAATGGGACTTTTTAGTAATGAGTTTAGCAAATGTTCTCTAATGTATCAAATGGGTATAACATTAGAAACCACATTTGAAAACCACATAAAAACAATTTAGGAACCAATAAAACCAATTAAAAACTAAAGTAGTTTTAGAATATCCATTGGTAGAAGAGTAGGGATAGATAATAGATGAGGGAAAAGGGAGATAATTTTGGAAATACTAATTTTCTTTATGAAATACCTTCATTACTTGTGTTTATTTCCATAGGTGAACCCCACAAACCTGTAGATATGCCCAAATCTAATGGAATGTCCTTAGAAAACCATATAGGCAATCAATAACCATTAAAAATAATCAACTACCAAAATTACAGTAAAATACGCATCTTACGCGTAAGTACTAAACCACATGGATGCATCACAATCATATAAATATCCCAAATCAAAATGAAAACTATTTACTAAAACATCAAGAACTCCAAAACAACCAATTTTATCTTTAAAGGAAAAGTTTAGTTTTATCAAACACTTTATAGGAAACTATTCATATGATTAATAAAGAAAACCTCTTGAAAATCCTTTTTTTCAAATTTCAACCATGATAATGGTAAAACAATGTACACTAAAACATCCCAAACATTAATATAAAAATTTAAAAAGGAATTTGGGGAAGCTCAAGCATCAAAGGAATGTGACAAAAAGAAAATGGATAGAAACACCTACCTCAACAATGTGTTCATGCAACGAAACCTTCGGTGAAGGAAGAACTAAGACTGGGGGATGATCCTCGCACCCTAACATCAAAGAAAAAAAACCCACACATTAACCCTAACCCTTAGGGTTTGGAAAATATAAAACCCCACAAAAGTAAACTAATAACTAAATATAGAAGTATAATAAGAGGAGAAAAGTGGAAAAACTAAGATAAACTCACCTTAGGAAACTTAAAGGGATTCATAGGTGGAAGGATAACAGGGAGATGGTTTTCATGATCCCCCTTTTGTGTCTAGGTTTAGAAAAGAAGGAGGAACCTTATTTTAGGTTAAAACATAATAGGGTAAATATGGGAATTTATTTTTTTAATGACATGGTAAGCTCACACTATTTGACCACACGGTTAGACAAATTATGTTCCAACTGTATGCACCTTACAGGAGAAGAGGGAAAACCCACATGGATTTTCCTCAGGGTTTGGAAACTAAACATAAACTATGTAATTTTTCTCTATCAAATTATAGGGCCTCCCCATATGATTATCGCATGGTTTCCTTTAGTTTTTTGCAAGTCGTGAACAAATCGTGTGCAAGTTGTGAACCATGTCCCTAACACCAAAAAGGAGTTGCACATTTTCTCCTATGACTCTCACAGTTTGGCCCAAAAACAAGATTAAATTTTTATAGGACAAATATGTATTAGGAAAAACAACTAAAAACACTCTCATAATTTATAGGTTGCAAGTTTAACCCCCAAACTGTGCACGCAACCCGTGTATATGCCAAAAATCCATCCTCAATATCCAAAACTCAAAAAAAAATAGGGATCTAAACCCAAACCTCAACCATAATATCCAAATAAATGAGAATATTAAAATAAAAAAACCATGGTGAGGGTGGGACATATATATTGATGATTATTCATAGAAAATAATGAAATTTAGGATATGATACTCATTTATGAGTTATAATTATTCGAATCAACAACCCAAGATAGATAATTAATTACAGGACTCATTTTATCTAAGGATATAGAATATAGATTGAGAATATTCCACTTTAGCATGTTTTTATTTTAAAAAATTATAAGTTATTACTGATTATCCCAGAATGTGATACATATATGGAAAAATATGTTTTTAATAGTGAAAGAATATTAAAAAAATAAAGGAATGACTTTAGGAAATTAATAATCCCCATTGAGTTTTATTTAATATTCATTTTCTTTATAAATGGTATCAATTTCCAGTTAAATAGTTTATATCAAGGATAAGGAAAAACTAAATGGATTTAATTTAATGGTTGAGGATTAATCAATTTTTGTTCTAAAATAATTTTTCTTAATATGAAATTATTTTTTTTAAATTGACATAGTTTAAATAAAAAATTTATTTAGATGTGTTCGTGATTAATTTCATACATAATATTTGTAATCTTAGGTTTTTAGTCATGAGTGAATAATTTTTTAGGGATTGAAATTATGTATAATGGGAATCATCCCATTATAATATTTTTATATATTTTGTTGATAATTTATGGCTTTTAATAAGAGAAATATTTTTATGACATTATGAATTATTTTATTAGTTGGAATCCAAAGGCTCTACATTTTTTGTTTCCTTAATAATTTTTCATTAAAAATTGAATTTATGAATTTAATATTTTAAATTTAACACATTATATTTTATTTCTTACAACTTAAATCTATATGTAAATTATCATCATGAACACTCTCATTATGAATAATCCATATAATCAAAAAAATTAAGAAATTTTTAATGATCCAAGGTTCATAAATTTTGAGAATTTTATTACATAATTTTGATGGGAACTCGTTAATTTTGGATTCATGGTCATGGAATTTTTTAACATATTGGAGTATTAAAAAAAATTTGATATTGAGAATTTATCTTCTTTTCTAATTTAGGAATCATATTATATAATATTGAAAAATATATTAATTATTATTAAATAAAAGGAAAAAAATTATGAAATGATTGTAGAAGAGAGAAATTATATAATTTTATTAAGTAAATAACCATATTTAAATGAAATGTAAGCAATCTGGAAATGGGAATTTATATCAAAAAATTTAGAGGTCAATCTGGATATTATTGTAGTAGCCTCGAAAATTCACAGGCAAAACTACACACATTTTTTATTTTTTGATCCTTGGGAATTCGATAGCGATAAAACGAGAAATTTACACAAGAATATGAAATTAGAAAAAATATCCAAACATTGTATTGATTTAAATACCAGATATTTACCCCTGGGCTTAGCTAGCATAGAATTTTAAATAAAATAAAACCTAGATTAAAACATGTTAGGTATAAATAAATTATTTTACTCTTCCCACATGGATTTCTATTAAAACTATTATATTATATAAATAGAGTATTGGATGTTAAAACTAACAAAATAGTTGTGTCTGGAATAGGGTTTTGACCTTATAGTTTAATATTTGGGTTTCAAATCAGGTCCCTTGGGTTATGACATCACTGGTGAGTGATTATATACATAAATTTATAATAATGTAACAAATTATTGTTCTGTAAAACCCTATAGAAAAACTTCCCTCAAAAGTTTAAAATAACACTATTTTCACTACATACAAGATACGCAACAACAATCCTAAATGAACGAGAAATATTATTATTTAAATATGATGCTTATAACCTAGCCGTTAAATTGGACGATATGAATAGTAAGAAATTATTTATGAAATAAATATAATTTTCCTACTCAATATAAATATATTTATAAATTTTTAGGAAAAATCACTCAATTTATTGTAATGTTATTTCATT
Source organism: Viscum album (assembly GCA_963277665.1). NCBI lineage: Eukaryota > Viridiplantae > Streptophyta > Magnoliopsida > Santalales > Viscaceae > Viscum > Viscum album. The sequence goes on from OY728127.1 coordinate 1,574,034,565, forward strand.
ATTTAAAAATACATTTTCTTTAAAAATGTTATTTATTGGTTTTTTTATAAAATACCATATTTAATTTCTGGAAAATTTAGTAATTAAATTTTATAAGAAAAGATTAATTTTTTAAATTCATCATGACCAAATTATCTTGGTATGAATTTTTAAGAATTTTCTAAAAGGATTAATTTTTTAATGCATAGTAAAAAAATACAATTTTTTATTAAACACCATATTTTCATTTAAAGCATGTAAAATGTTCTCTTTTATTATGAAATGTTTTAAAAATATTTTTAGTTCTATTATATTTTAAATAATAAAATTATGTTCTTTGGAATATATATTTTTTAATTTGGTTTTAAAAAAAATTTACATATAAAAAAGTTAGTTTTATGACAAATAGTTTTCATGCACATAGTGTATTATTACCTTAATAAATTAAATTTATAACTATTTTTGAATGATTTTAATGATGTTTATATATTATATCTTTAATAAGAAAATTTAACATTGATCTAATAATTTTACTATGCTTGGGATAAGAATAAATTGTGTTTTATATTTAAATTCAATATTTTTCTAAAATCAGTATTCATCATATTTTTCATAATTTTTTTAATTTTTATTTCTATAGCTTATAGTTATTTAATTTGATAAAATTCATTCTATAATATTTTTCTAGGGATAAGAATAAATCCATTTTTAAATATTTTTTATGTGACTACATAGCGAAAAAGTAAAGTTGTGATGTAATATAAATGTATATTTTGAAAATAATGAAATTATTTTCATTTTGTTAATATATTTATAATTTTTAGTGATTAAATAATTATCTTAAATTCTTGATAAACACAAATACATTATTTATACAATTAATTGTAAATTAAAATAAATAATTTTAAAAAAATCAAAATTAATATAATTTGAGTGAGTTTTAGTGTTCCAAAATATTTATAGATGAATATGACATATTACTATTTTTTAAAAGGATTAAATTAAAACTCCAACTATTTTGTTATGTAATTTAAGTCAAATAAAATGAATAGTGTCCAAATAGACATTAATAATATTTTTTCAAAAATAAAATTTAATTAAATAATTTAAAAATCATGAAAACATCAAAGCGGACAAGCTAGATAATATATAGTTCAAATTTTCATACATTTTCCATTTATGAGCCAATTAAAAAATTATAAATAAAGATATAAACCTTTAAGAGTAAAAATAATTTTACTGCAGTTAAGGTTAAAATTGGTAAACCGACCATTTCATAAAAAAATATATGTCTTACATGATATAAAAACTTCTCCCAACTTTTTTATATGATGTAATTACATCAACATAATATCATATCATTAAATATAATTCCATTTGGAATCATTTTTCTTAATATTTAATCTATTTGAATTTAGTATTTTAAGAAATTCTTAAAGTGACAATCACCTCAATTATAAAGGGAACCCCTCTATTCTCATATTCATGCCACAATAAGTGTTCTATCACAACCATACCCTAAAATATCCCTTATAAAATTCATTATAAACATATATAGTTTTTATTCTTCTTAAAATACCAACCCTAGGATCCTTAAGAGGATATCTAAATGAGATCATTCAAAGAAGATGTAATCAGATTAAGCAATCACTTTTAACATCTTATTTACCTCCTCTAAATATATAGTATTTATCATAAAATAACAAATAAATTATATTCAATATAATTAATTTTTTATGATTATTAAATAACCATTATCCACCATTTTTACATCAAATGTGATGTGAAAGTATCTCTTATGCGTACGTACGGCTTACCGTCTCCACGTAAATATACAATTCATTTTCCATCACCGTATTTCATGGAAATTTATTGTTATGTATTAAAAGTATATATATCATAATTATACCATAATTATACTTTTTGAACCATAATATCACATCTAAATTCTTACCTTATAATCCTTTGGAAAATTATAACATCTCTCATGCGTGCATGTGGACTACCACCTCCACCAAGTAATGTGGTTTTTTTCATTTCTATTTTACATGGATAGTAATTAAGATATATTTATTGAATATATATGATATATATGACATATTATTGACTCTTTAATGGTAATTTGTTATTTATAGTTCTTTTTCTCCATTTTTAAAAAATGTGAAGAAAGTGTTCATGTGTTCTCACGACCTATTGTCTACTTGAATGGTATAATTCATTTTTCAATCTATAATTTTATGGTTGAATCTAAAAAATATTATAATGAATATATATATAATTTATATAATTATAAAAATTATTTATTTGATGGAACAATTATCATCATACATGTACCAAATCTACATAACCAAAACATACATGAAAATGAAGAAGATATCAGTGGGAATATTGATTTTATTAAAGAATCCTTAATAAACAGGTGCTAATTTTTTTAAATAAATCATATATTATATGATATATATGATTATATTTTTTTAATATATTTATAATAAACCTATATTTATTATTAAAGAGTTTCAAACGTGAATGAATGAATTTGGACCTAAGGTAATGGATTTTCATCTCATTTTTATATTTCTTATACACATCCCAAATTCACCACTTATTTTCTTTATGTGGTTTATATACTACTCATTAATGAGTATTATGATTAATCTTATGAATTTTATGGGGATTTAAATATCTAAATATTTCTCTTTATTTCATGGGGATTATGATTTCAAATGTTACCAAAGTGGTAAGGGTATTATGTTATAATATCATTATTTATCGAGATTTCTTATGAAATAGTTTTGGATGGTGAAATATTATGATATATATCTCAATAAATTCATGAAATTTATTATAACCTAGTTATTTCTTGAGAATAATTTTTTTATATTCATTTTCCTTAACATACATACTCATGGGACCAGAAATATATTTTTAATTTAAAAAAAATATTTATCTTCAGTTAAAAAACCATTTTCTTCTATGTCTACGATTTCTATAAATGTTTTAAAGAAGTTTTTTACTATTATTCTATGATTTTTTAAAGTAATTTTTAACCAAATATTTATTTTTAACAAAATGGTTTAAAATGAATCTAATTTTAATTTTCCAAATATGGTACTTTTTTAGAGTTTACAAAAATGTGAAAGGATTATTTTCTTTTAACTTGTATGGAAATACATGAATTTTATGACATCATTAACACTCAATATTTTGAATATTAAATTAAAATTTTCTATGTTTATTTTAAAATAAAATGGTTTCTATAATATTATGAAAACATTTATATTTTAAATAATTGGTTTGAAAGTGAAAAGTGTATTTTCCTCAATAAATATTCCAACTGGTTTTTAAAAGGCCTTTTTCATCTAAGATGGAATCCTTTGATGTTTTATAAGTTTACTAGGTATATGATCTAATGATATTATACTTATTATTACTATAGATAGTTTATTTTTTTATGATAATATTTTTATGAAACTTTCTCCTTTTCTAAGGGTTATTCTATAATTAAATGATAAAATATTTATGAAACTTTTTTCTCTTCCATGGGTTATGCTATGATGAGATGTTTATAAAACCCTTTTCTTTTTATTGTTTCTAATATAATTAATGTTTTATGATCTTATAACACACATATGTTATATTTTAATTATATGATGTGTGGAACCATAATTATACAACCCTTTATGAAATGTATAAATATTGACATCTCATGAGACAAATAGGACTGGAATGGGGAGAGTACCCAGTTCAGTAAGGGACTCTATGCATTATGATATTCATGGTGGTATACATAGAATACTATGATGGTTTAGGGAGTTAATCTAATCCACTGTGATATTCTTGGTAGTGAGACATTACAACTACAATGGTTTGGGTAGTGAACACAATCCACTATGATAGTCTTAGAGGAGATCCTTTACTAATAAGGAAATGATTTTCAATTCTTATGTGTATGCAACAAAATCATGTTATACACAAATTTTATTATCTAATGTATTATGGTATTTTATTCCATTATGATTCATGTATTATGATATTCCCCTCTTTATTCCATGACTAAATTTGAGGATCTATGATGTATAGGGTATATTTTTCAATTTTTATTCTCATTTACTCATACCTTTACACTCATATTTTGTTTAACTGACCATTTATATCTACCATGTTTAACCATACTGGGAATCTTATATCACCCTTTGTTTTTTTTTCCTATGCTATAATGAAAGGTATTTAGTATAATATGTCTAAGAAGGGTTAAAATTATGATTAACTAAGTGGGAGATGATGTAATTATATTATATACCAATTTTTATATATCTAATTTTATAAATGCATTATATATATATTATTATGGTGTGTTAAATTATGTTATGTAATGAATACTCAGAAAAATAAAAGATGGAATAAATATATATGAAATGTTTGGTTCACATTAGTTGTTATCAGGGAAAACGAAGGGTTCTGATCCTTGAGAACTCTCGCATGTGAATATTGGGGGAAGCATGACTCTTCTCCCTAGGGATTCATAAGGAAAGGGATGCAATTGGGTATGGTGGTAATATTACCCCTCATTATGTGTATCCATCCAAAGAGTGATATTATAGGAATTAATTATAGGCCACTAGTTATAAATCCATACCGTTATAGTTGGTATCCAAGTAAGGATTAGATAACATTTGGAAACTGGGGTGATAAAACTTTAGTGAGAAACCATGATATAATTTTAATAATAGGATAGAATTCAATAGTTTTGGTAATGATCAAGTGTGACATAGGATAAACATAAGGTTTCATAGAATGAAAATAAGGTTTCATGATTTAGAAAACCAATAAATTATTTTTTAGGATTCCTCACTTTTAATATTATTTCTCAAACGATGATTTTTGGTTTTAGTAAATGGATAGAAAAAGGATGATTATTTTTTACCTTTATGGACAATGCAATGATCATACAAATGCAAAACTAGATGAAATGGAGCTAGAATATGAAACATTATGATAATGGATAATCATTTATCTAATTATATGATTAACAACATCTAGTTTTGTGATTTTAGTAACACACCTAATAAGTAAATAAACAAGTCTCATGAAGACCACAAAGGAAAGGATATTCATGTTCCTACATATAAATAATGTGGGAGAAGCACTCATTTATACCTCTTAAAGTAAAAGGAAGCTATTTTCAGGGTGGAAATGAATGGTAGAGGGAAATTAGTTTCTGAGGAGAAATGAAGAGTTTGATAGAGGAAAATGAAGATCACACTAAGGTACAATTTATAGTTCAATATATAATGTGTGGGTAATATGGTTATTATCCATGTTTATACCCTAATCCAAGGGTTAAATCATAAACCAAGGATGTCACGACTCGTCCCCTAGGGCTCATGTCGTGACTACCCCAAGCTCGCCATCCATAGGCAAGGGGTTGGACACTAGCACTGGAAAGACATATCTCGAAAATGGGAAGGCATGGCCTTTAAATATGAAAATATGCATATCAGGTACACAATAAGAGAAAACCACATAGTATAACTACTGAAATTAAAAGTGTGAACTGAATTAGAATGGTCCAGTACACAAATGCAACTAAAATAAAGTACAAAAAAAGGGAAAAACGTCTCTTGAGGTCGTCTTCCAAGGATCCTACCTGAAGGGTTGGTACAGCTCATCACTGTGGCTCTCCACATCAACCGGTCACCTCTATACACCATCTAGTACTAGATCCCAAATCTCATTAAATGATGTCTATCATTTTCATAAGACACAACAAGGTGGAGGCGAAGCCCATGCAGGGGTGAGTATAACAATACCCAGTAGGGACCTTGAGACCCCCGAAGGTCTCCCAGAATTTCACAAAGGTAAAACCAAAAATCATGATCTCAATCACAAAGAATAAATTAAAATATATCTCACACCAGGTATATAACTTAAGGAACATGAAAAATGATGATTAGTTATAAAGCTAAATCATCTTATTCCATTGATAAGTTCCACTGCTGAACCATGAAGAATTCATTCTATTGTCGATCCACACAGGTTCATAAGTCACTGATCCACACATGGTCATAAATCATTGATCCACATAGGGTTGTAAGTCGTCAATTTACACATGGTCAAAAGTCGATGATCCATGATGGGCTGCTCTAAGGTTGGTCCTAGTCAGGTCACGCTACTGCTGATCCACATAGGGTCATAAGTCGTCGATCCATACAAGGTCATAAGTTATCGATCCACACAGGTTCGTAAGTCGTTGATCCATGATGTTCCACTCTAAGGCTGGTCCTAATTGTTTCGCACTACTGATGATCCACACAGGGTCGCTCTGATGTCGATCCACAAAGGGTCTCTTTTCACTTGACAGCCAGCCACAGGATTCTCGCACTTGGTGCGCTTAAGTTCTGAAGATTCTTCCCCTTAGATTATTGGTCATACCTAAACAACCACTAATCCCCACAAAGAACTAAAAAAACCTATTTGTCATAAGGGTTCCAATGCAACAGAAGGCGCATCAATCGAACGCCCAGTATGTATGTTATAGGCATTTTAGTACTGAGGGCCCAGTTGGATTCGAGTTCGATCCAAACTTTCAGTAATACAACTTTCTCCAAAACCTAAGTGGAATATCTCAAAAGGATTGTCTCATCCCAAGGGTCCCAATTCTGCTGATGTCACATCAATTGGACTCCCAGTTTGCGAGATACACCTGATTTAGTGCAATGGGACTCGTCGGGTCCAGAAGGGGTCCGATCCAGTCGGCCCGTTGGGCCCGCAGATCCAGCCCAACATATAGTTCTAATATATTTCGTTTTCCTTCCTATCAATACCTATAAGACTCCCAGGACTCCGCCTTCACTACATGTCCCTCGAAATCACATTGTCGATACATTTGTTGATCCACCTCGAAAAATGCACCAAGAACAAGTTATGTGGAGGGTCTGAGCCTTGTTGGGTTCAGCCCATGCCCTCCGTGTTAGAGTTAAAACATGGGAAAGAATCATTCAACTCAATATAATGATTAACCCAAATCAATTTCCCAGAAAAACTTCTCATAAGAATGAATGAATCGCAGATTAACCCATTAGTTGGTTGATCCATGTTCTTCATATTATTCAAGAATGAAGAAGATAAATATTTTAAACACATAAACAATTAAACCCCCTACCTTTATTTTCTTAAAAATTATTGTGAAAAAAAAAGATATGTGTGTGTTGTCATTTGACGTTCATCACCACTCGTCGACCTCCAGATCGATTCCTCAATAGGCATCATCAAAAATCTATTCTTCATTGGAGGAAATCGTCATCTGTGCTCCGTCAAAGATTTCTCCTGTGGTTGTCAAATCCCCTTCGCCAATTGATTTATTAACTGTTAGAGTTAAAGATTTTTACATTAGATTCATTAATGAACCCATTAATTAACCATGCATTGTGGTTACACAACTAGTGTAACATTTCATTTAATGACCTTCATTTAATGACTGACTAACTATGTGGTCCCACCACCATCGCTCAATGGTTTTAAAGAAAGAATAAAATAACTTTTATTTATTTTATTATTATTTTTTAGAAAGTCCAAAAATTAACTTTCTCATCCAACCCTTATTGGTTGATGTTAAGCTTTTCCTAAGAGAATCCCACCACTGTAAATTCTACAGTTCCCTTGGATTTTTAATCTGAGCACCAGTTCAAAAGATAGAAAATCCAGCCCACACATTTACTTAACGTACCTTAAAAAAAGTTTAAAATTCCATTTTGGGATCTTCGGGCCTCAGAATCATGTTCCATCAATTTTATTAGTCTCATAATAATTCCATATAATTAAAAAAAATATGGAATTGATGGGTCTTTATATTCTCCCCACCTTAGGGCTTTACATCTCCGAAATACACAATAAATGCTAAGAAAATAAATGGTGGTATTGAGCACAAATTTGAGCCTCCCACTCCCATGTGATCTCCTAGAGGTTCTTGTGCTACCACCGGACTCACACTAGAGGAATAGACCTCCCCCATATGACCTATTCCTATTGATCCTTTATCTATATTGGGAACTCTGTGAATGTCTCCCCATCGTCAATGTCCAACTCGCCTCAGTCAATGACGTGTGATGGATCTTGCACGTATCTTCTCAGCTGTGACATGTAGAAAATTTTGTGCACCCTGTGCATCTGTGGGGCAAGAGCTAAGAGGTACACCACCTCACCAACTCTTCTAAGGATCTATAAAGGTCAGATAAACCTCAGAGATAGCTTTCCCTCCCAAACAAATCTCTGCAATCCTCATTAGGGTGAGACCTGTAGGAATACATAGCCTCCCTCCTCGAACTCCATGGGCCTCCCTCTCCTGTCAGCATAAGAATTATGCCTACTCTATGAAATATTCATCAACTCATAGATGATCTTCACCTTCTCAGTGGTATCCCATACCAACTCTGGACCCATAAGTGCTGACTCCCCAAGGCCTGTCCAGTATAGAGGTGATCTGCATGGTCACCCGTACAAGGCCTCAAATGGTGTCATGCCAATGGTGGAGTGATAAATGTTGTTGTATGAAAACTCCACCAGTGGCAGGTGGTCCTCCCAACTGTAGCCAAAATCAAGGACACAAGAACGAAGCATGTCCTCAAGTGTATGTATGGTCTGCTCTGTCAGACCATCTATATGAGGGAGAAAGGCGTTTCTCAGGTGTAGCTGAGTCCCGAATGCCTCCTATAATCCCTTCCACAACTGGGATATAAAAAAGGTGTCATGATCTGAAATGATCATCAAAATCACCCAATGAATTTGTACTATATCATGTACATAGAGGCGTCCCAAGCCCTCTACTAATCTCTTCTCTTAGATGGGTAGAAAGTGGGCTGACATGGTGAGTTGGTCAATGATCACTCAGATAGAGTCATGGCCCTTAGACGTGCATAGTAACCCAGTCACAAAGTCCATGGAGATACCATCCCACTTCCATTTTGGAACCTCTAGTGGTTCTATTAAGAATTCTAGAACCTGATGTTTGACCTTCACTTGCTGAAAAGTGAGTCATCGTGAAATGAACTCTGCCATTTCTTTCTTTATCCCTATCCACCAGTACTGACATCTAAGGTCCATGTACATATTTGCCAAACCAGGATGTACCGCCAAAGGGGATTTGTTGAACTCCCTAAACACCTCCTCTAGTAGTGCCACCAGTACCATGGTGATTCCTCTAAAAAGGATGACATGCTCCCCACCTTCATAAAATCCTTCAGAAGCCTATCCTGAGGATGTCTGAGCACATTAGGTCTCGTAGTCAACATCCCCAAGATGTGCCTCCCTGACTCGCTGAAGGATTGGGGGAGTGACTGGCACAGAGAGGAGGTAGGATGCTCTATCACTATCCAAAAAGGATAACTACAACGTGGATAGATACTCTATCGCCTCACTCAGCAACTGTAAGCCAGACCTCCTACTGAGTGCGTCTGCCACCACATTCCTCTTCCCAGGAGTGTAGACTGTCTCAAAGTCATAGTCTTGGAGGAACTCCATCCATAGATGATGTATCATGTTCAAGTCCTTCTATGAGAAGATATACCTGAGACTCCTGTGATCATTGTAGACAGTAAACCTTTCACCCATCAAGTAGTGTCTCCACATCTTCAAGGAAAAGACCACTGATGCTAACTCCAGGTCATGGGTAGAATAGTTCTACTTATACTGCATCGACTATTGTGAACTGTAGGAGATCACTACTCTCTCCTTCATCAGGACACATCCTAGTATGGTCCCTGATGCATTATAGTAGACTACATACCCAATTCCCTCTTCTAGTAGCCTAAATATGGGGGCACTCATCAGTCTCTGCCTTAGCTTCTAGAAACTCTTGTGGAATCTCTTTTTCCAGAATAAAGGTTGTCCCTTCTTTTTCAAAGATGGAAAAGGTGATGATACTATAGAAAATTCAGGTATGAATCTCTGGTAGTACCCATCCAACCCCAAGAAACATCGCACCTTGGTCACACTCTTGGGTGGATCCCAAGAAATAATTTCTTCTATCTTCCCCAGATCCACTGAAACTCTATCCTTCGAGATAATGTGTCTTAGGAAGTAGACCTCCCATATCTAGAACTGGAACTTCGAGATCTTACCATAAATCGGGTGCTCTCAGAGTGTATCCATAACTATTTGCAGATGACTAGCATGATCCTCCTCCGACGCTGAGTACACCAAGATGTCGTCAGTGAAAACCACCACGAAGCGATCGAGGTAAGGTTGGAAGATCCTATTAATGAGTCCTATGAACACTTATAGAGTGTTTGTCATGCCTAAAGGCATCACTAAGAACTCATAGTTTCCATACTGGCATCTAAAGGTCATCTACGGTACATCCTCATCTCGTACCCTAAGCTGATGATAGCCTGATCTAAGTTCTATCTTTAAAAACCATAGATCTCACTTTAGCTGATTGAAGAAATCATCAATCCTTGGGAGTGGATATTTGTTCTTCATGGTCACCTATTTTAGGCATCGATAGTCCATGCAAAGCCTCAAACTCCTATATGCCTTCTTGGTTAACATAATCGGGGCTACCAATGGAGAAACACTGGACCTTATGAACCCCTTCCCCTGCAAGTCCTCCAACTATACCCTAAACTCATGAAGCTCCATGGGATCCATCCGATATGCTGGTGTAGATATTATTGTTGTCCCAGGGTACAGGTCAATGTAGAAGTCTACCTCTCTGTGAGGATGTAGTCCTGAAACATCCTCAGGAATGACATTAGCATACAGGTCCACCACTATAGGATAGCTCGGACTCCTCTCTTCAACTGCTCTGATGGTTTGGCTAGCCAACTAATGAGTGATCAGCTACACCCTCCTCCAAGAAATTCTATCCTGAGCTACAAAGATTCCCTTCTCATCGGTTAAGGAAAACCCGGTCCCATCCTCATGGACACACCACAATTTTCACCTAAAATAGTTGATATGAGCATAGATTGTGGATAACCAGTCCATACACAAGATGACATCATAAGGTCTCGACGCTACTACTAGGAGATCCTAGCTGAAGCCCTAAACTCCTAGAGTAAGCTTAGACTTCCAGCACCAGTTCGTAATCATCAAATCCTCTCCCATAGTAGTCTCTAATTGTAATAATTGATCCAATGTATCCATCGGAATCTTCGAGCTCGGAATGAGAGCCATGGAGATAAAAGAGTGACTGGAACCTGTGTCTATAAGAACAGCAACTAGGGTGGAGTAGACACAAATCGGGCCTTGAATTATCTCTGGATCACTGTAGTCATAGGCCTTAGATGTCTGAAGCTGAGCTTGTCCATATCTACCTGCTCCCTGAGGTAGGGGTGGACCACCTGGAGGTGGTGGTAGTAGAACCTCAAATAACCTCCCACTTCTTATTGCATGGCTAGCTCCTCTACCACATCCATCACCTTGTGGACCTCCCCGCTCAAATCTATGAATATTCCTCTATGGTCCCTCGACCGTCTGCTAATTACCGGTGCAGCGGGTCGGGTAGTCACGAGCCATGTGACCATGCCCACCACACGATTAGTACAGTTTTATCCTCTGCTGACCTCCTTTGTCCAGTAAGCTTCACACCACTGACCCTACAACCTGGAGTTGCCCACTATAAGGTTTGGACCGCTTCAACCTCTACACCATCTACCTATTTCCTACTATAGATGACTCGACTTCCTGTTATCTAGTGGTGTCACTCACCATCGGTGCCTGATCAACTAGGAATCTCTCCACCAATAGTACTCAATCTATCACTCTATCTTTTTTAGGGATGTTGAGTGATATCATCGATACTCTAATATCTTAGTCAGAGACCCTTCTCAATGGTCTGGGCCCTGAAGAAAGGGTCTCGTACCATTTTGGTGGAGTAGAGAGAGAGGTTAGTGAATCTCATTGTGTACCGGGCTACTGTTAGGCTCCCCTACTGTAAGTGCAAGAGCTCCTAAATACACATAGAGCATAGAGTCTCCAGAACAAACTCTGCCCTGAAGAGGACCTCAAAGTCCAAATAGGTGAGGGTCGCCTCATCGTACAACTAGAGCATCAGGATCCACCATCTCCCTATTGTTTATTGAAATAGACTAGAAGCTAGGATCACCATTTAGTCTGCTGGTGTCCCAACTAGGTAGAAAACTCTAGCCACAGCCTCCAGCCAGTCCTTAGCCGCCTGCGAATCCATCTCGCCTCGAAACCTTGGAGGCCTATGTTGCTAGAACTCGTGCAGCGTGCTAAGTCAACATGCACTGTCTGCTGGTGGTTCTGGTGGAAACTACTTCCCTATGTATATTGGTGCTGTTGGTACACCGTCAGAAGGTGCCGTCACCGTTAGAGGGCCCTACACCAAACTCTCATCGATCAGTGGGCCACCATCATAAACTCTCTATAGAATCCTTGCTGGATATCTATATGGTGGCATCCTATGAAGAAAAATATGTTCCACAGTTAATATTATATACCTGGTGAGCTGACTCAAAAGATATTAAAATAAAAACATTTCAAAAATACACACAATCAGTGTTTTCATGTACCGAGTCGAAAATCAGAATTCAGGGTCTCGGTGTATGGATACGTCAGCCACCGCACCAACACTGGACTCCCCGAACAAAAAACCATACTCAAAACACTTAACACTATTTCCCCATTGAAAAGATCAGTGTCTTAGTTCTTCGGTAGAACTAACTCCTCTGATACCACTTTGTCAGAACCCATCCCCCAGGGCCCGTGTTGTGACTACCCCAAGCTCTCCTTCCATAGGCCAAGGGTTGGTGACTAGCACTAGAATGGAATATCCCAAAAATAGGAAGGAATTGACTTTAAACCTTCAAACACATAGACTAGGTACACAACAAGATAAAACTAGGTAGTATAACTATAAAAAGTAAAAGTGTGAACTAAAGTAGAGTGGGCTAGTATACAAACCCAACTAAAAGAAATTACAAAAAAAAGGGGGAAATAGCTCCTGAGGTCATCCACCATGGATCCTACCTTATGGGTAGGTACAAATCATTAGTGTGGCTCTCCACATCAACTGGTCACCTCCGTACACCGTCTAGTCCTAGCTCCCAAATCTTGGTAAAAGTTATATGTCATCTGCACAAGACACAACAAGGTTTGGGCGAAGCCTGTATAGGGGTCATTATAATAATACACAGTAGGGACCCCGAGACCCCTAAAGGTCTTCCATAATTCAAAAAGGAAAAACCACAAAGCACAAAGTTAAATATATCTCACAATAAGTATATAACTTAAGGAACATGAATAATGGTGATTAGTTGTAAAGCTAAATCATCTTATTTTTTGAGAAGTTCCACTACTAAGCCATGAAAAAGTATTTCTATTACCAATCCACACAAGTTCATAAGTCACCAATCCCCATAGGGTCATAAATCCTCGATCCACACAGGTTTTTATGTCATTGATCCATATAGGGTCGTAATTCGCTAATCCATGATGCTCCGCACTAAGGATAGTCCTCATCGGGTCACATTATTGTTGATCCACATAGGGTCATAAGTTTTCGATCCATACAAGGTTATAAGTCATCGATCCACATAGGGTCGTAATTACTTGATCCATGATGGTATGCTCTAAGTCTGGTCCTTGTCATTTTGCACTACTATTGATCCACATACGGTCACTCTAATGCAGATCCACAAAGAGTCACTCTTCACTTGACAGTTAGCCATAGGATTCCTGTACTTGGTGCACTTGAGTTCTAGAGATTCTTCTCCTTAATATATTGGTCACACCTTAACTGCTACTAATTCCCACAAAGAAGTAACCTAAAGAACCTCTATTTCATAAGGGTTCTAATGCAATGAACGGTGCGTCAATCGAACTCTTGGTCTGTAAGTTATAGGCATTTTAGTACCAAGGGCCCAGTTGGATTTGGGTACGATCCAGACCAACCATACTCAAAATTTCTCCAAAACCAATGTTGAGTATCTAAAAAGGAACGTCTCATCCCAAGGGTCCCAACTCCACTGACGAAGCATCAATTGGACACCCGGTTTGCGAGATACACTTGATTTAGTGTAACGGGACCCGTCGGGTCTAGTAGGGGTCCGGCCTGGCCGGCACATTGGGTCCATGGGTATGGCCCGGCTCATGGGTCTGACATGGTTCATAGGTCCAGCTTGACTGGAAGTTCCGGCTCGACTAGTGGATTCAGCCTAGCATGATGGTCTGTCTCGACCGACGGGTCCAGCCCGCCTTGAAACTCTGCCGACATGCGGGCCGGTTCTCCCGGATGGCGGCGCTAGCAAGGCCCCACCCGGTCTTCTGAAACGGCTAGCTAAAGCCGTCTCTTACTCTCCGGTTGGGGATTCCTCTCATCTCCCCATGCAGTGCATCGATTACGCACTGGTGGGGGATTCCGCGGGTCATTGGTGAAACTTCAGTGGTCCGTTTTCTTTCCCATTTGCGCCTACAGGCCTCTCGGGTCACCGCCTTCACTATGTGGCCCTCAAAATTACATTGTCGATATGTTCGTTGATCCACCTCGAAGAACACACTAAGAAAAAGTTTGGAAAAGGGTCTAGGTTGTGTTTGGTTTTCCCCGCGCCCTCCACATTAGTGTTAAAACATGGTAAGGAATCATTCAACTCAAGATAATGATTAACCCAAATCAATTTATCACAAAAACCACTCATAAGAATGAATGAATAGAGGATCAACCCATTAGTCAGTTGATCAGCGTTCTTTGTATTATTCAATAACAATGAATATAAATCTTTTAAATGCATAAAAAATCAAACCCCCTACCTTTATTTTGTTAGAAACTGTTGTAGAATAAGAAGAATATTTGCGTGCATTTTCGTTCGACGTTCATCGTCGCTCGTCAACCTATGGATTGATTCCTCAATAGGCATCGTCAAAACTATGTTATTCATTGGAGGAAGTCATTATCGGTGCTCTGTTAATGATTTCTCTCGTGGTTTTCAAATCCCCTTTGCCAAGGGATTGATTAACTCTTAGAGTTAAATAGTTTCACATTAGGTTCATTAATGTGGTTCATTAATGAACCCATTAATTAATCGTGTATTGTGGTTACACAACTAGTGTAACAGGTTATTTAATGACCTTCATTTAATGACCGAATAACTCTGTGGTCCATCCAACATCTCTCAATGGTTTTAAAGAAAGAATAATATAACTTTTAGTTATTGTATGATTTTTTCCAAAAGTCCAAAAATTAACTTTTTCATTCGGCCCTTGTTAGTCGAAGTTAAGCTTCGCCTAAGCGAATCCCGGTGCTGTGAATTCAATAGTGCCCTCAGATGTGTAATCCAAGAATCTGTTCAAATGATAGAAAATCTCACCCTAACATTTACTAAACATACCTTAAAAATTTTCAAAAAAAAATTCCGAGCTCTTCGGGCCTTAGAATCAAGTGCCATCAATTTTAGCAGTCTCATAATAATTAAATAAAATTAAAAATATATATATATACAGAAATTCTGGGTCTTTATAAAGGAAATACATATAAAGTAAAAGGATTTAATTTTTTGTATTATGACTCAATAATTATTTTTTTGAAGTGTTATATTAATGATATTTTGGATATAAGGATAATGAAACATCTAAGGATTGTTCCAAACTATAATTCTATAACATAGTTTTAGTCAAGATAAATAGATTATTGACATTGGTAGGATAGTATTACTTTCTATGAAATTGATTAGATGATGAAAACTTGATTTATGTCATCTTTAATGATGTTTATTACTTATTTTTATTTATGGAATATATTCAATAGTTTGTGAACTTATTTGATGAATAGGGACTGCGTTAATTTTTTTAATCATATTTGTTTTCATGTGAGGTTAACTTAAATTTTATGGATACTATCATGGTTTAATAAGTTTAAGGATTCTAATATGTTTAAAGGCATTAAAACTCCCTTTTTAATGTTTTAAGTGATGGGATTTTTAAGTGATTTGATACAAGTAATGGGTATTTTCAATAATACAATATTTATGCTTAACTAACCCTTTTGTGTTGGTATATGATTTGATATTAAGTTAATTATAGTATAATGGATATTGTGATATAGATAATATAGATGGTTAAAAACAATTTCATTAAAATTTTGATATTTTCATAGATATTTATGGTCATGTAAAATATTAAATTTTTGGTTAGAATTTAAGTTTGATTTAAGATATTTTTTTATTTTCACTACATTAAAAAATTATATAGTGATTTATCATGGTGATTAATTATATTTGGAATATTTTTAGTTGGGTTGATGTATATCTAAATTTTAGGTTAAAAAAGTAATTTAACCTGAAATATTATTTGGGAAGAAAGAAATTAATTTTTTTATGATGTAAACTAAAGGCTATGATATAGACTTTGAGATTAATAAATACTTTAATGTTGTGGTTATTAAGATAATCAAGGCTTTGGTAATTAATGAGGTATTTCATCATATGATGGTTTATTCATTATGATAATTATCTTGTGCTGAATATTTTTGGTTTTTCTTAATTCCTAAATAAAAGAGGAATATTTGGATATACTTTTTCTATCCATTATAAGTTGTTTTTTGTGCTACATGCCTAATAAATTCATCTCGAATACTAATCATTTGGAGTAAGAAAATAGATTGTGCTGGAAATTGAATAAAGTATGAAATTATTATATTCATGTAAGTATATTACCTTATAATATTATTATTGATGCTAAAAGAATGCCTCAACTCTAGAAAAAGGATCTTAAGACAAAACATTTGTTCTATAAGCTTTAATTTTGATGAATTTATGGCCTTTTAACACCAAATTGATTCATGGTTTTTTGGTCATTAACTTTATTCTAACTATGTTCTTTATCAATATCTATTAGTCCTTGGGAATTATTTTTCTCTTCAATTTATATATTTCACATATCAATAATGATATCCTATTTTGGTTCCTAGTTATTTTTTATTCCAAATGAGATTTTTAGTTTCCCTTCCCTCTTTTCAATAGGATGTTTTATTAACCCTTTTTGTGATGTAGGTTTTCGAAAAAGTAATTTCCAAATATAAAATTCATTATTACCAAGAATAGGTTATAATTTATTGGATGTAATTTATTAATGGGGGGAGAATGTAACAACTCAAGATTTTATAATAATACTATATTCACTACAAACAAGATACGCAACATTGAGCCTAAACAAACCATTAAATATTATTTAAATATGACAATTATAAACTAGCTGTTAAATTGGTATGTATGAATAGGATTAAATAATTTATAAAATATATATAATTTTCCTTCTCAATATAAATAAATTGATAAATTTTTACTAAATACTCACTCAATTTTTGTTATATTTATTTTATTATTCAAAAAATATGTTTTCTTAAAAATAGCTATTAATTATTTTTCTGAGAAAATATTTTAATCAGTTTTTGGAACATTTATAAATTATATTTCATAGAAATTATATAATTTTTTAATTATTCATGTTAAAATTATCTTATAATTAATTTTTGATAATTTTTTGTAAAGTTTTATTTTCCAATTAATTGTAAAAAATATTATTTTTAAATGAAAATTTTATTTTCATTTCAAGCATGTTCCAATCTCTATTTTATTATAAAATTATTTAAAAATAAAATCTATATTATTATGTTTTAAATATTCCAACTAATTTAATTGTATTCATTTTATGTTTGAATTTCCTATAAAAACGTTTTTATTTGTAAAAAATGCATTTTTCTGGAAAAAAAATGTTTTTACATGTGCAATATATTTTTATAAAAATTAATTAAATTAATCACTATTGGTAAAAAAAATTAAATAAATTGATATATTATATAATCAAAAAAATTACCATTTTTTAATAGTATTACTATGCATGGGATAAGAATAAATGTATCATTATTCTAAAAATGGTATTTTTCTATAAGATGTTTTCAACACGTTTTGCACAAATATTTTGAAAAAAAAATTATACCACTTATTGGTATTAAATTTTATAAATTAGATAAATTATTTTTAATTATTAGGTTAAAATATTTTAAATAGTTCACTTTTATTTTTTCCAATATAAATAGTAACAGTTGTAAAATTTATCATCATGGTGATGGGTAAATCGGGTTAATATCAGTAAAAAAATAAGTAATAAGGTCATAATTTTTCCTCATAATTCTTATTTGAAGAATTTAATTATACCCTTATAATATAAGGATATGCATTTACTTTTTTTATTACACACTTTTCCATGAAAATGTCCTATATAATATTTAAAGCAAATAATGTTACAAAGTGTCACTCTCTTAGTTTACAATATCTATTATGTGTTCACATAGGGAAAAACCAAGTCATGAATGAATATAAATATCTATTTTGAGTGTAATGAAATTATTTTAATGATTATAATTAATTTATAATTTCAATTTATTAACTAATTACCTTAAATTATTGTGCAACGGTAATATGATATTTATTCAATTAACATAAAAATAAAATAAATGAAATAAAAAATATTAAAAGTAATATAATTTCAGTGATTTATACTATTTTTTTAATTCTATATATTAATTTTACATATTATTTATGATTAATATGATTATATTAGAATTAAAATTATGTATTTATTTCTTTTAAGTCAACTTAATTGAATAGTGTAAAATTGATGTTAATGATATTTTCTAAAAATAATATTTTATTAAATTATTTAAAAATTATAAAAAAAAAACTTAATGTGAAAATGAAGGATAAAATGTGGTCCAAAATTTCATCGCATAAAAATTTATAAGATAACTATCTTCTTATAAGTGTTATTATGACACCATAATGGTAAAAAATTACCACGGTTAAGGTAAAAAATGGTTATCCAAGTGGTTAATCAAAAAGTTAATGTTTAAAATAGCAAAAAAAGGCCTATAAAAAATATTTTATTATTATATGAAAACCACATAAAACATTATATTATAATATAGGGACATTTATATGAATTTTTCATGGAAATGAATTTATTTTAAATTAATTATTTATGAAATACTAAAAGTGATTCTCACCTTAATTATAAAAGGGAACCCCTCCTTTCTCTTATTTACACCACATTGAGCCTTTTATCACGACTATAAATTTCTAAAGTTCATCCTATACTTCATTATACACATTATAGAGTTTTTTTTTCTACCTAAAACACCAACCTTAGGATCCTTAAATGGATATCTAAAAGAGCTCTTTCAAAGAAGAGGTAATCATCAAAACCGATCATGTTCTACTCCTTCATTACCTCCTCTAAATATAATTATTTTATCATAAAATAGTAACATACGTATCCTAAATATAATTAAATTTAATTATTATTATTAATTCACCATTATCAACCACATTTCCATCAATTCGGAAGTGAGTGTATTACATGTGCATATGTACCACATACCGTCTCTACATAGCGATACAAATAATTTTCCACCACCAAATTTCAGAGAAGGTTTTTTTGATGGGTTTAAAGTATATATATGTTACATGTTACATAATTATAATTATATAATAATAATATCACATTTACCTTATTACCTTCCAATCTTTTGGGAAACAATAATGTCACTCATACTTACGTGTGGACTACCACCTCAACAAAGAGATGAGATTTTTTTCATTTCTGTATTTTGTGGATAGTAATAAGGATATATTAATTAAATATATAATATATATATGATATAATTATTATTATTTAATTGTTAATTATTATTTATCAATATTTATTTTAATCAGTCCAAAAGGGAAGACATAATTCATGCTTATGTATGATTTATTGTCTCCTTGAAAGGTATAATCTATTGTTCTATATCTTATTTTATGAATAAATATATATATATATATAATGAATTTATATGATATTTATATTATGAATAAAATTACATATATTATGTAACCATAACCAAATTACATGAACCGAAACTACAGAACCAAAACAAACATGAAAAATGAAGCAGATATCACACAGAATAATGATTTAAATATATAATTATTAATAAAAAGGAGATAAAAATTTATAAGTAAATAATACATGGTATAATATGTATCATTATGTTACATTAAAATATTTATAATAAAAATGTATTTTTAATAAAATACTTCAAACACATAAGAAGATATGTGTCCCTAAGGTAAGGGATTTGTATCTCACTTTTATCTTTGTTAGACACATTCCATATTCCCCACTTTTTTCTTTTATGTAGTGTACATACTATCCATGAATTTATTTTATGAATATTATTATGAATTTTATGAGGATTTATATATCCATATATTTTTATTTCTTTCTTGTGGATCACAATTTCAAATTTTACCAAAGCGGTAATAGTATTATGTTACAATCTAATTGTTTGTCAGGATTGTTTATGACTAAGTTTATGATAATGAAATATGAAAATATACCTATTTTCAAACTCATGTATTTTATCATCCTTGTTTATTTCTTTAAAATATATATTTTCCTTTTGTTTTCATCATCTTAATTACATAAGAGACCAAAAATATGTTTTGATGGAAAATCTACATTATTTTCCTCTTTAGTGTAAAAACCATTTTCTTCCATATCTATATTTTCTAGAAATTTTTTAAATAAGGTTCATTCTATTATATAATTATTATTTAAATCCTATTTTACCAATTTTTTAAATTTTAATAAATATTATCAAATTATTCTCCTTTTCATTTTCCAAACTAGGTACTTTTGAGTTTTTACAAAAAACTGAAAATAATGTTTTCTTTTTTCTTATATGAAATAGAGTTTCATGAAATCATGACCCCTAAAGGTTTTGAATATTACGTTACAATATTCTATGTTTATTTTCAAATAAATTGTTTTTTAAAACATTTTTTTAATTTTTAGATTTTAAATAAGTGATTTCAAATAGAAAAATTTATTTTTCTTTAAGAAATGTTCTAAGTGATCTTTTAAGTACATTTTTCATTTAAGATAGAATATTTTGATGTTACATATGTTTACTAATGATATTATCCAATGATATTATCCTTGTTCATTATTTTCATATTTTGTTATTATGATGATAATATATTTATGAAACTCGTTCTTTTTTCCCAGTTTATCATATGATGAAATGACAAAATATTTATGAAATCTATTTTTCTTTAGTTATGCTATGATGAAATTATTATGAAACCCATTTCTTTTCATGGGTTCAGATATAATGAATTTTTTATTATTATTTTTCTAACATATGTGTTATTTTCATTGTATGATGGGTGGTACCAGGATTACATATCCCCCCAATGCAATGTGTAAATATTGATATCTCATTAGATAAATAAGACTAAAATAGGGAGTGAACCCATTTTAGTAATGTTATTTTTCAACAATGATAGTCTTAAGAGTGAACCATGACTACTACATTGGTTTGGGGAGTAATCCCAATAATCTATAATAGTATTGCGAGTTAACATTAACTACTATGTTAGTTTTTGGAGTGAACCAAATCCACTATTATGGTCCTAACGGTGTGCCTTGACAACTAAAGAAATAATTTTCTATTCTTGTTTTTATAAAACAAACTCAAGAATTTTCCAATGTTATTATCACATATATTATGTTATTTTATTACATTATGATTCTTGTATTATGAAATATGTATCTTTATTACATTACTCAATTTTATGATCTATGATATACAGGGTATAGTTTTTTAAGTGTCATACCCATTTACCCATACCCTTATTCTCATATTATGTTTAAGAGATCATTGATATCTCCCTTCTTTAACTTTACTGAGAATCTGAACTCACCATTTATTAGATTTCCTTTTCCCTAGGTTATTAAAAAAAATTAAGTATGATATTTCTAATATGGGATCTAGTTATGAAGAACTCTATGGGAGATGATTTAGATCTATTATAAAATAGTTTTTTATGTATCTATGTTTCTAGAGGAACAAGACCAATAAGATTCTAGAATGGATAATTATGTCATGTAATGAATATTAATCTATAAATATTAAATATCTATGTTTTAAAAGTATAGGTCTCTATATATATGTACCACTATTTAATACCAGTTGTGGTACCATTCTTGGTGTACCCATTAATTGAGCCATAAACCCCATTGGGAGGGGAGGAGGAGATGTCAGATTTTGGAGAAAGTGATTTATGATTGGTGAAGAATAATTGAATCCATGATTAAATTGATGATAAAATTTCTCGACAATAATGAACTAACAGATATACATGATAATAAATCATTGTGACATAGATTCACCATCATGGTGGGACTTCACTATTTCCATTCTTCTATCCTCCATGAATGCAATATCCAATTTATGCATTCGATCATCTTCTATTGTGGATGAATTTTTCCTAACTCATATTCATGATAATTTTATTAATTACTATAACTAAATATTGGTTTTAATTAATCCCATTTTTGTAATTTAATCCCTCTCACCATGAAATTATTGGGTGCTATTCATTTAACAATTTTGTTGATTGTTTGTGACATCACATTGGTTGAAATATTGATGAGGAAAGAGGCTATATTATCTCCTAATGAATCACTATTTCTTATCATTAAACTCTATTTTAACTCACACTATATTTATCTATTATATTCTATACATAATTCATGAATCCTTGAACCGCTGAACCTAGGGTTCCCTAGTGGTGTCTTATGAGATGGTAGATTATAGCATTGTGTAACACAAGACTATAGTAGTGAAACATGTATGGAGGTGTTGTAAGAATATTTTTTAGCATGGGGAGGTTAGAACCATGCATTGGACGTGATTTGTAATGAAAATGGAATTCATTTATTGTTAGAAGGTTGTTGGTCCTCATCTATGATGAGGTTATTTGGTGTTCTAGATAAGATGATCTTGTTGAAAGTAAATATCCTTCAATATCAATGGTCGGAGGAAGGAGAGGAGGGAATCAAAAAATCTATTATGGTTATATAAGGGATTGAGGGTCCAAATACATTCCTCAATATAATCTTTCTATTCCTTTCAATTATGAATAACATAAAACATGGAAGGTGTGATGAGATTTCATACTAGGATTCTAGCTACAGTTACTCAACCAAAATAGTTTATCAATACTTTACTAGGCTCATGGGGGATTTCATATGCATGGTAGACATAAAAAGTGCATGGGTGCCACATAAATTTTACTTCATTGATCATGGGTTACCATGAACTTAACATGAATGAAAATACCCACCTTAACATGGTACATGGTATGGTGGGGGGATTCTACATGGCCCTCTTGTAATGACCCAAACTGTTATAAATAAAGTTACTCTTTGTGACTTATTTAAATGTGTTATTGTGTAATATGGTTATAAAAAACACATTCACTTACTTGGTTATTTATTTGGATTTAAAACCCATTAATAATATTACCATTGTTAATATATTCATTAAATAATGATAACATAATTAATATAAATATAGTGCTTTAATAAATCCAATTGACATAGAAAAAGGAAGTGATTGTCTCATCCAATAGGATTGTACCCTATGAAGCTTGTTTATTGGATCTTATGAGGGAGATAGAATCACTGGGATTTTCTGTTTACCCAGAAAAATCCAATGTTCAATAAATTAAGGATGAGTGATACCATTTATAGGAGAATTTCAAGAACATTGAGATCACGGCCCAAACCATGTTTGTCGAATGACCCCATGATATTATAACTATCGCGCACCTTACTCTTAGGGAATAGGCCAGTGTAATAAATGGATATGTATCAAGACCATAATAACATGAATATGTATATTTTATAGAATAATGTTTTTTTCATTTTTATTTTTACTTTATAAAATATTTTTATTTTGATTCAATTAAATAAAAATTGTATTTTTGGGTTATATTCAAATTCAATTAAGGGGTTTATTTTGATGAATTATTGGATTTTTTAAATAAATATTATTTTAATTAAATTTTTTTATTAAATAAGGTTTATTAGTTATAAATGTTCATATAATTTTTTTGAAGTGAAATGTACTTTTTATAAGGATTAAAAAAAATTATTACAAAAAAACACGTCATTTTTTTAATAAATGTCGAATATTATTTTAAAAGTGAAAATGAAAATATATAAAAATTATTTAGATAAAATTAATTTTAATTTTTTAATCATAACTTTAAAATTTTCCAATGGTGATTTTTTTATATTTTTCTAAGATAGTTGAATTTTCGGGTAAAAATTAAATATTGTACAAATATACAGTGTGTTTTATGACATCATAATGACCAAAATACGATTTAATAAATACTATATTGGGTACTCTCAGCTAAATATATATTTTCCCATTAAAATAATGTGACTTTAAGTTTACTTGATTAATTTTATTAAGCCTTTATGAATCCTCCAAAGCATTTAACATATTTTAGAGTTTTAAATTCATTTATTTGAAAGTGTGACTCACTGCCACATAAACAAGGGAATTATTTTAATAATTTAAGAAATTTTCCTAATAAAATAATTAAAACCCCTCCACTTTGGAAAAAACCATGGGAATATTTGTGTTCTGAAATATTTTATTTTGTAGCTTCCAAAACCTAAATATTAATGAAATCTCTCTCTTTTCCTATATAAACCCATAAAATCTCCCACTTATCTTCACTAAAAATCCTTATAGAATGACCTTAATCTACCCTCATTTCTCTATAATCCTCCCAAGATTCCCCCAACCTCTCAAGAATCATCTTTCAAGCTTTTGTTTTCATACTCTTAAGGTAATGGATCCTCTCTTTCTCACTTTTATTCAAAATCTTATCTATGTTCTGCCCTTTTTATTACTAATGATGGGGTATATTTTTTTATTCCCCCATACTTCCCTTATTATGTATAAATATTGAGATACCCATTTCTCTCTCATCAATCCCTCCTAATAACACTTGTTACCATGCTAGAATTCCATAAGGTTCATTTCTTTTCTTTTTTATCAAAGTTTCTTTATCTTGTTATGCCCTTTTATTTTCAATTACTAATGATGGGGTATGATTTCTCACCTATCTCATACTTCACTTAGTATATATAAATGATGATATACCCCTTTATCTCTCATTAATCCCTCCCATGTACAACCATTTCCATGCCGAAATTTTGTAAGTATCCTTTCTTTTCCCTTTTTCTTTAAGCTTACTTATTATCGTATGCCTTATTTTTCAAATTATAAATTTTTGTTCATTTCCTTCAATGTACCTATTATTTTCCACTTAATTTCCAAATTATGGGACACCCATTTCACTCTCATCAACCCATCATTTTAATTTTTAAGTGATGTCGTTATGCTACAGAATTTCCACCATGATTTTCCATGTAAACCCAATTGTATAGTGAATGTTGTACGCATGACCTAGCAAGAGTGCTAAATTTTATAAACATATACCTTTTTATTTGGGACTTACATATATTTATTCCACACTCCTTGATCAAGTAATAAATTATTATGATGAATGAATCCATGTTTTATGATCTATGTGACACACTTAAACATGAGAATGAAATGAAAGTGACAGGTACACTTGGAATTATATAGCACTCTAATGCATTGTGTAATGTTTAGTATCATGATACGTCATGTTGGGATAGGGGTGTACCTGATTCCTTTATGGGACTTTTTCCACTATTAAGCCTTTGTGGTTTAGCCTCGACCTATGATGTAGTGTTTTAATTTTTCACTATATTTCTCAGTTTATGATTATCATACCATACCATGACTTATTATCCATGTTCCTTTATGAATCATTGATATGGCTTTTCTAAAATGTGTTATTATCTTAATGTTATTCCATGTTTATTACCTTAATGGTCTTTATGAATCACCCCTTTCTTATTCATTCCCTTAGGTTATTCAATACAATTTTGATCTCATGCATGTTAAAGAATATTTCAATAATGATGTTGTAATTCATGTTTAAATTTGTAATGCAGTGAACCTAATTCCTAAATACACTATAATTCTCAATATTTTGGGTTTTATTAAGTTTAATTTTATTTAATTAAATCATGTATTAATTTTTAATACAAATAAGGGTTGTTATATTTGGTATCAAATGAAAATTTTAGATATTTTTGGGATTAGGATTAGAAAACTCTAAAAATACTTAGAGATAAGGCTAATTATAAGAATACAACCCTAAAATTTTTGTGAGTATACAGTAAGTGTTTTATCAAGAAAATAAATCTCTATCTAGATACTACAAGGGGGCTTGGTTCTAGAATAGATATACCTAGGGTAACAACTCTGACAAGGTGTTTCGAGCCAGTATCAGGGTAACATGGTACATGGAAACAGACCTTACTACGAACCTGGTTTAAAACTCCCAGTGGATATGATTTGATAATTCATAATCTCATCAAAAAACATTATTAATAGATTAAAAAAATTCACATAAGAGTATATGTTAGGAAATAGATCATGGATAACAAATACTAAATCCAAGAAATCCATAGGTTAAGGAAATTCATGAAAGTTAAAAGTTATTGCTACAATGTCCTTAAATTCCCATTTATGTGTTTAAAAGTTAAATATACTCATACTTAATTTTTCTTTTATTCAAGTTAATGGTTGTAAATAGAAGGAATTGGGTAAAAAATCAATGTGAAGAGAAATTTGATGACTTCCCCAATGATATTCTCAACCTGATGGGAGCCAGAATCACAAAATTCATAATGATACTCTCTTAGATGACTTAGGTTTTTAATAGAAACCTAGATCAAGAGGAGTGTCCAAATCCCACCAAATGAGAACAAGCTGCAATTGAGAGCTTCATGTGATAAATTCCTCCATATTTCAATGGATCATATGATCCATTAATTGTCTAAAAATAGATCAAATCCATTGAGAAGATCTTAAACATCGTTCAATGCTCCGAACAAGAGAATTTTCTTTCAGTTGTTTATTGTATGGATGGAGAAGCTGATCAATGGTGGAAATTGACCTAAAATATTAATCCTGAGGAAGATATCGATGAAATGGTGTTGAATTATTTCCAGAAAAAAAAAATTGATAAATATTTTCCTCACAATCCCTATCTTAAAATGGAAAAGTATTTTCTTTCCCTCAAGCAAAAAAATAACGAATCTATCAGGGAGTAAGAGGGAAACTTCAAAATATTTTTTTGGTATGCATCTGGCATTGTCATTTCCCCTAAGTGTAAGGTTGATCACTTATTTGGTGGGATAAAACCTTGCCTATGGAAATCCCTAGTGATCAGTAACCTTGATAGCTATGAGGAAATTGTCTGATGTTTTCTCAAAGTTGAAATGGATATTGGTGAATCTCAGGGTTATTATGGAGATAATAAGAGGAGAGTATAGATCAATTCTGGGGGTCCAATAGAGAGATATAAGGGTGCTAAGAAATTTCAACATCCCACTAGCCAAATGTGCGAAAATAATCACCTTATAAATTTCCCAAATCAGACGAGTAAATTATTTAGTTGTGTGAAAAAAGGGAACCAAGCCAGTGATTTTAGATAGGAGAAACCCACTGGTGTGACAGAAAAAAAGGAATGCTCCAGTCAACCCTCAGTTTATTTTTCATTTATACAACTTCAAGGACCCATGTAATTTTTGGAACCAATCCACTAATACAAGGGTTTTTAGAGACAACCAAAGACCACCAAGGCATCAAGGGTGAGTTTTTTTCTATCTCTACCACTGAAGTGAATCCCAACAATGAAATGGTGATAGGTACTCTAGTTATTCATTCAAGAATAGTTAACAAAGTTTTTTATTATAGTTCTATGCATTCCTTCATATCAGGAAATTTTAGTTGAACTATTCAAACACCATCATAAATCATGGAAGTATAGATGTCAGTGAAAATAAAAAATTAGGAAACTATTACATCCCAAGTATATAACATATCCCCTTTCAATGTTTGTGGGATGAATTTCTTAGAAAACCTTATCATACCCCCCTTTTTGGGATTTGATACAATTTTGGGCATGTATTTTATTTTCCTATATAGTACCAACACAAATTTCCATGAGATGGAAATCACTCTCCATATTTCGAATAGTCCTCAGATTCTGTACAAATACAAGGATATGGATTAATCTTCTTTAGCACCATCATCTCAATCATGGATATTATTTCCCATTGAGTAAGTGTATATAGCTTAAATGATTGATTATAAGGAAATAATAATCCTTGATGACATGCCCATTGTGATGGAATATGCTGATGTGTTTCTTGTAAAATTGTTTGGTCTTCTTCCTAGCTGAGATGTTGAATTTTCAGTTGAGCTTATAGTTGGTGAATTACCATTATCCAAGACTCTGTATAGAATGGAAATTTTGGAACTTGAGTAGCTTAAAAAACTACTATAGTAGAATCTAGATAAAGGTTTCATATGACCAATTGCTTCACTAAGGGGTTCACCAATCCTATTCATAAAGAATAATGATGGGTCAATACATATTTTCATTGATTATTAGGAGCTCAAAAATATCATGATAAAAAACAAGTATCCCCTACCTCTGATTGATTAATTGTTCGATCAGCTATGTGGAGCAAAATATTTTTTCCACAGTGGATCTGTGGTCAGGATATTACCAAGTTTTTATTAATAAATAGGATATCCCCAAGACTCCTTTTTCTACAAGGTAAGAGCATTATGAATTAATAGTAATTCCATTCGGACTCAAAAATTATCCAGTAATCTTAATGGACTTGATGAATAGTGTATTTAGAGATTACCTCGACAAATTTTTGGTACTCTTTACAGATGATATTCTAATATGCTCCAAGTATTGAGGATCACGAGGATTATTTGAATACTATGTTAATGACCTTAAAAAAGGAAAAGATGTATGCCAAGTACCAAAAATGTGAGTTCTCATTGAAGGAAGTCTCTTTATTGGGGTATTTCACAACAAGAAATGGGATATATGTAGACTCTTCAAAAACAGAGGCAATTTTAGGATGGATGAGACCATCATCTGCGATATATATTTGTAGTTTCTTTGGTTTAATTGGGTATTATCACTAATTCATGAGAAATTTCCCACGATTTTCAAATCCTCTCACCAAAATATCTCAAAGGGGAGTCATGTTTTCATGGACTGATGAATGTGAAGAAAGGTTCAAGGATTTTAAAAGGAGGCTTATCACTACACATGTAATCACACTAGCTAGAAGTAGAGAACTTTTCATGGTATTTAGTGATGCTTCGAATAATTTCATGGGTTGTGTGTTGATGAAAAATGACAAAGTCATTGCCTATGGTACAAGGTAGTAGAAAGGTACTGAATAGAACTTCCCAACACATGATCTAAAGTTTACTTCAATGATTTTTTCTTTCAAAATTTGGAATCATTATCTCCTTTGGGAGATGTGTGAAATATATATGGATTACAAAAGTCTCATGTATATATTCACACATAAAGAGTTGAATATGCACCAACAAATATGGTTAGAGATCATCAAAGCCTATGACTACTCAATCCACTGCCATCTTGGGAATGAAAATAAAGTGTTAGATGCTCTAAGTAGAAAGAATCTGGTAATTCTATCATTGATGATAATTGAGAGGGATCCGATCTTCTTATATTTGGAAAGGATGGACATGTGAATCATAGAAGAAGGAACATCATCAATCCTTTCACAAATGATTACTCAACCATCTCTTCTGGAGAGGTTAAAGGATGCTCAAAGAGTTGATGTGGAAATTCAAAATAAAGTGGAAGCTATAAAGAAAGGTAAATCCTTGAATTTCAATAATAATGATTAAGTTGTTTTGAGATTTGGTTCAAGACTATGTGTGCCATGAAATCCTGAGTTAAAGAAGGATCTATTGGATGGTGAATAAAGCTCAACCTTCTCTATCCACCCAGGAAGCACAATGATGTATCGAGATATTTGATAACACTATTGGTGGGACAATATGAATAATTATATCAAAAAATATACATAAATATATCTTGTATGTCAGTAAGTGAAAGAAGAAAGGAAAAAATCCATGGGGATGATGCAACCATTACCCATACCTACATGGAAATAAGAAAACATTTCCATGTACGTTCTTACTGGTTTTCTAAAGACATCAAGAGGGAATAATTCTATATGGGTTATGGTGGATTGTCATACAAATACTTCTCACATCATTGTGATACAAGAGGAATTATCACTAGATCTTATTGTATAGATATACATCAGGGAAGTGGTTAGGATTCATGGAGTACCACTATTGATTGTATCCAATCAAGATCCAAGATTCATCTCTATTTTCTAAAAGTTTCTGTAGCATGCTCTGAATACTGAGTTAAACTTCATCACAGCCTATCACCCTTAAATAGATGGCCAATCTGAGTGGTTTATCTGTAGCATGGTTGAGTTCTCTTAAAAAAACAATTTCCATGTGATCATCCAAATGGCTCCATAAAAAGCACATTATGGGAATACTTGTAGTACACCTTCATGTTGGGATGAATATGGGGAAATATCTTGGTCTTTAAATAGTCAAGGAAATGGTGGAAAAGTTTAATAACATTCCACAACACATCAAGGCTTCTCAGAGGATAAAAAGGAACTATGATTATAATGATCAATGAGATCTAGAGTTTGATGTTAGAGACATGGTATTCCTCTACATATATCCATAGAATAAATTAATGAGATTTGGGAAGAAGGTAAATCTTAGTCCAAGATACATTGTCCACTCTGAAATCCTTGATCATATCAGAGCGGTGGCCTATCGACTTGCACTCCCACCTAACCTATCTCGAGTTCATGATATATTCCATGTATCACTCTTGAGGAAGTGTATACCTAACCCCTCACATGAACTCAATCCATAGGTGGTACCATTAGATAATGATTAATCCTAGGAGGATAATTCGATGAAGATATTAGATCTTAGAGACAAATTTCTACGAAATAATACAATGCACCTTGTTAAAGTGATGTGGGGAAACAACATGTTTGAAGAATAAAAATGGGAACTAGAGGAAGTGATGAGACAAAATTACCTCATTTATTTTAAGTGGGTGAAATTAAATTTCTAGAGTGAAATCTCTCAAGGGGGTATGATTTTAACTAATCGAACTGTTATAAATGAAGTTTCCCATTGTGATTAAATTAAATGTATTATTTTATAATATGGTTATAAAAACACATTCACTTCCTTAGTTCTATATTTGGATTTAAAATACTGTTAAGAATATTACCATTGTTAATATTTCTATTAAATAGTTATCACATTATTAATATAAATATATGGATTTAACAAATCCAATTGACAAAGAAAAAGGAAGTGATGGCCTCATCGAGTTAGATTATACCCTATGAATCCCATTTATCAAAGATTCCAAGTGATATAGCATCACTGGTATTTTCCCTTTACCAATCCAAAGATGAGATCTAATAACTTAATCATGACTGAAACCATTTACGAGAGAAGTTCAAGCTCGTCAAGATCACGGCCCAAACCATTTTTGTCGAACGGCCCCATGAAAGTCTAATTGTCATGCACCTTACTCTAAGGGCATACTCTGGTGTAATAAAGGGATATATATCATGACCTTAATAATATGAATCTATATATTTTATATAATAATTAATTTTTTCATTATTATTTTTAATTTATAAATGATTTTGATTTTGATTCAATTAAACAGAAATTGTATTTTCGGGTAATATTCAAATTCAATTATGGGATTTATTTTGATGAATTATTGGATTTTTTAAATAAATATTATTTTAATAAAAACAATTATTATATAAGTTTTATTAATTATAAATGGTTATATAATTTTTATGAAGTGGAATGTACTTTTTATATGGGTTCAAAAGCTGTTATTGTCAAAAACCCATCAATTTTTCAGTAAATATTGATTCTTATTTTAAAAGTAAAAATTCACATATTTAAATAATTATTTAGATAAAATTAATTTTATTTTTGGAATCATAACATTAAAATTATCCAATGGTGTATTTTTCATAATTTTCTATGATAATCAAATTTTTAGGAAAAAATTGAACACCATATAAATATATGGTGTGTTTTATGACATCATAATGACCCAAAAATTATGTAATAAATACTTTAATGGGTATCCTAGAACAAATATATTTTTTCCCCTTAAAATAATTTTATTTTATGATTACTTGGTTAATTTTGTGAAGCCTTTATGAATCCTCCAAAACATTTAATATATTTCAAAGTTTTAAATTCATTTATTTAAATATGTGACTCACCACCACATAAGAAAGTGCATTATTTAAAAAAAGTTCAGAAATTTTCCTAATAAAATAATTAAAAACTCTCTACTTTTTAAAAAACCATGGTAAAATCCATGGGATGATTTGTGGTTTGAAATATTTTTATTTTGTAGAGTCCAAAACCTAAATATTAAAGAAATCCCTCTCTTTTCCTATATAAACCCACCCAAGATCCAACTTATCTTCACTAAAAATACTTAGATCATTCCCTCACTCTACCATACTCTCTCTATAATCCTCCCAAGTTTCCCCCAAGCTCCCAAGAATCCCCTTTCAAGCTTTTTGTGTGATACTCTTAAGGTAAGGGATCCTCTCTTTATCGCTTTGATTCAACAATCTCCTCCATGTTATGACCTTTTTTTATTACTAATGATGGGGTATGTTTTCACACCTCCACCATACTACCCTTATGATTTATAAATTTTTATATTCCACTTTCTCCCTCATTAATCCCTCCTAGGAACATCCTTTATCATGCTAAAATTTCATAAGGGTTCTTTACTTTATTTTTTAATCAAAGTTTTTTTATCTTCTTATTCTATTTTATTTTCAATTAATAATGATGGGGTATGATTTTATACCTCCCCCATAATTCCATTATTATTTATAAATGATGATAGTACCCTTTTAATCTCATTAATCCCTCCCATTTAAACCCATTACCATACTGAAATTCTATACACATCCTTTCTTTTCCCCTTTTCTTCAAGATTACATATTATTATATGCCTTATTTTATCAAATTATAAATGTCTGGACATGTCATTCCATGTCCCTATTACTGTAAACATCATGCCCCAATTATGAGAGACCCATTTCTCTCTCATAAACCCATTTTATGAGTTTTTAAGTGACTCTGTTATGTTTCTTAATTTTCACCATGATTTTAAATATAAAACCAATTGTGTAGTGAATATCTTACCCATTTACTATAAAGGTTGTTCACTTTTATCCACATATACCTTCTTACTAGGGAATTACATGTATGTGTTCCATAATCCTTGATCATGGAATAAATTGTGATGATAAATGAATCCATGTTTTCTGATCTATGTGGCACACTTAAGCATAAAAATTAAATGAAAGTGACATGTGATCCTGAAATTATATAGCACTCCAATGCATTGGGTAATGATTAGTATCATGATACGTCATTTTGGTATATGGGTTTACCTGATTTATTTATGGTACTTCTTCCACCATAATTGTCACGACCCGTCCTCGGGGCCCGTGCCGTGACTACCCCAACCCCGCCTTCCATAGGCCAGGGGCTGGCGACTAGCACAAAAGGCATAAATCCCGATAACTGGGAAGGAATTGCCTTTACAAAAGTAAACAAAACACCACATAGTGCAAGAGGAAGTAAAACACTAAGTACAAAAGAAGTGCTGAAAAGTAAATGGGCCAGAATACAAACCCAACTGAAAGTACAGCTACAACTGAACGAAAGTACAACAGAAAAAGACAACAGCTGGAAGAAAGGAAGCAGCTCTTGGGTCGTCCTCCTCATATCCAACCTGAAGGGTAGGTACAGATAGCACAGCTCCTGGATCGTCCACCACGGATCCTACCTGAAGGGTAGGTACAGATAGCGCAGCTCCTGGATCGTCCACCATGAAGCCTACCTGAAGGGTAGGTACAGATAGCCTCCATAACGCTCTTGCCCGTCAACCTCCTCCGAGTATCATCTCGCCATGAAGTCCACCTCCTGATACTGACTCTTCGTGAGGTCCACCTCCGGGTATCGTCCAGTCTTTGAACACTCGGCCTCCGTCAACACTGCCCATCGTCTGCAACCAACACAACGAGGTGAGGGCATAGCCCGTGCAGGGGTGAGTATAACGATACTCAGTAGGGACCCCGAGACCCTCAAGGTATCACTAAAACCAACAAGGATAACCACAAAGAAGATCTCAATAGATAACCTCTACTTAGGTATATGCCCATACATATACCTAAGTTATCAAGTAACCCATCTCAATCATGAGGAAAACACAAAGATCATAGACTCAGCTCAAACCAGGATTTTCATTATCGAAACTGTAACTGCTGAAGAGCCCCGTCACTGGAGTGTACAGTGATCCTGTCACGACTTCGAGGTACTTCTCACTAACCTAAGACTACTGAGGTACTCCTCCTGTCGAGTACCACGGGTCAGCCATCCAAACACAGTAGTGCTTCCCGCCAGGGTCTACCACCCAAACACAGTAGTGCATCCCCCCTAATAGCCTGCAGAGGTACTCTCCGGACGAGTACCACGAGTCTGCACCAAAACACTGTAGTGATCCGTCCTCCATGGGTCTTCACCCAAACAAAAGAGTGCTCCGTCCACTGGGCTAGTCGACTCACTCCAAGTCGAGTCGGTCAAGCAGTCGTCAGGTCTCAACCGGCTACACGGTCTCCGTACTCCGTACGCTCATCTCCGAGAGGGTCCACTCCACGAGCTATAGGTCGATACTCCAAGTATCTCAAAGTTCCAAGAAGAAGTATCTCAAAGTACCGCCTCGTCATAGGGGTCTCAATGCAAAAGACGGCGCGTCAATCGGACGCCCTGTCTGTGATTTATTAGCCTTTTCATCCCAGGGGCCCGGTTGGTTTCGTGTACGAACCAACCCGTCCGTATCTCAACTGTGCCCTAAACTCTCATAGGGTATACACATAGGTACCATTTCTCAATGTGATCACCAATGCCACTGACAGTTCGTCAAACGGACGTTCGGTCTAAAAGATATCAGCTTTTCTGTTCTAGGGGCCCGGTCGGATTTCGGGTACAATCCAACCCAGCCATACTCCAACTATGTACAAACCTCAGGAGAAGTATTCCAAAAGATCTGTCTCATCAATAGGAATCCAACAAAGTCGACGGCACATCAATCGGACGTCCGAAGCTCAAGTTATAAGCGTTTCTGCTCTGAGGGCCCAGTTGGTTTCGGGTTCGAACCAACTCGGCCATACCCCAAGTTCTCTGAAACCCTGAGTGTAATATACCTAAACGACCGTATCGATCCAAGGATCGCATCGCAACTGATGGTGCGTTGATCGGAGGTCCGTAGACCAAGTTATGGGCAAAAGACAAGAAGTGGTCTGAAAATAGGGAGTTCGGGCCCGGTCCGACCCGGCCCGAGACCCCCTGGGTTGGCCCGAACCGGGTCGACCCGAACCAGTTCAACCCAACCCGGGTCTGGGTCCGGCCCACTAGGGCGCGGCCCGGCCCCGCCGACGCGGCCCATTCCGGCCTGGGCGGCCCGGCGCCGGCGCGCCCCGCACGGCCAAGCTGGTCGTGCCATTGCAAAAGGGGGGCAGCTGCCCACTTAAAAGATCTGTAGCCCCCACGTGGGGCCGCTCCCTTGACTGTCGGGGGTTTCGACCCCCGGTCTCCCCTGGTCCCGCGCGGTCGCGGGACCAGCCACCTGCCACCGCGGCCTCAGCCGCGGTGGCCCTTCCCGGTGGCGCACCGGCCGCCGCCACCTCCTGGCCGGATGGTGCCGGCCACCTCTTCCGGCCGCCGGCGCCGCCGTGCTGGCGTGGCGCACCGGCAGGCCCTTCCGCGGACCACCGGAGTTGCTCCGGTGGTCCATTTTCAATTCTGTCTTCGCATGCGGTCTTCCCGGGACCTTCCCTTCTCTGCAAAGCCTTCAAATCGCCCCTGCGACCCGTTCTTCCATGGCCTGTTGATCTGCATGCCAAATAAAAAAACCACGTCTCTTCGTGGTTTTCCGGCGCGGCGCGATGGTGCCGCAGCTTTGTTCGGGCTCCATGGCACGGCGCAATGGCACTGCGCTTCTTCGTCGATGATCCTCCTTTTTTTCGCACGGTGTCGTTGCACCGCGCCACCTTTGATCGAGCCGCAACAAACACATTAACGAAGGCGTAAGAGGGTCGGCCGTGTTCATGCGGTCCGACCTCCTCCCATTAATCCGATATCAAGAGGCTTAAGAAAAATTGATTTTTGGACGGTCAAGATAGATTCA
The DNA here is from genome assembly GCA_963277665.1 of Viscum album. NCBI lineage: Eukaryota > Viridiplantae > Streptophyta > Magnoliopsida > Santalales > Viscaceae > Viscum > Viscum album. Next base: position 1,574,070,720 of record OY728127.1, read on the forward strand.
TGAACCAAAATCAAACCCCCTACCTCGAAATTGACACCGCACGTCATTAGGTCACGGAAGTCGAATGTCGCGGAAGATGGTGTCATGGATCGAGGCTCTGTAGGCGTCATCAGCGTTCGCCCGATGAAGGATGCGGTGCATCGTCATTCTTCGACAAAGGCATCTCTCACCAGCTGCGGAGAGGGAAGAAGAACGGCACGTCATTCACTCCTTGCGGTGACGGCATTCTTCGTCGGGTTCTTGACGTTCTTCAACGAAGAAGATGAGTTCTATCTCCTCCCATTCCCCACACAACCATCCAACCCCTAATAAAATAATACTCTTATTATTTTATTACCCATCCCATGCATTTTTAAAACATTTAAAAACATTGAATTAACTTAACTTAATTAATCTTGAGCTTGTCAAATTAAATGAAGTAGAGTTCGCATCATTAATGAGAGGGTGTGTCACAAGGGGGGTTGGAGTAAGATATGGAAGATGAGAGGTCACCCACTTAATGTGGGGGTTAGAGGAGGTTTAAGGAATGTGAAGGGGTGGGGTTCGTGTGGGCCCCACCTCACCTTTAATCCTCTCATGGGTAGTTAACTACAAGTGGGTCCCACCCCTAACTCCCTTACTTATGTTATAACCACTTAAGTGAGGGATAAAGTGTTGTGACACAACACTTAATCCACTTAACAAGAAATGAAAATATAATTGTAAACAGTTATATTTTTATCCCTCACTTTTTTTAAACAACTCCTCCCAAGAAAATGAAACTCCAGAAAGGGTCTTCTTAAGCAATTATCGGTGTTGCGGTCTCATCGGTGCCCTCGGATTTCAATTCCGAGCACCGGTTCAAAAGATAGAAAAACCCGCTCGTTTGTTCACTGAACGTACCCGACCTAAACTTCGGAAAATTATTCCAGGCTCACCAGGCCTTGGAATCAGGTGCCGTCAGAAACTGCATTCTTGTAAAATCCCAAAGAAAATTAAGAAACAAATTTCCCTTGAATTTTACAGGTCTTTACAATAATTTCTTGGAAGTTTATCCTTGACCTATGATGAAATGTTTTAAATTGTTTCCACATTTCCGTGTTATGATTATCATGATATATCACGCCTTATTATCCATGTCCCTTTATGACTCATTTATATGACTTATCTAACATGTATTATTATCTTCATGTTATATCATGTTCAATCCCTTACTGGGATTTATAGCTCACCCCTTTCTTATGAATTTCCATATATTATTCAATACAATTTTAAACTTAAGCATGTTAAAGAATTTTTCAATAAAGATTATGTAATTAATGTTTGAAGTTGTAATGAAATGTACCTAATTCCAATAGATGCTATAATTCACAATATTTAAAGTTTTATTAAGTGTAATTCTATACAATTAAATTATTTATTAATATGTAATAAAAATAAGCATTGTTACACCTCCCTCCCCTTCATATAGAGTTTTTCAAATCCCATTTACCAATTTTCTGATTTGGGTAAATGATTAACCAATACAAACATTTTTTTCATGTTAATTTAAATATATTGGTTTATTTATCCATGAATTTTTTATTCTTAGGTTTGATAGGGAGATTTCATATCTGGAATATTGGGGATGAAAATGGGGTTTAGTTATAAATATTGGATAGTTTTCATTCCTCAGATATGGTAAGGTATTTCACCATAGTCTAAAAGAAAAAATATCTATTATTTTTTGTTCATAACCCCTCAATTGTTCTTCCTTCTATAATTGCATGAATTACCTATTTACAATATTATTGTTGTAAAATTATTTTCCCATAACTATATTATTATGATGGAAAGGGTCATTATTTCACTAACAAATATCAATTATCATGAAAGTAAAATATTCCTTATAGATTTTTAGATCATTGATATGGAAATAGTAGGAAATATGTTGCATAATTTCATACACTAAAGCTTTAACCTCTCATAAGAGTATCATCCCCTTTATATGGTTCGTGAAAATGATGCTGAAGTTTTATTTGTATTATATATTTAATAATTTGAGACTTTGGGCACCCTAAGTACCCCCACCTATTATTTAATTTTATATTTAATGTATTAATAACTATTTACATTAAATTTTGAGTAAAATTAAATACCCTCAGCATCCCTAGTTGATCATGATATTCCTACCCTAGTGGATTGGGATGGGATTAATAATATATCATTGTGTTCTTAAGAGTTCATATTGTAGATCATATCTAGATTATCTTCTATTATCCTATACAACACTCACTCATACCAAGGGTTTTATTTAAAGGTCACTTTGGTTTTTTCCTTTTTTGTTTCATTTAATCTAATGGGTAATATTTATACTCATCCATACAAGAGATTTGGGCCCACATATGTTTTCTTTGACTAGTAATTATAATGGTTTAAATATGATCTTGATAGATATTGATTTGTTGTGGATTTTTTGAAATGGATTCATGGAGATGATTTCCAATAGATGATAGAGAATAGTGGTTCATTATTTTTTTTCATCATTGAAAATAAAAACTATTATAAATGTACACGTAGTTAAGAAGTGATATATACTGTCTTGTGTAAAATGATTTCAGAGTCTAGAAGGATGTACATTTCCTTTGTATTTTAATATATGGTGGTGTAGCAAAATTTTCTTATCACATGAATATGATGTATATAGTTTAGTTTTATATATATATTTTTTTACATTAACTTTTGCATTAATGTTATGTGTTTATTGTATGTTGATATAGATTGAGTCCTACCATATTGTGTGATTTAGAACTCAATCCATGTTTTCATCCTCTTCCATAATGTTGGGTGACATGGGGAATAATGTAACCTTACTTTCATCTCAAGTGGGGACCTCGTTGTTCAATTCACATCATTTTTTAATCAGAGTAGGTTTTCCCTTGGGATATTTATAGCCCTAAGGGCATTGTTAATTCCCACTAGGTTACTGAATTTACAAATTTAGAAACACAAAACAAGAAAACTACTAAACTATAGGGTAGTATATGATATGAAAGTCTAAGTTCAAACCCAAAAAATATAGGGTTGAATAAAATGTTATTTTAATAAAAAACACCTAAACTAATTTTCATTTAAATAAAATTAATCAAATCTAGATAGCATTTAGATTGTAAAGAATGTGTGAGATGAAAATATAAAAATGGTGTCAAGCATCAATGAGTAAAGTTTCTTGAGTTGAAAAGGTATAAAATAATTAATTAACAATCATGAAGTTGTTGGAATCGGGTCCTAGTGAGTAAAATGGTCATAAAAAATGATCTCTATTCCATTTTCTCCCTTTCTCAATGTCAGGTACTTTGGATTAGAAAGAATGGGTAACCCAAAACCTTATTTAAATAGAGGGATAGGAAAAACCCAATGGTCATGGTGGAATTTTAAACCCAAGATCTCATATTAGAAAAATGTATTCAATCATCTTAGGAAATGGTCATGCTCAAATAATGAATGAATTTAAACACAATCCTGAACCCCTCTCACAATGGTCATGCAAGAAGAAATCAAAAAAGAAATATAATTGAAGATAAAATATGAAATCCCAACATGAATTGAATTTAAAATATAAAATACCTCGTATAATCAATTCCCATTCATCACGCACACATTATCACAAAGAATCATCCGCTCATTATAACCCTGAGTGGGTGTAAAACAAATCCTTAATAATATGGTGTTAGGTGTTCCTTCATCTAGTTGCATCCCTTTCCGAGGCTCACTCCAGAAGTTAATGGAAAAAGGTGTGTCTAGGGGATTCATTAATAGGAACTGCAAGAGATCTACCCGATGCATTACACGATGTGTAATAAAATTAAACATCCTGTAATAATGGTGTTCATTTATCCTCCATGTTTAGGAATATATCACCAATCTCATACACTTCTTTGAAACATTTAATCACATCAAGACGTGTAATGTGGACTCACGATGTGTAATAACTGAATATTTAGATCTTGTGAATCTCGTCGTATTTCACTTCAAAAAAATGTCCGAAAGATGTCATACCGTGAAATGGTAATTCACAACATTTACTTGTGTTTAATGACTTGTATGCAAGTCATGACTTGTTCTAGTGGCGGCAAGCTTCTATAAAATTTCACATCATTTAACAATAATAAATGATGTGTAATCATTCTTCGACTAGTTTCTCACATTCAAAATTCATCAAAAATCTGATGTCTCTCCATGAGAAAAGAGAAGTAGTGTGAAGTGTCCATAAGCTCATATTTCCACCTCTTTTCATTATTTTTCAATTTTTTATCATTTCCTAACAGGGTATAAAAAAGTAAAATCATTCCAAAATTATCAAGATAAGTCATTTAAATACAAAATTCATTACATAAAACACTCTAAAACATATGCATGGTATACACTTATTAGAATAAATTTAGGGTAAGATTCATCAGATGATGGAATGGAATTTATCACAAACATATTATGGTGTCTCAATTTTGGCAATATGTCTATTAAATCCAGTGATGGGGTGCAGGCCAACATATCTATTCAAAGATAATATAAAAACTTACTTGTTTACATGTTAAATTGAGGCATGAATTTCTAGAATGAATATTGGTAATTGAAACATATAAGAATTATTAAATTATTTCTATGGACTTATGTCAGGTCTATCAGTATGAATTTTGGACTATGGTTCACATTGTTTGTTACTAGTGTCTACTACTTTGGAATAAAATTAGGATTCTAATGTATTTTTTTGGTGTACCTATATCTTAAATGTAGCATATTCTCAATAATTAGATATTCAATGAGACATCTGTGTAGGTCCCTAATAACTACTATGTTCTTTTATTTTCTTTATACTATAATCTTCTAGGTTCCCTCATTTCTTGTGTGCTCTATTCTATTTTGTGTATTTATTTACTAAGTGCTCTGAGCTATCATGTGTTGCCAGGTACGATTTCCTACACTTGATTGTTAGTTTCAAAACTTATCTATTTTTTTGATCTAAAGAGGCTCGGTTTATCTTATATGATTATAGAGAGGTGATGAGTTGTTTGTTTTAGACTCATCTAGCATACATTCTTTCCTAGAATTTTGTGGTATTTCCTCTCCCATTTTCACACAATCCATTAATTTCTTGTATAGTGGATTGTAGTTTTATCTAAGATTGTCATGATAACCTAATGAATGAATATTTTATGTGCATATCAATGTCAGAAAACTGATATATTTCTAAGGATTGAATAATATTTTTATGGAAAAAGGTTGGACTTGTTCTTTTGACCCATGTTTCCATAATTTTCATAAATTCATGATATGCATGACTATTCATCTTTTGATCCCATTGTGTGACATTTTGAACCAATACTTTGTGAATCTTTTCTCAAACCCAAGAAAATACTACTATATAATGGATATTGTTTGATATTTTTTCAAGAAGATAGATTAATACGAGGATGTTAAATCCTCCTCAAGGTGGTGAGGCCATGTTTATGTATACCTCAAACCCCAAAAATCTCGTCGTGTATTCCTATGACCCATTTTCACAAGAATTATTCTATATTAGTGTTTTAGAAATACACTCTGATAGAAAATGTATTTATCTACAGTTGTATTTTCATGTAAGACAACCTATGTTTGATATATTTTAGAAATTATTAGAATTTAGGTACTTATGGAAATGAAACACATTTAATGTTGTAAAAATTAACATTACACTTAAATATATCCATACTTATGTCTTGGAAAGAACTCCACATTCAAGATAGTGATGAGATCATGTAACTCCTTGTTCTAGCCCCTTTAAATACCAAGTAGTCCTTTAGTGGAAGAGTAGGTGTTGAGAGAGAGGCCAAAGATAGATGATGCATCAGTTTTCTCCCGTATCACTATCCTTTACTACATAGAGTCATGCATGAGATATAGATATTAAGATTCTTTATAATGATGAATTTAATTTATGGTTATATCTTGGAATGAATAGATGCATTACAGATAATTATTTCATGTTATGTAATGAATTAATAAAATCTGATAATATGTATATTATAACTTATTTCATGTTATGTAATGAATTAATAATCACAAAATTAATTAAAATTAATCTAGTGTGTGGTTGTTGGTAAAACTTCATAGATGAACTAACCATATAACATAAACATTTTTAATGAAAGAATCATCCCTGTTTTAAAAAACATATTGATATTTAGAGAAGTTTATTTTTTTAAAAGGACATAAACCCAATTTAATTTAACTTCTATATTATTAGGCCCATTTTAAATGAACATTGATAATTATACTATAGCTATCCGACTATGGAACAATGAAAGAGACAACCAAGAAACAATAAAATTAAACATTATATAATATAGGAATGGTTTCAAATTAAAATAATATAATTATAGTAAATAAAATTTCGATGTTAAAGGTTATTAATTAATTAATTAATTAATTAGTCTATTTTTATTTTTTAGAATGTTAAGTGTATGAGAAGAATGAATCTTGAACTGAAGGAAACGGATCTCTCTAAACCACCCTATTTTCATTGGGATGGGACCTATATCTCTCTGTAACTCACTTTATATCAATATTTGATGTTTTTTAATTAATAAAATTTATGTATATATGTATCTTATATATAATCCTAGCTTATTCTTCCAATATTTTAGGACGTTATACATGTCATAAGTTCATTTCTCAAATTCATTCATTATAGTCAGACCCAGTTAAGGGGAAGTGATCTATCCCTTAATACTTTTATAAAGGAATATTTTAATGTTATTATTACCATTCAGGATTCCATTGAATAATGTAATATTTTAGGGAATAAAATTTTTTTACTTATAGTTCTCAAAGAAAGCACCACATTCACTTTGATTTAAATTCTTAAATAAATTCCCTAAAATTTCATTTTTAAATTCTATTTCTATAGAAAGTTTTCTGACCTTTCTCATGAATTTTTTAAATAAAATCCAAATTTTAGACTTGTACTTATTTATGAAAATATTAACCTCCAAAATATTTAACTCATTATTCCCATTTGAATATTTATGTGTAATAACCTAGTTTTTACTCATGTACGGATCCGTTAAATTTTTGTCTAATTCTTTATTTTGAACCTAATATGGATGCTTAATGTGTAAGAAAAGGTCTCAAGGGTGTTTTGGGGATTCTTTAGAGCCTGGAACCAATATTTTTTGGTGAAATAGTCATGGATTATGGTTTTTATTAATCCATGTAGGGAGGCCACACGTTTAGAGAAAACCTTGTAGGTGGCATAATTTTTCGGACAGAGCCTTACCACACGGTTGGTATATGATTTCACTAACCTTTCAACCTAACAATTTAAGTTCCCCTTTTTTCTAGGTAACCATTCATGTTGTTTACACGTTTTTTAAAATCATGTAGCCAAACTGTGCATAGGCTAAATTTGGGGTAATTATATATTTTAACCCTTAATGGTCTAATTAAGTCCCTCCTTCTTCCTTAATCTGATCCCAAGAGGAACTAACCTCTATTTCTCTCATTTTGGATCTTTTTTAAGGCCTAACTTAAGGATCAAGAGATCTCTTTAATTGGGTATTTTTTTGAGATTCTGTTTGTCATGTTGGATGTGCAATAGTAAGCACTCGAGTTCGTTTGAGACATCCTCCATCTCTCTTTCTCTCAACCTAGTTATCGAGGTGTAAGAGTTTTTACATTTTTATCAAATATACTCTGTTCTAAGATGAATTAGAGAATGATAATATATTGTGAGATTCAAGAAATTCTAAGGTGGGTGGTCTATAACTCATCCCTCAAGTTTTTTGATTTTGAAAATTTTGTGTGGGGCCCCCTGATTTCATCGGGTGTCGTTTACTGAATTTATATGCCATTATTATAATAAATAGAACCATATGATTATGATATTTCCAAATATGTGATTATTTTATAGTGGTTACCCAAAAAAATCTGTCCATCCAATTTAGGATGTTTTTCTATAATTTTCGTTTTAGTGTTTTGACACAAATGAGTCATTATTCAGGTCTGCCTTGGCTTGAAAATTTTAAGGGTAAGCCTATATATATTAAATGTCTTAATTTAAATTTTTGAATTTCATAATGTAATGTGCCATGTATTATCACCACTTGAACAGCCTAACGTAAGTGCTTTAATTTTATAATTAAATGTTAAATTTGAATTGGCAAGTATACTAAATATATGACTTGGTATTTTAATTATAATTTAATAATAGGTTGTGTGTCTATAAAACCCTAACCCATGTTAATGGAAGTTAGTGGAGTGAACCTTGATTTTTAAAAATTCCTTAAATGGATTAAATGAATGGTTTCATACTACTTGGCCTTATCACACTAATGAAAGGAAAGGCTTGAACCAAATTGATTTATCGATTAATTGTGACTTGATTAAAGGGTTTCACTCAACTTGGAAATGTCATTATAATGAAAGGAAGGGATTGAACCAAATGTAATATTATATTACTTCATTATCAAATATGATTGGTCTGAATCAAGCTCACCTTGGATTCCTCAGGGAACTCCTTGAGTACTCAGAAACCCATTCTGATTCAAGGATGTGGATTGCTTTAGTTGAGACCCATTTGGAACCCAATACATACCTATTCATGGATGCCTGGTATGATACCATAAGATACCTTTAATAATTTTATAGTATTCCATAGATACATTCCTTGGATCCAGCATTAATAATTTGGTTCCATGGTTAATGCCCCTTAGGGCTAGTCATTGATTAGCCCTATTTTACCTTGGAGGAACTCCTTGGACTCAGTAGGAGTCGTATTATGGAATTACTTGGACTATGATCCTTGGATTACACTCTTACCCTTAACCAAGCTACAGTCATTACTGAGTCATCGACCCTTGAGGTATACATTTCTTTGGTTATTACCTTGGAACTTCATTATTAAATATCATTTCAAGTTTCCTTGTTACATCTTGGAACATTCTCTATTGTTAATATGTGAGTTATTTATAAACTCATAATAATAAAATAATTAATTGGTAACATGTTTAGACACCATATGTGGGATGAAGAAAGTACTCGGTTATTTAGTTACATTATACTACTTTACTTTATAAATTCATACTTGCACATGGTTACATTTCCATTATAGGGGTCGGATGTTCTAGACACCACTAGTGGTGGCCCACTGAGATTTATCTCACACCTTCTTTGGGTGTCATTTGGTACTTGGGGAAGATTACATGTATATGGGTTTTGATAAAGGGAAGTATAATACTTTGGACACTTGATTGCTTTCTGTGCTAGGATAGAGCTTGTAGAAGATGACAGAGCTATAGCTTGGGATTATTGGGATAGTTTGGGTATTTCCTTTTGTCGCATTTGGTTTTTCATGTATGCTTTCTAATTTGTATCCATGTTTTTTAACTTACTATATACTTAAAATATTATCATCAGTTGTTGTTTGTTATTCCAATTATTCATTTATTTTCATCCTTGTCTATTTCTGTTTTGCTTTCTATTTACTTATATTGTTTCCTCTATTTACCTTTTTTTATATTTATCTATTGTGTTATACTTTGGTAATGAGGGTGTAGTCTCCCCACAGACACACCATAGGCACTTTATAATAGTCATTAGACTCTAGAATTTGGGAATATTTGCTTGAGGTTATGTGTCACATTGGGCTTGGGGCACCTTTTAAGTGGTATATGGGTCCTGGATGTTACATTATGAAATATCTAATGATTATGATATTAGGAAAGATTATGCAAACCATTTCATTCCATGTATAATTCTCTAGTTTATGACATTAATTTTATTTCAATTTGTGGTTCACATAAGAATGTATATGTTATGATCAGTGGGTCTATATAGATATTACATCAAAGGAGGGGTCTTAGGAGGGTTGTTAGTTTCTCTAAGATATTTTTCATACTCAGGATCAAGGATCCCTCTTTTATTAATCATTATAGGTAAATCTATCTATTAAATATTTCCTATAAAATCCTAGATTTTATTATTAATAAAAGGAAAATACATTTTATTCCAAGGATGGTGTCTCTTGAACAACATGGAATTGTTAAAGGGTGGATAATTCAAGGGGTGATAGGAATTGAGAAATAGATGGTGGATGAAATCAATAAGAAAACTATCAGATCGAACATCATGATTAGTATAACAACCCCGACCCCATCAACCTAGATCCAGGTACTACTACCATTTCATATGAATAAGATACAATGAAATGCATCCAAAATTACTAAATAGTTTATTAGTCTTGGTAAACATGATTCATAAAATATGCATTCACTATATTTGAATGAAAAACATAAAACAATATATTTGAGAATATCATTATTCCCTATAGAATATTATTGCATAAATATCATAGTAAAAATCATGGAATCCAAGTTAAAGGAAATAAAATAAGGGTGAGATCAAATTCCTATTAATGGTTAAGTACAGAAGAAGCATTTCGGAATCAATAAGAATAATCAATATGGAAAGTTAATAACATAAAAAACATTCTATATATGAATAAATAGAGAAGGGAGTGCATCCATAGATAATATCACTATGAAATTATCATGGATAATAATCAATATGAAAAGGTAAATAACTGAAAGAACATGAAATTTAATCAATAACATGAATATCATAATTAGATAATGCATAATCAATATGGAAAAGTAAATAATTTTAAATACATTACATTTAATCAATGAATTAATAATGAAATGCATAAATATAATGTTATAGTGAAAATATCATGGATAGAAATAACTAAATATTTAATTAAGGAAATGAATAATTATTGGATTTCATGTTTCTTTGGTATATGATTCCTTTACCGTTAATACCTTTCATAAGAAATTTTAAAACATACTAGGAAAAATCCCACTTAAATAAGGATATCCAACTGATTCATCCCATGAGACTACCACTGAATTGAGGGGAAATAAATAAACACCCCCACATATTCCATCATACATGTCCAAATAATTCCTTATATATCTAATAATCAATTTAATTCATGAATAATGTTCCTTATTAAATATCTGTGTTGAGTAATTAATATATATTAATCAATATTTCCTTATATAAACAAATGAAATTCAATGTAGAACACTATATATATAAAGGATATAAAGTTAGGAAATAAAAATATCAATGATAAATAATATGGATATTTATGGTAAATTCAATGTTCAATGATTATAATAAATTTAATGATTCTAGGGGAAATTAATGACTACAATATTAAACAAGGAATTCAATGTCAATACTATCCTTATTCAAAATAATCATAAACCATCTTGGGAAATAATAAGGATGGTAATATAATATATCTATTTCACTAATAATAAAGGGTTGTTTTCATTGATGAATAGTATGAACATAAAAATATCTTGAAAACATTCTGGAGGAATATATATTTTCATTTTGGAAAAAAATTAAAAATAACATTAAAAAAACATTTTATTTAAAAATATTCTCATAAATATAAAAAGGAAACCTAAAATAAATGGAATTCATGATGGTAGTTAATTTTTTACATGTTGTAAAAGTAAAAAATAACATTCTTTTTTCGTTGTAAATAGGTTAAGAAATAGCCTCATATAGAAATCAATAATAAGATTCCTTTCACGTTTTTAGTAAAATCCAAACAGGCATTGTCTTAAAAATTAAATGATATTCCTTTGAAAAAATTAATGATTGAAAATGGGTGAATATTAATTTTATAAATCACTATTAAAATTATGAAAACATTTTTTAAATAATTTTTAGAAAACATGATTTTGGAAGAAAATAGTTTGCCAACCAAAGAGAGAAATGTAGTCATATTTTCATAAAAAAAATTTAGAAAACATTTTAATTAAAAAACAGTGTGAAATTGGTATTTTTAGTTGATAATATCATGAATAACCATAGAATTATATAATTAAATTTTTTATTGTGAAATGGTTATGTAATTTCCTTCAACTGATATTCAAGAATAAACATTCTCGATTATAATGAGATTGTAAAATAAACCCCTAAAATGATCATAACATTTATGTGATAATTAATAAATGAATTAATTATGCGTATAATTAGTAAATAAAATAACCAAGTTTAAATAAACAATAATATAATAAATTTTCATTACAAACATAATCTTAGCATAACATAATCAACGAAGAAGATGTTTGGCCCAATGAGTCGAAATTGAGTTCGGAAATCCATTAAATCACACTTCCTTTTGATTGAAAATTCCTAAAAATCATGTATATTGGTTTTAAATATGTTATTAACATATAATATATCCATATTAATATTAATAATATCATATAATATCCTTTTATATGATCTTATTACTCGTTCATTAATAATCATTCATTATTTTCATTAGGTCGTGTGTAAATTATCTTGTTTTCTCATACGTGTTTCAACATGAATGATATGAATCATGTTTATATTATATATTTATATAATATAAATAATAATTATCATGAAATTATTATCCTATTTTTTCAACAATTATACTTTTAAAACCAATCATGAATTATGTTTATGAAAAACAAATTGTGTTATCATAATGGAGAAGGTAGGCCGTATGTATGCATGTGTAACATTTCAATTTTTCAAAGATCATTATAAAAAGGTGGTATGTAATGTTTTAAATTAAAAAAATTATCATAATATAAGATATATATATATATATCATATTATATAGTTAAATATATCATCCATGTGGTGTGGTGATGAAAATAGAGTCACGTCACTTCATAAATGTGATATACCACACATATATGAATGATGTCAACATCTTTACATGAGTGAAAAAGGTAAGAAAATATTTTATATTATTATTTCATAATGATAAATATTTCATTAATGTCCTAATTATGTCATTTATATCACATATAATCATTAAAATTCTCTTTATCACCTTCTATGTGAAGCATTTGTGAAAGATGAATTACATCACTTCATGAGGCGGTAATCAGATGTACACATGAGCGGTGTTATCATATCACTTACATAATGGATAGTAAAAATATATATATATCATATATTGAATAAAAAGGAATATTTATGTTATAAATACCATATATATACTTTATATCCATTATAATACCCAATCCTTTGATGTGCAAATGGAAAAAATAAATGACATCGGTTCGTGAGGAGGTAGTCTGTCATACACACGAATGACGATTTCATATAACAGTTGATAGAATTAGAAATTAATTTAGATCATGAAATTTTTATAATAACATACCACTATATTTATTATACTGATATTATTATATCATCATGGTTTAATAAAAAATTATGGAGATAGGGAATGAAGTAAAATAAAAACTCTTGTTGAAGAACATTTCCTTTTCTTGAAGTATTCTTTTTAGGATTTCACTAAAGCCTTAAAAGGATGGATTTATATAGAAAATAATGCTTCTAGTATTAGGGGATAAAATTTGGTAAGTTATTTTGTTATTTCTAGGATGAACCAATGAGGTTTAAAGGTTTGAAGAAGTGAGGGGAGTGAGTTTCTTTTTATAGTTGAGGAAGAGTGGCATTCATATAAATAGTTAAATATATTCACTATTAGGAGGTCAATATTAACTAACATGGATCAAAAATTTATAATTATATGTTTTAAGTGATTATATAGTCTATCCAAACCTCCACCATTCAATTAAATAATGTTTTTAAATAATTTTTTTTATTATCTTCTATGTTTCCATATTTTTATAATTTTGGTTTCTTGCTACCATAAGTAGTTTTCTAACCTTGGGAATTTATCATCTAATAATAGATTAAAGTGGTACATATTAGAGAATTTAAAATCAATGATTTTAGATATTAAATCCAACTTATCAAATAAAAATCCTATATGTGTTGATTATTTACTTTAGCACAAGCGCATGATTGTTCAAAAATAAAGTTTTAACAATAACTATGCTAACATAATTCTTAATATTTAGAGGTCATTATAGTCATTATAAAGAAACAATTATTCTATAAACAGAACATAGTTGATATTTATTTTTATTTAAAAATAACATGGTATAATGTATTATTTTTATTAATTTAAAATAATTTAATAAGATATAATTTATCATAAAATAACATTAATGTCTATTTTGGCCTTAATCATTTAAATTGAATTTAAAAATATCGATACAATGATATATTTAGAGTCTATAATTTAAACACCTATGAAACATTATATATTAATCTAAAAAATAATGGAACATAATAATTCATTAAATTTAATTCAATTTTATTATTTTTAGTATTAGTTATTTTATTTTTTATTAACTTTTTAATTATTGAGTTGGTATTTCTTAGGCATTTTAAGTAATTAATTCATATATAGAAATTAAATATTAATTGTAATTATAAAATAATAGATTTATATTTCAAAATAATATATATAACTAAACATGTTTTGTGTTTTCCATATCCCAAATCTTTTTTGATATTAAAAGTAAGAAAATTATCTTTTTTTACTTTTCATTACTTAACATATTATATGGGTCATATTCGAATGAAAGTTGAAAGTAAAAACCATATTTCATAAAAAATTATTTCCATATTCTTAATAAACTCATTCAAAAAATTAACATAATATTTTAGGTCATTTTAACTTTTATCATTCTTGTTTAACCCCTCAGTAAACCAATTTTTACTTTAATCATGGTAATTAATTTTTACTTCATTTATAATTCATTTAGGTAAAAAATAAAATGACCTTATTATAAATTATATATTATAATGAATAAAAATATGAAATCAATTTTTTGAAATTCAATTCACATAAGTGGAAAAAAAATATTTAATATTACTCCCGCAAACACGATAAGAAAGCGAGTTTTTGAAGTCAAAAATGTTCAAAAGTTTGTAAAGTTTTTATATCTAAGTTCAATATTTAAAAAATTATAATTAACTAAATTGTGTTAATTTAAATATAATTTTGATAATTTAAATTATTTAAAAATTCCAAATATTTTTTAGCATTAAAATTAATTTTAATGAAAATGTAGTTTTATATTAAAATCTAGTTTTTCATTATTCATTAAAAATAAAACTTCTCAAAATAATTTCAAAAATTCACCCTAAGATAAAAAAAATTTCCAATTTCAAAAATTAATTTTATTTTTCTGAATTAATTTTCTTAAAGTGTTAAAAATTAATTTTAAATTTTGTATGCAATGCACAACTAATCTGTCTTTTAGAAAATTAATACTTTTTAGAAAACATTTCTTTTTCTTTTAACTAATGCTTTTCATATTACTAATAAATAGATAATTAATAAACATTTCTAAACTATATATTTTCATAATATAGTTATTACTATTCATTCCCTACATTCCAAAGGCGAGACAATAACAATCATATTAAATAATAATAATGATGGCATATTGTTGTTTGGTAAAACTCAGTCTTTCTTATAATGCTGGATAAACTAAATCTTTCATGCATTCAAAAATATAAAATATATTTAGTTAAATTATTAAATATATCATAAATTTTTGGAATGATATATTCCCTTCAACGTTTGGTGTTGCGTGTCATACATTCTACCAAATATGATGTTCATATTTTAAAATTTTACGGTGTTACATTCTCCCCACCTTAAATAAATTATTTCATCACAATTTAAACATTATCTGGAAAATCATATTTTTTACATTTTTAAATTACATTGTTTAAAAAAACATCATAAAAGGGTTCTTAAAATATGCTCTTAATAAAAGAGAAAAGGGGTGTACAATTCTTATAACACATAACTAGGTTTCTATATAAGAGAACATCTGTGGAAAGTAAATATGTGGAAATGGAAGAAAAGTTTAAATAATTACATATAGTGATTTATTTCATTGACCACAAGAATGTGAATTACTAATAAAAAGTTAAGGGGATCAAAACAATAAATCTGTGATGGTTTAAATGATCATCTGATTCATCAGATATGAATGTAATAGGGTAACATTTTTTATTTCAAGATCATTTTCTTAATGTTGATGAATTGTTTTACTACCTAATAATATAAAGAATTATACTTACTTGATACATTTCTATTTTATAAGAACAATTTCATCATTTGGTTTTTCTTTAATAAATTTCCAATTCATCATTTATTTTTAGAAATAAATATCAAAAAAAATGATTTTTTATTCTTGAAGTAGTAAAATTTACATTTAATGGACCATAAGATCCATGAAAGAGTGAAAATTCATTCCATCTATCTATAACTATTTTTCAATTGTAGCACATATTATCCAATAAATTAATATATAACCTCAAAATTAACATTGTTGGTTCATCATTAATATTTATTTTTAAATTAGAGTACCTAAAAACAATGACATACTAACCATTACATCATTTAGGATAGTGTTAGGCATAAAATCTTTAATGTCCTTCAATCATAGGTTTAATCCCCATTGCCTTTCCAGATGCAATTATTTTTCACCCAACATGTGATTTTTTTCATTTATAATTAATATTATTCCTATAATGTTCCTAGAAAATATATGATCGACATCCTTGAAATAAAATTAATAATTAAATAACCTTTCATAAAGGTTTTCAATAAAAATTTAAAAATATATAATAACCATATTTTACTGTTATTAAAATTTCATTAATGATCATATCTATTGGATCAAGAAAGAGAGAAAAAAAAGACTATAAATGGTGGTACAACATGTTGTTCCATTTATTAAGGATGATGCCAATATACTCTTATGAATGACATGTTGGTTATATGACGCTTGTATTTAATAACTATCTCTTTGTTCATTAATTTGGTAGCTCTGATAAATGATTATAACATTCTTACTTACTCATACCTTGCCTCCTCATCACATTAATCATGACTCATACATTTACACATTTTTTATCCCTATTAATTCAATGTTATTTCTTATGAATTCCCCATCCAATAGATACTATTTAACTACTACAGCTATGGGAAACCACAATTCTTTTTCATTCCCAAGTGTGTTATAAAATTTAACTCACACATAAAACTTTACTTACATATATATATATACATACTCTAAAATATTCAGAAATAATATATATCTTCATGTTTTTTATATTAATAACTACTCTTGGTATAGGTTCTAGCCAATAGCTGGATTTTCCAATTACAATGATTCCTATATTTTCATAAACACATGTAAGTTGACATGTTGTAATACATCCTTCTCTAGATTTTATAGGCATGTGGATGTGCATGATTATATTTAAAATTTAAAAATATTTTTCATGTAATATCACAATAAATTTGAGTAAAAATGGTTGTTGTAAAAAATTCACAACTACTTACAATAGCCAAAAATATAGTTTAGTTTACTTACTTGAACAGTCATTATGCCCCCAATAAAATTCACATTGTGTTTTTGATATTGATAGTACATTTTTAATAACTCCTTTTATTAAATTATGATGATCAAATAGAATATTTCAATATTGGATATCCTTCTAATGTTTGTTAGTATTGTGGTTCACTTTTTGGGTTTTAAAAGAGAAATAAGAAATGCATAAACAAATGTTACCCATGATTTTCTTTATGCTTCTTGTTGGGAAATATTTCATTGGAATTTCTCTTGGAATGTCCATAATAACTTTGTACATTGGTATTCAATCATAATTCTTCTAAGTCTAGAGAATTACTAGAACACATGAATATTTACAATTCTATGTTTTCATTAATGTAAATGGGGAGAAGGTCTATAGGTAGGTCAACAATGGTTGAGATCCCAAGATATTCATATTAAATGGAAAAAACTACAACTACATAGGTAGTTTGTGTCCTCCTAATGGAAAACCACCATGGTGTTCAAAACTATACATGTAATACACAATAAATGAGTCTCATAATAGGGTTTGGGATATCAAGTAATGGATACAGTGACATAAAACTTACCAACTACTTTTGAAATTGCAATGCTTATTATTGGTGATATTTAATATCTAAACTAGAAAAGAGATATAATCATTCAAATAAAATGTGGTTATTTACAATGCATCAATGAGATTCACCCATTGTATCATCTATTACAATATCCATTTATTTTCACTGGTGTCCAAGATGGATATGTTGATAAAAAAACTCATCTTGCTACATCTTTCACTATATATACTAAACTCTAAAAGGTAATAATGAGAGAGTAATTCTATTATCACTTTTAGTTCCATTATAATGATGAATCAACATTAATATGTTCTATAATTTTATTCCTATAATTTATTATCCATCCTTATACAATTATTGAGTCTCAAAGACTTTATTTTATTCACTTCAATCAAAATATCTTGAGGGATGAACTGTACAATGGTTTGCAAGATTCATTCCTTTGAGGTCATTTTGATGTGTCTTCATGTGGGAAGCATAAAATTTTATATTATATATTTACTTGTGGTCCAAGGTATATGATTCAGAAATACCAAGATTCTATTTCAAATTATAATTGGGTAGGATATCTATATTTGTTTTTAATATTTACTTGTAATCCAAAGTGGCCTAAAATTACTAGATTTGTTACACATAACAATCTTTGTCCACCATACTTCCCTCAAATATTATAAAGAGTCTACAATATCAAGTTTTACTATATAATGAGAGATTTATGAGATGGATGTTTCTTTAGAAAGTCACGAGCAGGTTACTTTCTTCTTAGCTATTATTCTTCAAGTTTTATATTTTCTTTATTATTGTTTCATATTCTATTTTGTTTAATTAATCCCACTCTTTTCCATGGAGTTTTTTATACTATGGAGTTTTAAGGATTTTGGCTTCCTCTTTTGTACATTATATTATTTATATTTCGTGAAAAAAAATTCAATACTCTTTCATACATTAACAAATTTATTTGTGATGAAACTCCAAATAAAGGTACATTCATAAAAATTCATGAAATTGTTAAAAACATTTTGATCTATGGACCTTGTGATGATTCTAATCATATCTTTCCTTTTATGAGAAATGGAAAATATACAAAATTTTATCCAAAAATTTTTGTTTCACATATGACTATTGATGATGATGGTTATGTCATATAATAAAGATATAATAATGGAAGCACGATCCTCAAAAATGGTGTTCCTTTGGATAATCGGTTTATTATACCATATAACCCTATTTTTCTATTAATCTATCAAGCTCATCTCAATATCAAAGTTTAAAATCAATCGACTTCTATAAAATAACTTTTTAATTATAATATCAAGGTTCATGATCATCTTAAAGTAGCAGTTTATGAGACTAATAGAAGACACTTGTCATACAATAATGTAGATGAGATTAAGAATAATTATGAATACCATTACATATCTCCTTATGAGGATTCCCGAAGGATATATTCTTATGATATCCATTATATATATCCTCCAGTAGAGAGGTTTAATTTCCATTTACCATTACAGAATAGTTTTACCTACACTAACAGTGATAATATTTAAGATATCTTGAGTAAGTGAAACATTTCCAAAACAATGATTACTTCTTCGTTTGAAGAAAATGTAACATACCTAGAAGGAATAAGTATAATATATTCTGAATTAACAATGAGATTTTTCTACCACTCTCAATATAAAAAATGGTATCCCAAAAATTAGGGATTCTGAATTAGTAGACTATAGTATGTGCTGCCAACAACTAAAAAGCTATATTACTTGCGGAAATTGCTTACAAAGATCATAGGTGCAACTTTTTATGAAGATATTAAAATTGTGAACAACATTAGCCATGGAACATTCAAATAGGAATTTATTTCTTTGGTATCACTAGCTAATGACATAGAGCTTATTGAAGTTATAAAATAGGTGTCAACTTGGGCTATGGGACAGTCTCTATGCACACTATTCTCTAGCATGTTTTTCTAAAACAACATATCTCAACCAGACATTATTTGGCATGAAACATGAAACATACTAAATGAAAAAATTATATATTCCCAATGATAGAGGCTACAAATACAAGGTATCCAATTTATTTTATGTCTAATTTTATAAATGAATATACATTCTTGTAAAGAAATATATCTCTCCAGTATATTTCTTAAATTTATAACATCATCAGTTATGAAATTATATTTACTTATTTTATTAAATCTCATATAAGCTTCTCATATCCATATAAAAACATTATTTCAAGGTACTGAAAAAAACCATGATGGACAACTTGCATCTAGTTTTAGTAATCCAGTAACATTTTTGGAATACAATATCAAAAGGTTAAATTTATTCTTCCTTTAAAAAATTGAAAATGATAAATGTTAAACATTAAACAAATGATATTGTTCCTATAGTGGTATAGGTTTTATGTGGAAAGGAAAACATATCTTTTTTCATACAGCTACCTAAAGTAAAAAATTATGTAGGACGTCTAATATTTTTTCAATTGTTATGTACAGAAAATATTGAATTTGTAATGTTTCATTTTCCTTAGATATCCTAGAAAATATTCATACTTACTACTTTTGATTGTAAAATTTTTTTTCTAAAAAAATCAATAATCCAAATCATATAAAATACATATTATTTTGTTCTTATATCGGTATAGTTTGTTTGGGAACACGTGTTATGCATCTTTCTTATAACTTCATTACCTTTATATTTAATGAAAATTAATTACTATACTATGTTTTTATATTTTATTCAGAATAGTTCAATGTTCAAATAATAGAGATTTGTGTCACCCATAGTACCAAAGGTTGCTTATAAACATATATCACTATGATACACTACATCAATTTATACCTATAATTTTGTTACACTTCATAATAAAAATTATTTTTGCAATATTAAATTATATAATTTTAGGATATTAACTCATTTTTTTTTATATTTCACACTCACTGAATAATTTTTTTTGTTTACAATCCTAAGGATTTCGTGTTATTGACAAGATTTTATCCTGTTGTATTATTGAATGATTACTAAACTCTATCTAATGTGTTTAATTGTTAACTTCATACAAATTAATAAATTATACTTCATAATTTTTTTGACTATAGTAAACTTTTATAATAGTACTCTAACACTATTTATTAATTATCTATATTTGACACTCACTAATCATAAAAGACAAATGTATTCTTTTCTTGAAATTGACATCATTTTACCAAACAATGTTAGATCTCTTCATTGTTATCTTCCAATAAAAGTTCTAGATTTTTTAATTGATACTCAATGAAATCATTTAGTTTCATAAGAACTAAATTATAATAGAGAAAGCATTAGGAATGAGTACATAACGTTATATAATAGTCTTACTATTAAATAGAAAGAGGTGAAGGGTGTCATTATGTCTTCATTAGCATAGGGGTTGGGGGTTTCTTTTTCTTGCATGGATATTGAGGCAAAAGTAAGACTTTCATTTGGATAGTATTAACATCTCTATTATGGTAAGAAGATAATATTATTCATCCAATTGCTTCCAATGTAATAGAATCATTACTCCTTCCTAGTGGGAGGATAGTGCATTCTAAATTTCATATTCCTATCTCTATTTCTAAGCAGTCAATTTTTAATATTTAGTAACATAGTGAAATTGAAGAACATATTCAATTAACAAATATAATTATTTGGTATGAGGCACCTATGACACATAAATACTATTTTGAGTCCCTTGATCATACATTTAGAGATATAATTTCATGAAAAAATGAAAATTCTTCAAATTTACCATTTGGTTCTCTAATAGTTATCTTCAGTGGGGATTTTAGGAAAATACTACCTATAATACTAGGTGGTAATAAAAATGACATTATTTTTTCAAGTAAATAATCATCAAATCTATGGAAATATATTTATGATTTAACTTTGACAAAGAACATGATATTTTATCCCACTTCTTCAACTAGTGATTTAGATGAAGTATATCAATTTTCTAAATGGACTTTGGATATCGATGAAGGTCACACTAAAGTGAATAATGATGGTGAAGAAATCATTCATATTACATTAACATATCTTCTTACATCCTCTAAAACCCTAATATCTACAATTATTGAATATATATACCCTAATTTCAGTTATAAATATAGTGATGTTAGTTATCTGAAAGACTGTACAATATTAGCTCCAACCTTTGATTTTGTTCAAGAAGTAAATGAATACATGATGTCTCTAGGATGTTATAAAAGCATAGATTACTTCATCTATAATTTATTTTATAATGCAAGTATTTATATAGATAGTCCAAAGAACGTATACACAGTTGTTGTGTTAAATGGTATCAACATATCTGGGTTGGATTCCCACAAAATTACACTAAATATTAGGGTACCCATTATGTTTCTTTGAAATTTATATCAATCTATTGGTTTTTATAATAGTACTCATATAATTTTTACACCCATGGGTGACCATATAATTGGAGAACAAATTTTAAGTGGTTTTTATTCTGTGTATTTTACATTCATTACAAGAATAAATATAACCCAACCTGATGGTAGATGGCCTTTAAAATTAAAAATAAGACAATATCCTTTGATTGTTTCATATGATATGACTATTAACAAAGGTTAAGACCAATCAGTGTCTTTTTTGGGTTATATCTTTAGAATACTCTATTCTATCATGGTCAAATGTATGTCTTTGTATCAAGGGTAATGTCACTAAAAGTTTTGAAAATAGTATTTGGTGATAACAATAACATAGTTTGTGATTCCACACAAAATATTTTCTACGACGAAATATTTGATTACTTTTCTTATGTATATTTTAAATTAAAATGTTTCAATTTCAATGTTGTTTACCATTTCAGATATGTGTACATTCATTGTTTTCATTATTTCTTAATACATTTTATTTGTAAACAAATTCAAAATTTATTAATTTTCAAAAATGTCCCAATCAATTACCCCATTGAATGATATTACCCTTGAGGCTGATGAAATGCTAAAGATACAAGTTCTTGTTTTCAATGTGTGGTGTAATTCATCGTCCAATTACTCCAATGATGTTATTGTTTTTGATCTTATTCTTGGATATGAACATGTGAGTTAACATTTTAAAAATAATTTTTTTTTCAATTTTAGTATTATCAGGTAGACATAGTTCATTTCAATATACAATAATATTGTCCTTTGATAAATTTTTTTGTATTTTACTCAACATTTAAAAAAACCATCTATAGGGAACAAAGATTCAATTTATAATTAGTAGCTGTCAAATTATATCTATGTAAAAATAGCTATTTTGTGAAGTATTGTGCTATACTATACAAAATTTCTTAATTACTGAAAATTAAAGAAGCTACTTGGAAACCAAACATGTCTGCCAAATACTATTTACATCAATGATGCATGTTCATCCATGTAATGCAAAAATTCCATTATTCAGTTTTTTTCTTCTATTGATGACATTATTCAAAGAAGGGTTCTGAAAGAATGTTTAATATTTACATTTTATTACTAATTCAATTTATATATTTTTTTACACTTTCACAAAAAATTTACTACATATAAAGGAAAAAATCACTCTTCTATAGAAAATGCACTCACTGTATACAATTAACTATTACATTTATATGTACCACACTTTATTAAATTACGAATGACTTTGTCTTTGAAATAATTCTAAATTTCTTTAAATAGTGTTTTGTTCTTTCTTATCTATTTTGTAAATTTTTAAACATCCAAATTACTCACATCCTCTATAATCTATGGGTAATTCAAACATGAAAATTAAAATTGTTTTAGAGGATTAATGTTTAGTTATTATGCCTTATTAGATTACATTACCAAAAAATTACATTTAACAATAGTGTTTCTTTATTTTCTTACAGAGGGTTACAAGTTAACTTCTTTTTATGGGGTGAATATGTAAATGAAATGTCACGTTACTTAGAAAACAATTACAAGTTATCTACTATTTTGATATTAAAACTTTTCAGTGCAAAGAGATTGAATAGTGTTCTTCTATCTATACTGTACATTTTTTCTGTTTTAATTTTTTGTTAGTTTTGTAAGTTACTTCAGCACTAATCTCTTTGATTTTGTTTTCAAACTACTTTAAACCTCTGTTATTGTCACAACTACCATTATTGCAAAAAAAATCTTTTCAACCTAGATATTATATTGGTAGAAACCTTCAACAGCAAGTGCATTTTACCTAATATTACTTTTGAATTTTTAATGTTTCAGTCACTCTACACCAGATATTTAATCTCTATAATTCACTATTTAAGTAGTCTTATCTTATATAATTATTAGTTCTGGGATGATAATTCCATCACACTTTCATATTCCATCATCATCATATCCCAGTAGTTCTTCTACAGTAATACTGCATTGGAATACCAAAAAATCCCTTTATGATGTGAAAAAAGTGTCAAAAGGTTTTTAATATATCTTGAAATTTGAAATTTTTTATGGAGTGTTATGTAATATAAAAAATATTTCCTTCTCTATTCTAAATATTATTATTTTCTAAATCTTTTGTATCCTACAAGGTTATTATTTGTAGCCACAATACAAAAAAATTAAAGCACCCACAACTAGTTTTATGAATCATGAAACTCTTTAATGATGAAATTTTACACTTTATTTGGAAAAATTTGGTTTCAGAATTAAAAAATGTCTCCTAATATCACTACTCCCAGGTCTTCATTTTTTTTCTTAATTTCTTTTTCTTACATAAAAATTTGGTTAGTATTAAATCATAATATTTTATTTGAACCACTGGGCAATCATAATTTTAAATCTGATAGATATATTTTGTAACTGATGGTGACCAGTTGAACAGATTCAATTTTAGTTGTACTATTTTAAAAAACAAGTAATTAAATTCATAAGTAAAATAGTTTGAGAGTTGAGATATGGTTTTATAAAAGTATGAATATATAAATTTTTATATAATTTCAATCTATATTAGGTTTATTTAAACTAATATTGCTTTTCTTTTTCTAATTAGGATGTTAATGAGTATGGTTTTCCTACAAATTTTAATATTTTCAAATCAAAAAAAATTTGTGTTATCACTTGATGTATCAAATGAAAATATTAAAAACTATCACCATTGATTATAACAAAACACATACAATTTAATTTTCATCAGTTAAAATGAAAATTGCCTTAACAATTTGAATTACATTATTTTAGGAAATCAGGTACTACTAATTAGATATTCCTAAATTTCTTTGAAAGCATAAACTATAAAACATTACTCTTTTTATAATTTTTATATTGGACCATCATAGTAGTGGATCTTCATGATTAAGTAGTGGAATTGAACAAAACTAGGTAGAATTGTTTTTAATTTCTCGAATTCAATTTTTTATCAAGTAAATATCACCTTATTGCAATATTCATTTTTTCCTTGCATCATAGGATCATCAGAGTGGTGTATATTTTTGAATAACATTGAATAATGAAATAGGATTTCTTACATTAACTATAGATATTTCATCTACCTAGGTATATAAATTTTTTCTTGAGTAAATGTTATTTTCATGACATCATTATAACTACAAAAATGAATTTTTATGTCTTTTTCATTTTTTATATATTTAAAACATACAGTTCTTATCATCATCCCAAATAGCTATTTGTAAAAATTTAATTTTTGATTATATGATTAAAATTTTCAAGTATATTTGTTATTAATTCTTTGAACTACATTATATTTAAAAAAACCTATTGTGTGATTTTGAAAATGAGGATAGGGTGAAGTATAATCTTCAATATATCTAGACACAGCGGTTATAATAATCCATGCTAGATAACTGCACACCCGAATGAAGAAAAACTTACCAAAAAAAGTGAAATATGACTGAATTTTTCTTTTCAATTTCAAGGTAATACTACATCTTGATTGTTTATTTTAATTTCATATTTTTTCTGAATTATTATTTATGGATTTAAGTGTATTTGTTTACGCAATTTACATAATGGTTGTTTTAACATGTTTACCATGTTTTCTAAAGGAGTCTCTAGCATGGCTTCTACATAACATATGTTATGTTTTCTCTATTTAGTTTTATATAGACATGTTTTACGCAGTCATATGTATTGACTCCATTTTCAATACCAACTGTTGTATGACCCTAGATTTATTCCATGTATTCCTTTTCAAGTTTATGTATTTTCTATGTTCCATAACATGTTTAAAACTTCTATTTCATATTTCAACTTCTTTAAAATGATAACAATCAAAAAATAACACTCATTGAAGTATAAAATTAAATCATTGTTGCTCTATAAAATTTAACATATCAATGAAATTTTTATGATTGAACACATTCTGAATTATGCCTTCAATAGAAACTTAAAGTATAGACAATTAGTTGAAAATGGAAGGAGAACCACATGACATGAATTCAAAAAAATTGTCACTCAAAATTCAATTTTTACATAACCATTAGTTAGGAAAATGGTATACAGATCCACCTTTGGCCTCGATTAGATATTATATTATTCAACAACTATAGATCTAAAACTTTCACACACTATAAGTGGATAGGAATGCATCCTAAAATCTAAATTCATTAAAATTGGAACTATTATTGTAGCTAGAATGATTACCTAAATTTGAACATCTTCCATCCCCATAACTTTTCTTCATACTGAAATATATGTTATGTGCCCATTTACATGCATATGAATCCACTATTGGTTATTTTGTTTTGGGAGGGGTTTATGTGTCTCATCCTTTTTAGGGATGGCCATAGATATTATTTAGGGTAGGGGTTGTAATGATCATACTGGAAAGTGGACAGTCATGTTAGAGGAGAATTAATATTTTGGAGCTTCATAGAAGATCCTCCAGTAAGACAGCATTAGGATCTATATTCCTCTAGCAGGACTGTATTAGGATACTTATATGCCTTCCCATACTTCCTATAACTATGTTTTAGTGGGAAAAATATCAACAAGTTTCCATTTATTTTCTATAAATAATCTGGGGTTATTCATGTAGATATTTGGTTAACTAAGAAAAGAAATCATTTATTCCAAGATACCTAAAATGATAATTAATGGATAATTTGATAAGGAAATTAGGCCCAAGGTACAAGGGATATCACCTAAATAAGATAAGAAAATAAAATTACTCCTTCTCCATAAAAATGAATAAATCAATGAACTATTTATTGATAAACACAATCTTAATCCTTTCTTCAATGGCAGTTTAGAGTATATAAAATTAGATGAAGAGGGAATGAATAGCTCAAAACATGCTTTCAGTATAGAAATACATTCATTATTATTTATTATGATCACTTATGTTTCATTAAAACATTCTATTTATAGATTTCAATATTCATTAGTATTCATTATTATTTTTAAAAATTATTGTATTTATAGATAAACATGTTGGAAGATTTTGAAGTTGAATATTTAGTACACAGGCATAATGTGATTGTCCCATTATACAACTTCAACTGACTGTCAAATTACTGACAAATTACTGCACATATAAACATCAAACTTTTTACTAAATTTATTGATCGACTGTTTATCATTATCTATTAAAATTTACCATTTTCACTTTTCACATATTTACTATTAACCAATGTCCATTATTTTAGTTTTCTATCACTTTTTATTTCACTATACAAACTACTATTTTTTTAATGTTTTTTAAAATGTATTTCTTTCTTGTAAGTGAAATATCCATCCTCAAAAAAATTAAAAAACACCATTCCATTAGATTTATCCATTATTTTTTCTACTATTTTAACTTTCTCCATATTATATCCACTTTTATTACAATATTATGTACCACTAATTCATGATTTAAATATATTCAATATTAATGTTCATTATTAACTTTGAAAGATAGTATTTTTTTATTTAAAATAAATTTTGATCCATATCGTTATGATAACACATAGGTGAGTAATAGTTATTATGAAAAAATCCCACTATATGTAGTATAATTATATTATTATATCATCATAGTTTAATAAAAATTTAAGGAGGTGGGGAAAGAAGTAAAATAAACACACTTTCTGAAGAACATTTCCTTTTTGAGTATTCTCTTTAGGATTTCACTAAATCCTTAAAAGGATAGATTTTTTGCCAAAATAAGGCATCTAATATTAGGGGAACAAATTTGGGAAGTGATTTGGGTAGTTCTTGAAAATACTAATTAGGTGTGAAGTTTTGAATAAGTGAGGGGAGTGAGTGCCTTTTTATAGTTGAGGAAGAGTGGCATTCTAGTAAATACTTAAATGTATTCACTATTGGGAGGTCAGTATTAACTAAAATGGTTCTAAAATTGATAATTATATGTTTGAAGGGATGATATGGTCGATATAAACCTCTACCACACAATTAAACACATGTACTAAATATTTTTTCATTGTTATCTATATTTCCTTTTTTTTACAATTTTGGTTTTTCACTGCCATAACTAATTTTCCAAACCAAGAAATTTATCCTTTAAGTATAAATTAAAGTGAGCCTTATTAGATAATTTAGGATCACTGATTATAAATATTAGATCTAATTTATCAAATAAGAATCCTTTATTTTTTGATTATTTATTTTAACACAGGTGTTTGATTGTTCAAAAACACAGTTTTAATAATAACTATGTTAACATAGTTTTTACTATTTAGATGTCATTATAGTCATTATAAAGGAATAATTAGTCCATAAATAGAATATAAATGATATTTATTTTCATTTAAAAATAACATGTTAGAATGTAGTATTTTTAGTAATTTTAAATAATTTAATAAAATGGAATTTATCATAAAACAATATTAATGTCAATTTTAACATTAATCATTAAAAATGAATTTAAAAATATCAATACAATGATATATTTATAATCTATCATTTTTGAACTTGTGTAACATTATATATTAATTCATAAAATAATTGAACACAATAATTCATTCAATTTTATTCAATTTTATTATTTTTAGAATCAGTTATTTTATTTATTTTATTAACTATTTAATTATTTTGTTGGTATTTATTAAGCATTTTAAGTAACTAATTCATCTCTAGAAATTAAAGATAAATTATAATGATAAATGAACATGTTTATATTTTAAAATAATATGTAAAATTTAGCATATTTTTTATTTTTCCTTATCCCAAATCATTTTTTATATTAAAAGTATGAAAAGTATATTTTTTTACTTTTTCATTAATTAACATATTATATGGGTCATATTCGAATGAAAGTGTAAAGGAATTGTCATAGTTTAGATAAATTGATGTTAGTGTTCTTGATTAACTTATTCAATAAAATTAAGATAATATTTTAGGGCAATTTAACTCTTATCATTCCAGTTTAACCCCTTAGTAAACCCATTTTTTACCTTAACCCTAGTAATTAATTTTTACTTCATTCACTATTCATATAGGGAAACAATAACATGACCTTATTAAAAATTATATATAATGATGATTAAAAATATGGAATCAATTTTTCCAAATTCAATTCATTTAATAGGAATAAATTATATTTAAAATTACTCTCAAAGATACGATAAGAAAGCAGGTGTTTAAAGTCAAAAATGTTAAAAATTTACAATGTTTTTATATTTAAGATCTGTACAGAAATAATTATAATTACCTAAATTTTATTAATTTATATATAATTTTAATAATTTCAATTTGAAACCAATTAATTATATTTATTAGCATTATAAAAAATTTCAATGAAAATGTCGTTTTCAATTAAAATCCATTATTTTTCACAATTCATCAAAAAATTAAACTTCATAGAATAATATCAAAAAATCAACTTAAGATAGTTTTGGAATTAAAATTTCAAAAATTAATTTTATTTTTTCAAATTAATTTTCTTAAAGTGTTAAAAATTAATTTTACATTATGTGTGTAATGTACGACTAATCCGTCTTTTAAAAAATACTTCTTTTCAGAAAACAATTTTTTCAAAAAAGTAATTATTATTTTATTGTTAATAAATAGATAATTAATAAAAAAATTAAACTATATATCTTTATAAGTTATTTAATCATATTCATTCTCTACATTCCAATGGTGAGATGATAATTTTCATATTAAATAATAATAGTAGTAGTATATTATTATTCGGTAAAACTCACTCTTGCATGTAAAACTGTTTAAAATCAATATTTAATGCATTAAAGAATATAAGATATATTTATCTAAAGTATTAAATGTATTATAAATTATTTGTATTTTATATTCCTTTCAATGTTTTTTGTTCCATGTCATACACTTTATCTAATATGATGTTCATATTTTAGAATTTTAGGGTGTTACATTCTCCCCACCTTAAAAAAATTATGTCGTCACAATTAAAACCTTATCTCTAAAATCATGTTTATGACATTTTTAAATACCATTTATAAAAAATACACATTATAAAAGGTTTAATAAAATATCCTCTTAATAAAGAGAAAAGGGATGTACAAGGGTTATAACACATAACTAGGTTTCTACATAGGAGAACATTAGTGGAAAGTGAGTATGGGGACATGGAAGAAATGTCCAAATAATCATATAGAGTGATTGAGTTCACTGATCAAAATAATTTAAATGATCAATCGAAATATAAGGGGATCAAAACCATAAATTTTTTATGGTTTAAAAGACTATTTGATCCATCGAATGTGAATATAGGGTAACATTTTTTATTTCAAGATCATTTTCCAAATATTGATGAATTTTTTACTATTTAAGAATATAAACAAATATACTTACTTGATACATTTCTATTTTATAATAACAAATTCATCCTTTGTTTTTTCTTCGATCAATTTCCAATTCATCACTTATTCCAAGAAATAAATATCAAAAAATGAATTTTTTATGCTTGAAGTAGTAAAATTTTATTTTAACGGATTATAATACCCATAAAAGAGTGAAAAGTCATTCCATCTATCTGCAAATATTTTCCAAAACCAATATTGATAGCATATGTTATCTAATAAATTTATCTCTAACCTCAAATGTAACACTTTTGGTTCATCATTAGTTTTTATTTTTAAATAGTTTACCTAAAAATAATGACATACTAACTAGGACATCACGTAGGCTATCATTTGGTGCAATATCCTTAAATTCCTTCAATCATATGTTCAAGCCCCACTGTATTTTCAGATGCAACGATTTTTCACCCAACATGTAGTTTTTTATTTTTATTATTAATATAATTCCTATAAAGTTCCCAAAAAATATGATGTCCATCCTTGAAATAAAATTAATAATTAAATAAATTTTTACTATGGTTTTCAATATAAATTTTTTAAAAATTTTCTAATATACGTATTTTACTATTATTATAATTTCTTTAATGGTCATATTAACCCTAAAAGATTTAAATACCTCTAAATTATGTCTATAAATGTAAATAAATTATTCATAAAATAACTTTTCTTCTAAAACACATGCTTTCCACAAATTCCTACCAAAATATATTTATTCTTGGTGGACTCCCATTACTTATAACCCAAAATGAGGTTTTTAAGAATGTGAAATTCTAATCAATATTAATCTCATAAACCATGATAGTATCCATAACTCTTATTTTAATTAATACATATATGATTATAAAATAGTGGAAATATGTTTCATGATTCTTATAACCAAAATACCACTCATAAAATACTTTAGAAAAAAAAAATCAATCCCAATATATAGATACTATTCTATTTTATTTCCACATAGGCCTTTTCACATTATAGGGTTTAACGAAGGTAATTCCTGGTCATTATCAATTCAATCCACTCATTGAAGTTTGTAAATAAAATTTGATTTATCCTACGAATATCCCCCATGAGTGTCAAACTGGGTATACAGTAAGGCCCACTGTCATGTACTAAGTAATGCTCAAGTAATGCCTGATACACCCTTTTCGGAGCTATTACTGTCACGACCCGTCCTCGGGGCCCGTGCCGTGACTACCCCAAGCCCGCCTTCCATAGGCTAGGGGATGGAGACTAGCACCAAAGGCGTAAATCCCAATCAAAAGGGAAGGAATTGCCGTTAAAAAACGAAATCACACACAAACAGAGTACAAGCAGAAGATACACTAAGTAAAGCAGTATAACAAACATACTGAAAGTACGAGGGGCTGGAAATAAAAGCCCAAAAGAAAGATACAATCATGAAGTAACAACCAACTCTACTTAGGTATATGCCCATACATACACCTAAGTCATCAATTCTAGTTCAGCTCCAACATCTGAGCCCAAGTTCGATCACGTCCACATCGGATAGTACAACCCAATTCACAAAGAAAAGAACAACTCAATCCACATAGGGAAGCACAACCCAATCCACAAAGGAAAGAACAACAAATCCACGTAGGAAACAAGTCAATCATATCGAAGATAATGATTGGAAGTCAAGACTCAGCTCACACAGGTATACTTCTTCGTAAGGTGATAGAGATGATCAGATATAGCCACTGATTCAACTAAGCTGGGAACTACGTAGGATACTAGACCAGCTAAGCTGCGGGACCCACATAGGATACAAGACCAGCTACTATGTCAGACCCACGTAGGATACAAGTACAGAGTCAAATACTGTCGGACCCACGTAGGATACAAGAACAGTAGTACTGCCAGACCCACGTAGGATACAAGAACAGTAGTCATCATTGTCGAACCCATGGAGTATTTCAGTATGGTCATCATCGCTTCTGAACCCACGGAGGATTTCAGTGCAGTCTTCATCGCTGTCGAACCCACGGAGGATTTCTGTGCAGTCGTCATCGTCGTCGCAGTCGCAGCCAGCTCTAGGGTTCCCGCACACAGCACGCTCGTTTCCGGGATGGTCTGCTCCACGAGCCAAGGGGTTCGATACATCAACTGACACGTAGTCTACAGTTGATGTATCCCAGAGTTCCGTCTCGTCGATAGGAACTCAACACGACAGACGGCGCGTCAATTGGACGCCCGGTCTGAGAGTTATTGTCTTTTTCGTTCTAGGGTCCCAGTTGGTTTTTAAGTCAAAACCAACCCGATCGTACTCCAATTGCATCCAAATCTCGAGCGGAGTAAGCAAAAAGGTCGGTCTCACTAAGAGGAATCCAACAAAGTCGACGGCACGTCAATCGGACGTCCGGAGCTCAAGTTATAGGTGTTTCCGCTCCGAGGGCCCGGTTGGTTTCGTGTTCGAACGAACCCATCTGTACACAAAGTTCTCTGAAACCTTGAGTGTAATATATCGAAACGATCGTCTCGATCCAAGGATGGAATCTCAACTGACGGTGCATCTATTGGAGGTATGTAGCCCAAGTTACGGGCATTTAAACGAACATGTCCGGTTTTAGGGGGTTTTGGGCCCGGACCGACCTGGCCTGAGACCCCCTGGGTCGGCCCGAACCGGGTCAACCCGAACTGAGTCAGGGTCCGGACCATCATGGCGCGGCCCGGCCCGGCCGGCACGGCCTGGCCTCGCCGACGCGGCCCAGCCCGGCGAGGGCGCCACACACCGCGTGAACGTGGAAGGGGGGAGCCGCCACCCCTTCGGACCGAACGGCGAACCTGCGTGGGGGGGGGGGGGTCCACCCTGCCACGTTGACCGGGGGTCAAACCCCCAGTTTTCCGGATCTGGCCCGCCATAACGGCCGGCCAGTGTACCACGCGGGACCGGTTGGTCCCGCCTTCCATGCACCGGCGGCCGGCGGTTCCGGCTGCCGCTCGCTGCTCCGCAGAGGCCAAAGGTCGCGGCCTTGGTCCGACCGATGCGGCGTGACGGTGTCGCACCCCTCCGTCGCAACCCACTCCGGCCACGGCCCTCCTTGGTTTCTCGGCGCCGCGCCCTTCCGCCGCAGCCCGACTCCGGTCGCGGCTTCTTTCATCCTCAACGACGCGGCGTGATGGCGTCGTGTTTCTTCACCGCGCTCCTCCTTGTTTCTGTGCGGTGCCGTTGCACCGCGCCGCCTTCGTTCGAGCCGCAACGAATACAACAACATGGGGGGAGGAGGATCGGCCGTGTTCGGGTGGTCCGACCTCCCCCCGTTAAATTATAACAGGCGGCCAATATAATAAAAACCATCTTCGACAAGAAAGCACAAATTTAATCCATTAAATTTGAACTTGAACCCCTACATCGATGGATTCGTCGAACGGGGATTATTACGGGAAAAGAATGCCGCGGAAGACGGCATCGCGGAAGACGGTGTCACGGATCGAGGCTCCGTAAGCATCGTCGGTGTTCGCCCGATAAAGGATGTGGCGCATCGTCGTTCTCCGGAAAAGGCGTCTCTCACCGGCTGCGGAGAGGAGACAAGGTGGCATGGCGATCTCCCCTTGCGGTGACAGAGTTCTTCGTCATAGACTCGGTGTTCTTCATGAAGAAGATGAAGTTCTTCAAGACCGTGAGAGTTCTATCCTTATTTCCACACAACGAATCAACCCCCCCCCAATAAAATAATACATTGTATTATTTTATTATCACACACACATGCCAACATTAAAATTTCAAATTTTAAACAAAAATCACATTCAATTAAATGACTTAATTGAAGAGCGTTTAATAATCAAATTAATTTTGAGGGTTGACTTGTCATTAAATTTGGGGTGTGGGTGAGTTACAAATTAATGGGGGTTTTCCAACTTAATGGGAGGTTTCAGAAAATTGAAAAGTTGGGGATCGTGTGGTCCCCACCCTAACTTCCTTGCATCTTCCTTTTCCACAACGCTTAACCATCGGTAAATAAATAAAAATAAATGGTAAAACAATTTTATTTTTATTCCTCACATTTTTAACATCTCCTCCCGATCAAACGCAACTCCAGGAAAAGTCTTCCTAAGAAATTACCGGCGCTACGATTCCATCGGTGCCCTTGGATTTCGATTCTGAGCACCGGTTCAAAAGTTAGGAAAACCCACTTGTCCGTTCACTGAACGTACCCGAGCTAAACTTCAGAAAATAATTCCGGGCACACTAGGACTCAGAATCATGTGTCGTCAGAAACTACATACTCATAAAATACCAAAGTAAATTAATAAAAAAAAATCCCTTGAAATTTACGGGTTTTTACATTACTCCCACCTCAGGGCTTTACGTCCTCGTAAAGATACATCACCAACTAGGGAAAAACAAATGAGGGTACTGAGCATGGATCTGAGCCTCCTGCTCCCAAGTGATCTCTTAGAGGTTCTCGTGCTGCCATATGATGCGTACTAGAGGAATAGACTGCCCACGTAGGACCTGCTCTTGTCGATCCTAGATCTCCACCGGGACCTCTTCAAAAGTCGCCCCATTGTCAATGTCCAGCTCCCCATAGTTAATGACATGCGTCGGGTGGTGTACGTATCTCCTCAGCTGAGATACGTGGAAGACGCCGTGCACCTGGTGCAACTGAGGTGGTAGAGCCAGGCGATAAGCCACCTTGCCTATCCTGCTGAGAACCTGGAATGGTCTGATGAAGCGCGGAGATAACTTGTTGGACCCACGTAGGATACAAGAACAATAGGATACAAGAACAGTAGTACTGCCGGACCCACGTAGGATACAAGAACAGTAGTCATCGCTGTCGAACCCACATAGGATTTCAGTACGGTCTTCATCGCTGCTGAACCCACGGAGGATTTCAGTGCAGTCGTCGTCGCTGCTGAACCCACGGAGGATTTCAGTGCAGTCGTCATCATCGTCGCAGTCGCAGCCAGCTCTAGGGTTCCCGCACACAGCACACTCGTTTCTGGGAGGGTCCGCTCCACGATCCAAGGGGTTCGATACATCAACTGACATGTAGTTTGGAGTTGATGTATCCCAAAGTTCCGTCTCATCGATAGGAACTAAACACGACAGACGGCGCATCAATCAGATGCCCGGTCTGAGAGTTATTAGCTTTTTCGTTCCAGGGGCCCGGTTGGTTTTTAAGTCAAAACCAACCCGACCGTACTCCAACTGCGTCCAAACCTCGAGCGGAGTAAGCCAAAAGGTCTGTCTCACTAAGAGGAATCCAACAAAGTCGATGGCACGTCAATCGGACGTCCGGGGACGGAAATCTTTATGGTGGGGAGAATTGTCACACCTGTCTTTTTTATATTATCTATTTTATTAATTTTTTGGGCATCTGGTAGTTCAGGTCAAGGCCCGAATTAAATTTTCTGAGCTCTTATTTAAAAACGGATGTTTTGCCCTTGGTTGCATCTCACGCACTGTGGTCGAAGCCATGCGGCCTCGCTCGAGTCATCACGCGACCTCACCTGGTTCACCGCACAACCTACTGGATGTTCAAGGCAGATAAATAAAATGCATTGAAGAGTAAAATTAAAAAAAATGTAAAGTATAAAAAATAATAATAATAATTAAGGGACTACTTTAATGATTATGATATTGTTTGAGAATATTAATATTATTATTATTGATGGAATTAATAATATAATTTTTATTAAGTTTTTATTAATATTATAATAATTAATATTTTGAATTTTGAGTTGTGTCAATAAATGAGTCTTCGAGGCTTGGAATCATGCGACGCACAAGCAGATCATGATTGTGAAGCTGTGCGGTTTCGCCCGGGGCGTCGTGGGACCTATCTGATGATCATATAATTAAATAAAATAAGTTAATAATAATGTAGTATAACTAAATGAGTGGTAAAAATATATATATAATAAGTATGTTAAAATTTTAATGAATTTAGTTTTAATGATAATAATAATAATAATAATATTGTCAATTATTATCATTATGATTGTTAATATTTTAATTAGCAACGTTGTCATTTTAAGGGTGTAGCTGTTATTATGCTTTTATTTTTATTGGTTTTTGTTTTTAGTTTTTTTTGGGTTTCTTTTATTTTTATTTTTATTTTTATTATTTTTTCTGTCTTTTATTTCGGGTAAAATTGTTCCCATGTTTTAGTTTTGATACCCAGGCACTTTTGCCAGCCCGTGGGGATCGGGAACGCCCTTCGGGCCATGTCGCGGACCGGGTCGGGTGTCAGGCCGGGTATAATTACCCCTATGTGCATTTGATCCAGAACAATGTCCAATTATTGTATCCAGAAAGGGATGTATTTATAAAAAAATTAACATAATATGTACCTTTCCAAAATGTTATTATTTTCTTCTGCACTTATCCTTAAATTCTATCATAGGGTTATGATCTATAATCTATATTTTTCAAAAATCTTGTTACCATGGTTTCTACTAACCTTTATCTGATACCAACTATAGTGACCCTAATCCCAGAAGCTTGTACCCAATGACTACTACAATTACACTGGAATAAGATACAGGGAATAACATCATGAAGAAATAAATAGTTTATTAGTCTTGGTAAACTAAATACATAATTGAGTCTTAAATTACATTTGAATACACAAATTACAATATTTTTTTGAGTATCTCATTATTCCCTCTAGAATATTCATGAATAACAATAATAGTGAAATCCATTGAATCTTGTGGAAAGTAAAAAAATTAAGGTGATCTCAAATTCTCAATAAGTGTTAATTACAGTGGAAGAATCCATGAATGAATAATAATAATAAATATGTAAAGGTAATAACTGAACACACATTCCATATAATCAATAAAATAATAAGGGAGGGTATCCAGAGATAATATCATTGTGAAAATATCATGGATATTAATAAATATGGAAATTTAAATAACTAAATACATATTCACTTTAATCAATAACATGAATATCATGATTAGATAAGGAATAATAAATATGGAGAGGTAAATAATTGAAAACAAATTCTATTTAATAAATGAATTGATAATTCATTGAATCCATAGATAATTTCAAATGAAAATATCTTAGATTGTAATAAATTAATAATAAATTAATCAAATTATTAATTATTGGATTTTTTGTTTCTCGGGTACATAATACAATTACCATTAAAGATTTCATAAGAAATTTTAAAACATATTGGGTAAGAACCCACTTAACTTAGTCTAGTCAACAAATTCATCCCATGTGACAACCGATGCATCAAGGGGATATCTATAACTAGACCACACCCATGTCATACATGTCCAAATAATTCCTCATATAT
Source organism: Viscum album (assembly GCA_963277665.1). Classification (NCBI taxonomy): domain Eukaryota; kingdom Viridiplantae; phylum Streptophyta; class Magnoliopsida; order Santalales; family Viscaceae; genus Viscum; species Viscum album. The sequence continues at coordinate 1,574,108,610 of OY728127.1, forward strand.
TTAATAATCAATTTAATTCAAAAATAATTTTCCTTATCAAATAACGGTATCGAGTAAGGAATACATATTTATCAATATTTCCCAAAATAAAAAAATGAGATTCAATGTTGAACAATGTATATAGAAATAATATATGGATTAAGAAAAAAACATATCCATGAAAAATTATATAGATATATTGGGAAAATTTAATGTTCAATGAATATAAGAAAGTGAATAATTTAAGAGGAAGTTAATGACTAAAAAATGAAATAAGGAAGTGAATTTAAATACTATTCTTGGTAAAAAAAATCATAAATCATCCCGGGGAAGAATGTGGTTGGTATAAATATGCTCCCATTATATTAAAAATAAGGGTTTTTTATTGACTAATTGAATTACCATAAAAATACCTTTAAAACATTTTTGAGGAAAATATCCTTTTCATTTTGAAAAACATTTTGAAAATATTTTTTTATAGTACCTTTAAAACCATTTTCTTTAAATATATCGACATAAACTTTCAAAGGAAGATGCAATGAAATTATGGTCAATATGGTAGGTAATTCCATATATGATATAAAAGTGTATAAGAACATTCCATTTGCACTGTAAAAATGTTAGGAAAGTGCCTTGTTTAGAGAAAGATAAGAACATTCCTTTTAAATTTTCACTAAAATCCAAGCAAGAATTCTTTTGAAGTTTAAATAAGATAACTTTGAAAAAAAATTAAAATGGGAGAAAATTCCATAGATAAATAATTTTTAAATAGTAAAAAATTTATTTTTTAAAAAAACATTCTTTTGGAAGAAAACATATTTTCGACCGAAGAGAGAAATGAAGTCATATTTTCTTAAAAGCATTTTATAAAACAATTTATGTACCAAATCATGGAAAAATTATACTATTAATTGAAAATAATATTAATAAAAAATATAAGAAAAATAAATGGTTTTATTATGAAAATTTTAAGTTATTTCCTTCAATTGATATTCATAAATAAACAATCTTGATTATAATTAGATTGTGAAATAAACTACTAAAATGATCATAACATTGATATGAAAATTAATAAATGGATAGATTATTTGTATCAATTACAAATCCACACAAAAAAATTAAATACGATATAATGTAATAAATTTTCACTATACGCATAATCTTACCATGGTATAATCAATAAAGAAAAATTTATCCCAATGAGTGGAAATAAAATTAAAAAATCCCTTACCTCATGCTTCCTTGTGGTTGAACATTACCTAAACTCATATATAGTGTTTTTAAACATGTTATTAACTTATAAAATAACCATATTAAAATTTTTAATATCATATATGATCCTTTTGTAACATCTTATTACTCATTCATTAATAATATTTCATTATTTTCACTGTTTCAGGTGTTCATTTCTTTGTTTTATCATGCATGTTGCGTAATGAATGATCTATATCATGTATACATTATATAGTTATATAATATTCAGAATAATAATCATGAAATAATTATCATATTTTTGAAAAAACTATACTTTTTAAACCAATCATGAGTGATCATTATGAAAAAATAAGTACGTTAGGATCATGGATATGATAGGTCGTATGTACACATGAGTAATGTTTCCATTTTTCAATAATAATTAGGGAAATTAGTTAAGTAATATTATAAATTTTAAAAATGAAAATAATATAAGATATACCATATTATATACTTATATATATATCATTCATGTGGTTCAAGGATAAAAACAGAGTTATATCTTTTCATGTAGGTCGTATTCCACATATACATGAATGATGTTATCATCTTTATATGAGTGAAATTAAAAAAAATGATGTATATTATCTTTAAATAATGATAAATATGTTATTAATATTATAATAATGTCATGTATTATTCATATAAACATTAAATTTTTCTTTATCATCTTCTATGTGAAGCTATAGTAAAAGTTGAATCGCAACACTTCGCTTGGTGGTAGTTCACCATGCACATGAAATACATTCTCGTATCTCCTATGAAATAGAATTTGAAAATATATATATATTATATAGATACTCCAAATTTATTAATATTTTATAAAAATCATATATATGATTTATATTCATCACCATACCCAATCGTGAGAGATCGAAATAGAAAATAGAATGACATCGATTCATGAGGTGGTAGTCCACCATACACATGAATGATGATTTTGTAAACCATTTGATGGAAGTAGAGATGGTTTTAATTAATTACCTTATTATAAATATATACCACTATATTTAATATACATAGGTTATTATATCATCAAGGTTTAATAAAAATTTATGGGGGTGGGGAAAGAAGTGAAATAAAGAGTCTTATTGAAGAACATTACCTTTTCTATATGTATTCTCCTTAGGTTTATATTGAATCCTTAAATGGATGTATTTCTTCCAAAACTAATGTAAGGACCCATATTTTTTTGAACTATAGTTTTGAGTATAAATTTGAATTTTTACTATCAGATGCCTGTTAGGGGTTAAAATTTTATTTTTCCCCTAACAGGTGATCTCGAATAATTTTAATGACCACTATGTTGGTCCCAAAATGGGGTGTTTACCCAATGAAGGGAGTTTGGTGGAAATTTGACCCATTCTAAATTTACTAAAATAATTAATATTTAATATTTAATAAATTAAATATTAAATTGTCTACACAGGCTCATTCGGACATAACTTTTTAACGGATCATCAGATTGAGGTTCTGTCTCCATCATTGAGTATGTAATGGGGATTTAGGCCTAGGGGAGGCATAAACATGAGTCGGACATTAAGGTTGGACCAACCCCCTTTTTCTTTTCTTTTCTTTTCTTTTCTTTTCTTTTTCTTTCTTTTCATTCTTTTTCTATTTTTCTTTTCTTTCTTATCCTTTCCTCTTATGCTTCACACGTACATCCAGGAGGGGATCCTTATATACCACTCAGCCAAGAGTAAAGGGAGATGTAGAAATAGAGGGAGAAAGGAAGAGAGGTAGGAGCTGTTGTGGAGCCCTCGACGCGCTGGATCAACATGTGGTGACTATGGATCACAAAATTGAACGAAGATTTGGTGGTTTCCCCCAATAGTTTGTCTATTTTAAATATTTTCCACAAAACCCATTTAGATTCATTATTTTATAAATCTAAGACCCTATTATTCTTGTATGTGGCCCCTATTAGCCCAATATGTATATTTTTGGGTCTAAATGAGGGTTTCTGGTGACCATGAGGTTTTTCCATTTGATAAAACCCAATAACATGGCATGTTGTCTAGGGTAAAACATCATGTGTTCTTCCCTTTCTTGAAAGATGAAGTTTAAGGATTAAATGTTGTGTATGTGTTATACACATTTTGTACTAATACCTGGCCATGTAGTCAAGTACCTAGGCATGGATACCCATGTAGGGGTACATGGTTGTGTAGATTACACAGCCATACCACATGTGTGTAGCACGCCGTGTAAAAGTACACAACCTTGCCAAGTATATTTCCAAGTCGGTTTAGGGACATAGGAATGTACCCCATGTCGGGTACACATCATGTACCCATTTCGCATGTCGTGTACTTAGGGATTTTACATTCCCAGGATGGCGAAGGTACAAGACCAGGTGGGGTTGTGGGTGTACACATCATGTGACCATGGGGACAAGTTGTGTAATGCCCCCTTTTAACTCTTTGAGGTTTTTTTTATCCTCTCACCCATGAGTAAGAATTGAACATGTGAGTGGTGTATTTAAAGTAAATTTTCATGTAGATTGAAATGGTAATACTAGTGAGGTGTTTTTAGGACTCCTAAGTGGCATTTATATCCTTTGATGAATGGATAGTTTCTTCCTCTGATTTTTGAATTCAGTCTCTTGAGAGTGAGAACTGTTCAGAGATAATCCATGAGTTATCTCTCTTGACTTATTCTGGTGTACTTTTTCTATAAACATTCCCCTTGTGAGATGTTCCCTTATGAACTATGAGGCCATGGGACCAGTTGTTATCGAGGATCCCCCTGTAGAATTCCTCTTCTTAAGTTTCAACCTGGACGATATCATGTAGGATGCCACTATCTTATATTTGGTTATCAATGATCCCCCTGTAGGATTACTCTTCTTATATTTCGGCCTAGAGGATATCATTTAGGATGCCTCTATCTTTAATCCAGTTATTAAGGATCCCCTGAGGAATTCCTTTTCTTAAATACTGATATAGGGAGTCCCATGTAGGATCCATGAACCTATATATCATTCTTAGGATCTCATGTAGGATGCCTTTGTTTTCTTAATATTAGAGGATCCCGTATGGGATTCATACTTACCTTCCTTCTAAGGATCCCGAGTAGGATTTCTTTGCATGGGTTTAGACCTTAAGGATCCTGATTAGGATTCCTCTTTATTGTTTGACTCCAGGGACCCAGCGGGTTCCTATTTTTTAACTGATCCTAAGTTGTATGTTGGGTTTTTGGAAATTTGGTGTTTGGGTGTCACCTAAACTCATGATGAACTGGTAATCCCAAGGGGCTATGGCTGGAGTGTTGGGTTCGATGTTCGGGCCACCCTCACTCTTTTTTTATATCTTTTACATGTTTATTATTGTTGTAGTGATTTTTACCAGAGGTTCTTCCAAGTTTGTGACTATTATCCAGATGTGAGGCATCTTTATTTCTTTTGGGATTCCTAGATATGCTTCCTATAATCTGTATTGATTATGGGTGAGAGGTAGTTTCACCTCATTCCAATTATATACATTTATGGGTGGGAGGATGTTTTACCCATGCCAGTTATATACTTTATGGATGGTATGCATTCTTACCCCATGTCTGTATCTTTTATGTATAGGTAGGAGGAATTATTACCCCAATCCAATTATATACGTTATGGATGGGAGGAATTCTTACCCCATGCTAATATCTTCTATATATATGTGTAGTATGCATTCTTACCTCACACTTGTTATATATGTTATGGATGGGAGGCATTCTTACCCCATTCTAGTTTCTTTTATGTATGGGTGGGAGTAATTCTTACCCTACACTAGTTATATATGTTATAGATGGAAGTAATTCTTACCCAATTCCAGTATCTTCTATGTGTGAGTGGGAGGCATTCTTACCCCACACCAGTTATATATGTTATAGATGGGAGAAATTCTTACCCCATGTCATTATCTTCTATTTATGGATTGGAGGCATTATTTCCCCATTTTATATTACTATATATGTTATGGGTGGTAGGAATTCTTACCCTGCACCATTTATTCTTTCAATGTACAGATATGCTTGAAGGTCAAGAGACAATGAAAGCTCTTGGACTTGGGTTAGGGGTATACCATGAGACCTCCCCTAGAATTGGATGGAGGTGGTATATCCAGATCCACCCAAACATATATCTATATATATTTATATATAAGGTTGACTTTAATAGACATCATAGTCATGGGATTATGTAGGTAAAAGTCGATTGGGATTATGGACCCATGGATGGACTACTGTTGGTTTTTATGTTAATTATTTCACTTAAGCATGAATTTCATATCTATGTATGTATGTATAGGTATGGGCTATACATACATACACTTATAGATATGGACATCCATGGTGGCACTTTCCTAGTTGACCAAGACTATAGACGTGAGGCTCGACTATGGTCTCACATTTTACTTTACTTTTATTTTCATTTGTGACTCATCTAGGCTGAGCTATTGCTTTTACATACACTTATAGCAGTACATGTATAGGTTTATTGTCAGGGTGTCCTACTAAGATTATTTCTCACCCCTTCACATGTACCTCAATTTATGTGTAGACCTTATGTCTACTTTTCAATTTTATTATGAGATTCATGGTGGATAGGGATGAGGCCCAGATTTTTATGTTCGAGTGGAGCTGCTCATGAGTTCCTCTGATCTGGTTGGTTCAGTTCAATATTGTCTGGAGACAAGGTATGTGGCCTGCCTCGGAGTTGGTAGTAGAGCCATGTACTTTTACTTTTAGTTTATTTTTTACTCTTGTATCTATATGGTCATCCCAGTTGGTGATCAGTGTTGTATTCTATGGATAGTTGTTTGGGCTTCTATAGCATTTCATTTAATTTTACAACCTATTCTATTTCAGTTATTTACTACTTACGCACTCTATTTGTTTACTGTTGTGTATGATACATAGATTTTTTCATTTTTTTTTTCTTACTCTAGTGTGAGTTAATAGTCTCCCCACTATCACAACCTATGTCCTTGCAACTATTCGGTATCCTCTAGCATAGGGGTAGATGTGGTTGATTCCTAGTAACCAGCTGGCTCAGCGAACTAGTCCAATGGAATCTAGGTCAGGATGTTACAGAGTGGTATTATAGGTGTTCTTTTACAAGTCATTACTACTTGAGATATGGTATATATGAGTATTAGGAATGTGTTGGAGCTTGTGATGGATATTTAACTAGTGCTCAAGAACACTTGTTCTGATAAGAAGTCCTAGTTTCTAGGGGTTGGGATTGTTGTTTCGATATGTGATGTTATAGTTTTATATGATTTTTTCCTTGATTGACACACATGTTGTGTGGATGTTATGATTTAATATGGATCTTTGGATATTTTCCATTGGAAAGAGGCTAGAGATGTATTTTGACACTTTTCCAGCAAAGGCAAGAGGCGTCTCATGCATCGTATTGGCAAATAGGATTTATATCCCATAGGCCTGCTAGTGTGTGATTTTATTGACGATTCAAGCCTATTCAATAGTACCATCTTATGTATATATTTACTTATAATGGAAGGTTATGTGGAACTATGTTTAGGAGTTTCTAATGAGGCTGATAAATCAGTCCTCATGCATGGGAGGTACAGTGACCCTAGTAAGTGGATATGGAATGTGATGCCCTTATGTTGTACCCCTTGTAGGGTGTTTTTTTATGTCTGGTTATATAGTCATATTGTTGAGTATCTTGTTGATAGATATAATGAATTTTATTACAAGCTGGACCTCCATGGTGTATTTCCATGTATGGATGCCTGATGAGAGTCAGTTCAGTTTCTCTTCTACATTGGTTTTGTGACCTCAAGGGAGTAGTTAATTCTGAGGATTCTCAGAGAGGATTAGGACCTTATAGGTTATGTTTTCAATGTTGACCTTCATAGGTCATTGTGACCTTGACCAGCTTCTGAGAGGTTTTTATCTTTTGGTCTATTTGGTTAGACCGTGTGACCCAGTTGTGAGACATTTTCTATTGGGCTAGGTGGGAGACCTAGAGGCCCTTGGTTAGACTCAGACCCTTATAGGTTGATGTCTATTCGGTCTGATGGAAACTTGTGAGAGAGAGTTTGTCCCATTTTTTCTAATTACTTTTAATGTAGTGATCTTGGTTTTATGCTCGTTTTGAGATCGACTCCCGGTAGGTTCTTGAGTTTTGGTTTAGGCATGTTGATGCATTAAGATTTTGATAATCACCTTGGGTGCTTGTATTTTTGAGACTGACATAGATGGGCAGGATTTTTTCAGTGCTTGTCCAGATAAATTGATGTTTCCACTATTACTAATGTATTCAGAGTGTGGGAAGATTTTCTTGGTTAGAAAAACATCATGTGACAGGTTGTCATGGAATAAATTGTGGAATAGGTGAGGTGCTCATTTTTGAAGGGGAGTTTCAAGGGAACTTATGGATTAATGAAACTAATGTTTGATATAGCATGGTTGGAATATCTTTGTAATAGATGAATAAATTTAGTGTGAGTTGTGTGTTAAAGATACATGCTGGTTGCACATAGAATCACTTAAATCTAAATCGGTGAGTGGTTGGGTGTGGTCTGAGGATCTATGTTTCAAGAATTGTCATAGGCTTGGATCCTGGAAGTTATGTGGAATGTACCTCCATGGTAGGGGTGACATCGTGAAATATTTGAGGTTTTCATGAGATAGTTTACTCGTGGCTGAATCCTGGTTAGGTTTTGATAGGATTGAGGGTGTGGATCAGAGGGAGCTATACACACCCCTTGGTGTAATCTTAGTGTAATCCTATTAGATATGAACATTCTCTATCTTGATTCATATTTTTTCTGATGAGAGAGCATCGACCCTACAATCACTACTAGAAAAATGATCTATACCCACGATTTTGGGAACCATGGGAAACTGAGGCATCAGCATAGGTCCACTTCCTATACCCACGATTTTACAAACTGTGGGCATAGATTTGTCCACCATGTCACTGACTTTTTTCCACCATGTCACTGCCTTTTACCAATAGTTTTAAAACCATGGGTCTAAATATGTTGAAAAATTAAGGCGTCGCGTATTGATCCTACAACCTTCACTTCATTCACGAGGTATCTCACCATCTCACCTACGTATCTTTACTATATATATATATATATATCCATTTACCTAAATATATTAATAAGTTTCATCCATTTTAGAAAAAACATAAAGCGAGTTTGGAACTCATGACCACCTATTTGAAGAGACAATGCCTCACCACTCAACCTATATAAGTTACATTTTATTAGATATACATTTTCATAATTATATTAATTTTAAAGGTCGCATAAAAACATCATGCGGGATTCGATACCACGAGATCCCATTTGTTCGTCCATGGCCTAACCAATGTAATAAATGTGATTACAATTAAATATATCAATATTTAGTGTAATATATTAATCTGGATACCTATATTAGGAAAACAAAGGTCAACTGAATTGGAACTAGAGACCTCAGTGAATGCCAAACATCATAGTACCAACCGACCTACGAGAGGTATATGCTTATATATTTCAATATACCTAAATATATTAATCGAAACCATGGGTATAGGAGGGAAAAATGTGAGTATAGGTTTTCATAGAAACTATTTTTTATGTCCTGCAGAATTTTTTTCCTGCCATAATACAGGAAATCTATACCCATGGTTTTACAAAACTGTGGGTATAGGTCATTGAAAAAAATCCTAAACCCACAATTTTTCCAAAACTATGGGTATAAGCCTTGTAAACAAATATCTATACACACGGTTTTCATCAAAAATGTGGAAATAGGTGTTTTTTCCCCATGTTTTTCCAAAATTGTGGGAATAGGTCTTCAAAATAATATTGTACCCACGGTTATTCCTAGAACTGTGGGTATAGAGGACCTATACCCACATTTTTCTAAAACCGTGTTTATAGGTACCCATACTACCCTTATACCCACGGTTCTCAAAAACCGTGGGTATAGGGATATTTTCTAGTAGTGAATGAGCTCATTTTTTCTTTATAAATGTTCTTCCTTGTTGAGGAAGGGAACCTATTGAGATTGTACTCGAGGAGTGGTGTATGGTAATACATATGGTGGGAGTGCTCTATTGGTTGTTTTTGTGTGGTTACCTTCATTTTTAGTTGAACTTTAGTGCTGTTTTTTGGTTCATTGGGCTTGGAGGTTGCTTATGAGATGATTATATGTGTATTACTAAGGTGGGGTGTACCGTATAGGTCGTAGTAAAATGTATTCCATATATGAGATAGTTTTTGATGCTATGAGGATGGTCATTGGATAGTCCGGCTAGCTTGGTTTTACAGATTCTTTGGTTGAGAGCAAGGCTACTAGTCCTTTTACCAGGCCTCTTAGGGACGAGAAGGTTTATAGTGGAGAGTTTGTAAGGACCCATATTTTTCCAGACTGTATTTTTTAGCATAAATTTTAATTTTTTCTATCAGATACCTATAAGGGGGTAAAATATACTTTTCCCCTAGTAGGTGATCTTAAATAACTTTTATGACCACTCTGTTGGCCCCTAAATTGGGTTTTTACCATAGTAAAGGAGTTTGGTGTAAATCTGGTTCTTTCAAATTTTTGCAGAATAATTAATATTTTTATATTTAATATATTAAATATTAAATTGTTTGTGGAGTCTCATTCAGCCATAAATTTAGAATGGAGCGTCGGATTGAGATTCCATCTCCACCGTTGAGTCTAGAATGGGGATTTTATCCTAAGAGAGGCATAAACTTGAGTCATTCATCAGGTTCGGCCTGGACCCCTTTTCTTTTCTTTTCTTTTTCTTTCTTTTATTTGTTTTTTTTCTTTTCTTTTCTTTCTTATACTTTTTTCCTATGCTTCTCATGTAAACCTAGGAGGGGATCCTCTTATGCCACTCAACTGATAAGGAAGGTTGAGGGAGAATGATAGAGATAAAGTAAGTCAGTGACGATCCATCATGGAACCCTCGAGGCGTTGAATCGACGTGCGGTGACCGTGGACAGCGAAATCAAATGAATCTTCAGCGATTTCCACTCAAAGTTCAGTCACTTTTACTATTTACTAAAAAACCAATTTAGATTTATTTTCTTCTAAATATAATCCCCTATTATTATTGTATGTGGCCCCTAGTGTCACAATATGTTGATTTTGAGGATTAAACAGGGGTTTCGGGTGACCCAGAGGGTTTTCTATTTTGGAAAACCCAATAACACGGGGTGTAGTCCTGGATAACATGTTGTGTGTTCTTCCTGTTAGGGGAAGATTACTTTTATTGATTGAAGTTTTCATGTGGGTTATACATTTCATGAACTGGTACTCGGCTGTGTAGCCGAGTACTCGGGTATGGCTATCGTATAGGGGTACATGGTCATGTATAGTACATGACCAGACCCTATGTGGGTAACACGCCATGTAAAAGTATAGGGCATGGACATGTATACGGCCAGGCCATTTGAGGTACCTAGCCATGTACCTCGTGTTGGGTACACACAATGTACCCATTTAAAACGTTGTGACATCAGGCTTTTACATTCCCAGGTCGGCGGAGGTACACAACTAGGTGGGGTTGTGGGAGTATACGTCATGTACCCAGGGAAACACACTGTGTACTACCCCTTATAACCCTTTGGTGGTTTTTTTATCCTTTCTCCCATGAATTATAATTGAACCAATGAGTAGTCCTTTCTGAGTATATTTTCATGTAGATCACAGTGGTATGTTCGATAAGGTTTTTTGAGGATTTCTGGGTGATGTTTTATGCATTTCATGAATAGATAGGTTCTTCCTCTAATTGTTTTATTCAGTCTCTTTAGAGTGATAACTATTCAAAGATGATCCATGAGCTATCTCTCTTGACCTATGCCGGTGTGCTTGTTTTTTCAGATGTTCCCCTTGTGAGATGTTCCCTTCTAGACTATGAGGTTATGGGACCAATTATTATCAAGGATCCCCCTGTATGATTCCTCTACTTTTGTTTTGACCTAGAGAATCTTGTTTAGGATGCCTCTATCTTCTATCTGGTTATCAAGAATCCTACTGTAGGATTCCTCTTCTTATGTTTTGACCTAGAGGATCCCATGTAGGATTCCTCTATCTTCTTTCTAGTTATAGAGGATCCCCTGAAAAATACCTTTTCTTATATACTAATTTAGGGAGTCCCCTATAGGATCCTTGTACATGTGTATAATTCCAAGGATCCCATGTATAGTTCCTTTGTTTTCTTACTATTAGAGTATCATGTGTAGGATTCCTCATTACCTTCTATATAAAGATCCCAAGTAGGATCTATTTATGTGTGTTTAGACCCTGATGATCCCAATTAGGATTCCTCTTTAGTGTTTCACTCGAGGTACCCAGTGGGTTTCCGTTGTTTGACTGACCATGAGTTGTACGTCGGGTTTGGGTAGAGATGGTATTCAGGTGAGACCATAGAACCCGATCTAAACTGGTAAGCCCATGGGGTTGTGGCTGGAGTGTTGGGTTGGGCGTTCAGGCCACACTCACTTGTTTTTATATCTTTGACATGTTTATTTATATTGCAATGATGTTTACTAGATGTGATTCCGGGTTGGTGACTATTGTTCTTGATGCGAGTCGTCTCTCTTTCTTTTGGGATTCTCACACGTGATTCAAGGTATCTGTATTGATTATGGGTGGGAGGCAATTTTACCCCGTCTTAGTTATATAGGTTTATGGGTGGGAGGTAGTTTTACCCAATGCTAGTTATATATGTTATGGATGGGAGGAATTCTTACCCCATGTCAGTGTCATCTATGTATGGGTGGGAGGCACCCTTACCCAAAACCAGATATATACATTATGGATGGGATACATTCTTACCCCATGAAAGTATCTTATATGTATGGGTGGGATGAATTCTTACCCCATTCCAGTTATATACATTATGGATGGGAGGCATTCTTACCCCATGCTAGTATATTCTATGTATGGGTGGGAGTCATTCTCACCCCATGCCAGTTATAAATGTTATGGATGGGAGTCATTAGTACCCTATTCCAGTTTCCTCTATGTATGGGTGGGAGGCATTCTTACCCCATTCCAGTTATATACATTATAGATGGGAAGAATTTATAACCCATTCCATTATCTTCTATTTATATATGGGAGTCATTATTACCCCATTACAGCTTATTATATATGTTATGGGTGGGAGTAATTCTTACCCCACACCATTTTGGCTTTCGATATATAGATATTCTTCAAGTTCAAGAGATAATGAGGGCTCTTAGACCTAGGTTAGGAGTAGACCATGAGAGATCCCCTGGAATTGGATGGGAGTGGTACATCTCAATCCACCCCAACATATATCTATCTCTATTTATATAAAAGGTTTACTTGTTCATACATCCCATCCATGGGCTGATATAGGTATATGTCGATTGGGATTACATACCCAAGGATCGATTGTTGTTGAATTTTATGTTAATTATATCTCTTACGCATTAATGTCTTATCTATGTATGTATGTATGTATAGGTATGGAATAATAAATACATACACTTATAGATATGGACATACATGGTGGAACTTTCCCAGTTGATGAGGAATATGGACCCGAGGTTTGATTATGGCCTCACTTTTGACATTACTTTACTTTTCAATTGTGACACATCTAGGTTGAGATGTTTCTTTTTCATACACTTATAATAACACATTTATAGGTTTATTATCAAGGTGTCCTACTGAGATTATTTCTCACCCATGCACGTGAACATCGATGTATGTGTAGACCATATGTCAACTTTTCATGTTAAGCATGAGTTTCATGGTTGATAGTGTTGAGACCTAGAGTTTCATGTTCAAGTGATGCGGCTTGTGAGTTCCTCTGATCAGGCTGGTGTAGTTTGACATTGTCTAGGGACTAGGCACGTGGTCTGTCTTGGATTTGGTAGTAGATCCATGTAGTTTTAATTTTAGTTTATTTTGTACTCAGGTATCTATATAGTCATCTCAGTGGATGTCTAGTATTGTATTCTATGGATAGTTGTTCGGGCTTCTACAATATTTTGTTTATTATTACAGAATGTTCTATTTCAGTTGTATACTTATTCCTCACATTGTTTTTTTGATAATTTTCATGATAAATAGCTTTTTTCATTACTTTATTGCTCTGATATGAGGTCATAGTCTCCCCACTATCACACCTTAGGCCCTCACTGCTAATCGATTGCCTCTAATGTATGGGGAGGCGCACTTGAGGCCTAGTAACCAACAAGCTTAGGGTACCAATTCAGCGACATCGGGGCTGGGATGTTACAACTATTGATTCTAGGATGATGGTAGGGATTTTGGGAATTCATTTCGGTAGTTCTTAGATGATCTAATGAGGTGTTAAGGTGTTAATAAGTGTGGGGTTTTAGTTCCCATTTATAGTTGAGGAGGAGTGTCATTCTTGTAAATACAGATAAAGTATTCACTATTTGGTGGTAAGTATTACCTAAATTGTATAAAAAAAATAATAATTAGAGGTTTTAATGGTTGGTATGGTCAATCCACACCTCCACCACAAAATTAAAAAAAAATTAAAATATTTTTTTCCTTGATATCTAAGTATCCTTATTTTTACCATTTTGGTTTTTCAATACGGTAACTATTTTTATGGCCTAGGAAATTTATCCTTAATGACTAAATTAAGTTGATCCTTATTAGATAATTTATACCCACTAATTTTAAATCTAAAATTTAATTTATAAAATAAAAATCCTAAGTGTGTTTATAATTAATTTTAACATTACTGCATGATCGTGCAAAAACACTATTTTAACCTTAACTGTTATAATAGTGATTTTACTATTTAAGGGTCATAATACCCATTATAATGGAAAATTTTGTCAATTAATGTAAAATAGTTGATATTTATTTTAATCGAAAAATAAATTTGATTAATATATTGTTTTTAAAAAAATTAATAAAATATAATTTATCAAAAAAATTACATTAATGTCAATTTTGAAATTATTTAAATTGAATTTATAAATATCAATACAATGATAGAATTAAAATTCATCATGTTCACATGCATAGGAAATGATATATAAATCAAAAAAATACTAACACAATAATTCATTAAATTTAATTCACTTTTATTATTTTTAGTGTCAGTTATTTTATTTTTTTTATTGACTACATAATTACAACATTGATATTTAATAAGCATTTTAAGTAACTAATTCATCTCTAAAAATTAAAAAAAAAATATTATTATGATTTAAAAAATAATTTATATTTCAAAGATATATAAATAACATAACATATGTTTTTGTTTATCCATATCCCATAGCTTGATAGATACTATATGTATGAAAGGTATCATTTTTGAATTTTTCTTTACTTAACTTATTATATTTGTTGTATTCAAAGGAAATTAGAAATGAATTGAAATATTTTAGAAACTTTGATGTAAAAGGTATAAATAAATACAATAAATAAATTAATATGGTATATTATGTCATTTTCACTCTTATCATTCTAGTTTTACACCAGGTAAACCAATTTTTATCTTAACCATAGAAATTAATTTTTACTACATTCAATATTCATTTTGGCCAAAACTAAATTTTACCATATTTGAAATTACAAATTATGATGATTAAAAATATGGAATAAATTTTTAAAAATTAAATTCACATAATTGTAAAAAAATATTTAAAATTAATCTCATAGAAGTGAAAAGAAAGTAGGTTTTTATGTAAAAAAATTACAAAGTTTGCAAACTTTTCATATCTATTTTGAATATGGAAATGATTATAATAAACTAAATTTTATTAATTTATATATAATTAAAATATTTTCACTTTAAAACTAATTCAAAATATAATTTTAAATTATAAATAATTTTAACAAAAATGAATTTTTAAATTAAAATAAAGTATTGTTAACTATTCCTAAAAAATTAAAACTTCTCATAAAAATCCAAAAAAAATAACCCTAACATAATTTTGGTATTACAATTTAAAATATTAAGTTTATTATGTTGAATTAATTTTTTAAAATTGTTAAAATTTAATTTCAAATTATGTGCTAAAAGCATGATTAATCCTTCTTTTAGAAAAATATTGTTTTTCATAAAACCTATATTTTTATTTTAAATGATACTTATTTTATTACTAATACATATGTAATTAATAAAATTTTGTAAAATATATACCTTCATAAGTTATTAAATCATGTTAATTCCCTATATTCTAATGGATATACAATAACTTTCATATAAAATATAAATTTTAATATTATATTTTTGTTTCGTAAAACTCGGTCTTGTGTGTAACAAAAGCTAAACTCAGTGTTTTATACATTGAAAGCTATAAAAAATATTTATTTAAAATATAAAATATATCATAAAGTCTTGGTATATTATATTCCCTTCTATTATTGTATTTTCATGTCATGCATGTATCTAATATGATATTAATATTTTAAAATTTTAGGGTGTTACATTCTCCCACCATAAATAAATTATTCTTTCACAATTTAAACTTCATCTAAAAATTTAATTGTCTGACATTTGGAAATAACATTGATAAAAAACACACATCATAAAATGGTTAATAAATTACCCTCTTAAAAAGAGTTAAATAGTAACTATAAGGTTCATAACACATAACAAGGTTTCTAAGTAGAACATTGGTGGAAAGTGAATATGTGGAAATAGAGGTAAAGAACAAATAATTATAACGAGTGATAGAGGTCATTAATCACAAGAAAGTGAATGATTAATAAAAAAATTATGGATCTCAAAACCATAAATCTATGATGATTTAAAAGATCATCTGATTAATCATATGTGAATATAATAGGGTAACCTTTTTTATTTCAAGGTCATTTTTCTAATGTTGAGGAATTCTTTTATTGTATAAGAATATAAGGAAATATAATTATATGATAACTTTCTAGTAAATAAGAACAATTTTATCCATTGTTTGTACTTTGATAAAATTAAAATTCATCATTTATTCTAAGAAATAAATACCAATAAATTATTTTTTTATTCTTGAATAATAAAATTTACTTTTAGCGGATCATAAGATCTATAAAAGAGTGAAATGTATTTACATATATCTCTAACTATTTTTCAAAACCAATATTTTTAGCATAAGTTATCCAAAAAATTAATCTCTAAACCTCAAAAGTAAAAATATTGGTTCATCTCTAATATTAATTTTTTAAATTGTTTCCCTAAAAATAATGATATACTAACTAGGACATCAAGTAGGTCTATGGTAGGTGCAAAACCCTTATCATCCTTTGGTCATGGGTTCAAGCCCCATCGCCTTGTCTAATGATTTGGGTTGTCACCAAACATGTGATTAATAATTTTTATAATAAATTTAATTCCTATATCATTACCAAAATATATGATGGACATCCTTGAAATAAAATTAATAATTAAATAACATTTTTACTAAGATTTTCAGTACACCTTTTTTATGAAGTCAAATAATCTTATTTAACTATTATTACAATATCATTAATGATCATATTAAACCAAAAGGATATCAATACCTTTAAACATATCTCAATATAATGTAAATTAATTATTCCTCAAATAAATTCTCTACTGAAAAGATTTATATCCTTAAATTTATCCCAAAATATCCTCAATATTGGTAGGATCTTGTCACTTAAAACCCAAAAAAGAGGTGTTTAAGACTTTGAACCTCTAATAAATCTTAAACTCATAAACCATGATAGTATATATAACTCTAATGATAAATAATACATATATGATTATAAAATATCCAAATATGTTTCGTGATTATTATAACCAAAACAACATTGATAAAATACTGATTTTTTATCCTAATAAATAAATTATTTTTATATTTTATTTCCCCATAGGTATTTACTTGTTCTAGGGTTTAACATAAGTCGTTAATTATCATTATCTATTAAAATCATACTTAAGAGTTTATAAATAAAATTTCAATTATCCTATATATATCCACCATGAGTGTCAAAACAATTACACCGCAAGGACTATTTTCATGTAACAGGTACTGCTCCAGTTAATCTCGATGAACCCTTTTTGGAATTATTACCACCTAGGTATATCTTTTCCAGAACCACATCCACATTTAGTATCATGATAGGTATGAATTTATAGGAGAAAAACATAATATCTGCCTTCCCAAAAACATTAATGTGTTCTTCTATACATTTCCTCAAAGTATATCATAGGTTTCTGATACATAATCTATGTTTTTCTTAAATCTAGTTATCAAGATTTCTACTAAACTTCCAATGATACCAACAATAGTTACCCCAACCCTAGAAGCCCAGAGACGGTTACTACTACTATTACATAGGTATAAGACATAAGGAAACACATCCTGAAGTACCAACTAGTCTAGTAGTCTTTGTAAACTAGATAAAAACTTGAGTTTTAAACTACATTTGAATACAAAAATTACAACCAAATTTTTTTAGAATATCATTATTCCCTCTATTATATTTTTGCATAACTAACATGGTAAACTTAATAGAATCATGGGTAATGGAACCAAAATAATGGTGATCTCAAATTTTCTTTAATGGTTATTTATAGTGGAATCATTCATTAATCAATAAGCATAATCAATAATTAAAGGTAATAACTAAATTCATATTCCATTTAATTAGTAAACTATAAAGGGAGTACATCCAATGATAATATCAGTGTGAAAATAAAATGGATAATAATCAATAAAGAAATTTAAATAACATAATACACATTACATTTAATCAATAACATGAATATCAAATTTTGATAAATAATAATCAATATGGTAAGGTAAATAACTAAAAAAATGTTCTATTTAATCAATAAACTCATAAATAAATTCATCAAGAGAGAATGTAATAGAGAAAATCACAAAGATAGTAAAAAATAAATACTGAATAAAGGAAATGCTTAATTATTTAATGTCATGTCTTCCAATTACATGATACATTTAACATCGAGACCTTCTACAAGGAAGTTTAAAATATACTTTGTAAAACCTCGCATAACTACGGCTTTCCAACTGATCCATCCCATGAGACTACCGATAGATAGAGGAGCTATATATAGCCAGTCCATCATACTAGTCCAAAGCATTCCACATATATATAATATTTAATTTAATTCATAAAAAATATTTCTTATCAAATATCTTTATTGAATAAAGAATACATATTTATCAATAGTTACCCAGATAAACAAATGACATTCAATGTAGAACATTGTACGTATAAATGATATAAGGTTTAAGAAATAAACATATCTAAGAAAAATAGTCTGTATGTTTAGTGTAAATTTAATATTCAATGATCACAGGAATGTGAATAGTTCAAGGGGATGTTAATAACTAAAAAATGAATAAAGGAAGTGAATGCCGCTAATATCCTTAGTCCAAGTAATCATAAACCATCTAGGGTATGAATAAAGATAGTATCAACATATACCTATTGGATTAAGAATAAAGTTTTTATTTCATTTATGAGTATAATTACTATAAAAATATATTTAAAACAATATTGAAAAAAATATTGTTTTCATTTTGAAAAAAAATTGAAAATCCTTTTTTAAATCACTTTTAATAACATTTTCTTTTAAAATATCCCCATAAACATGAAAATAAAGCATTAAATAAATTTTTTTAATGATGAATGGTAATTATATTTATATATTAAAAGTAAAAAAAATAAATTTTTTTTTCACTATAAAAAGGTTAGGAAAGTGCCTTGTTCAGAAAAAAATAAGAAGATTCCTTTCACATTTATGATAAAAGAAAAATGCGCATTATTTGAAGAATGACATAAGATTCCTTAGAAATTATTTTTTAAATATTTAAAATGGGATAAAATTATTTTTATAAATATTTTTTCAAAGATAAAAAATGTTTTTGAAAATATTTTTAGAAAACACGCTTTGGGAAGAAAACAGATTTCCGACCCAAGAGATAAATAAAGCCAAATATTCTTAAAAACATTTTTTTAAAACATTTTAAGTACCAAAGAGTGTAAAATGGAATTATTACATTAAAATTACATGAATAATCATAGTATATGAAAATTAAATTCATCCATTAGGAAATTTTCATGTAATTTCCTTTAACTGATATTCAAGAATAAACAATCTTGACTAGAATACCATTGTTAAATAAACCCCTAAAATGATCATAAAATTGATTTGAGAATTAATTAATGAATATATTAAGTGTATAAAATTAAAATAAATATAAAATAAGTGGTAATAAAATATAATATAATATGTATTCATTACACAAATAATTGAAGCATGATATAATCAGTGAAGTAGAATTTTAAACTAATGAGTGGAAATTGATTTAATAAATCCCTTACCTCACATCTAATTTTGGTTGACCTTGACTTAACCTCGTTTTTAATTGGTTTAAACATGTTATTAACTTATAAAATATCCATAATAATATTTATAGTACCATATATTATCCTTTTTATAAAATCTTATTAACCATTCATTAATAATCATTCATTATTTTCATTATTTTATATGTTAATTGCCTTATTTTCTCATGTGTGTTTCATAATGAATGATCCAGATCATGTGTATATTATATAGTTATATAAAATTATAAATAATAAAAATTAAATAATTTTAATACTTTAAAAATGTAACGCCCCGACCCTAGTTACCTAGAGTCGGTGCATTATTACATAACATTGGCATGATCACAAGAAAGATCAAATCTCGAAAGACCGATTGGTTTAGTAGCCTTGGAAACACTAGATATATTCATAAGTTTTACATTACATCATAAAACGAAAAACTACTACAACAACATATTGTCTCCATAATCCACACTCATATCCCCACATAATATCCCTGAAGGTCATTCATAACTTACTTCTTCACTTCCTGGGAAAAATAAAACATAGAAAAGGGGTGAGCTCAAATGCCCAGTAAGGATAACAATATAGCGGAAACTTTCATAAATAAGAATAAACATTTAAGGCAATGTATAACTAAAACAAAAGCCTTTCAAACATGAACTTTCAACATGGTATGCCATAAATAAAATGAAATAATGCCATTTACTTATTCACATGGATATTCTACTAATCGAATAATCACATGCAAAAATCAATAACCACTTTCATAATGTTGGAATGCATAATGCCAGACTATCATAACCACATAGTCAAGGCCTCGTGCCAAGAATACAAATAATATTTTGTCAAGGCCTTGTTCCAAGACACTAGTTTGTCTCATGAGACCTACTGATGCAACGAGGAGCTATAGCGGGCTCCACCCGTCACTTACTAAGTCCAATGCATTCCCATATGAAAAGTTTTAAACATAACATAAACATTCGTATTAAAACTAGCATACGAAATGTAAATAATTTCACCATAAACTATGAATGGTATAAAAATATCACATCCACAGTCAAACATATCACAAAACCTTCAATACAATATAGAAGTTTTGTATCATAATAAATCAACTTCAAATAATCTTAAAATCCATCAAAGGATGTTGACATAGATGAAATCAATATTCTTTTTAAAGAAATATCTCCTTTAAATTTGAAATCATTTAAGATCCATATAAAATAAAACATTTTCTTTGAAAATATTCTTATAAGCTTGTAAGGGAAGCTTTGAAAAATTTTTAACGGCGGAAAATAGCCGCACCCGCCGTATAAGTTAAAAAAACATTCTTACCTTAATTCTGTCGAAAAGGTTAAAAAGGACCTTGTTTTGAAAACGACCAAAAGATTCCTTTATAAACCACTTATAAAAGTCAAAAAGGGTATAAATGACTTTAACTCATATTCTAGTAAATAGTAAAAATGTTTTGAAATACATTTTTAAGAAACATGGATGTGGATGATAAAGAGATCCCAGTAGATTATTACGTATAAACAACCTCGGATAATGAAGAGATTGTGAAATAACCCTTACCAATTTGGTAACTTATGAAACATACAACCCATGAAAGAGGTATCATACAATGAATATGTAAATACACATAAATTAGAGTGTATTACACAAATAATATAATTATGGGCAGTACATACACCACACAAAAGGTGATGGTGGCAATATGGAATGAATCTCACGAGAATAAGGAGTGAGATGAAAACCCCTTACCACGTTAATCAACTGAGTCGTATGGACAAAAGTTAATAACCACCAAATGATTTCCATAATAAAATGAATATAAAGAGAATCGTGATAATATATATCAAATGGCAGTACACAATACACCACTTTCACTAATTTAGTGGCGAACAATGGAAATCTCACGGAATTGAAAGTGAGATAAGAAAATCCCTTACCTTGTACTTTTCCTTGGTTGGGGTAGGTTAACCTCCTGTATAATGGTGAAATAATTGTTATTAAATTATACAAGAATCATATATATTAATATGATATCATATATGATCTTTTAATATTGATTTGATAATAATATCTTAGTATTATCGTTGTTTCGGGTGTTAACTTACTTGTTTTCTTTTATATGTTTTGTTACGTAATACATGTTTGTAAAGGATAGGTTGTATATTATTCATATCCAGAATGATATCAAGTCCTTAAACATCATTTTTTAAATCATCAAATGATAATTATACTTGAATGGATACGATGGAGAATGAATCTCATCGCGTTCGTGGAGATGGTAGTCCGTACGTACGCACGAGCGACAATATCATTATTTTGATATTAAAATAACATATAAATGGATGGTATATCAAATATAAAGAATCATTAACATGTTATATTTATTATTTACATGAGTTACATATCATTATTATACCCATCCAAATAATAATATATTGAATAACAATTACACCACGACGTGGAGACGGTAAGCCGTACGTACGCACGTATGGTGACATGTTATTCAAAGGGTGGATAGAATACTGAATATGGTTATACCATATTTATAATAACATCACAGTATATATATGATACTGGAGTTATTATTTTAGAATGGTAACAACAAAGGAAGAAGAAGTGGAAGAAGAAATGAACTTGGAAAAGGGTGGTGAAATCATTACCTCTTCTTCGGGTTCTTCCTTTTGATTTGATCAAAAGGGCTCCTTAGGTTGGCTTTCTGATCAAACTAAGGCCTCTAGGTTGTAGGGAGGGATGTTGGGAGAGTATTTGGGCAGAGTTTGGCCGAACCAAAAGGCTTTTAAGGTGTGAAGAAATGAGAAGGAGGAGTGCCCTTTTATAAGAGGGGTGAGGGGCACCTTTGGAAAAGCTAGAGATATTAGTTTATAATAAATTCATATTCGGTTTCCAATGGCTCCAAAGTTGATTATTTAAATTTTAAGGTGGGGCTAGGTAGAAAACAACTCAACCAATAGAATTTATATAGGTTTGGGTACTTATATTAACCTTATCTTTAAGTATTAACTCTAAGTTAATTAGTTTCACTTTTACAATGTCTCTTTGTATTTTTATATAATATGGTTAATAAACTTACTACATACATCCAAGAGACCCCCAAGTGGTACATTAATGATGAACCTATCATGATATAAGTCTCTTGGCCGAACCTTAGATTTTTAGGAATTTAATATCAATTAATAATATAATATTTGTTTTAAGAACTCTTTTATGTCAATTTTGACACTATTCAATTGTTGATTTTTTTGAAACTCATAAAAGATTTATTACTTCGAAAAAAGTCAATTAAATAAATACTAATATATCATATTATCCTATAAAATTAGTTTAATTCATTAAAAGTTTCATATTATATTTATTTGGGTATTTATAATATCAATTAGTTTAATTTTTCACTATTATAGTAATTACTACATCATCATTGTGTCATAAATAAATTAAATTATTTAATGTATAAAAATTATAAATAAAATATCACTATGTAGGAAATATTTTTATCTTTCTAATGAATATTTATAATCTAAATTCCAACAAATATAACCCTATTTAATAATTGTTTTTCTAAAAGATATATGCTTGTGTCATTTTTGTATTCATTTTAACTTAATTAAAATAAAGTGTCCCTATCACCTACAAGTGGCACCATGGGGTCCCCAAATCGAACCAAAGATGCCTATGGTCGAATATGTATCAACCAATAAGTCTAGGACACGTTTTAGGGTAATTTAGTATTATTATAATATTATTTTTTAACCCTTATTTACCAGATTTACCCTTAACCATGGTAAATAAAATATTTACCACAGTAATTATTCAAAATGTCTAAAAATAAAAGTTACCTATTTACACAATTTGGACATCCTGATTCCAAATATGGAATCCATTTTTCTAAATTCAAAACACAAAAGTGGCAGAAATTAATTTAAAATTAATTCCCGTTGTCAAAACAAAAAACGTGTTTTTAAGAGATAATAACTATCAAAAGATTGACACTTGTTTATGTTCGGTTTAATTGTAAAATTATGTCCAATGACCAACATTATATTAAATGGTAAAAATATATTCTAAATATACTTTAAAACCACTCAAATTCATAATTTATCACTATTAATTATTTTGATTAAAAAAGTTGTTTTTAATTAAAATTTAGTAATTTTCACTATTCATCAAAATATGAAAGTTATCCGAAAAGTACCAAAATTTCACCTTAGGCTAAATTCGATATTCCGAATCCA
This sequence comes from Viscum album, assembly GCA_963277665.1. Taxonomy (NCBI): domain Eukaryota; kingdom Viridiplantae; phylum Streptophyta; class Magnoliopsida; order Santalales; family Viscaceae; genus Viscum; species Viscum album. The sequence continues at coordinate 1,574,132,420 of OY728127.1, forward strand.
GAAATGAAGTCCATTTTAAAATATAAAATATATATAATTTCGAAAAGTAGGTATTACTATTCATAACGGCTAGTTTGATTGGTTGTGGTGTGTGTTAAAACTCAAGGTTGCGTACAACACACGCTACTGTATTATTCAAAGAAAGTGTACCGTGGAAGCTTGGGATGTTTCATTTTAAATTTTTGATGTCCCCATTTAGTCAAAAAGTATAAAATATTGTATTTAAAAAGGGTTCACTATTAAAAGTTGATAAAAGTGCAATACTGAAAATGAATTTGTTCTTGCATTATATTTAAGAAACTCATAATATGGATTCTAAAATTATAAGGATTATATAAAGTTTAAAATTTAGAAAATACTATTCATAACCTCTTTTGAATGGCTTTTTTTTAAGTCATGGTGTGATTGAACTCGATGTTGCGTGTCGTGCAAGTTATTGAATTATTTTGAAGAAATAACACACTATGAAATCTTGGGGTGTTACATTCTCCCCTACTTCAATAAATTGCGTCCTCGCAATTTGAAATTGTTCTTCGAAAATAAAAGGTTGAAAATAGAAAATATATTTGTGGGAAAACCCACATCGGAAATTGGGTTACTAAAATTTAGTCTTAATATGAGGAAAAGAGAAATGAAAGGGTCACCACCAAATTATGATCTCGATTAAGAGAACATTGGTGGAAATTAGAGACATATAATTCGAGGAAAAATGTAAATATTTATAGGTAGTGATTGAGGTCATCAATCACAAACAAGTATAAAATTGAGGTCCTTAAATTCATCAATCTATGATGATTTGAAATACCATCGGTTCAACAAAACATAGGGTATTAGGATAACACATTTTTGACGTTTCAAAATATCTTAGTTGAAATCCCACATCAAAAAATGAATTAATGAGGCCTCTATTTAAAATAAAGAGTCGAAAGTATGAAGATTACCGAAAATAACACATACTAGGGTTACATGTAGGAAAATATGGATATGGAAGAAAAATCTTACCATCAATTATCTGATGGAGAGTGGTAGAGAACATGGCTATGAAAAGGCCAACAATCCCAAAGCCATAAATTAGTGATGATTTAAGGTACCATCTAGGAAAACATTTTTTTTCTAAGTTGCTTTTCTTAATATTGAGGAATTTATTTATGAGATTGGATAAGATTATAAGGAGATATACTTACTTTATAAGTAGAGTTTTATCCATTAATAAATTTCTACCACAAACTCATCTTTCACTCTAAAAGATAATAGAATGTAAAAAAAATTCTATTTACACTATTCGTATAGGGTTCCAAAATAAACGAATTTATAATTCATCTACAAGATCTTTTAATAAAAACTACATTATTTAATCCAGGACATCTCGTGGGCCAGTGGTAGGTGATACACCCTTGTCGCCCTTCAGTTGCGGGTTCAAGTCTCGCAGCCTTGTCGGACGCGACGGGTTGCCGCCCGACCTCCGGGTTGTCCTTTTATGGCAATCCAAAATAATCCAAATTAGAACTATCCAAAATACTTCTGTCCAAACTCACAGTCCAACATTTATAAGGAAGGTAAACATAATATAGATCCTTTTTACCCCGTAATAGCATATGAATACCTTCATCATGTATTACCATATTTCTTATTGATTACATTCATGCTCCCTTATTCCATATAGAATGCTGGATATACTTCATTAATCAAAAAATGTTTTAAACCCCAACAATGATGGAATATACAAATCATTAATCAGTTCAAAGGTAGTCAAGAATATCCAATATAATTTATCCAAAACAATCACATATTATTCCAAAATCACTACCTCAGTATCAGAACTATATTATGATTTATCATTCTCTCAACCATATATTTTCCAAAAATTTATCCTGCTATTGAGTCACTTTTCTTTGTTCCACACAATCTCAAGTCCTTAATGAAATAGTACTGCAGTATAATATTTATATACTCCATAATTATTATAACAAGTACATTGTTGATACAACACTCAATTGACATAATCAACATAAGAACTCTAATCATTCCTCTTCATCTATGATAGTATCATAACTTGATTATTATCCAATAACATCATTTGTGGCATAGTCTGATGACTGGGACATAGGTTTGCGTAGTGTCCAAACTCCTTGCAAATAAAGCATTGTACATTTAAAACCATTTTCTTACCCTTGTAGTTACGTACTTTGTGCCCTTTTCCTCCACACTTATAACAAACTCCCATTCCTTTCAGGCAAGTTCCAGGGTGTTTCTTTCCACAGTTACCACATATGGGAAAATTCTTCTTTTACCTCTTCCCTTTATCCATCTTTCTCTCTTCCATCCTTTTCTTCTCTTTATTCCCTTCAAAGCCATAGGACTCAGTAAAATCTTTACTTATCTTATCGACACATGATATTATTTCTTCATATGATGATAATACATGGGAGACTATTTCTCTTATAAATTCTAGATTAAGACCCTGAAAGATATGATCCTTCCTTCTCTTTGGATCATGTGCATTTCTGGAGTTCTCATTCCTTCTACCGGGCGCCATTTCTAAACAATGGAATACACTAGATCAGTTTATGAATCAAAATACATAATCCCATACTTATAAAACACTTAACATAAATTGAACTATTTATGGATATAATCCATAATCATAAAAATTTCTCCTTTGAGGATGTATATACTCATAAACCCTTCATAATGGTTTGTAAAGAAAATGAGATTTATCCTAAGCATATCCCCCGGGAGTGTCGTAACCAAGAGTGCAGCGAGGCCCGTTGTCGTGCACCAGTTCCCGTTCGAGTCTTGCTCAAAGCGGTGTTTTCGGGTTTTACCCCTAGGTACATCTGTGCCAGAGCCGCCTCTACCTGCTCGTATCCAGACCGGGATGTATTGCTCAGAAAACTCACAAAATCTCTACAATACCAAAATTCTAGGAAGTTCTTCTACACTAATCCTCAAAGTTCATCTTAGGTCTACGTGCTCTAATCAGAGTTTATCTAAATCTAGCTTCCAAGGTTTGTACTAAACTTCCTCTGATACCAACTGTAACGCCCCGACCCCAGTTACCCAGAGTCGGTGCATTATTACATAACATTGGCATGATCACAAGAAAGATCAAATCTCGAAAGACCGATTGGTTTAGTAGCCTTGGAAACACTAGATATATTCATAAGTTTTACATTACATCATAAAATGAAAAACTACTACAAAAACATATTGTCTCCATAATCCACACTCATATCCCCACATAATATCCCTGCAGGTCATTCATAACTTACTTCTTCACTTCCTGGGAAAAATAAAACATAGAAAAGGGGTGAGCTCAAATGCCCAGTAAGGATAACAATATAGCGGAAACTTTCATAAATAAGAATAAACATTTAAGGCAATGTATAACTAAAACAAAAGCCTTTCAAACATGAACTTTCAACATGGTATGCCATAAATAAAATGAAATAATGCCATTTACTTATTCACATGGATATTCTACTAATCGAATAATCACATGCAAAAATCAATAACCACTTTCATAATGTTGGAATGCATAATGCCAGACTATCATAACCACATAGTCAAGGCCTCGTGCCAAGACTACAAATAAGATTTTGTCAAGGCCTTGTGCCAAGACACTAGTTTGTCTCATGAGACCTACCGATGCATCGAGGAGCTATAGCGGGCTCCACCCGTCACTTACTAAGTCCAATGCATTCCCATATGAAAAGGTTTAAACATAACATAAACATTCGTATTAAAACTAGCATACGAAATGTAAATAATTTCACCATAAACTATGAATGGTATAAAAATAGCACATCCACAGTCAAACATATCACAAAACCTTCAATACAATATAGAAGTTTTGTATCATAATAAATCAACTTCAAATAATCTTAAAATCCATCAAAGGATGTTGACATAGATGAAATCAATATTCTTTTTAAAGAAATATCTCCTTTAAATTTGAAATCATTTAAGATCCATATAAAATAAAACATTTTCTTTGAAAATATTCTTATAAGCTTGTAAGGGAAGATTTGAAGATTTTATAAAGGCGAAAAATAGCCGCACCCGCCGTATAAGTTAAAAAAAACATTCTTACCTTAATTCTGTCGAAAAGGTTAAAAAGGACCTTGTTTTGAAAACGACCGAAATATTCCTTTATAAACCACTTATAAAAGTCAAAAAGGGTATAAATGACTTTAACTCATATTCTAGTAAATAGTAAAAATGTTTTGAAATACATTTTTAAGAAACATGGATGTGGATGATAAAGAGATCTCAGTAGATTATTACATATAAACAACCTCAGATAATGAAGAGATTGTGAAATAACCCTTACCAATTTGGTAACTTATGAAACATACAACCCATGAAAGAGGTATCATACAATGAATATGTAAATACACATAAATTAGAGTGTATTACACAAAGAATATAATTATGGGCAGTACATACACCACACAAAAGGTGATGGTGGCAATATGGAATGAATCTCACGAGAATAAGAAGTGAGATGAAAACCCCTTACCATGTTAATCAACTGAGTCGTATGGACAAAAGTTAATAACCACCAAATTATTTCCAGAATAAAATGAATATAAAGAGAATCATGATAATATATATCAAATGGCAGTACACAATACACCACTTTCAATAATTTAGTAGCGAACAATGGAAATCTCACGGAATTGAAAGTGAGATAAGAAAATCCCTTACCTTGTACTTTTCCTTGGTTGGGGTAGGTTAACCTCCTGTATAATGGTGAAATAATTGTTATTAAATTATACAAGAATCATATATATTAATATGATATCATATATGATCTTTTAATATTGATTTGATAATAATATCTTAGTATTATCGTTGTTTCGGGTGTTAACTTACTTGTTTTCTTTTATATGTTTTGTTACGTAATACATGTTTGTAAAGGATAGGTTGTATATTATTCATATCCAGAATTATATCAAGTCCTTAAACATCATTTTTTAAATCATCAAATGATAATTATACTTGAATGGATACGATGGAGAATGAATCTCATCGCGTTCGTGGAGACGGTAGTCCGTACTTACGCACGAGCGACAATATCATTCTTTTGATATTAAAATAATATATAAATGGATGGTATATCAAATATAAAGAATCATTAACATGTTATATTTATTATTTACATGAGTTACATATCATTATTATACCCATCCAAATAATAATATGTTGAATAACAATTACACCACGACATGGAGACGGTAAGCCGTACGTACGCACGTATGGTGACATGTTATTCAAAGGGTGGATAGAATACTGAATATTTTTGTACCATATTTATAATAACATCACATTATATATATTATACTGGATTTATTATTTTAGAATGGTAACAACAAAGGAAGAATAAGTGGAAGAAGAAATGAACTTGGAAAAGGGTGGTGAAATCATTACCTCTTCTTCGGGTTCTTCCTTTTGATTTGATCAAAAGGGATCCTTAGGTTGGCTTTCTGATCAAACTAAGGCCTCTAGGTTGTAGTGAGGGATGTTGGGAGAGTATTTGGGAAGAGGTTGGCCGAACCAAAAGGCTTTTAAGGTGTTAAGAAATGAGAAGGAGGAGTGCCCTTTTATAAGAGGGGTGAGGGGCACCTTTGGAAAAGCTAGAGATATTAGTTTATAATAAATTCATATTCGGTTTCCAATGGCTCTAAAGTTGATTATTTAAATTTTAAGGTGGGGATAGGTCGAAAACAACTCAACCAATAGAATTTATACAGGTTTGGGTACTTATATTAACCTTATCTTTAAGTATTAACTCTAAGTTAATTAGTTTCACTTTTACAATGTCTCTTTGTATTTTTATAGAATATGGTTAATAAACTTACTACATACATCCAAGCGACCCCAAAGTGGTCCATTAATGCTGAAACTATCATGATATAAGTCTCTTGGCCGATCATTAGATTTTTAGGAATTTAATATCAATTAATAATATAATATTTGTTTTAAGAACTCTTTTATGTCAATTTTGACACTATTCAATTGTTGATTTTTTTGAAACTCATAAAAGATTTATTACTTCGAACAAAGTCAATTAAATCAATCCTAATATATCATATTATCCTAGAAAATTAGTTTAATTCATTAAAAGTTTCATATTATATTTATTTGGGTATTTATAATATAAATTAGTTTAATTTTTCACTATTATAGTAATTACTACATCATCATTGTGTCATAAATAAATTAAATTATTTAATGTCTAAAAATTATAAATAAAATATCACTATGTAGGAAATATTTTTATATTTCTAATTAATATTTATAATCTAAAATCCAACATATATAACCCTATGTAATAATTGTTTTTCTAAAAGATATATGCTTGTGTCATTTTTGTATTCATTTTAACTTAATTAAAATAAAGTGTCCCTATCACCTACAAGTGGCACCATGGGGTCCCCAAATCGACCCAAAGATGCCTATGGTCGAACATGTATCAACCAATAAGTCTAGGACATGTTTTAGGGTAATTTATTATTATTATAATATTATTTTTTAACCCTTATTTACCAGATTTACCCTTAACCATGGTAAATAAAATATTTACCACAGTAATTATTCAAAATGTCTAAAAATAAAAGTTACCTATTTACACAATTTGGACATCCTGATTCCAAATATGGAATCAATTTTTCTAAATTCAAAACACAGAAGTGGCAGAAATTAATTTAAAATTAATTCCCGCTGTCAAAACAAAAAGCGTGTTTTTAAGAGATAATAACTATCAAAAGATTGACACTTGTTTATGTTCGGTTTAATTGTAAAATTATGTCCAATGACCAACATTATATTAAATGGTAAAAATATATTCTAAATATACTTTAAAACCACTCAAATTCATAATTTATCACTATTAATTATTTTGATTAAAAAAGTTGTTTTTAATTAAAATTTAGTAATTTTCACTATTCATCAAAATATGAAAGTTATCCGAAAAGTACCAAAATTTCACCTTAGGCTAAATTCGATATTCCGAATCCAGAAATGAAGTCCATTTTAAAATATAAAATATATATAATTTCAAAAAGTAGGTATTACTATTCATAACAGCTAGTTTGATTGGTTGTGGTGTGTGTTAAAACTCAAGGTTGCGTACAACACACGCTACTGTATTATTCAAAGAAAGCGTACCGTGGAAGCTTGGGATGTTTCATTTTAAATTTTTGATGTCCCCATTTAGTCAAAAAGTATAAAATATTGTATTTAAAAAGGGTTCACTATTAAAAGTTGATAAAAATACAATACTGAAAATGAATTTGTTCTTGCATTATATTTAAGAAACTCATAATATGGATTCTAAAATTATAAGGATTATATAAAGTTTAAAATTTCGATAATACTATTCATAACCTCTTTTGAATGGCTTTTTTTTTGTAATTCATGGTGTGATTGAACTCGATGTTGCGTGTAGTGCAATTTATTGAATTATTTTGAAGAAATAACACACTATGAAATCTTGGGGTGTTACATTCTCCCCTCCTTCAATAAATTGCGTCCTCGCAATTTGAAATTGTTCTTAGAAAATAAAAGGTTGAAAATAGAAAATATATTTGTGGGAAAACCCAAATCGGAAATTGGGTTACTAAAATTTAGTCTTAATATGAGGAAAAGAGAAATGAAAGGGTCACCACCAAATTATGATCTCGATTAAGAGAACATTGGTGGCAATTAGAGACATATAATTCAATGAAAAACATAAATATTTATAGGTAGTGATTGAGGTCATCAATCACAAACAAGTATAAAATTGAGGTCCTTAAATTCATCAATCTATGATGATTTGAAATACCATCGGTTCAACAAAACATAGGGTATTAGGATAACACATTTTTGACGTTTCAAAATATCTTAGTTGAAATCCCACATCGAAAAATGAATTAATGAGGCATCTATTTAAAATAAAGAGTCGAAAGTATGAAGATTACCGAAAATAACACATACTAGGGTTCCATGTAGGAAAATATGGATATGGAAGAAAAATCTAACCATCAATTATCTGATGGAGAGTGGTAGAGAACATGGATATGAAAAGGCCAACAATCCCAAAGCCATAAATTAGTGATGATTTAAGGTACCATCTAGGAAAACATTTTTGTTCTAAGTTGCTTTTCTTAATATTGATGAATTTATTTATGAGATTGGCTAAGATCATAAGGAGATATACTTACTTTATAAGTAGAGTTTTATCCATTAATAAATTTCTACCACAAACTCATCTTTCACTCTAAAAGATAATAGAATGTAAAAAAAAATTCTATTTACACTATTCAAATAGGGTTCCAAAATAAACGAATTTATAATTCATCTACAAGATCTTTTAATAAAAACTACATTATTTAATCCAGGACATCTCGTGGGCCGGTGGTAGGTGATACACCCTTGTCGCCCTTCGGTTGCGGGTTCAAGTCTCGCAGCCTTGCCGGACGCGACGGGTTGCCGCCCGACCTCCGGGTTGTCCTTTTATGGCAATCCAAAATAATCCAAACTAGAACTATCCAAAATACTTCTGTCCAAACTCACAGTCCAACATTTATAAGGAAGGTAAACATAATATAGATCCTTTTTACCCCGTAATCGCATATGAATACCTTCATCATGTATTACCATATACCTTATTGATTACATTCATGCTCCCTTATTCCATATAGAATGTTGGATATACTTCATTAATCAAAAAATGTTTTAAACCCCAACAATGATGGAATATACAAATCATTAATCAGTTCCAAGGTAGTCAAGAATATCCAATATAATTTATCCAAAACAATCACATATTATTCCAAAATCACTACCTCAGTATCAGAACTATATTATGATTTATCATTCTCTCAACCATATATTTTCCAAAAATTTATCCTGCTATTGAGTCACTTTTCTTTGTTCCACACAATCTCAAGTCCTTAATGAAATAGTACTGCAGTACAATATTTATATACTCCATAATTATTATAACAAGTACATTTTTTATACAACACTCAATTGACATAATCAACATAAGAACTCTAATCATTCCTCTTCATCTGTGGTAGTATCATAACTTGATTATTATCCAATAACATCATTTGCGGCATAGTCTGATGACTGGGACATAGGTTTGCGTAGTGTCCAAACTCCTTGCAAATAAAGCATTGTACATTTAAAACCATTTTCTTACCCTTGCAGTTACGTACTTTGTGCCCTTTTCCTCCACACTTATAACAAACTCCCATTCCTTTCAGGAAAGTTCTAGGGTGTTTCTTTCCACAGTTACCACATATGGGAAAATTCTTCTTTTCCCTCTTCCCTTTATCCATCTTTCTCTATTCCATCCTTTTCTTCTCTTGCTTCCCTTCAAAGCCATAGGACTCAGTAAAATCTTTACTTATCTTATCAACACATGATATTATTTCTTCATATGATGATAATACATGGGAGACTATTTCTCTTATAAATTCTAGATTAAGACCCTGAAAGATATGATCCTTCCTTCTCTTTGGATCATGTGCATTTCTGGAGTTCTCATTCCTTCTACTGGGCGCCATTTCTAAACAATGGCATACACTAGATCAGTTTATGAATCAAAATACATAATCCCATACTTTTAAAACACTTAACATAAATTGAACTATTTATGGATATAATCCATAATCATAAAAATGTCTCCTTTGAGGATGTATATACTCATAAACCCTTCATAATGGTTTGTAAAGAAAATGAGATTTATCCTAAGAATATCCCCCAGGAGTGTCGTAACCAAGAGTACAGCAAGGCTCGTTGTCGTGCACCAGTTCTCGTTCGAGTCTTGCTCAAAGCGGTGTTTTCGGGTTTTACCCCTAGGTACATCTGTGCCAGAGCTGCCTCTACCTGCTCGTATCCAGACAGGGATGTATTGCTCAGAAAACTCACAAAATCTCTACAATACCAAAATTCTAGGAAGTTCTTCTACACTAATCCTCAAAGTTCATCTTAGGTCTACGTGCTCTAATCAGAGTTTATCTAAATCTAGCTTCCAAGGTTTGTACTAAACTTCCTCTAATACCAACTGTAATGCCCCGACCCCAGTTACCCAGAGTCGGTGCATTATTACATAACATTGGCATGATCACAAGAAAGATCAAATCTCTAAAGACCGATTGGTTTAGTAGCCTTGGAAACACTAGATATATTCATAAGTTTTACATTACATCATAAAATGAAAAACTACTAAAACAACATATTGTCTCCATAATCCACACTCATATCCCCACATAATATCCCTGTAGGTCATTCATAACTTACTTCTTCACTTCCTAGGAAAAATAAAACATAGAAAAGGGGTGAGCTCAAATGCCCAGTAAGGATAACAATATAGCGGAAACTTTCATAAATAAGAATAAACATTTAAGGAAATGTATAACTAAAACAAAAGCCTTTCAAACATGAACTTTCAACATGGTATGGCATAAATAAAATTAAATAATGCCATTTACTTATTCACATGGATATTCTACTAATCGAATAATCACATGCAAAAATCAATAACCACTTTCATAATGTTGGAATGCATAATGCCAGACTATCATAACCACATAGTCAAGGTCTCGTTCCAAGACTACAAATAAGATTTTGTCAAGGCCTTGTGCCAAGACACTAGTTTGTCTCATGAGACCTACCGATGCATCGAGGAGCTATAGCGGGCTCCACCCGTCACTTACTAAGTCTAATGCATTCCCATATGGAAAGGTTTAAACATAACATAAACATTCGTATTAAAACTAGCATACGAAATGTAAATAATTTCACCATAAACTATGAATGGTATAAAAATAGCACATCCACGGTCAAACATATCACAAAACCTTCAATACAATATAGAAGTTTTGTATCATAATAAATCAACTTCAAATAATCTTAAAATCCATCAAAGGATGTTGACATAGATGAAATCAATATTCTTTTTAAAGAAATATCTCCTTTAAATTTGAAATCATCTAAGATCCATATAAAATAAAACATTTTCTTTGAAAATATTCTTATAAGCTTGTAAGGGAAGCTTTGAAGATTTTATAACGGCGGAAAATAGCCGCACCCGCCGTATAAGTTAAAAAAAACATTCTTACCTTAATTCTGTCGAAAAGGTTAAAAAGACCTTGTTTTGAAAACGACCGAAAGATTCCTTTATAAACCACTTATAAAAGTCAAAAAGGGTATAAATAACTTTAACTCATATTCTAGTAAATAGTAAAAATGTTTTGAAATACATTTTTAAGAAACATGGATGTGGATGATAAAGATATCCCAATAGATTATTACGTATAAACAACCTCGGATAATGAAGAGATTGTGAAATAACCCTTACCAATTTGGTAACTTATGAAACATACAACCCATGAAAGAGGTATCATACAATGAATATGTAAATACACATAAATTAGAGTGTATTACACAAAGAATATAATTATGGGCAGTACATACACCACACAAAAGGTGATGGTGGCAATATGGAATGAATCTCACGAGAATAAGGAGTGAGATGAAAACCCCTTACCACGTTAATCAACTGAGTCGTATGGAAAAAAGTTAATAACCACCAAATTATTTCCAGAATAAAATGAATATAAAGAGAATCATGATAATATATATCAAATGGCAGTACACAATACACCACTTTCAATAATTTAGTGGTGAACAATGGAAATCTCACGGAATTGAAAGTGAGATAAGAAAATCCCTTACCTTGTACTTTTCCTTGGTTGGGGTAGGTTAACCTCCTGTATAATGGTTAAATAATTGTTATTAAATTATACAAGAATCATATATATTAATATGATATCATATATGATCTTTTAATATTGATTTGATAATAATATCTTAGTATTATCGTTGTTTCGGGTGTTAACTTACTTGTTTTCTTTTATATGTTTTGTTACGTAAGACATGTTTGTAAAGGATAGGTTGTATATTATTCATATCCAGAATGATATCAAGTCCTTAAACATCATTTTTTAAATCATCAAATGATAATTATACTTGAATGGATACGATGGAGAATGAATCTCATCGCGTTCGTGGAGACGGTAGTCCGTACGTACGCACGAGCGACAATATCATTCTTTTGATATTAAAATAATATATAAATGGATGGTATATAAAATATAAAGAATCATTAACATGTTATATTTATTATTTACATGATTTACATATCATTATTATACCCATCCAAATAATAATATGTTGAATAACAATTACACCACGACGTGGAGACGGTAATCCGTACGTACGCACGTATGGTGACATGTTATTCAAAGGGTGGATAGAATACTGAATATGTTTGTACCATATTTATAATAACATCACATTATATATATGATACTGGATTTATTATTTTAGAATGGTAAAAACAAAGGAAGAATAAGTGGAAGAAGAAATGAACTTGGAAAAGGGTGGTGAAATCATTACCTCTTCTTCGGGTTATTCCTTTTGATTTGATCAAAAGGGCTCCTTAGGTTGGCTTTATGATCAAACTAAGGCCTCTAGGTTGTAGTGAGGGATTTTGGGAGAGTATTTGGGCAGATTTTGGCCGAACCAAAAGGCTTTTAAGGTGTGAAGAAATGAGAAGGAGGAGTGCCCTTTTATAAGAGGGGTGAGGGGCACCTTTGGAAAAGCTAGAGATATTAGTTTATAATAAATTCATATTCGGTTTCCAATGGCTCTAAAGTTGATTTTTTAAATTTTAAGGTGGGGATAGGTCGAAAAAAACTCAACCAATAGAATTTATACAGGTTTGGGTACTTATATTAACCTTATCTTTAAGTATTAATTCTAAGTTAATTAGTTTCACTTTTACAATGTCTCTTTGTATTTTTATATAATATGGTTAATAAACTTACTAAATACATCCAAGAGACCCCCAAGTGGTCCATTAATGATTAACCTATCATGATATAAGTCTCTTGGCCGAACCTTAGATTTTTAGGAATTTAATATCAATTAATAATATAATTTTTAAGAACTCTTTTATGTCAATTTTGACACTATTCAATTGTTGATTTTTGTGAAACTCATAAAAGATTGATTACTTCGAAAAAAGTCAATTAAATCAATCCTAATATATAATATTATCCTATAAAATTAGTTTAATGCATTAAAAGTTTCATATTATATTTATTTGGGTATTTATAATATCAATTAGTTTAATTTTTCACTATTATAGTAATTACTACATCATCATTGTGTCATAAATAAATTAAATTATTTAATGTCTAAAAATTATAAATAAAATATCACTATGTAGGAAATCTTTTTATCTTTCTAATTAATATTTATAATCTAAAATCCAACATATATAACCCTATGTAATAATTGTTTTTCTAAAAGATATATGCTTGTGTCATTTTTGTATTCATTTTAACTTAATTAAAATAAAGTGTCCCTATCACCTACAAGTGGCACCATGGGGTCCCCAAATCGACCCAAAGATGCCTATGGTCGAACATGTATCAACCAATAAGTCTAGGACACGTTTTAGGGTAATTTAGTTTTATTATAATATTATTGTTTAACCCTTATTTACCAGATTTACCCTTAACCATGGTAAATAAAATATTTACCACAGTAATTATTCAAAATGTCTAAAAATAAAAGTTACCTATTTACACAATTTGGACATCCTTATTCCAAATATGGAATCCATTTTTCTAAATTCAAAACAGAGAAGTGGCAGAAATTAATTTAAAATTAATTCCCGCTGTCAAAACAAAAAGCGTGTTTTTAAGAGATAATAACTATCAAAAGATTGACACTTGTTTATGTTCGGTTTAATTGTAAAATTATGTCCAATGACCAACATTATATTAAATGGTAAAAATCTATTCTAAATATACTTTAAAACCACTCAAATTCATAATTTATCACTATTAATTATTTTGATTAAAAAAGTTGTTTTTAATTAAAATTTAGTAATTTTCACTATTCATCAAAATATGAAAGTTATCCGAAAAGTACCAAAATTTCACCTTAGGCTAAATTCGATATTCTGAATCCAGAAATGAAGTCCATTTTAAAATATAAAATATATATAATTTCGAAAATTTGGTATTACTATTCATAACGGTTAGTTTGATTGGTTGTGGTGTGTGTTAAAACTCAAGGTTGCGTACAACACACGCTACTGTATTATTCAAAGAAAGCGTACCGTGGAAGCTTGGGATGTTTCATTTTAAATTTTTGATGTCCCCATTTAGTCAAAAAGTATAAAATATTGTATTTAAAAAGGGTTCACTATAAAAAGTTGATAAAAGTGAAATACTGAAAATGAATTTGTTCTTGCATTATATTTAAGAAACTCATAATATGGATTCTAAAATTATAAGGATTATATAAAGTTTAAAATTTAGATAATACTATTCATAACCTCTTTTGAATGGATTTTTTTTTTCTAAGTCATGGTGTGATTGAACTCGATGTTGCGTGTAGTGCAAGTTATTGAATTATTTTGAAGAAATAACACACTATGAAATCTTGGGGTGTTACAAAAAAAACATACTTTTAAACCCAGTTGTGAATGATTGTTATGAAAAATGAAGTGCATTATGATCTTGGAGAAGGTATGCTATATGTACACATTAGTAATGTATCCATTTTTCAATGATCATTATGGAAAGGAGGTAAGTAATATTTTACCTTTATTTAATTATAATAATATCATATATTCCATACTATAAACTTATATATATCATCCATCTGTTGTGGTGATTAAAAGAGAGTCACATCACTTCGTGAAGGCGGTAGTCCACATTTATAAGAATGATGTTACCATATTTATGTGAGAGAATATAAAAGAAATAAAATGATGTATATTCTATTTAAATTATTATAAATGTGTAATTATATCATAATTGATTTATTTATATCACATATAATCATTAACATTGTATTTATCACCTTTCATGTGAAGCGTTAATGAAAGACAAATCACATCACTTCGCAAGGTGATAGTTTGTTGTACACATGAGCAACGTTATTGTATCTAAAATAGAATGGAATAAATATATATATATATATATATGATATATTAACTCCATAAGTATAAATATTTTATAAATATCATATATATACTTTATATCCAACATCATACCCATTCTTGATAAGTAGAAATGGAAAAATGAACAACATCGGTTCATGAGGCGGTAGTCCATTGTACACACGAACTATGATTTTGTAACCCATATGATTGAAGTGGATGTGGTCTTAGGTAATTCCATTATTATAAAATCTTCAAAGTATATGGAATATACTTATTTTATTATATCATAATTTTTTAATAAAAATTGATGGATGTGGGGAAAGAAGTAAAATAATGATTCTCATTGAAGAACATCATCACTTCTTCGGGTATTCTCAATAGGATTACAATAAAGCATTAAAATGATGTATTTTTCACAAAATATGGCTTATATGATGGGGGTATGGATTTTGGGAAGTTATTTGGGAATTTATTTTTCAATCCCATTAGGTATGAATGTGTGAATAAGTGAGGGGACTGAGTTCCATTTTATAGTTGAGTTGGAGCAACATTTCTTGTAAATACTCAAAAGTATTAACTATTGGGGGTCGATATTACCTATACTGGATGAGAAATTCATAATTAAATGTTTTTAGGGATTAAATATTCATTAAAAATGTCCAAAACATAATGAAACACATTTTTTTATCTTTTTTTTCTTAACTTATATGTTTCCTTATTTTAACCATTTTAGTTTTTCACTACGGTAACTAGTTTTCTATCCTAGGTAATTAATCCTTTAATAGTAAAGTAAATAGATACTTTTTAGATAATATAGAACCAATAATTATAAATATGGAAAAAATATAAAATAAAAATATTATATGTGTTGATAATTTATTTTAACACGTGTCTGTGATCATGTAGAATCATTGTTTAAACCTTAACTATACTAACAAATTTTTAGTATTTACGGGTCCTTATATTCATTATAAAATAAAAATTATACAATTAATGGAAAATAGTTTATATTTATCTTCATTTAAAAATAAATTTTTATTGTATTTTTAGTAATTTTAAATCATTTCATAAAATATAATTTATCATTAAATAAAATTAATGTAAATTTTGACATTACTCATTTAAATTCCATTTCAAAATATCAATACAATGGTGGAATTATAATATATCAGGTTAAAACTTGTGTAAAATCATGTATTAATCTAAAAAATGTAATATCTAAATTCATTCAATTTACTTCAATTTTATTATTTTTAGTATCTGTTATTTTATTTTTTATTATCTATATAATTACTGCATTAGTATTTCTTAAGCATTTTAAGTAAATATTTCATCTCTAAAAATTAAAGATAAATTATTTTGATAAAAAAAACTTATTTATAATTCAAAAAATATATATATAACCTATCATATGTTGTTTTTGTGCCAATCCAAACTATTTATAGATATTAAATGAAAAAAGTATCTTTTTTGTCTTTTTCTTTATTTAACTTATTATATGGGTCATATTAAATGAAAACTTTCAACTTGTTTCTATATATCAAATAATTTTTATTCCATGTTCTAAATAAACTCATTCAATAAAATTAGGATAATATTTTATTTCATTTTTACTATTATCATTCTAGTTTAACCCTATGGTAAACCCATTTTTACCTTAACAAGAGTAATTAATTTTTACTTCACTCACTATTTATATAGGTCAAAAATTAATTTGAAATTATTAGACATTAAAATTTATTTTGATTATAAATATTTAATCCATTTTTACAATTTAAATTAATATAATTTGGAAAAAAAATAATTTAAAGTTATTATCACAATCATGATGAGAAAGGGGGTTTTAAAGTGAAAATTCTCAAAATATTACAAAGTTTTTATATCTAAGTTCAATAGGATAGTGATTATAATGAATTAAATTAGATTAATTGATATTTAATTCAACTAATGAGACTTTAAACCCAATTATAAATATAATTAAATGTTAAAAATAATTTTTTTTTAAATTATTTTTCAACTAAAGTACAATATTTTCATTATTCATCAAAAAATGAAACTTATCGAAAAAATACCAAGAATTCACCCTAAGATAGTTTTGGTATTATTATTTAAAAACTAATTTTTATTTTTAAAATTAATTTTCTAATGGTTTTAAAATTTAATTTTGAATTATGTGCGCAGATCACAACTAATCTGTCTTTTTGAAAAATAATTTTTTTCAGAAAACATTTATTTTTCATTTAAATGAAACTTTTTTTATTACTAATAAAATGATAATTAATAAATAAGTTCAAAATATATATTTAATAAGTTCTTTAATCTTATTCCTTTCCTCCATTCCAGTGGCTGGATGATAATTATCAAATTAAATAATAATATTAATAGTATATTGTTGTTTCGTAAAACTATGTCTTGTGTGTAACATAAGAAAACCCAGTGTTGTGTGTATTGAAATCTATATAATTTATTTATTTAAAATAGTAAATAAATCATAATTTCTTAGGATTTTATATTCCATTCAAATCTTTTTTCATACATCCTATTCAATCTGATGTTTATATTTTAAAATTTCAGTGTGTTACAATTGATGTAGACATGGATAAGGCATACGACCAGTTTGAATACAGATTCATTGTTAAAGTCATGAGAGGATTTGGATTCAGGTAATGGGTTTGTGATCTCTTTTTTTAATTTTTTTTATTCTCTATGGATATCCATTTCTATGATGGGAAGGAATTCTAGCTTCTTCAAAATCATTAGAGGTTTAAGACAGTGAGATCAAATGTACCCTAATATTTTCATCCTGTATCAAGAAGAACTCTCAAGGAATATCCCATGTTTTATTGAGAAGGGAAATATTATATCATATAAAAATAGGTCTGGATATGGTTGTTTATCCAATCTTAAGTTTTATAATGAAATGATTTTGGTTATTCCTGGAAGGAAAAATCTATCAATTGATTGAATAAAAAAATGGAATCTGATAGAAAATAGAGTGGCCAATTGATCAAATAAAGAATGAAATTTGTGTTTATCTCTAAAAAGTGCTCCAGCAGGCATAGTACCATTATAAAAAATAAATTAGGAATTCATAGGTGCTACCCACTAATGTTTTATATAAGAGATCCTATCATATATAGAACAATCGAGAAGTATTTATTTTATAACATCATATCTAGGATATTAGGGAGGATATTCAATAGAAATAATGGTTTTATTTCATTTGGAGGTAGGATAACAATTATAAATAGTGTTCTAATATTTATACCGATGCATATAATATCTGTTCTTAAGGCACTAAAAGGGAATATATAGAGGATAGAAATGATTTTTAATTTCATTATATGGGATTCCAATCAGTTAGTGAAGTTTCATTAGGTGTCATGGGAAATAGTGGCTAAAATAGTCATGGAGAGAGGAATTAACCTACTAAGTGTTGGGAGAATCATGAATTCTAGGAAAACAAGGTTGTAATTGGAAATGATTGATGGAAAGTCATTATGGGAGTTTCAAGAGGGACAGATATGTATAAAAGTTGAAATGTTGTTCTAAATATAATGGGATAAATTCATGTCTAGTGAAATTCATGATCCATCATTTGGAGGTTTTGAAGTACGGGGTTTTTTGGGAGGTTGGACATGGATATTTCAATTACTAGATGAGAACTAGGCTGGAGAGGTGATATTTTTTCCAAGGTGTATAGTCGCAGACATATTTTTTAGAGAAGATAGTTAATTTCCAAGTTTCATAAAATATACTCTTGATAAAAAAAGATCATTTACAAGAATATTTATATGAATAAGTATATTAATAAATGTGTTTTATCAAGATCATTGACTAGGCTATTCAACATTCTGTATTTCCTAGGGTATGATCTTTTCAAACAATCAACATAATGTTTGGGTGACAAATATCAACTGTAAGGATATTATGGTGAAGATCAATTTACTCGTATTGAATTTCATGAATCATTCACTTCTCATTGATGAAAATGTGCAAAGAATGGGGGTGTTTATGGCATCATTATTTTTATGTCTTACTTTTCCATGTTTAGAAACTATTTGGAACATGTTCTTCAAAAAAGAATGACCTAATCACATTTTTAGTTTTCTTGGATGGGAGTTGGATTTAAATTAGGGTGTGGGTTTAATGTATCAATTTTGGAGAGTTGGTTCTAAGGGGAAGATAAATAGTAGTGGATAAAATCAATGTATCATTTTTTTAGAGGGTTGATTATATGGGGAAGATAAATAGAAGTGGATACAAATTCTCATGGCCTAATCATTACTGTGGCTTGATGGGTTATCTAAGAGGTAGGGAACATCACACAGGAAGGTATAAGTTTGTTGTATAAATTCATTCTGGTTCAATTCAAGTCCTAGGTATTAGATCTAGGGAATAACTTTAAAAATGTGGTGTACTCTATGTTTCTTCAAAAAAATAATCAAATGGTCTTATTAGATATGGTATAAAGGGGTTGTTGGAACATTTGGATATGGGTTAAGTAGTTTCCATCTTACATGGGATTGAAATTGATCATCAATGGATCTTATGAATCTAGAGAAATGAGAGGGGGAGGCCTCATGTGGGACCATATAGGCTTAGTGATTCTAAGTTTTAGGAAATATTTTGGTTTAGGATCTTATTTGGGGTAAGAGATTAGAGTGATGATCATTAGTCATTATCTCTGCAGGATTTATAAAATCAATGTTGTAGATGTAGATTTAGACTCCAGTATACTGGTGAGTTTTCTTTAAGGAAAGATGAATTTTCCTTAGCAACCTTCATATTGGGTTATAAAGTTTAATGAGTTCACTAATAAATGTATTCTCAATGGCCATACTTGGTGGGAAGGTAAGTATACGGTTGACAACTTAGTCAGCAAAGGTATCCCAAGCGATGGTATTGCTATTTATTTTTTACACTAGGTCCTTACTAAAGGACTTATTTATCACTATTAGAGATGATGCCCTTGGGATCCATCATTTACATACACTATATGTTGGGGCCCTTATTTTATTTCTATTATTAATAATAATAAAGTAATTTTGAGTGAGATTATTTGTATTTGATTAAGTAGTAAGCCAAATCCATGATGGGACACGTCTACCATGTGTAGTTATCTTGGTAGTTATCCTTGACTTATTATTATGTCATGTTTCATGTTGTTTCCATAATCTTATGATTCCATGTTATTTATGTGATTATCCCATATTATATTTCCTAAGCATTGTCTTTTATGATATCATACTATGACAATGACTTATATGTTATTCTTTATCATCATGTTTACTCCCTTACTAGTATTTTAGATGAACCCTTTTATTTATTTATTCCTCAAGTTATCCTATGTAGTTTTAGGTACTCAAATAGATTTAGGAGCTCATTATGGAGATTAAAATAAATATGTTTTATTTTATTTTCATCTCAATTTTTTATGAATTTATTATTCTAATGTAACTAAGCCTCTGAGTCTTTGGTCTGTTCTCATTGGATATATTTATGTCAAAAATCACGTAATTATATGTCTAAACAGCTTATTTCACTATAGCTAGTATCATAGAAATTTCTAGTTATTTTTTGGAAATAAAAAAATTATTGATTATTAAAAACCATAGGGATATTTATATGTATAGGAAAATATCATGATATTTTATTTAAGTATATAGTGAGTGGTTTCTAAGAAAATACATTCCTTTTGGATACTGTAAGTGGAAGTGTGTAGCATCCCCCAATCTCAAACTCTCTCATGTGGCCAAAAATGGTTGGTTATGAGACCTCAAGCATGCCTCCCAGTATGCCAGAGGCTACTGAATAACAGTGAGGGTCTGATATGTGTAGTAGGGTTATTATACCCACTAGTATGAGGTGTGATATTATTAGAAATAATCTATACAAACAAAATAAATCATAGTAATAGACATATCAAAAACCAAACAACTAAACTGATAAAATAAAGGAGAAATCAGTATACTAAAAATGAGGAATCGTGTAATGACTGGATGATATGTATCTAAATGAGAAACTAAAAACAATAAAATAAAAGAGTAATCTGGCATAAGATAAACACAAAATACCAATGTACGGAACCCCATGTCAGACCCATCTCTTAACTCCACCCCATCCAGTAACCAATTGGGTCAGTGAAAGGTCAATTTCCCTTATACAAACCTATATCTATGAAATCTTCTCAGGTACTAGATGGTGGCCCAAATAGGGTATGAGTAAAAATAAGTAGGTTAACACCACCATGTCTAAACAAACCATCCTGATAATAATTTCATGTAACAATACGATAAAAAGGTTTATTAATTAAATTAACAATTAAATAAAATACAACAATAACCTTCATCGGAACCATGCTAGAATATCTCAAATCATATCTCATGACCATGCCAACCATAACCATATAACCATTGTAAAACATAACATACCTTAGTGACATGACATAATGTCTCTAATAATGTCACACAACTATCCCAACTACAACCATATACCCCTAGAATAACAAATCACTTGGTTAAGCCTTCTATATAAGCATTATAGTGGTTGTCGGGTCCTAGACTGATATATATGCATCTTAGTATGTGTCATAGAATAACTAATTATATAATAATCTCATCATGTTTTAGGGAATAGCCTAGTATAGAAGCATATCTGCATGTCTCAGGTCCTAACATGGTATATAAGCATCTCAGCATGTGCCTGGGCATAGGTCAGTATATAATCATCATAGCATGTTCCAGGGAATTGCCCGATATATAAGCATCTCATCATGTAATAGGGAATAATCGGGTATATAATCATCTCAACATGTAACACAAGTGAATATCACAATGTAAAGCATATCACAATATGACCATATAAAACCAAATGGTTAATTCTGCTAATTACCATATTTCTTTAAATTTACCCATTATCTCAATTTATCAATTTAGCCATTTTTCATGGTGAATCTATATCAAGGAGTCAATTGAATCACATGTCATGTTAAAATCATATGTAATATATTTCAAATACATTTTTTCAGTGGTTCTCTCACCCAACAAGTAGCCATATTCTAGGTTACATCATCAATTGAATCTAAAGGATTCAACAAAGAATCCAACATAGGATTTTCATCATTGAATTCAATTAATTAGTTATTACACACATGGGTTAGTGAAATAACAATATTTCATATAATTTCTAATTGAAAATCAGACCATAGGGTTAAGATAGACCCCTACATTTAACCAATAAAGAAATAAATGCTTCCAACAGCAAACAAAAACATAGGTGAAGGTGTAGAAGATCACAAGGAGAACCTAGATAAAAAACAATCAATAGAAGAACAAATGATAACCATGGTCAAGGGATTACACCGCAATGGTCAGAAAATGATGGAAGAGAAAGGAAAAAAACACTTACCCAGGGATCAATCGCTTAAATAGAATGTTCAGAGCATAGAGAGGTTCTCTAAAATCATCTGTAAGATACTATAAGGTCGAGAGGAAGGGGTTACACAAAGGAATGAGAAACAAATTATCTGCATGGAACCTTTAAAATCATTTCTTAGGGAACTACATAGCTTGTAATTCATTTAAATGTCATTTATATCTTTTTATAATGATACACTAAAAAACATTTATCCTCTTTTAAATATTAAATTCAACCAAACATTACATATCATGTGATTGGTTCAAGATTTGTAACCACTTTACATCATGAATCAGTTCATGACATGAGTCTGATGGCTTTTACATGTCATATATCCCATCTATAGGGTGTGTAAATGTCTGGTACATTATTTTTAGCCTGTTTCTTTTAAAAAAAACCCAAATCCTCTTTAATTCTTCTCAACATAACAAGAATCATTGGTAACACTTGACCCATTTATACCAAGAATACATTAATTAAAACCAAAATCATGAACTAATCCCCACAAGGATCCTCTGAGTTTTTCTCAAGTTTCCTTACAATACAAGTCTATATTTATTCAAAAAACAAACATACATGATGAAACACAACCACCAAGGTTTAAAGATGAGGAAAAACTCAACTGAAATAATTTTAATAAAAAAATCAAAGAGAAATGTACCTAGAAGAAGATGGGATATTACAACCTCCCCACTATATAGATTCTATACCTAGATATTCTCTAAGAATCACTGTGGGATCCCAGAGAACAATTCTAGACACTGTGTTCATATATTATACTCCCTCTCATAGGTTTTCTAATGAACTCAACCAAGAATCCACTACCATCGAACCAAATAGATTTCTCTAACCTGGAGAAATTTCTCACTATGGTCCACAATCCAAATTGAATTATCCTAAAAGGTTTCATCAGCACTAATATTGAAATCTACTACATATACCACATGAGGATCTTATGGATAATATCATTGAAGTTGTGACATGTCAAACACATCATGCATGGAACTACAGCATTATGGAAGGGATAAAAGGTATTCCACTAGATCGGCCTTATCCACTATCTCAAACAGCCCACCAAACCAGGGCACTATCTTTCCTTATATTATGATATGGTGTTTCCCTAATCTAGGTGACAACTGAAGGAAAACATGCTGGCCAACCTCAAACACTAAAGGTCATCTCTGATGATCATCATAGGATTTCTACCTACTCTATATGATCACTGAATAATTTATGATCAACTAAACATGTTCATACATCTCTTTCTTGATACTAGGCCCAACAAGCACTGACTTGCCTACCTCAAACCATCAAAGTGGTGAACGACACAACCTTCCATAAAAATCCTTGAATAGTTTCATCTGGATGGATTCTTGGAAAATGTTATTATATTCAAACTCCATGGGTTCCATATTCTTCTCCCATAAATCATTGGATTCCAAAACATAGTCCTATAATATATCCTCCAAAACCTAAATAGTCTTCTTAGATTGACTATCAGTTTGACAATAATAGGTCATACTCAAAACAATCTATGATCCCATAGTATTTTTAAGGCACTTCCAAGGACATGATGTGAAATTAGGATCTTAGTTATAAATGATATTCCTCGGAACACCATATAGATGAATTACATCAGGAATGTAAAGACTTCTGAGATGATCAATTGTGAAGGTCTCTCTAATAGGTAATAAGTGGGATACCTTCATTATTTGATCTATAATCACCCATACATCATCATTATGACAAGTTTTCCTTGGTAATACGGTCACAAAATCTATAGTGACATCATCCCATTTACACTAAGTAATAGGAGAAGGATCCAAATTACCAGCGGGCCTCTAATTCTTCGATTTCACCTAAAGATAATTGGAACAACTCACAACAAATCCTTTTACCTCCTTATTCATTCCTAACCACTTGTACTATCGATGTAGATCATAGTACATCATTGAAAAACTAGTATTTTTAACCCATCTAGAAGAATGAAACCCCCTCATCATATCCTCACATAAGCCCATAGAAACCAATACTTGACCATAGAAAATAAGTGAATTACCACTACCAAGAGACCTTCTTGATGGAATCTCCCCACCATATAACTTGTATCTCAAAACTAATCCCTTCAGATTAGATAACTAACTGTTCTTGATCTAGTCCAAAATCATGGGTATAACAAAAGTTGAATTCAGGGATAATTGTCCCTAGGACTCTTGGACATCTATATGCATGTTTGAAAATAGTTCCATCATCCTCAAATTTTCTTGGGACTTATACATTGCATTTATCTATGTTATTTGTCTCAATTCATCAGTAAATATATTTCCTTCACCCAATTTATAAGACAACTCGAAGTTAAAAGAATGTTGATACACAACCCACCTCCCCTACCAAAGGTTTAGGTCCCACTATGAAACAATTTTCCTCTGGAGTTTGTGGTCTATGTATAACAAAAACCTCTCACCCATAATATAATGTCTCCAAATATCAGGGCATGTACCACAACTTCTAACTCCAAACCATGAGTAGGGTATTCCTCTTGTGCAGTATCAAATGTCAAGATCCATAAGAAACCACTTGATCCTCTTGCATCATAAATACACTGATTCCAACTCTAGATGTTCCATAGTACATGGTATATGATTTACCTATAAAAAATTAAGGATATATTCTAAGGTAATCCTACCTTTAAGCTATTTAAAATATCTCTCACAAGCATCTAACCAAAAAAACTTCACTCCCTTCTTGGTCAGTCCTAGCATTGATGCTTCCATATAGAAGATTTCCAAGATAAAGAATTATAAATATCCTACTAAACCCAGAAAGATCCAAATATCAATGAAATTATTGGGATGATCCCATGGTACCATAGTTGCAACATTCTCTATCTCCACATACCCTCTTTTCTCTAAGATTACATGGCCTAAGTAGTGCTCTTTATAAATCTAGAAACTTTATTTGGTTAGATTTGAATAAAGTTGATACTCTCCCAATGTACTTAGGATGATGTTAAGATTTTGTTCATGCTCATCTAATGGCTGGGAGTAAACTAAGATATCATCAAAAAAACCTCCAAAAACATTTCTAGAATAGTATGAAAGATTATATTCATCTAGTCCATGAATATCATCGGTGCATTATTCTACCTAAAGGGAATCACTATGAACTCATACAAGCCATGAATTCTCCTAAAAGTAGTTTGAGGCATTACTGATAATATTGACCTTAACTAATGGTATCTTGATATCATAACTATATTGGATAAGATCTTAGCACCTCTCAATTGATCGAAAATATCATTAATTAATGTAAGGGGATATCGGTTATGGATCTTCATCTAGTTCTATCTCCAATAACACACACATAATCATAAATTACCATCAAAAATTTTTGGTGAAGAGAACTGAATAACTCTAAGGAGATTTATTTTGTTTATATGAAACCTTTAGAATCTAGATATTATATCTAAAATTTCAACCACTGATGCTCTTATGGTTCCATTCTATAAGGAAGGATATAAACTTTCTCGACTCCTGACACCGACTCAGTCATAATCTTGATCTCTCGCTCAAGATGTAATCCATAGAACTCTTAAGTAAAAACATCCAAAAAATGGTCTACCGCTAGAGGAGAAGAATCATGATACATTCCACCATCATCTATAGAAAGAGAATTTATATGAGATGTGAGATAATTAAATCTGCACTAAATTTTTCCTATAAGATCATCCTGAATATCCCACTCAACTTGGTGAGAATAGATGCCTCCTTTGGGAGATGAAAAATCTAACTATCCTCTGGTAATATCCAATATGATTCTGAAATAGAACTAACTAATCCCTACCAATAATAAAATCGAAGCTTATCATTTCGAACACAAATGATTCCCAAAATAAAAGGAAACCACCAATATCTAGAGAAAAAGACTTGCAATGTTTGATATTATCTAACCACACTCCCAACTATGTGTTGATGGTCAAAAAATCATCCATTATTTCCACATCGAATAAAATAATATTTACAAAATGAGAAGATAAAAAATGTGATTCTTCTATATCAAATAAAACACAAGAAAGGGTAGATGAAACAACAATATTAACTATGACAATAAAAGTTCATGAATCCACACTATCTAAACTAGTCTGTATAACATAAAGATAACCAACCCCTATTCTCTAGTCTCCATCCTAAATTTACTTAGTTATACCCTCTACCTAGTACTTTCATTCCTTCACTGGGGTACCATGTCCATTGTCTCAGCCTGAACGACCAGTAGAACACTAGAAACCAACCTACTGTGGGGTAGTTGAGCCCCTTCTAGACTCATGTTCCTTTCTTAATCCGATTCCACTACTCTACTATGGAAATTTTCCACAAAACATATGAATATGACAAAGTCTTCCATAGAAATGACACTCAACTATGGGGTAAGGACACTACAAGTGCTTATGGACAAATGTGTCACACTAATAGAACAGCAACGAACCCGATCTTGATATGGATATCCACTGACTTGGAAAATATTCCCACTAATTCCTTTATAAAAACTGTCATAGTGGTGCTTCTTGCTACTCAAATAATATCTCTCGGTTCACCCTAATGAAACAGCTTGGCTACTACTCGGGGTTACTCTCAAATTCCCCTCTATAATGTGTTCCTAATTCAAAACCTCCTCAAAAATTCTCAAAATAAAGACTTTAACCTACATCCTGATCTCATAGTAGAGACCTTCCTCAAAATTTATCACCTTATAGATATCATCTGTTTTAATAGATGGCACAATGCACTGTAGGCTGGTGAAACATTCAGTATAGTCCAGCACTAACATCCCCTCATGTGCTAGATATAAGAACTCATGATCATTCTCATCCCTCAACATCTCTAGATATAATTGAATCGTGAAAAAATATTAAATTCCTTACAAGATAAATCCTCTTTATTCTTGGATTTCTCCATAATTTCCCACCAATGCTTGGCTAGTCTATGAAGAATATATGAAGTAAACTTCACCCTCCTATCTGTAAGGGTCTTGAGGTTCTTGAATATTTTTTGTAATGACTCGATCCAGAAGTCAGCAACCTTGGGGTCCCCCTCCCTTTTTAATTTAGGTTGATTCTAGAGATAAAACTCTATTTTTAACTCACACATTGAAGATATGATTTGAACAGTCTCCCTCTCCATAGATCGTATGACCCTCAGGAAGCTATCGCAAAGCTGAAAATCCATCTAATCCTCAAGAGATACTAGAATATCTTCCTCATATATGTTAGGAGTGTGATGATTTCCACTCTACTAGTGCTAAATTCAAAGATAATGAGAATGAATTTTATTTACAAGAAAAACACATACCGTATATCATTGGGTAAAAACATGGTCAACCTCAATAGGTGGCTACAATAGATAACCACAAACTCTTGATATCTCTAAAAATGTCTTAACAAGTGATTTAGCATGAAATAATAGTTCATTCATTTCATTTATCAGGTATAACAGATATCTCATATTATAGTATATAGAGTAAATATATCATATTCATATAAATATGTCCCTTTAATGAACCATTCATGTCAATATGTATCCCTTTGTTCCTATCATGATTCATGCATAAGCATATCATTCCATACTAGGCCAAAAATACAAATCTCAATGACCAATAGCTTCAAGAACCAAAAGCCTCACACAACATGTGAATCACCCAAGGTGAAATAACATCAAACTGTAAAAAGAAAACATCATGAAAAACAATATGATCCATGGGCACTCATATTTTCCCCTATACAGGGGTAATCTACTCCCATGAAAAATCTCATCACCATTTCCCAAAACATGATAGTCTCCTTTATACATGTATCATCCTAAACCTGGATTCCACTGAAAGGTTCCCCGAGCCCAGTGGGTCACTTGGCCTCAAGCGCATCACCCTAAACGTCAGAGTCTTCTAACTAGTAGTGATGGACTAGGGTGTGTCCATGGAGATATTATGCCCTCATCATCAAATTGTAACACAATGGAATCTCAATAATAGTCAATAAGTAGTGGAACTAGTATAATAACCAAATAATAAGTAACTAGTGGAAGACTAATATATGAAAAAATCCATAAGTCATTTCATATACAAAAAGATTACACGTGTTATGTATCTATGAAAGCATCCAAAATAGGTCCATAGTAGTAAAATACATCAAATGTATCAAAAATACCAAAAAGACAAAAAATTGATATCCCAAAACAGCATCACAAGCCTCAACCTAGTCTCATGTTCCCCTATTTCTTAGCATAGTACAAAATCAAGCATCAAACTTTGGGAACTTTACTTGGTCCCTAATTATATCCAAAGAGTTTATTCAGGTACCCAATGACATCTCGAATAGGGTGTGATACACAATCCCAGCAGGTAACCACCCAAAGACCTATACATTTCTTGTTTGAATAATATAACAAGATAAATAGTGTGTAGGTAAATATGTAATAAGTTTTTAAAGATACTTGTAGCATGTAACTACTAAACTAGTAACACTGAAATATCCTCTCAATACTCCTTGTAAAAGATGGTTAGGCTTCTCTAACAAGTAAGATACAAAAAAATAATAAATAACTAACACAGCCTCTCTATACATCCACACCTATCCTATCAAACATGTCCTTTCCATTCAACCCAAAGTGACAGAACATCCTTGGGTGATCCATTAAACCAATATATATTATTTCTCATAGTTATTTCATATAATCAAAGTTTCAGACCACAAAGGGTCGGATCTATGGTATATAAGACCAGGAATCCTCATCGATTCCTAGGAGCACCTTGATGGAAACTCGTTAACAGCACTGGTTAGATTCCTAGGATCATTTTAACCGAACATTTCTTATGAGAGTCTAACCAAGCCAGATCCAAAGGGTAGAAAGGCCCAATAAATCCCATAGAATCAAGATCTAAGGAGTATACTCTATCCAAGTCATCTACTACCGCATTCAAGATCTAAGGAGAATCATCCAATTCATCTAAGGAATCATCCACCATTTCATACCATTAATCAATTCATACCATATGATTCTACCTAGTCATATAAGCATTCAGATATGTAGGAAACCAATGATTATACCCACTCATTGTTCACAATTCACATTTAAACATATCAGATGAGTTTACACAAACTTTTATACATTTTCTAAATAATCCATGAGCAATTAAAATTCTATATAACCAATAAATTCAATAGAATCAACATGAAAAGTAGGAAATTCATCTCCAAACAAAGCATTTCAATATCATTTAAATATAATTGATCTTCCATTAATTAGGAAAGACTAAATCACACCCCATGGGTGGTTCAACATGTTTCATAATCAAATGGAACACCCCATGAGTGTCCTTGGTTAGGAAAACAACCACCAATATATCTCAAGGGTACCTAAGGGATTTCCTAATAGGTCCCAATTAATTTAATTCATATTATCATTTCAATTTTGGAGCCACACCTAAAATTTTTATGGGAATCACAACAACATCTAGCCTAATAAATCACCCAAACCAATGGGAAAATTATAAACCATCTACCATAGCTCGGTAGTAGAGTGATCATCCTATATCAACTCCAGATTTGACTCAAATTGGGAGAAAATAAAATAACTGATGAAGACCCTAAAAATATGGAAAAATAATTCACCTAAATAGAACAGTTGATATCCAGAAGAATTAAGTACTGCTAAAATGGAATTGGGAATTCACCTATGCAGATCCAATGAGATCGATGACACTTGAATTAGAGATCAAAAATAGGAGATATCTTGATTCCAAGAATAGTAACCCAAGGGAGATTCTCAAATTATAGAGGCTATCCAATGTGAAGAAAATAAATTAAAATAGGTTTAGTTTAATAAATTTAATAAATTAAATACAAAATTTTACCAAAAATATCATTGTCTCATGGTTTAGGTTCATGGTTTGACAAAACATGTACTAATTGTGCATGGTTTCCTATAGGAAAGGGAACCTCACATGGTTTCTCCATATAGTTTGACTAACCATGGACAAACCATGCCAAAAACCAACTTCAAAATAGGACTCATGGATCCACATTTGTCCCCCCCCCCCCACAATTGTGCAGTTTGATCTAATCGTGCGGCTTATAGATTCCCTCTTCCCATCCTCACATGGTTTTATCTAACTATTCATCCTAACCATTCATGGTTTGAACTAACCATGAACCAAGAATGTTTCACCCCATAAACTGGGTTTTGGGATTTGAACAAGCTGCAGACACTACTAACACACATGTGATCAAATTGAGTACTCACATTAGGCCATATTTTAACATTTAAACCAAAATAAAAGGATATATACCTTGTATGAAAACCCTGGTTCTTAAAATATCCCCCCCCCCTAAAGTAATTCATCTTCAAATTTCCCTCTCAAGGGTGGTAAATATTTTTCTGAGAAAAACTCTAGCCATTGAGAATATACTTCAGCCTCCCGGTCCTAAGCCTGATCATGTAAATGGTAATTCTACCATAACACCTATACTAGAGGAACTGACTGGACTAGGATAACCTACATGCTCCAATCAATGATATGAATATGTTTCTTCTCAAGGGATACATATTCCTATAACT
The DNA here is from genome assembly GCA_963277665.1 of Viscum album. Taxonomy (NCBI): domain Eukaryota; kingdom Viridiplantae; phylum Streptophyta; class Magnoliopsida; order Santalales; family Viscaceae; genus Viscum; species Viscum album. The sequence continues at coordinate 1,574,163,473 of OY728127.1, forward strand.
CAGCCTACTTAAGATGAAAATCATGAGATGGTTCTAAATGATAATGGAACATCTGAGATACATGGAAGACTTCATGAATGGATCGATACCTATGAGGTAACTACAGATGATAGGATACCATCCCGACTCTATCCTTAATCTTTAATGGCTTGACATATCATAGTGAAATAATACCATGTCTCCTGATTTGTCTATGTCCTAAACTCAATGAAACAAGTAAAAAAACCTAGTCCCCAACCTCAAACTGTATAGGTTTTCTGCATAGATTGATGTATGATTTCTGAGGAGACTTTGTAGTATCCATCAACTTTTAAATCAACTAGACCTACTCAAAAGACTTCAACATGATATTCAGTCCTAGTAAAGTTGCATGGCCTTACTCAAAATAGAATAGGGGAGATAAGAATGGCCTACTATATAAAGCCTCATAATGTTCCATCTTTAGACTCCTAATAGATATTATTATAGGTTAACTCAACTTGGGGTATATGTCGCTCCCAAGAGCCCCCAAAATCTTGGATGCAAGCTCTCAGCAAGTCTTCAAGAACTTGTATTGTGAATTCTAACTAGGATTTAGTCTGAGGGTGGTATGTTGTACTTAGAATCACCTGTGTACCCAATTCCCTATACAAACTCTACCAAAAACAATATGTAAACTAGGCATCCCTATCTAAAATGATAGTGCACGGGACCCTGTGAGTTGTTCTATCTCACAGATATACGACCTCCCAATATCATCCACAATGAATGTCTCATTGATCATCATGAAATGACAACCTTCATGATCCTATCAATAATAACCCACACAACATCATTACCTCAAGGCGACCTTAGTAAACTAGTCACAAAATCCTTCACGACATCATACTATTTCTACTCAGGAATAGGTAAATGATTTCAAAGTCTGACTAGTTAATTATAGTCTACCATCACCTACTAATAGGTGGAATGCCTCGTAAAAAACTTGTTATCTCATGTTTCAACCCAGCCACTAGTACTGATGGTGTAAGTCTTCGAACTTCTTGGTGACTCTCGGATACAATTCCAAAGATGTGAAATGAAACTCCCATATTAGATCCTTGTGTATGTCCATTAAAACCCAAACATGATCATGGATACATAGAATATCATCCTCTCCTGTGGTCCAACTAGGATATGGGTCCTCTCCTGCCACACTCTCTTATAGGATAAGGTCTTCTGAGTTTGATAGCTGCTTTATCCTCACTCTATCTAGTAGGGTAGATGTCACATATAATGATGGTAGAAAATTCTTCCCCTAACTATTATATACATCCAAGTGCATCTCAAATAATAAATCCATAATATTTACTCACTACTAGTCTGTTCAAATGCATGTATTTGAGTCCTCCTACTCAGTGCATCAGCCACTGCATTTCCTTTACCTAGTTTATAGGAAATCTTAAAGTCAAAAGACTATAGGTACTGGTACCCCCACCCACTTTCACTGTATTAGGATCATATCACAATGTTTAAATATTTACTTGAGGATTTTTTTCTCTATCTACACCACAGAATTCTCTCCCAATAAGTAATGTCTCCAAAAGTGCAAAGAATGAATGACTGCAGCTAACTCAAGAACACGCATTGGGTAGTTCTTCTCATCTAGCCTCAACTGATGAGACCCATATGCCATGACTTTATCCTCTTGTATAATATCTTTTCCTATTTCTATATCTGATGCATCATAGTAAATAGTGTAACTTCTATATGATTCAGGAAAAATCAGTATTGGGGATGAAGTTAATATCCCTTTCAGCTCCTAAAAGGCTATCTCTTAGGTATCTTACCATAAAAAGTATACACCTATCTTATTCAATCCCATCAATAGCACAACTACACATGAGAAGTTCTTTATAAATGCCTATAATATACATATATCCCCAAAAAACTCAGTATCTCAATGAAATTCTTAGGATACTCCTAGAAAACTATAACTCCCACCTTCTCTAGGTCAATTGATATTCATGTCTCACACCATCTCTAGGTCAATTGATACTCATGTATCAGAGATAATTTCACCCAAGAAGTGAATTTGGCCCATTTTGAATTGGAAATTTTTGATCTTAGCATATAACTGATGCTCTCTCAGTGAATTCAAAATGATATAAAAATATTTGGCATGGTCATGTCGATTGTGAGAATAAACTAGGATATCATCCACAAAAACCACCACAAATGAGTCTAGAAAAGGATAGAAGACTTGGTTCATCAATTTTATGAAAAATTATGGCACGTTCATGAGACCAAATGGCATATCCAGATTATCATATAGAGTATACCTTATACGAAATGTTGTGTGGGGTATGTCTACAGGTTGAACACATACCTGGCGATATCTGGATCTCAAATAAATTTTCTAGAACAATTGATATCCTTGAAGCCAATAAAATATGGCATCTATTTGTGCAAGTGGATACAGATTCTTGACCGTCAGCTGAATCAACATCTAGTAATCCAATCATATCCTAAGGGTACCATCCCCCTTTTTTAAAAAGTACCAATGAACCCCATGGAGAAGTACTACATCGAATAAACCCCTTTGCCTCTAAATCCTCTAGTTATCTCTTAAAATCCAGAAACTCCATCATATCCATATTTTAAGGAGTAATGGATACATATGTACCTCTTGGAACTATATAGATGTAGAAATACACCTCTCTCTGAATTAAACCAGAAAATTCATATGGGAAAACATCCCTAAAATGATCAACCACTATAAGGAAATCTACCTGACATGTTCCCTGATCATCCTTATAAAAAATAGATATTTGTATATCATTATACCCAACCCATAATAATCTTGTCCAGATCATCTCTCTTGGAAATACCAATCACCCTTGTGAGTATAAACTATTTCCTCTAGTGATGTTAAAGTCACCCTCTAGTGATAACAGTTAGAATATTCTCAATAATCTACTAACCAGTCCATCCAGAGTATGATATAAAACCCAATATTCTCAATGATATAAATATTCCAAATGAAGTTACACCCATCAACCTCAATAGGGACTGCCTAAACCAGTGTACATCCTCTATTGTAATCCCCAACAGAGTGTCTAGAATCATAACACTCTCAGAAGATAGTATAACGATCCCAAATATTATCATCACAAGTAAATATATGAAACAATTTGATGCACCAATATTAAAAAAGTGAAGTTAAAATAGTAGAGGATACTAATATCCTACCTCAAACCATAGAAGATAGGGTTCCCTAATCTTCATCTGTAGGCTATGAAGAATATATCAGGCTTAATCCATGACCCTATGGCACAACCTCACTGCCCAAAGTAGTCCCACTCTGTCGTCTCAGTGTAACTACTATATGGCTACCCCATCCATGACCACCGCTACCTTATCCTAATCGATTGGCACTGCTCCAACTCTTTTCCTAAAGTGGAGCTGAGAAACCCACTCCCAAACCTAGTGTTAGAGCTAACCCCCTAACACTCACTACTATATTGGAGGTCTTGCAAAAATGTTACATGTGGCCCATCCTTCCACAAGCTCAGCACTTGATTGGGTCACAGTCACACTGATTCTTCATGTGGCCCCATCTACCACACTGATGATAGAAAACTGAGCTACCAGTACTCACAGCCTAATAGGTACTCATCTCACAAGATGCCTCAAAATGTCACTTCTTGCCGCTTGAAGTCAACCTACTAGATCAAGGATAGCACTTCCCTAATTTTTTCCCCCATATTCTCTCACACTCCACTTTTTAATCAGCACCTAATTCAAAATTCCAGTGATATAAGTCAATATTAACACATTTACCTGATATCTAATAGCATGTCATAGTCCTTCCTTGAAATTTCTTGCCCTCGACAGCTCATCAGTATGATACATCAGTGAAAAACATTGCAACTATATAAAGTGTACCAAGTACTCCATAATCATCATTATTCTCTACTCTATATGCATAAATTCATTGTCCGAATCTTTATATAGAGTCTTGGAATAAAATTAGTCATCGAATTGATTTTGGAAATCAGTACAACCCATATCTCACATCCTATCATTGTGGTTCAGAACATCCCACCAGTGTTTTGCTTCCCTATGTATAATATATTCCATGAGCTTCACTCTACTCTTAGAAGGTATCTTCATATTATCTTTGATCGATATAATATTCTTCATCCATATATCTATATCATGTGGACCATCATCCCTCAAAAATATGTGAGGATGTGACTACTAGAACACCTGTGACAGCTCAACCATAGACATGGCAGGCTGCAGTGATCCCTGGAAAGTCTGCATGAAGTGACAGAATATATTGTGGAACTATGCCTCAGCACCTATTTTTGGAATAGTTGGTGTCACAACTAGAACTAGATGAGGTTCCACTAGTATCACATGGCTCATCGCCTCAAGAGCGTGGTTATCACCACCCTCATAGAGAATGACTAGAGGTTGTCATGGTGGAATGCCTCGAAAATTCCAAACACACACCTCAAAAAATAATTATATCAAAGCTCATAGTTAAGTATCATAGGACAAGTAAAAAACTCTTTTAAACCAGATCATACCACACATCTGACTCCAAAATCCAAAACTATGTAAATAAGGAATCGAGAAATTCACCGGAGACACTACCTCTTTCCCACTCAAAAATCGGTTCAAGTCTTGTTTTCCATGTTCAATTTTTCATTTCAATTTCATTTAATATTCATTTATGTTATATCACAATTACATTTAAGGGGTTGAACTATTGGTTCAACAATTTCCAACCCATAAGGTCCCATAGTCCTTATGAATCAAAATTTTGAACCCAAATAAGTCATACCATATCACATTCACATTAAATGATTTAATGAATAGGTGAGTCTCTTTCAAGTCCATAAGGGACCATACTCCTTATGAATTGAAATATGGTTTCACTTATCTATCCACTGCACAAAATCTATCACACCAGCAGGTAAAACTATGACAGCACCTTTCACAACATCATTAAACAAGTAATGAATCCTATGTGTCAGGGCATAATTTATGGCATGTGATCTCTAAAAAGTGCCTAAAATGATGCATCATATGGCATACCTTCATCTCATTAGGTCACAAAAAAATAAAATCCATATTCATATCAATAACAACATCAAAATTCAAGTGAATCACTCAATGGTGGAATCAAATAAACTTTAATAGAAAAATTCCAAAAAAATAAATTCAATTAAATGCAATTTGGATATTTCTTGTATGCGGGGTAGCTACTCCCAGGAATAGCTCATTACAAAACTCTTATTTATTCCAATTAATTTATATTATCTTCAAATAATAAAGAAAAACAAAAAAATAAATCATTTGATACCACATGGTAATGTCTCAAATGTAGATGCCACTGAAATATTCCCTAATCCTGGTGGGTCACATGGCCTCAAGAACATCTATACGAATTCCAGAGGCTGCCCAAAAGTATTGAGGGACTAGGGTATGTCCATGGGGAGACTATGACCACATCACCAGATTGTAACATAGAATAATATAAATAATAGTCAATAAGTAGCAGAAACAGTATAATAACTAACAAGAAGTAAGAATAAAAATACTGATATACGAAAAAATCTAGAAGTCATTTCATATAAAAAAATTGATACATAATATGTGTCTAAGAAAACATCCAAAACAGGTCCATAGTAGTAAAATACAACACATGTATCCAAAATACCAAAAATACCAAAAATTGATATCCTAAAATAGCATCATAATCCTCAGCATGGTCTTATAATCCATTTATGATAAGCATGGAATAAAATAAGAATTGAAATATGGGTTCTTTACCTAGTCCCTACCAACATCCAAATAGTCTTTTTGGTACCCAATGATGGCATGAATAGGGTGTGAGATAACATACTAGTAGGTAAGCACCCAATTATTTATACATTTCTAGGATATGAAATATAACAAGCTAAAGAGTGTTCTGGTAAATTGCTAAGTAGTAAATAAATGTAAATATTCCCATAGCATGAAACTACTAAACCAGTAACACTGAAATAGCCTTTCAAGGCACCCAGCAAAAGATTTTCAAGATCCTATAACAAGAAGATACAAACAGAGAATAAATGAAAAACATGGAATTAACGTACATCCACACCAGTCATGTGAAACATGCTGTTACCATTCAACCCAAGGTGCCTAAACATCCATGGTTAATCCATTCAACCAGCATATCTTATTTCTCATGGTCGGGCCATATAACCAAAGTGTTATCCTAGGAAGGGTTGGATATAAGTTATAGAAGAAGAATTCATCCTCATCAAGTCCCAAGAGTACCTCGATGGAAATGTGGAAATGACACTGGTTGGATTCCTAGGATCATGCCAACCAAGCATGTCCTATGTGAGTCCAAGAAAGCCATATACAAGGGGTAGAAAGTCCTAATATATCCCATGGAATCAATACCCAAGGAGAATACTCTATCCAAGGATTTCAATACTACGTTCAAGATCCAAAGAGAATTTTCCAATGCATCTAAGGAATATTTCATAATTTCATACCATTAATCAATTTATACCATATCATTATACCCACTCATATAACCATTCAAATCCATAGGAAACCAATGAGTATACCCACTCATTATTCATAATTCACATTTAAATATATCACAAGAGTTTACCTACCCATTTCTATATTTTTCAAATAAACCATTTAATCAATTCAAGTTTTATATAACCAATAAATTCAAGAGAATAAACATGAAAATATGTCAATATATCTCCTAATAAATAATTTCAATATCAATTAAATATAATTGATATTCATTTAACTAGGAAATCCTAAATCACACCCCATGGGTGGTTCAACATGTAGAATAGGCAAAGGTAACACCCCATGGGTGGCCTTGGTTGGGGAAACAACCACCAATATATCTCAAGGGTACTTAAGGGCTTCTCTAACAGGTCTCAATTCATTTAATTAAAATTAACATTTCAATTTTGCGGTCGTGAAAGAAATTCTAGAGAGAGGAACAATCGTAGCTAGCCTAATAAATCCCTAAAACCAATGTGAAAATTATAGACCACATATCGTAGCTCAGTAATAGAGTTCTCATGCAGTACTAGATTTTGATTTGAATCATATCAGAAAAAATCCAAGAATATGTGAAGATACTAAAAATAGGGTAAAAGAGATTGCACCTAAGAAGCACATCCAATATCCCAAAGAATAAATAAAGGATAAAAATGAATTGGTAACTCACTGATATGGATCCAATGAGACTGATGTTGCTTGAATTGGAGATCCGATAGAGAGGATATCTATATTCCATGAATAGTCACCAAAGGGAGCTTCTCAAATTTCAGTGGTTGTCCAATGTGAAAAATAGAAATGAAAATTGGTTTAGGTTAATAGATTTAATAAGATAAAAACTATAATTTTACTCAAAATATATAGGTTGTATTGTTTAGGTGAACATTTTGAAAAAATGTGCACCAAACGTGCATGGTTATCTATAAGAAAGGGAAACTCGCACATTTTCCCCACATGATTTGATTAACCATGTTCAAACTATGCCAAAACACACTGTCAAAATTTAAAACATGGTTGCATGGTCATATGCCCTAAATCACATGGTTTGATCTAACTGTATGACCTATAACATCACTCTTCCTAGCCTCTCATTGGTTTATCTAACTATGTGGCTACACCCACATGGTTTTAACTAATTGTGTGCTAGGAATTTTTCACCCCTGAAACTGGGTTTCAATCTCTAAACAATCCCTAGACACCCCTAAAACAACCATGATCAAATTAGGTACTCACATAAGACCATAATTAAACATTTAAACCAAAATAAAAGGATCCTCACCTCATAGAAAACCAAGGTTCCTATACTACCTTTCCCAAACAATAAAAAAATAGAATATAAAACCTTTTCCCTTTGATACCAATTTACAATGTCCCCCAATTAGGCACTATCTCATGTAGCCAAAAATGATTTGTTACAAGACCTCAAGAATGCATCCCTATAAACTTGAGGCTACCGAATAGCAGTGGGGATATGATATGTATAGTGGGGAGAATATAAACATGGTATAAAGTGTAATTGTAGTGGAAATAAACCATATAAATAAAATAAATCAAAGTAATAAACATATCAGAATCCAAAATACCGAACTGAGAAAAGAAAGGAGAAATAAATATACAAAAAAAAGAGGAATCATGTAATGATAGGATTATATGTATCTAAATGTAAAACTGAGGAAAATATAATAAAATAGTTGTCTATAGAAGATAAATGAAAAACACTATAGTAATGAACCCCATATTAGTCCCATCTCCTAACTCCATCCCATCAAGCAATCAATAGGGTCAAAAACAAGTTCCCTTTCCCTTATCCAACCCCACATCCATGAAATCTACTCGACTACCAAACTGTGGCCCAAATTGGGTGTGAACATGTCTAAACAAATTAGTCTGATAATAAGTGCATGAAATAATGCGATAAATAAGTGTATTAATTAATTCAATAGTTAAATAAAATATAGAAACAACCTTCCTTGGCACCATACCAAAATATCTCTCAACATGTCTCAGAATCATGCCATACATCACCATATAACCGTAGTAAAACATAACATTCCTCAGCACCATGTTGGAATTTCTCTGATCATTTTTCACAACCATGATAACCACAACCATATACCCACGGTAAAACAAATAATTGGTCCAAGCCTACTATATAATCATCACAACATATGTAAGGTCCTAGCTTGGTATATAAGAATCTCATCATGTGCCAGGGCATAACCCATTATATAAGAATCTCAGTATTTTCTAGGGTGTAGAATGATATATAAGTATCTCATCATGTGTTAGGTCATAAATTAGTATATAAGCATCACAACATGTGTTCGGGCATAGATTAGTATATAATCATCTCAGCATGTGTCAAGTAATTGCCCAATATATAATAATTGTAGCATGTTCTATGGAATAACCCAATATATAAGCAGCTCAGCATGTGTCACAAGTGCATATCACAATAGTATTAATATCACAATATTAACACATAAAACCAAATGGTTAATTATATTAATTAATATTTTTCTTTCAGTTTACCAATTATCTAAATTTTTTAATTAATCTATTTTCTATAGTGAATCTATATTATGCAGTCACCTGAATCATATATCATGCTAAAATGATATTTAATATATTTTTAATTAATTATTTTCAAAGTTTCACTCACACAAAGTGTAGCCTTAAGTCGTGTCACATCACCAATTTAATCCAAAGGATACAATGAAGAATCCAACATAGGATTATCATAATTCAATCCAATTAATTAATTATTTCACGCATGGGTTAGCATAATCACAATATTTCATATAATATTTAATCAAAAATCAGACCATAGAGTTAATATTTATAGCCCATACCTTTAGCTGAAAAAACAATGCAGTTATTCCAATGGAAAATGCTAACAAAGTGGAAGGTGCATAAGAATGCATGGAGAACCCGGATCAAAATTTATCAAGATCAAAACCAATAATGACTACTCTAAATGGATTACACCATAAATTTTAGAGAACGACAGAAGAGAATGGAAAAAAGTAGAACCAATTACCTAGGGATTGATCACACAAACAGAAAATCATGAATTGAGGGAGGCTCTCCCAAAATCACCTTGAATCTTCCTTAGGGTTAATAGGAAGGGACTGTGTGAAGGAATGAACAAAATATCATCTACAAGACACCTATAAAATTGATACTTTTGGAGTTACTGAATCTATAAATAATTTTCACATAATGTATTTATATTTAGAAGGATACACAAAAAATCGTGTCACCTTAGCTGAATATTAATTTCACTTGAACATTACATGTCTTCTGGTAGGTTTATGATGTGTAACTACATCACATCATGAATCAGTTCATGTCATAAGTTTGGTGGTTTTTATATGTTGTGTAACCCATTTACACAGTGTGTAAATGTACTGCATATTTATTTTATCCTAGTTTCTTTATTGAAACCTAAACCCCCTTTAAGGCTTCCCAACTTACGAATAACCCTTGGTAACACATGGCCCATTTATAACTAGAATCCATTAATTCAAATAGAAACCCTAAACCTCCCCCAGCATGGATCATCTCTAGTTTTCTCATGTGACCTTGCAACTAAATTATCTATTTATTCAATCAACAGACATACATAATGAAACATTACTGTTAAGGATTAAAGATGATGAAAACAAAACAAAAATAAGATTAATGAAAAACATAGAGAGATACGTACTGGGAAAAAGACAAGTTCTTACAATATGGATTTATCATTCTTGTACCTAGGGCTAATAAACCTAAAAAGGGAGCATTGGGTATTAATTTTATCATCACCTAGATCACAATAAATTTTCCATGATGAACACCTAGTTTTTCACTCTCATGTGATATGATTTGGAAAATTCAAAAACTCTTAACAAACAATTTTGTGGAACTTGAATAATTTTTTATGTTAGAAAACCTAATAGAAAAATTACCATAGATAACCTATATTAAAAACAAGAGACTCCTAATTTAGTTTTTACCTATCATTTATAAGTTATTACTTATATGTTCATAGTTTACTAATTTATATGATTATTAGATTAATTTATTCTCATCCTTATGTATTTTTGGATAAAGTAAATGACATGAACGAGAATCAAATAGTGAATGGGGTTCTCATTATAAATTTAGGAACTTCAAATGTCTAATATTATTATTATTTTTACATATTATTCCAAATAATTCATTTTTAGTAAAACTATTCAAATACCACCTCATAACTTGGAGTTTAAGCTATCATTGATAAAATAAAATAGGGTAAAAATTGAAACCCAAGTATATAACTCATCCCCAGTCAATGTTTTTAGACTGAATCTTCTAGAAAATATTTTCATACTCTATTAGTGTAATTTTATTCTATATTTTGAATAGATCAGAATTCCATATATAAACCCAACATCAACTATTAGGAGTGTGATATCATCCTTCACATCCTACACCATCCTCAGATTTTTTATTAGTGTAAGATGAAGGAAGGATATCCTTTAGAATATTCTTATCAATAATTGATATTATTACCTTATGACTTAAATGTTTTGGATAAATTATAGAATCATTATTAAAGAAAATACTATTTTGAGGGAATTTTTTGATGTATTCCTTGAATAGTTTCATGGTCTTCCACCTATCTGATAGGTTGATTTCTCATTTGATCTTATACATATATCTCTTCCCATATCTAAAACTCCTTGTAGAATGGCCACCATTGGATTGAAATAACTGAATAAATAGTTACAATAGAATATAGAAAAAAAATTTATATTACTAAGTACTTCATAGTGGGTTGAATTGGTCCTCATCATCAAAAAAAAATTATTGGTTAATGTGCCATTATATTGATTGTGATGAACTCAAAAAAGTTCATGAAAAAAAATGTATACCATGAAGAAGATTGATGAATTATTTGATCAAATGTGTGGGACCCAATATATCTCTAAGATGGACCTTCATTTTGGAGATCACCAATTGATGATGAGGAAGTAGGATATCCCCAATATTTCCATTCAAACAAGGTATGGGAATTGTGAATTCATTGGGATTCCCTTATAACTCGATAATTCTCCAGTAATCTTCACGGACATAATGAATATATTCTTTAAATGTTACCTAGATAAATTTTTGGTAGCCACTAAATATTATATTATGATATATTCCATGATCATAGAGGAGTATGAAGAGAGTTTGAATAATATTCTAAATACTTTTCAAATGGGGAATCTATATGGGATGTATAGTAAATTGGAGTTTTGGATGGATGAAGTCTCATTCATGGGACATTTCATCACCAAAAAATCAATATATGTATACTGTTTTAAGAAAATGATAATTGAGGAGTTTCCTAAACCATAATATCTAATGGATATCTATAGTTTCCTTGGAAAAGTTGGGTAATACAAATGATTTTTGAGAAACTTATCATTCTTTTGAAACATTCTAACCATGATAGATCAGAAGGGATTAATGTTTTTTGTAAAAATGAATGTTAATATATATTCATGTAATTGAAAATAATTATTATCAATTCACAAGTATATACACTACCCTAAAGTGGTGATGTTTTTTTAGAATACTATAATAAATAAAAAATGGCTTGGGATGTTTACATATTAAAAAATTAAAAATAATATCATATTCCTCAAGTAAATTGAATATTCATGAAAAGAACTATACAAGACATGATATTGAGTTGGATATAGTGAAATTCACATTAAGGGTTTGTAGAAATTTTATTTATAATAATAAGTATGAAATATATATGGATTATAAGAGCCTCAGGTATATATTCACACTTAAGGATCCTAATATAAACCAGATAAGATGGTTAGACTTGATCAATGATTATGACTTTTGAATCCACCACCATATAGGGAAATAAAATAAATAGGAATATTATCTATGTTCAAATTTCCCTTGTGACATTATCAATGATGATAATTTAGAGTTATTTAATAATCTTGGATAAAAAAATGATGTGCATGGGAATCATAAAGTAAGGAACATCATCATTCCTTTTTCAAAAGATTGCTCAACTAAAACATCTGGAGAAGTTAATGGATTATCAAAGAGATTATGTAGAAATAAAGAATATGATGGAAGCTATAATAAATTGGAAATTTAATGTAGTTAAAATTGATAATGGATTTTTATGATTTGGGTCATAACTATGTGTTTTTTCAAATCTTAAGATAAAGAAGGAATTGTTGAACGATGCACATAGCTCAAAATTATATATGCAGACAAGGATCATGAAGATGTATATAGATCAATGAGAGAATTATTGGTTTCATAATATGGAGAAGGAGGTTTTATAATATACATCAAAGTTCCAGGTATGTCAGTAGTAGAATGATGAAGTCAAAATTCAGGAGTAGTGATACAACTATTACTAATACCCACAAGGAAATTGGGGAACATCACTAATGATTTTTCCAAGATTAATAAAAAGACATCCAATATAAATAATGAAACATGTATTTTGGTGGAACATATTAACAACAAAAAATCACTTTAATGAAATTAAATAGGACTTCTAACTCAATTACCATACAAAGATATACATCAGAGAAGTGGTGTGGCTTCATGGAACACCAATATCGATTATATCTAACCATGATTTGAGATTTACTTACATGTCCTTCAAGAGTCCCCATCATTCTCTAAACACTAATTCAAACTTCATTATTTATTTTTACCCCTAAAATAATTTCCAATTTGAGTGAACTATTTAGAAACATGAGGACATATTGAGAGTATTATCAATGGAAATTAAATAAGGATTATATCAGGGTCTTCATCTAGTCAAGTTCCCATGTAATAATAACTTTTATTCAAGTATTCAAATTGATACATATATATCCCTTTATGTGAAGAATCTTTGAACACCAGCATGTTGGGATGATATTGGTGAACACAAGCTTCTAGGTCTTATAATGGTTAATTAAATGGTTGAGAAGGTAAAGAAAATTCAATAACACATCAGAGCTTATCAAAGTTGAAAGAATAGTTATTCTTAAAATCATCTATGAGACTGAGAGTTTGATGTTAGAGATAAATTGTTCCTATTTATGTCTCTATGGAAGGGATTCATGGTATTTGTGAAAAAGGGAATGATAGGTCTCATGTACATCAGTCCCTTTGAGATTCTAGATCTCATCAGAGTCCTGGCCTTTTGCCTATCACTCCCACCAACCATGTATCATGTACTTGAAATTCTCCATGTATCCCTATTGAGGAAGTACATACCATATCCCTCACATGTTCTGAATTTGGAAGTGGTACAGATTTAAGATAATCTCTCTTGTGAGGAGGAAACATTAAATATATTAAATTGTAGAGATAAATTTCTACACAATAAGGAAACTCACCTAGTCATAATATTTTGGAAAAACCATAAGTGTTAAGAGGAAACATGTGAACTAGTGTAAATGATGAAGTAGAAGTAGCCTTTGTTTTCATACAAGTTCATGAAATTAAATTTTGAAAATGAAATTTCTTAATGGAGGGAGAATGTAATGATTTATAATTTAATCAATTTAATTTTAATTTTGATTAAAAAATTGTTTTATATTTTATAATATTATATTTTATAATGCACACACACCACATAATAAAACCCAAATAAGTTTTTTTTTGAATTTAAACATTAAATTTAGAGAATTAATATGTCAATAAGAAATAAAAATATTAAAATGTGATAAAAATGGAAAATAATATAACTAAAATAAGAAAATTTGGATCTACTCAATCCGTCCACATAATCGCACTCTTGAACAACACTATATAAATGATAAAGAATATTATAAATATATTATTCAACATAAAAATGAAAATTTACATAATCTTGAGTGAAAATATAATTTTACGAACAATTAATGATAGATGATGTATTTATAGAAAGTTGGGATCCCATGTGAATATTACAAACCTTATCATTGGAATAGTAATATGATAATTCGGAATAGTAAACTAATTATTATAATAGTATGCTCACATATTTATTTTATAATATTAATAAGGTATCATATGAAATGAAAATATTACAAATTTATGTCCTAATACAATTAAATAAATTTTTTATAATTTATAAAATAAGTCTTTGTATTTTTATAAAACATAAATATTTTATTTTCATTTTTATAACAAATATGATTATTTAAAATAAAACATTTTTTTCAAAAAAATGATTTATTTATTAACATTATGTTTTATTATGGTGATAATATAATTTTATGATACCACAATTAATTTTTTTAATGGGTTAGAACATTAATCATAATATTAAAATTTCTATTTTTCGATTAAATAATGATTTTATTTAAAAAATAAAATTTTTCATATTTATAAATTTTATTTTTTTCATATAGATTTTTAAAAATGGTTATGGTGTGTTTTTAATTTTTTAATAAAATATTTGAATTTTGGGTAAATAGTAAAATATAGAAAAATAAGATAATTTGAAAAATAAGAAAAATAAAAAGAAGAAATGGGTCATAGATAATGTAAGTAACCATTAGATCAACATCATATTAACTAATTACTATATATTTATATTCACAAGATTCATCACTATTGGTATGAATGATAAAATATAATAAAAAATGAATATAATATTCAAAAACACCTCTCTCCTCCCCTTATAAATATCATCCCTCAACACCGCTTCTCCTCATGCTTTCTATTCCATGAAGCTTTACCAAAATTTACCAAATTATCATCCCAATATTATCCCCCATTTCCTTATTCATAAAATCTCACCAGATACTATTTCATAGAGCCTTATGGGGTATCTAAAGAGGAGAAAACCAAAGGAGGTGGTAAAACTCTCAACTAATCTTATTCTAATTTTGTTCTTCTTCTACCACCGCCATGTGATATTCATCCACCTATACATAGAAACATAAATATCCAAAATATAATAATATTTTATTAATATGGTGGACTTTCAATCTTCATAACCATTCATTAAAATATTATTAAATGAAAACATTATTCAAAATATAGTTGGTTCACTACCTCGATAAGAGATGCAGTTCTTTTTATCCACCGCCTTAATGGATGATCATAAAAAAATATTGTGGTTAAATAAGTAGATAATAGGTATATTATAACTTATTTTATCTTCTTTAATAAATTAATAATCTTTATGTTAAATAAACGTAATCTATTTCATGATGGTTGGTAAAAACACGTAAATGAACTAACCATACAATAATAACATATTTACTAAATGGATCATTCCTATGTCAGAACACATATAGTTATTTGGTACTATTTAAATTTTAAGAATGAAATTAACACCATTTAACTTAACTTATGTCTTTTTAGTCCCATTTTACAAGAACTTAAATAATTATACACATGTGATCATACCTTGGAAGAATGAAACGGATGCCCTCAGAATAGTGAACTTAAACTTTATATATTATTGAAATAGTATTAAATGAATATAATATAATTGTAGTAAATATAAGATATATGTAGAAGGTTATTAATTATGTTATTAATGTATCAAATTTTATTATTAATTATGTTATCTCTAAGTTCATAATGATTTACTAACCTGTGTTAAGGGATCTCTCTAATCCACAATATATTCTTTGGGTTTTGACCTTTCTCTCTTTTACTCACTTTATATCTCTATTTTATGTTATATAATGATTCTAAATTATATATATATATATATATATATCTTAAATATATATGAATCTTATTCTCCCTTCCTTTTATGCGTCTATACATATCTTATTTTCATTTCATAAATTTATTCTTTTAAATCAAACCTGATTAAGGGGAAGTTTTCTATACGTTAATCCTTTTATGTAACACTATTTTAATATCTTTATACACATTCATTATTTTATTAAATAAAGGAATTATTTTGGGATAATAATTTGGTTTTACATTTGGTTTTAATATAAAATACCATGTTCATTATTTCTTCAAATGTCTTATACATATTCTTAAATTGCCATTTTGAAAGTTCGTCTCTATAACTAATTCTCTAACATTTCACTTGAGGAATTATTAATAAACCCAAGATTTGGGGAATATTCTTATTTATTCAGATATTAACATCCATAATATTTAATAACATCTTATCTTGGGTATATTTATTAAATATCATTTAATTGTTATATGAGGAATGACTATGTAACTCATTTCTTTCCATGGGTTATTCTTATTATTATGATTTACGTTTGATTTGAAATTATGGCACACATAAGGATATAAATGTTATGTGGTTCTATCCAGATAGAAATGAATTTAATTTATTGATGTGTATTTCTCGTTATATTATATGATTGGGATTAGGGAGTTAACCCAATCCATGATGGGACTCTATCCACCTTGTGATTTTGTCATGGAAGTTATGCTTGACTTATGCTTATGTCATATTTCATGTTGTTTCCACATTCCTATTATTCCATGATATTTTGAGTCCATTTATTTATTTTGTTCTCCCATATGATTTTTTATGATCCTTTTCTTTTATGATATCATAATATTACTTTGACTCATATTTTATACTTCATCAACATGTTTATTACATTACTTGGCTTTTTAGATCACCCCATTTGCTTATATATTCCTCAGGTTATCCTAAGCTATTTTAGGTTCTAAAAGGGATTTAGGAGATCATTAAGGAGATTAAAATAAAGATATTTTAGTTTAGTTTCATCTTGATGTTTTATGAACATATTATTCTAAATACACTAGGCCTCTCGATCTTTGGGTTTCGTCTGTTGGATATTTATGCTAAAAACATATAATAAAATGTGTAAACAGATTTGGACACTATAGTAGTAGTCATATCTTATTTATTTTATAATAATTGAATAATAAAATATGTACATGATGAATAAAATCATAACTAATGAAATTTACAACATAATTAATTGACATAAATTCTAGAATAATGAAAATTGAATAATTACATCTAATTTATAATTATTTTTTATAAATAAAGAGTTACATTTCATTAGAATTAATTCTTCATTGAAGATTTGGTTGACCACTTCATGACATACATTAATTTTGGTTATAGAGTTTTGTTTTATAATTCATATAACAGTTATCCACACATGCACCATAAACCTCTAACCATCGCTATTGAAATCTCTATGTTCTTGTGACAAAGAATCTGATACTTTCTTCATTCATTGATGATATCCCTAGGAATCACAATGAGATCAGAAATGTTCTTATTTATTTTATCTAGAGTTGAGATAATGGATGAGCAGGATCACTCTCTATTCTTGAGATCATTCTAGGATAACATCTCTCTATGGAATAAGATATTTCCCTCTAGACCTTTGTTGTGTATAGTGAAGATTTGGGTTAAGAATGATATAATAGTTTTTAAATAGATCAAGATTTAGAAAATAATAATTTGACATGTTACCTTTCATATTCATTAAATCCACAGTGAACCAAATTTCAAAATAATAATAAATTTTTTGTATTTACTTGATAAGTATTGGACACATGGTAAAATAAATATTATTTCTTAAATAAATTAATTAACATTTTTTTAAATAAAATTTAATATATTATTTCTTCCTAGACCATTAAAATAAGTTAATAAATATTATATAATATTTATCAAACCTTGAATAATAAATATTTATTTAAATATAAAAATATCACTTAACTACTACTGATATATATATATATTATTATTATATTCACTAAAAATGAAAATAAATATTTATTAAATATTTAACACATATATATTATATCTAATAAGAATTTAATAAATATTTATGTTCAATTGAAAAAATAATAAATATTAAACCATATATGGGGATAATGTTTACTAAATATGATAAATTAATATAGAATTTAACTAGGGTTCTGTATACACATAATTTGTTACCCTCTAGGACCCTTTATTAGTAGAAGTAGACATGAGATCCAAAATTACATGGTTATCATATTACCACACACCAATAAACACAAAGAAAAAAAGAAGTATGTTTTTCTATGACATTCATCCTTATATAAACATACATTGTGTAATATAATCTCTTTATCTTATATCTCTAATCATGTAGGTTGCATACAGATTTCATGAACTTATGTTCTCAATGTATCATTATAAGAATTCTTGGAAAAGTTTTAGTCCACATAGCACTATGGACATGGACATAATTAGGTAGTTTCATACCTATAATATGGCCTAAGATATTAACAACCACTAAACAATGATGGGATTAATCCTTTCTCACTTTATTCATTAATTTAAGATTACCCATTATAAACCCAACATATCATTCCTCACCACAAGCATATTTTTTATGGTTTTCACCAATATATAATAGTAAAATACTCATCATATGTATTAATAAGAATATAAATTTCTATAAATCATTAAAAATTTATTCATATAGGAACATCCAATGACACCTAAAAATGTGTATTTCTTACTGGAAATCCATGATCTCAAAACCTTGTTTCTTGATATTACCAATTGAGTACAACATGACATATTATCTCAAAATCCAGTAAGTATACCATAAAAATAATGAATAATTTTTATCTTATAAAATGATATCATTCGGACCTAGAACATAAATTTAAGAATAATGTGAATGAAATTATGTGTTTTAATCATTTTTGGGGAACTATTGTGAACTTTTGGTGAGACATATACCCTTATGACAATATAATATTGAATTTCACATATATTAACAATCATGATGTGATAAGATGATAATTAATATTCATAAACTATTAAAATAGGTAATCATAATGTATATAGATGTTTTTTCATGGGTGATAACTCCAAAAAAAATCACACTTACACTAGATTGAACTGTTATCAATCTTCATTTTTCAAGAAGTCACCTTCTTTTCATGCCTCTACTGAGATAAGGCTACAGTCAAGGGGTCCACTATGTTCTATTCTATGGTAACTTAACAAATTATAACATCCCATTTTTGAAAATCTATCAATATGTGATATTTTTTAGGTATTTTATTCATCCATTAATGTGAACTTGGATCCATTGAAAGGTATTTTGTTGCATTATTATCACAACAAAATGTGATGGTGTCTTTAACACTAAGAATTACATCATTCTCTTGGATGAATTTCCTTATCCATACTACTTACTTGTCTATATAAGAAACAACTATATATTAAGATTCAATAATATAATAGGCAATAATTGTCTTCTTTGACCTCTTCTAGATCATTGGTCTACCGATGATAATGAGGAAATATCTGGACTATGACATTAGATCAATATAATTTTTTAGAAAATATAGTAGGTATATCCCCCTGATGACTATCTCCTCATATCCTCCATATACAATGAATATATCCTTAGTATGACTCAAATATATAAGGATATCCACAACATCAATATAATATTATTCACTAAGATTTATTTGATATCTAGCTACAATGATCAATTTATAGACAACATCCTAAATATTTTATTACACAGTACACATGATGGATTGTATCATAAAAGTGTAATGTATCCTCCTAATCCACTCTCATTCCTGTTGTGTCTAAGGAATTATTTCCATGGAATGATGTATACCATGTGACACTCAAAAAAATCCCCTATTAAATTATTTTATAGTTAATATCTTCTGTATCATGTTAATTTATATACCTTGAATTAGTCTGAGTAGCCTCTTGGAACTATAATGAATGAAATTGATTTTGAGAATAATATATGCTTCATAGAATTACATCATATAGAAGTATTTGTTTAACATGTTCGTAAATATGTTTAAGGATATTATATCATTTTCAATAAGTAATATGTCATCAACATCCACAACTATGAATATGGCCACACATACCCTAATCCACTTGTAAAATAATGTCTCAAATTCATTCTTTATGAAACATATTTATTTTAATGATTCATCGAACATAATATTATAATACCTTGATGCATTATTCAAAAAATAAATGGATCTCTACAACATTCATACGAGATTGGAATTACTTGTACTAATAAACACTTCTAGTTGTGATATATATACATTTACATTGAGGTTCCCTTTAAGTAAAGTTGTTTCAACATCCAACTATCAAATATAATAGTCACAAAATTATTTTATCTCAAGTGAAATTCTAATGGGCTTAAACATGGAAACTAAGGAAAATTTTTAGTTAATTTAATTGTTTATATATTATTTAAACCCATCCTCCAATAGTCATACTTTATAGATACTCACTTTACCTTAATTTTCCAAACATTTCTTGATTACCAATTTTTACCCAACTAGAATTACATAAACATGTTTATCATGTAAAACCCAATCATTATTTTGATAGATGGAATGTATCCCATAATTCAAAACTTTTCTCCCTCATCCAGCTTCTAACCTCTCTACTACAACCTTATATGAAATAGGACCATTATTTTAAACTAATAATGAGTACAATTTTTGATGGATAAATACTCGTATCTTTCTTGTTCTTATCCTCTCTAGTGCCCCTAAATTTTACCTGTGTTTTAGAAACAACATATTACATGGGAAACTATGAAATATGTTCCTACATATACACTTTTGTATAATTACCATAAAATTCATTGAATTTAATATAATTACCATTATCATTTTTGAGAATGTTCTCCCTCCCATGAAACATGGTATATCTTGTAATGATTTCCTTCTTATATGGGGGGTTTTAAAAATTAAACCCATTATCTTCCTTGGGTTACCCTATAAAGATACACTTCAATCCCTTGAATGATATTTTGTTACAACATGTGGCCTTAAAAAATACCCCACATCCCCAAACACATAATTTAAATAGAAAAAAAATCCGTCCATAAGTGAACTCTTATAGTAATCCATTTTTCACTTTTTTGTACCTCATTTAGTGTGTATGTCATAGTATGTAATCCATAACTTATAATGGATCATGGATGATATATATGCCACATCATCAAAATCACCATACTAAGCATGGTATGGTTCCTCCTTTCACTAACACCATTGTACTATGTTGAATATTGTGGAGTGAGTAAAGATAAAATCAATCAACACTATAGAATTCCAATGAACTCTTGGGTATGATTCTCACTAACTCAATAATATAAAAGCATAATTATATTATTTCCAAGTTGATTCTAGAATTTATTATTCAATTATTTTAATTTTCAAAAGGACTCAAACTGATACCTTGTTATATAGAAAACCCCATATCTACATAATTCATCAGTAAAAGTAATGAATTAATAATATCCATCGCTGGATTCAACTATAAGTATTCCACACACATCACTGTGTACGAAATATAGATTCTTTGGGGAACATTATCCATTCTAGAAAAATGGTGGGTTTTTCATCAATACTTGTAATAATGTGACAAATATTTCATGTGGCTTTAGTTCCATAGAATCTAAATATCTATATTGATATAGCTTTGGAAACCTCTTATTTTTTACATGATAATGTTAGTGATTTCACAAATGGGATTTAAATGATTCATGTGATCATGATTCTTTAACAATTGATAGAATTATGTTTTCATAATCTAAAACATATAGACCATTATTTAAATGTTTTATACCATAACATATGTTGACTTTGTAAAAGAAATATATTTTATTAAAAAAATTGAATGTAAAACCAACTAAATCATGGTATGATATAGAAATTATGTTTTGGGTAACTTTTGGTACAAAATAAAAATATTTAAAAAAATATCAATACTCTTAGAAAAAGGAAGGTGGTAGTCTTCTATCACCATGGTAGTAAGATGTGCTCTATTTCCTAATCATAGATCCACCTATTCTCTATAAATCATCATGAATCTAAATTTATTTTTGATTTGGATATACATGTGACTACAAAAATCTATAAAAAATACTATGTTATTTAATACCAATTGATTTTAATTGATAATGAACATACCTAAAGCACCCCAATGCTTTGTCTGTGTACAAATCTTCTTCCAATGGAAAAACATTCCAAATGAAAAGTATATCGCACATTTTTTACTTCACCTATCATTCTACCTTTTTCTTCTTAGAATGATGATGATTAAAAGAATTATAAATTGGGAAATTCATAGAGAACCTTTATAGAAAATCATTATTTTAATATATTATTACCTTTAAATAATTAAATGTGTATGATAGCTTCCTCAAAACTCAGCACAAAACATAAAACAAATTTGATATATTTAGATAAAAGTATAAATATTTAAGTATGACCATCAAAACCTAGTTTTTGAATTAATATTAATGAATAATATTAACCTCTTTATTAAATTAATGTATAAATAAAATAAATTATACTTTAAATATAAATAAAATTCCATTACTTTACCTAAATTTACTAATAAGAACATTTATTTTTTAGAAATTAATTTCCTTAAAAAATTTCCTTCTATGTGATATAAATTTCTATTGTAATAATAATTTGATTAATTATAATAATTTTTTTATTATTAATTGGTAAACACAAATTTAGTTGTAAAATGATATGAAATAGTAATAAAATCAGTTAATATATGGAAATTGTATTTTCTAACAAAGGTGGTTTTTCATTATATTAAAATATTTTATTAAAAATGGAATTTATAAATTTTTGGATTTTAATTTGAAAAAATTAACATAATTTTTTTATTTATAATAAAAATATTATATTAGGATTATTTTTTGGGTTTTTTTGAAATAATTATTTTTTAGGTGAATAGTGAAAAATATAGATTTTGATAATAATGTCATTATTATATGACCTAGAAGTATTCAAAAAAATTATATAAAAAATATGTATTTAAATTAAAATAATTCATTTAAAAATACTATTTTCTATTCATAAAACCCAAGAATATCATTTTATAAAATCAAGTAATATTTTTTGAAATTTACTTTTCATCGGATTCTTTAATTATCCTACTTGTAGAAATTTAAATTGATAAAATGTATATATTATTTGAAATCGTCATATTAATATTATTTAATAATTAATATTTCATTTTTAATTATAAAAATTAGATTACCATGGTTAATTATAATTGTTATGTTTGTTGTGAAAATATTACTTTTGAATTGTTTTTGTAACGATTTGTGAATTTTATATAATATATTAAATTTATTTACTTTAAATGTTGACTATAATATGATAAAAAATATATATATAAATATATTAACTCCTATTTAATGGTTAATAAATACTAAATATGATTTATAACACTTAATGTAAAAAAACCTTTTTCTACAAAAATAGTTTATTTGAATATAAAAACTGTTTAAATTTTTAAAAAAATATCATATAGAAATTTAATTAGATTTAATGGAGATTAAATTTAGGTTAATAAAACCCAAATTTTTTATAGTTTATTAATTTAAATTTTTATTAAAACATAAATTAATTAGTCAAAAACTAGTTACCATGGTTAAAACAAAAAAGTAAAAAGTAAAAAAATCTAATAAGAAATGGAATCCAACATGTTCAAAATAATTATGTAAATAGTTTTTTTAGGATTTAGCAACCCAAAGCACACCAAAATCAATTATTTATATCTTTTTTGGTTCTTTGATCCATGAATAGTGTAATTATATCATTGACTATTAAAGGGTGTTCCTAAAACTTTTATTTTCTTCACTTATAAAAGGGGATCACTTTCCCCCTTAAATTCTACACTTCCCATTATAATTTTACCTAAAAATATTCCAAAAAATCTCTTAGATTTAATTTTATTATATTAAATCCTATGATCTCTATAATTTTTCCAATGTATTTCATTTACAAGGAGATCTCTAAGATAAGATGGAGTCTCCAATGCAAGTATTACTTAATTTTTTATCCTTTCATCTTAATATTCCTCTTCCAAAACACTTATATCAATAAAAATATAATGAAATAAATATAATTATTATAATGATATGTTTTTATTTGAATGATAAAATAATTATATATTCCTCTCTATCCACTAAGGAAAACAAATGCATCCTTATAGTGTGTATGTGTAGACTATCACCTCCATGAAGCAACGTCTTCAGTTTTTCATAACCAAAACTCATGGTTGGTTTTAATGATGTTATTAATTAATAAATAAGAAATATAAAATGTAAATTTTTTATTAATTTAAAAATTATCATACAATTCATTTCGATCTCATTCATTGAGAAATGGAAACAATAATCATGCATACATGCAAACTTTCGCCCCCATGGGGATTGAGTTTCATTTGTAATCACCACCCTCGTTAATGGATTTAAAAATATAGTTAATATAAAAAAATTAGGTCCATATAACTATTAATTTTATTGATAATATGAAAATATTTTATAGAACTTTCTATAACATTCCAGATACATGAATAATTATAGAAAAAATCACTATAAAACCACCAATGAAAAATATAGTGAAAATAAATTTATAATAAATAAATAGAATATGATAATAAATTTTATATATTAAATAAAATATACATGAATAAGGTTCCTAATAGTATATAAAATTCACCTAATTTGATTATTTAGGATGTTAGGAACATGCGAAGAATGAATCTGGAACAAAGTAAAGGTTTTAATCTCAAATTCATCCCTTTGATACATGTTTAGTATTATATAGATAATTTAATTTATATGGATTATATACTGCCTGTTTGAGATATCATATCATGATATTTCTTTTAATCATGGTATTTAATGTTCATTTATACACCCTCTCTTTAAATGAGATTTTATTTGAATATTTCTAAATTCATAAGGGTTTATATTGTCTTAATTGTGATTCTTTGAGACATGATAATGTTATGAACCATGTTTACATTGTATGTTTTTCTACTAATTTAGCATAACATTAAATTTATATACTTTATTTCCTTATAATAAAAGGGATATACTTAGCTAAATCACGTTCTTTTCTTTAAATGTTATTTAACTCATGTGTTACCCCTATTGTAGGAGTCATTGATATCCCAATTTTCATTAATTGAGTTATGATAGATATATTGAACATATATCATATAAGTTTGTTACATTATTTCCATTGATTGTATTATGTGTAGTTATATATTTGTTTAAATTTTTTCTACATAAACCCCTTTAAAAATATTTCATTCATCATAGAGTATGTTTCCTACAAGGGGTGTTGATAACTCTAATCGTATTCCCTTAGGTTATAATATCTCATCATGAACCCTTACTTTCCATGCTTGGGATAATCTACACTAATATTTTATTATATGGTAATTTCTCTACCTCTAAAGGGAAATGATATTTTCAAAAAAATAGTTTTGTTACTTTTTTTATATTATGTATGATTAACCACTCTTTTCATACATATATATTACATCTAAATAGATGAATGTACATGTTACAAAAAAACCATGCCATAATCCCATGGGATTAGTGTCGTTAGAAACTTGGAAACAAAAAAAATAGGTTCATAAAAATTATTCATTATCTCTGGCTTATTCCTTTGTAACTATAACCCTTTTAGACATATCAAACCTAATACCTTTCTCCTTATCCTAGGGAAAAGAAACATAAGAAAATGTTGAGCTCATATTCTCAATAAGGTTAAATAAAGAAAATATGAATCATGACAAAAACATAAGTATATATGAATATGAACAAAAAAATTGAAAAGAATACCATTCATATCAAAGACCATAATCTTGATTCATATAATAAATCATAAAAAAAATTCATAAGACATGAATCATAAAAGAATAACTTTGGAATAAAACATAAAATTGTGGAAAACACATAATCATTTAAAATAATTTCATTAGTATTAAAGGATATTTTCCAATACTATCATAGTGTAATGGGTTCACTCCCCAAACCATTATAGTTGTCAATGTTCACTGCCCTGATTATCATAGCGGAAAAATTCCTTCATTAAACTAATTTCGCATCATGTTCTAGTCCACTCTAAACTGATTTCAATCCCCATTCTAGTCATTTATGTATCATGAGATATAATATCATTACCCAATACATTTTAGGGAGATATAGGTCACATGCATCATATAATAAAAACCATATATACATGTTCCATAATAACATAAATCATTCATCCAATCACAACCAATGAAATGAAATAGGTTTTATAAATATAAATAAACATAAACCAAACATAAATGTAAAATTGAAAATGTCCTTGAATAATATCCCAAGTAAAGTATAAGTAACATCAAATAATTTTATCTTATATGTAAAATAATTTTGAGAGATCACTTGAAATAATTCTTAAGGAAAATATTCTTTCTATTTCAAAAAAATATAAATTTAGGAAAATTATAAAAGAAATAATTTTATTTGTAAACAAAATTGTAAATTTTTAAAGGAGGTTTCAATTAATTAAAACGTTGTTATAGTGGGTAAATCCACTCATGCGTTATATGTTAAAATTCCTTCAATATTTTTTGCATAAAAGTCATAAAGAACAACATTCAGAAAACTACAAAAAGAATCCTTGAAACCCATTTTTTAAAAATTCAAACATTGGTAAAAATGGATTTAAAAATAATAAGAGAATATTAAAAACATTTTTGTAAATAATTTTAAAAAAATCATGGATATGGAAGAAAAATAGATTTTTAAGGGGAGCTTTAAAGGATAGTTTTTTAAAAGGAAGTCCCTTATAAATTAGAGTGAGCATTAATCAAATGAATCGAATTTGTTTATCCAACATGAATAAACGTAAATAAATTTTAAATGAAATATAATATAATCAAAATTCATCAAAAACATAATAATATTATGTTAAAATAAATGAATTAGAATGTTTACCCAAGGAATGGAAATTGGGATAAGTATTTCCTTACAACTTTGTAATCAGTCGAATCATATGCCCCATAAAATTTATAATTATCATATAAAAAATTTAATGAAATTAAGATAATAAGATTTATGATATAATATATCAAATTTTGGTCTACACACCACACACAATAAATTAGTGGGGTATAAGTAATATATCTCATAGATGAAAAATTGATAAGAGAAACCCTTACCTCACACTTCCCTTTAGTACTACATACTTAAAACTCTTGTATAGTGGTATGCAGAATTTTATTAGTCCATTAAGGAAAAATATTCATATTTATAATACATCATATTATATTTTTATAATATCTTACCACCAATTAATTAATAATATTTCATTATTTTCATTGCTTTAGGTGAGTTAATTTCATAATTTTAATGATCATTTCATTTGCAAAAAATAATAGATCTTCGTGTCGAATGGAAATAAAACACTAGAAGTGTAATGAAATGGTATTAATTAACATCCATAGTTTTAAATTTTCCTATTTTTCATTTTTATTTATTAAATTAGGCTGGTTCATTTTATATAATTTAAATGATAAATGTTAAGAGTAATTTGGCGGGTTTCTTCAAATTCCACAAACTAGTTTAGTTTCATTTATTATTATGAGTATATACTATTTAAAAAACATGAAATAGATTATAATATAACTATTAAAATAATATTTAACCATAATAGTTGTTTTATGAACATCCACAAAGGCAGTAATGGAAAATGAACAAAAATATTATTCACATAGGTGATGAACCGAAATAAATTAGACAATAGTTTCATTTATTTGAATAAGAGGAGGTAATAAAAGGGATGGATATAAGATATTACATTAGAAAAAACTAATTAAAGTATTTAAATGATTTTGGAATTATTATTTCATGATTTATGAAGGAGGTTGGGGAAAATAGAATAAGAAAAGAAATTAATAGAGGTTCATTAAGAAAATTACATTTGAATATCACCCCCTTTTAGACCCTTGAGGACCAGGGATTTGGTATTTTGGTGACATAATAAGAACTAAGATGTGGGGATAGTGAGGAGGATAAGTTTGGGAAGATATTTTATGATATTAAAGTATTTTTAGTCAAAATGGAGTGGTGAGGGGTTGTATTTATTCATGAGGAGGGTTGGGTTTAATTGATTAGAATAATGTATAATTTATATTTAAATCCAACAACATTGAGATGGCCTTAATTTCAAAAAAAAAATTGATAATTAATATTTTTAATTATATTTATGTTCTATAAGTACCTAAACCAAAAAATAAATTTCATAATTTTTAGGTATGTTAAGCTTTTACCTTTTAACTTTAACCATTGTCACAATTTTACCTATACTGCGATAAATAATTTTTCTACTGCGATAAATTTTTTATACCTAAAAATTAAATTGACCTTAAAACTAGTCATATGAAACGGGCGGGCTAGGGCAGGGCGGGCCAAACCCGCACGGGTTTGAGCCCGCACGGGTTTTTCCGCAAAAGCCCGCATATAATGTGAACAAAAAATTTCAAGCCTGCCCCGCCCCACATAAACCCACAGGTTTCCCGCGGGCTTACTCACATTTAAAAAAATATTGTTTATAATAATTTAAATACCGTATTTTTTATCATTATTAAAGGTGTTTGAGGGGAGAAATATTCATTAACAATAATTAGAGTTTTAAGAGATGTGATTGAACATTTTTTTGTGGGTTAATGGTGGCATGTGGCGACGTCGATGTGGTGGCGAACTGTTGCGATAGAAAGTAGGTGAGTGATCGATGATGGGCGATGAATGATAATTTTGGTTGCGTGGTGATGTGAACAACTAAACATGTGAATGAATAAAGTCTCTCCAGGTAACGATCAGTTTCAGAGGAAGCTATTAGTGTTTCCATGAGTTTCTATCCTATTCTCTTAATAACAAAATAAAATTAAATAATAACAAAATTAAACTGACCTAAAAAATATTATGATTATAATAACTCTAATAGAATTGAAACCATGCGCATGGGCGATGAGTTCCATTTTTTGAGAGATGGGTTGACACACCATGTGAATATGGTTAATAATTATGATATAAATAATATAATATCATATTAAAACAATAAATATAGGAATATTTAAAATTCACATGTGAATAAATGGTGAATTAGTATGACCATTACAGTGAGAAATTATATGTCACCATTTAACTATGATTTTTTTATTAAAAAAACTAAAATGTTAAAGAAACATATATTGTAAAAATAACATATTTTTTTAAATTAGACCCATGGGCAAGCCCGCACCCGCGCGGGCTCAACCTGCATTGGCCCGCAACCGTGAAGGCTAAACCCACATTGGCCCACACTCTAAACGGTCAAAATTTTAGGCATGCCCCGCCCCACATCCGCCCCATACCCACAAAGCCCGTGGGCCGTGGGCCCGATTTGCATCACTACTTAAAACCTAATTTTTAACCTATTATTCCAAATATAGAATCTATTTTAAAAAGTTAAATTAAAATAATTGTAAAAATTATATTTAAAATTAATTATGTAGACACAATGAAAAAATGGGTTTTTTAAGTGAAAAGTTCAAAAGTTTGAAATGTTTTCATATCCAATTACAATGTGAAATTGATTAAAATGACCTAAATTTTTATATTTATGTATAATTTATATAATTATATATAAAAATAAATTTAAATTATAATTTAACTATAGAAATAAACTATAAAAAAAGTATCTTTCAGTTAAAATGTTGTATTTTTAACTATTCACTAAAAAATAAAACCTACCAGAAAAATACCAAAAATTCACACCAAGATAATTTTGACATTTATAATTAAAAAATGAATTTTATTTTTTCAAAATAAATTTATAAAAGTGTAAAAATTTATATTTATGTCATGTACATCATCAAAATGCGACATAGTCACCGTTTAGAAAAATATTGCTTTTTAGGCTCAAAATTGAATTTATTCCTAACATAATCCTATAAAAAATATTATAAAACCAATTTATTGAATATATAAAATATAAATTACATTAATATATTTCACTAATATTTATTAATTTATTTTATTAAAATAAAATTCCATTGTGGGTATAAAAATAGATTTCTATGGAAACACTTCCATTATATTCAATTGGATTTTTTTATTTTTATTAATAATTAATTGGTATCCAATGAATTCATTTTATAAATATGTGTAAACTATATTTTCATATTTTATTAGATATAATTCATTCCCACTATTCCAAAATCTTGTTGTAAACTATGACAATTAAATAATTATATTTTTGAGTTTGTGTAAGCTCGGTGTTTTGGGCAATGTAATCTATCAATGAGATTAAATTTATTAAAAAAATACCATAAAACCATGGTGTGTTACATTTTAATTAATAAACAAGGTATTTTTAAAGACATTAAAAATGGTTTCTCATTTAACTTTCATATCTTTTTTCATAAATTATTAATTTTTCTTATATAAACTTTATATATTTTCAAGTAACTATTATTGAAGACTATATTTTGAAAACTTAATGGTTTTAAAATTGTTTTCACTTCATATTTTGAAAAAAATACTTTTAGAATTGATCCATATCAAATCCTTTTACATAAATGTTAAAAATTATGTATAAAAGATATTAAAAGTGATCACTCCCATTTCTCTTTTTATTTTCAAAATTATTTACCCTAATAGTGTTTTTGTTTCACTATATATATTTTAATATAAATTTTATTTTGGGGGGAATGAACTCACAATACCAAAAAATATAATTCTTGATCCTTTGTTGTGTTTTATAATTCAAGAATCCATTTTCAAGGTTTTTTTCATCTATTTTAACATCATTAAATGTTTCTTTTATTATACTAGGGTTATGTTATTTTAAAAAAATCCAACTTCCTTCTCTATATGGTTTATGATCATGATATCCCTACTTTTCACTTGGGGAAGTTTAATGATGTATCATATATTATTATTCCAATAAATATTATTATTTGAAAGTATGAACATCCATTTTCATTTTCCGAATAGGTTATTATAACACCCCATTATTTTATAGTATGTATCTTTTTAAATTTAACTTATTTGATAGCTTACGTTACAGAGAACACCAAGCTTGAACAGAGGCCTAAATATTATTATTTAATTATAATAGTTATCACCTAGATATTGGAATGGAGGGAATGAATGATATTAAGTAAATTATGACAATATATTTTTCATGTTTTTATGAAATAAATTCATTGGTTACCAATTGGTTATAAATGAAAATAAAAAACCAATTCAACATAAAGGATGTGTTTTTATGAAAAAAACTATTTTTATGACTATGATGGAATTTTAT
Source organism: Viscum album (assembly GCA_963277665.1). NCBI lineage: Eukaryota > Viridiplantae > Streptophyta > Magnoliopsida > Santalales > Viscaceae > Viscum > Viscum album. The sequence continues at coordinate 1,574,195,129 of OY728127.1, forward strand.
CTTAATAAATTAAATTAATCACTATTATTGAAATATATTAGTAAAATTTATATTTTACATATTCAATCAAATATTTTTAAATTCAACCAATAAGTTTTATTGGCTTAATATAAGAATAAATCCAATTTTAAGCATAAAAAGATATATTTTCTAAAAGGAAATTTTACTGACTTTTAATGGTACACGTGTTTTAAATATAAATTTTTACAATTTTATAAATTATATTTGAAAAAATAAGCATAATTTTTAAAATAGTAATTCCAATATTATCTTAGGGTGAGCTTTTGGTATTTTCAAAAAATATTTATTTTCTAGTAAATAGTGAAGATACTGATTTTTATAAAATTGTCAATTTCATTATATTAAAGGTATTTTTATGTCCCGAACTAGGATAGGTCACCATCCAACCCGGTCTTTGGAAAGGCCCGAGGGGCATTCCTGATCCCCATGGGCTGGCACAAGTGCTCGGGTATCAAAACAATACATGGGAATGATTTACCCAAAATAGTAAACACAAACAACCAACAATATAGATAAACTAGAATTAAAAACTAAAAACCAAACATGACCTTAAACTAAAACCAAATTTAAATTTTTAAAACTTGAACCAACTTAAAAAAATAAACGACAACAAAAGAAACTAAAACACTAACTCAAACCTACAAGAAACAAGGGAGGTGCATCATCCACAAGCTACAAACATCAACCTGCATGAGAAGACCAACAACAACCTAAACCACCATCTCTAAGTATGATGCCTCAACCTGGAATACACAAAGGAAAATATCTATATACACCCAAAGGTGTATGTTAGGGTGTGAGCCAAATACCCAGTAGGATACCACCCAATAAAAAGGTTTCATGCCATAACATCAAAAATATAGTTTAACAACCAAACTTTTAAAAATCCATTAAGGAAAAAATTTAAAAGCTGAAAGTAAAAAAGAAAATAGCACTAGAAGAAAACCATTTCACAAATACTACTTTAAAATGGAAGATAAAATTCATAAATAACATACAAATACTCAAGTGGTCCTCCGTATGCCGACAGAAGGTACCATGTCATGAATAGTAGAGCACTACAGGTAAATCCCTTAAGGTAGCTAGTATGCATGGTGCGTTAGAGACATCATACCTCAGTGTAAACATGGAATAGGAACTAAAATAATCAATGCTCTCATGCATGAGCCACTAATAGGGAAACACGTCCATAACCTAGTGGTCTCTCATCATCACAAAAGTTTCGTTAGTTTTGTAACGTCAATCCTGTTAGATGAAATCGGGACAAACCACTTTCGTAACATCTAGCATACTAGTCCTAATATGCCCAATTAGGTACTTGGGGTTCCCTTTTTGTGCTCAAATAAATTTCACATTCACAAATCACTAAGACAACACATTTACATCCACAGTTCAAGCCAAACAAGGTACAAATAGTGTGCCACCACTTGCACACCCAAACCCCACTCTAAAAACATATAAGTACAAAATCATTTTCTAAACATGCCTCGCACCACTTATGCAATTTAATAGTTCATAAAAAATTCCAAAATAATTTCCAAAGATAACATCATAAATCACATCACATGCATGACTTCATAAATTATTTAAACAACTAAAAAAACATTTCTAATTGGAACATAAATGGTTGAAAATGAAAGATGCCAAATTTTTCACACAATAACGACACCTAAAATTTAACACATGTTTAAACCTATCAAACACCACATCCACACATCACATCTAATTAAATAAATTCAAGTAAATAGTTTATAAAATATTTAAAATTAACACATGATAGTTTACACCAAAAACACACTTGATCTCATGAAAAAACACCATTTTAAAACTGAATGTACAATATAATCGTTCCAAAACATGTTTTTTTTTCTAACCCAACTATTTAAAATTTTAAATAAAAAGGTGTGTAATAAGTTCAACATGCCAAAATAAATAATTTTTTCTATAAACCTTTTTTTATACACTCACACCATAAGTGATTTAGAAAATATTTTTATTTTTTAAGATAGGACTCGAAACCATTTTCAAGAAACACTTAATTATGATATGCATAACACACAACCAATTATTTTCAAGAAAATACATTTCTAACTTATATATGTCCTAAACTATTACCAAATCATATTTTTCACACCTAAATTATATTTCAAAACCACACGTACTCTAACACCCTTCAAAAATATGATCTAAACCACTAAAATAATTTAATAAAACTTTTAAACAATTTAAAAAACAAATTCATGATGAACAAAGGGTTTTTCACCAAAAATACACCATATTTCACATGAAACATCCAATTTTAATCCAAATACACAGCCAACCAATTTGAAACTTTCTTTCACACTATGAACAAAAATAAAATAACATGCTACTATAATTAATCAAAATAAATTCACCAAAATCCCCACATAATCAAATCAAAGAATAATTTAATAAATATAAACAAACATATTAAATTAATATAATTATGTTATGGCATGGAAACACCTACCTTGCTTAGAAAAACTCTTGAAAAATGCGGTAAAAACCTCTTCTCCCCACATTTGCACCACTAGGGACCTAGCGCGAACCCTAAAACAAGAACTCGAATAAAAAACCTCCTATTAGAACCATAAAAATTGGACCTCAAACCTTCTGGACAACCAAAAGTCGAGAGAAAGAAAAGCGAGACTCAACCAAGATAAGGAGGGAACACCGGAGGTGTGGGAGGCACTGGCCAGAACCTACGAGAAGAGGAGGAGGCTGGCGGTCAGCGACGGTCACGATGGGAGTGGGTTGGTTGGAAGGTGGAGCCTAAGGGGAGAAGGGGCGCAGCATGCTGGACAATGGAGTTATAGGGAAGGGTAACGGCACGCCGGGAGGCCAGGAGCTGGGTACAACAGCTGGAGGGGAAAGAGGAGGGGTGCGCCAGCAGTGTGGTGCATCCCCGGACGGAGCAGGGGCAGCGGTTCGGCGTGCCACCGAACGGAGAAGGAAGGCAGTAGGGTGGCATGTCGCTGGACGGAGTAGGGAGGGTGGTGGTTTTGCGCATCATCGGACAAAGCGGGAAGGCCGGTGGGGCGGTGGGAAGTAGGGTTTCTCAGGAGGGGGTGCGCGCTGTGACCCAAGGGAAGAAATGGGGGCTGTAGCGTGATGTAGGGGATGAGGGTGAGGGAGGGAGAGAAAAATAATAAAATAAAAAAGGAAATTAAAAAAGGAAATATAAAAAGAAATGGAAAAATAAAAATAAAAATAAGGAATGTGTACCACAAATAAACTCAAAATAATTTAAATTAATCCAAAGAAAGAAATAACTAATTTATGGTATTCATTATAATAATGATAATAATGATAATAATAATTATAATCATAATAATAAGAATAATAATATTAATCTTAAATGATAACTATATTAATGACATTAATAATATTAATAATTTTATATTAACACAATAATAAAAGTGGTAAAAACTTAACATAATATTAATAATAATAATAATAAGTATTACAATATTAATAATACTTAATAAATTTTATATTCTTAATACTATTAATAATAATAAAAATAATATTCTCAAACAATACTATTATTATTATCACTAAAACAATTTCTTAAATTTTATTAAACTTCTTATTTTCATTTTATTTCTATTTTATTACTCATCATAATTTTATTATTCCTTTATATTTTTAATTTATTTATAAAACTAGATAGGCGGCACAGTCTGAGAACCAAGCTCTTCCCATGTTCCCGGTGATGCTAAACCCAAAAAGTGTGTTTTTCTCAACAAGACTCAAAAATTTTAAACATTGGCTCACCTAGAACCCACAAAAAATTGTGGGGCCAGAAAATAACGAAATAAAATAAATTGAAAATTTTAGGGTGTAACAATTCTACCCACTATAAATATTTTCATCACTAAAAATTCATATCTAAGCTTAAGACTCTAAAAATAAAATAATACCCCCTTAAGGTTCAAAGAGGATATCTATGAAAAGAAGGCGAAAAGAGGAAAACGCAAAATGTTTAGAGAGAGTGAATTAAATAAAAACCTCCAGAAACTCATAAAAAACTTTATAATATGTGTCGTCTGCCCCAAAGAGATAGAACACCCCCAGTTGATTAATCCAGGATAGGAGCTCTCGCACCCACGAACACCAACTTCACAAACCAAAACAACTCGAGTTCCAAATAACAAAAACCACATCGTTTGAATAGAATGAACAAACAAGAGCAAGAAAGTCCAGGGAACACTCTAATCACCTACCATCATTTAATCCCTAGGAACATAATTGAAAGGCCAATAGGGGAAAGCCCAAAGGGCCCCCCCCCCCATTAGAAACTTACTGATTCCTAATATGAGATTGAAAAACTAACACAGGGAGGCCTGAGTGGACTCCCCACTATTATGAAGAAAGTCCAACACCGATTCATCCCAAAGACATTTTTCTGAGACCCATCATGGGTCTCCCCATCATTAGGACTGATATAAGATCAATCCGGGTGCAGCGGAAGCGCGTTGGTGGGTTTTCCCAACTTTAATTTTAGTGTTAACGACGATCAATCAGTGATCTTTCATGATGTAAAATGTCGGATCTTCATAATGGAACAAAGAACGAAAAAATAGTCCTAGAACCATAGAGATAGGATCATCATATGTTAGTTATAATTAATTTAATTAATTAACAAGAATTACCTTGATGGAATTCTTTCTTCGTTGATGTCTCCAGTTAGGATCTGATGTGATCTATTGTTGCTTTTTAGAATCCAAGTGTAGGATTCCTCTAGCGGTGATCCACACGTGCTCCACATATCTCTAGATGTTGATGAAGGGATCTCTGGGTGCTAGCGCGGAATAACCTTCGCTTGTGATTTCTGACTTCGATTGCCTTGATCTGGTGGTGGTGGATCTCTCTCAGTCTTGAGAGATTTCTTGGAGTAAAGAGTTCTTTCGACCTTGATAGAACACTCCAGAATTGTTGTGCACAACAATTGGGGAAAAGTGTTGGGGTTGTAAGGATATTTATAATCAGTTTTTAGGTTATAGAGTTATGATAATAAATAAATGGGTTACACGTTTTATTTATTTCATTAACTCTTATTGAAAACCCCCATGTCGAATCATTAATTCCTTGACATGAGCCCACACTAATTATAATAAATATCATTTAATAAAATAATATTATTTCCTCAAAATCTTGACTAATAAACTACATGGCGTGTAATCATTAATACATGGTGTGTACTTGTTTTTATTTCCTTTATTTCCTCCACAACATTTATTAGACCTTGAATAATGGATATTTATTTCTAAAATAAAATTAACTACATTACTCGCTAATAAATATATTATTTAACCCACAATATATTCTCTTGAATAACTAGTGTTGAAATAAATGCGATCAGGAATCCTTGAAAAATTATTAAACCATGGTCTGGAATAATATTTATTCAACTTGTTAAATTAATATTTAACTGAGATACATGGATACACTTAGTGTGTGACCCTCTAGGCCTCTTCCTCTGTGGCATTAGGCAGATCCTGCCTAAGGTCCAATGTTAGCATCTAGCAACATGCCAAGTCACCCATAGAGAAAGAAGTTAATGGCAAAATGATGTGTCACCTCCTACGAATGCTTACCATGTAATGTAATCCTTTTGTCTCGATATCTCTAATCAAGTGGGTTGCATGCTAGTGCCATCAACCCGTGTGATCAATTATTATTTCTTTGACTTCCCGTAATTTAACTCACCCATACATTACCATATCCATGGATTTTTTTAGGCTATATCAATTCCATCAAAGGTCCTGAGATATCTACTTTGGTTATGGAACAGAAGGGACAAATCCTTTCTCGCATTATCTATTAATGCAGTATTACTCGTGACGCACCCAACGTATCCTAACTCACTGTGAACAGTGTTTCGTCATAGTTTTTGTCAATACATCTAAGTGCATGAGTCGTAATACCCATTAATAATAATCTTAAAGTCTAAGGACCAATACATGTGTCTGCAGATAGGAACATTCAATGAAACTATGAAATGTGGATTTCCTATTGGCGGGTCTCGTTCTCATAATATCCTCCTGGATATTACCAAGGGCGAACACCATGAGAAGGTAACTCATAGTTTTATGAGTCCTCACCCCTAATGGATTGTATTATTTGTGTCCCTAAAATAACATCATCCGAACATAGAACATATATTCAAGAATAGTGTTATGGCACTTACAGGTTCGCATCATAGCAGGGATCCGTTATGACCCTTTAATTCAACATCTATCTTTAGGAAATTATCACATGCGTTGTCACGCAAAAGAACAATCAATATGTGATAAGGATTTTATTAATGAATAAAGTACAAATTAGTTGGTTCTAGGCCACCAACTCCAATAGACTCCCACTTGGACTAGAGACAACTGCTAACAACCTTTAACCTGCTAGCTCTCACATGATATTCATGCTTCTGCTGAGATAGGCCTTTAGTCATGGGGTCTGCCACGTTCTCTTCCATGGACACTCTTATCACTGTAACTTCACCCCTTTGATAGAAATCCCTCAAGAAGTGATACTTTGGAGTGTCTGATTTGTCTGTTGATGTGACCTTGGTTCTTTTCCAAGATCCATCGCTGCAGTATTATCACAATACAACATGATAGGATCTTTACTACTAGGCACCAAATCAAGCTCCTGGACAAAGTTCCGAATCCAGACGGATTCCTTGGCTGCATCAGAAGAAGATATATATTCAGACTCTATTGTAGAATTGGTGGCAACTAGCTACTTTGAACTCTTCCAGCTCACAACTCCTCCATTGAGACAGAAAACATATCCAGATTGCGACTTCAGATCATTATGATCTGTCTGAAAACTAGCATCATCATACCCTATGATAACAGGCTCCTCATATCCTCCATACACTAGGAACATATCCTTAGTTCTTCTTAGATACTTAAGGATAATCTTAAAAGTAGTCCAATGTTGTTCTCCTAGATCTTCTTGATATCTGCCTACCTTGCTCAGTACATAAGCAGCATCAAGCCTGGTACATAACATGGAATACATGATGGATCCTATAGCCGAAGCGTATGGGATCTTACTCATTCTATCTTTCTCCTATTGTGTCTGGGGACACATTTTCTTATAAATATGTAAGCCATGTGACACTAGAACCAATCCCCTCTTGGATTGTTCCATACTAAATCTCTTTAGTATGTTGTCAATGTATGTACCCTGACTTAGTCCATGTAGCCTCTTGGATCTATCACGAATGATCTTGATCCCTAGAATGTAGGCTGCTTCACCCAATTCCTTCATGGAGAAACACTAGTTCAACCAGTCCTTAACTGACTGTAAGACTAGTACATCATTTCAAATAAGCAATATGTCATCAACATATACTACTAGGATAATGATTGCATTCCCATTAAGTTGCTTATAAACACATGGATCACATTTATTCTTAATGAAACCAAATTCCTTTATGGCTTCATCAAATCGAATTTTCCATGACATGGAAGCTTTATTTAATCTATAAATGGATTTCTGCAACTTGGAAACCCATTTGGCTTCACCTGGTGTCACAAACCCCTCTGGTTGTGTCATATAGACATCTTCCAAAATGTTCTCGTTAAGGAATGCTGTTTTGACATCAATTTTACAAATCTCGTAGTCATGGTAAGCTGCTATGGAAAATATTATTCTTATGGATTTAAACATGGAATATGGAAAGAAGGTTTCATCATAGTCAATTTCTTGTCGTTGTCTGAATCCTTTAGCCACTAGCCTTACTTTATAGGTGCTAACTTGACCTTCCATGTCCAGTTTTCTCTTGAATACCCATTTGCATCCAACAGGCTTTACATCAACTGGCTCATCGACCAGAACCTAGACTTGGTTCTGATACATGGAATCCATCTTAGAATTCATAGCTTCTAGACATCTTGCATATTTTAAGCCTTCTACTTCTTCCTTGTAGGAGAGAGGTACATCATTGTACAACAATAATGATTCACCATCCTCAGTGACTAGGAAACCAAATCTCTCTCGTTCCCTTACCTCTCTTGAGCTCCTACACAGTACTTGTGTTTCTGGAACCTCTTCCATGGGGACCTATGGAACTTGTTCATGTACCAACTTTTGTATATCTTGAGCATTAACTTCGTCGAAGTCAATCTTGCTCCCACTATCCTTTTTGAGGATGTGCTCCCTCTCAAGAGATATGGATTGTCTGGTGACAGTCACTTTCTTGTCTTGAGGGTTATATATGTAATATACTTTTGTTTTATTGGGATATCCTATAAAGATACACCTCGTGCCCCGAGGTGCTATTTTATTTCCTGAGAAGGCCTTAACAAATGCATCACATCCCCATACATGTGTATGTGAAAAAATGGGTTTCTTTTTATTCCATAACTCAGAGGGAATTCCATTTGCCGCCTTAGTTGGTACTTGGTTTAATGTGTATGCTGCAGTTTTTAATGTATATCCCCAAAAGGATAATGGAAGATCTACATGACTCATCATCGACGTCACCATGTCCAACAAGTTGTAGTTAATCGTTTCACTAACACCATTCCACTGTGATGTATAAGGAGGAGTGAGCTAAGATAGAATCCCAGACTCCTGTAGAATATCGATGAACTCTTGGTTCAGATATTCTCCACCTCGATCTGATCGAAGTTTCTTTATCTTCTTTCCAAGCTGATTCTCTACTTCATTCTTGAATTCCTTAAATTTCTCTAAGGCTTCTAAATTATACCTCATTAAGTAGAAATATCCATATTTACTCAAATCTTCAGTAAAAGTAATGAATTAAGAATATCCACCTCTAGATTCTATTGGAAATGGTCCACATACATCCGTGTGCACCAATCCTAGAAGCTCTGTGTCCCTTTCATCGTGTCCACCAAAAGTCGGATTGGTCGTTTTACCTTGTAAACAAGCGTGACATATATCAAGTGGTTTTAGCTCAGTAGAGTATAAATAACCATCTTGGCAGAGCTTTGTCAAGTTCTTCTCATTTACATGACTGAGATGATGATTCCACAACTGGGAGATGTATGAGTCATGTGAGTTTTTTTTGTTATCAATTTCCAACACTTGGTTTTCGTAATTTAATACATACAAACCATTATTTAAATGTTCCATACCATACCATTCGTTGTTCTTATAAAAGAGACAACCCTTATTTCCAAACTTGAAAATAAATCCATCCATATCCAAAAAAGATACAAAAATTATGTTCTTGGTAACACTAGGCACATAATAATAGTTATGTAAAACCAAAATCATCCCAGTTGGCAATGAGAGGTGGTAATTTCCAATATCCAACGCAGCTAGTCTTGCGCCATTGGTAGCTCGAAGATCCACCTCTCCTCTAGCAATCTTTCTAAATCTACTTGTTTCGTTCATTTTAATATAGATGTGAGCCCCACAAGATGTATCTAATACCCAATGTGTAGAAATGGAAAGATTACATTTGATAACGAATGCACCTTTAGCATCCCCATGATTTTGGGTGAAATTCCTCTTCCAGTGGCCTTGCTTTCCACAAGAAAAACATACCACCTCGTGTTCCTTTCTCTGCCTCTGGATCTTCCCCTTCTTGGAGGGATGGTGCTCGGGGGCTTCAGACCATTTATAAGTCCTTGGCCCCTTTGCCTTGTCCTTCCTTTTCTTATTCACCATAAGGACTGTGGGTTTGTCACGCCCCATGTCCTTATCTACCTGGTGAATTAAGGTCAGAAGTTCTGATAGACTCTTATCATTGTTGCTCATGTTATAATTGACAATTAAACTAGAGAAGGTTTTGGGAAGTGATGATAGGATGAGATATGTACGCAACTCATCCAGGAACTTAATCCCTAAGATGTTCAGGCATTCAATATAGACAATAATCTTGACTACATGAGCCCATCTAGCGTAGACTCTCTAAGATTAGTTGTAAACAAAGCATTGGAGATCTCATATCTCTCCTATCTCGCCTTCTCTTGGTAGAGATCCTTAAGGTGAGACATCATGCTATACACATCCATGTTTTCATGTTGCTTCAAGAGATCATTAGACATGGCCGATAGCATGAAACACTGGACATATGTGGCATCATCCATGTGTTTCATGTAGAGAGATAGTTCTTCATCACTGGTCTCCTTTCTAGGCACAACTGGAATAGGCTCTTCCAGCACATATAATTTCTTTTCGTGGAAAAGGATGACGCGTAAACGCCTCTACCACTCTTGTAAATTGGTGCCAGTGAGAAGGATTTTCTTCTTGAGTATGGTTTGCAATGATATGTTTGAAGTCATTTTTCTTGTTATTTCTACAAATTAAGATGGGCAAAGGTTTATTACTTTATTAAAAAATGAAACCAATAAATAAATTAATACTTATTAGTCTCCCACTATTTTATCGAAATTCAATAGCCCTCACCATTGACTTCGAAATATTCTGTGGCCTGAATATTCTAGTGGCAAGGATCCATATTTCCCTTCACATTACCCCAACTAGGGTTGGTCAAACAACATTAAGGTTTTTAGGTAGGCATTCCAAATGCCAACTGTAACACCCTGAGATTTTATGAAAAATATTCTTTTTAATTTCATTGATGTCTTATGTTGTACGCTACACTAAAAGGAGCTTTCACTACATGAATCCCTGACTTGTCTTGCATTACACGTAATCGCGACCTTCCACGATAGTGTGTGTTGTACACAATACCAAGTTTCACTAAACAATGATATGTTATATAAACTAGCCTTTATGAATAGTAATACCCACTTTTTGAAATTTTATAAATTTTATCTTTCGAAATGGACTTCATTTTTGGATTCAGAATATCGAAAATATACTAGGGTGATTTTTTGGTATTTTTCTGAAAACTTTCAATTTTTGATGAATAGTAAAAACACTGGGTTACTATTTAAAAACTGACTTTTTATATAAATAATTATTTATTTTATTTAAATTTATTTTAGGTCAAAATTGATACATAAAACCTATATAAGTTCAATTTAATTCATTGGATTCATTTAATAATAATTTTAGATATATAAAAATTTTATTGAACTTTTCACCGTCTTTTACCCACCTCCTAGGAGAATTTGAAAATTTATATAAAACTTAATTTTACCGCTTCTGTGAGTGGAATTTAAAAAATCTGAGAGATACGGTTAATATCAAGGAGTAAAATGTGGTTCAATAAGATAAAAATATTTTTTGGTGAATAGTAACTTTTTACTTTTATTTACCACAGTAAAAAGTAAATAGGGTAATTAAGGGTAAAAATGATATTATTATTATCCTAACACATGTCCTAATTCTATTGGATAAGTTTAATTAGACCAAAAACAACCTTAGGAATAAAATATTACCCTTGAGGTCCACTTGGATTAGATTAGGACACTTATTATTATTTTATTTAAAGAAGAGTTAAAATAGTTAAAATCAAAGTTTAATAACTAAAACATTTTTAATATAGGGTTATACATAAGATAAATTCGACTATAAATATTAATTATAAAGATAAAAAGATTTCCTACATAATGGTATTTTATTTATAATTTTTATACATTAAATAATTTAATTTATTTATGACACAATGATGATGCATTAATTACCTTATTAATGAAATATAAACATAATTGATATTATAAATACCTAAATAAATGTAATTTGAGACTTTTTATGAATTACACTAATTTTCTAGGTTAATATGACATGCTAGTATTGATTTAATTAACTTTTTTTGAACTAATCATGCTATTATGATTTTCACAAAAATCAATTACCAAATAGTATCAAAATTGACATAAAATAGTTTTTAAAAAAAATATTATATTATTAATTGTTATTATATTCCTAAAAATATAAGTTTCAGCCACATTACTTATATAAGGTTATATATATTAATAATGAACCACTTGGGGTTCTTTTGGCTGGTTATAGTAAGTTTATTAACCATATAGTGTAAGAAAACAAGAAGACACGGTAAAAGTTAAATTATTTAACTTAGAGTTAAATCTAAATGACAAGGTTATAATAATAACCTAAACTTGTCTAAAACCTATTGGTTGAGAGTATTTAGACCCATTCCCACATTATATTCTAAATAAATCAATTTTTATCTATTATAAACCAAATATGACTTTATTATAAAATAATATTTTAAGTTTTTCCAAAGGTGCCCCTCTCCTCCCTTATAAAAAGGGCACCCCTTCCCTCTTCTCTTCACACCCTTTTGAGCCTTGAAGCTCAGACAACCTCTAAAAATTACTCTTCTCAACCTCTCTAGTTATATCATAGAGGTTATGGTCTTCTCAAAAGACCAACTCTAGTTCCCTAAGAAAAAGTTTAAAGGAGGTGCGTCGAGGAAGAGGTGATCTCTTCTACCGACTCTTTCAAGTTTCTTTCTTCTTCTACTTATTATTATTTAGTTGTATAATTATAAAGTAATAACATCAGTATTACTTATATACTTATATGTTATTATAAATATGAAACAACCCTATTTCACCTTCTATCCATCCTACGGAAAATGAAATCACCACACGTGCGTACGTACGGAATACCGTCTCCACGTCGTGGTGTAATCAGTTTTTCCACCATCACCTTACTTGGATGGGAATAATGGTGTAAAGAATAAATGTATGTGATTATTATAAAATCATACTAATTATAAGGTATTATATCATCCACTCCAATTCCATTCAATAAATATGAGAATGATATCATCGCTCGTGCGTACGTACGGATTACCGTCTCCATGACGCGATGAGATTCATTCTCCATGTTAACCATTCAAGAATGATTATAAAGTATATATAATGAATAATAATGAAATATATTACATAATTAAGATACTGGATTTGTGTATATATATTTATATATGTCATCTAATTGCTTCCATTCAAGTCAATAAAGAAATGAAAACAGCGTTCATGCGTACGTACGGCCTACCGTCTCCATGAACGGTGTATTTCATTTCATTCATCTATCTATTATATATATATATATATACTGAATATATATGATATATAAATAATTATTTACATTATGTAAGTAAGTAAATCATGATATAAGTAATAATAATACCAAGAATAACAAGTCCAAACACGTACGATAAATAAAACGATTTTTCCCAAAATGTTGCTTTGACATGGAATTTACAAAAGAACAGGTAATATAAAGTCATAAGTGAACTATATATTATATGATAACAATTAATATGATTCTATAATAAGTAAATGACATTATTTAAATCATTATACAGGAGTTTCGGATACGTACGAAGCATATCGGACCTAAGGTAAGGGATAACTATTACAATCTCATTCTTATCTGAGATTGTTATTCGTAAGTATTTACTGGGGTTATTGTTATCATCTATGCCCATGTTTTATAAAAGAAATTTCATGTATTTTTAAAGTCCTTTTTACCCATTTTTTAAATTTACCACATTTTATGAAAGTAATCTTACTTTTGTTTACCACACGGGGAACTTTTTGACTTTTCTGAAAAAAGTACAAGAAGAATGTTATTTTTAACTTATATGGCGTGAATGGATTTTTATAGTTTCATAACGCCTCATTTTCATGAATCTTGCTCTATAATATTTTATGATTATTTTCAACAAAATACTTTTCTTTTAAAATTTCATGGAATTTTGTGAAAATAAAATGATTTTTAAGAAGAAAGGATATTTTCCTCAAGAATTCATTTCAAGTGTTTTATCAAAACCATTTTCCATATAAGATGAAATTATTTCATATGTGTATGTTTCAAGTATAATGTCTCTATGATTTACATGGTTTCACTTTTCTTATGATGAAATATCCATTTTTTTTATATGGATTATGTGATGATGGGATGATGTTTATGAAACCCATTTTATTCTTTGGGTTATGATGAATGTTTTTTAAGTTTATTTTGTGGCACAAGTAAGAATGATTTCATTATGAGATGGTTGGGACCTATATATACCTCTAATGAATTGGGTAAAGATTTATATCTCATGAGATAGACATGGCTGGAATGGTAAGTTAATCTGGTTCAGTGATACAGGACAGGAACGAGGAGTGAACTCGATTTAGAAAGGGACTTTGTCCACTAAGATGGTCTTGGCAGCAATGCCTTGGCTACTATGGAAATCATATCATGTTCTTAATGTTTTTCCACAATTAAATGTTTTATTCCCATGTTATTTTATCATGATTTATGTTCCTTTATGATCTATGCCTTACGAACTGCCATGATTTATTTCACAACTCAATATTTTGATGTTTAAACTTTATGTTCATGTTTTGAAGTTCAAATGTATATGGTTTGTTTTATTTTTTTTTCATACTTACCCTTACTGAGCATTTGAGATCACTCTTTATATGTTTTATTTTCCCCAGGATATAAAGAAACGTTTTAGGTAAGAAAAAAAAAGGGAAGATCTTTATGGGAGATGTTGAAGATCTTTCACCAAGATTAGAATATTATGTTCCAAGTTTCCAAAGACACTAAACTATTACAGTCATTTGGTGTCTATTTTTGTTATGTATTAAGTATTCTGAAAAAGTAATGTAATTCCCATGTACGTCAATCTTTGGGTCTCTACAGTTGGTATCAAAGGAAAGATTTAGTTAACCTTTGTAAACTAGGATGCGAAAACTTTAGTGAAATCCCTAGAGATATTTCTAAGGTATGTCTAGGGATATCCCTAAGGTTAAGTATAAGTATAGGTTATAGTCCTATAATTATGGTAACGATCATAGAATTAAACCTAAGATGTTATATATTGAAAGTAATCCCCCTTGATTATGTTGTTTTTCTAGTACGAGTTTTTCCTCTCATACTATTCTTTTTGGGTTTCAAGAAATGGCAGGAAATAGGAGGATTCATGTTAATAGAGAATAAGATGGACAATGGAATGATATTCTTCGTGAGAAACCAAATGAAATGGGATTTGGATGTCCAAACATCGTTATTATGCCTAATCAGCAATCTCATAATATGATCAATAATATCAACTTTGGTAAGTTTCCTGACTCGGCTCATAAGAGAAAGATGGAGTTTCATGATGATCATAGAGGAAAGAAAGTTAAATTTCCCTCATGTAAATCATGTGGGAAGAATCATCAAGGAGAATGTTTCAAAGGAACTGGAAGATGCTTTGGGTGTGGAAAAGAAGGACACAAAGCCAGTAATTATAAAGGAAAAGGTTCAGTTAACACCATGGACAAGGATAATGGTATTTCTAAGACATAAACAATGGTTAAATGTTTTAAATGTGGAATGTACGGGCATTATGCAAACCAATTCCCTAAGGGAAAATCTCATGAAGAGAATCAGCATGGTCATATGGGTAGTATTTATATGGATGATAATGAAGAGACTACAAATGATATATCAGATGAAAGAAATGATGAATCTCAGTCAGTGGTTTAAGAAGGTAGTGGAATGATTGTATGTTTATCAAGAATAATGTATGGTACTATGGAATAAAGAAAAATATAAGGATTGTTACACTGTTTTCTTTCCTTGAGTTTTTGAAAATATATGATGAATGGTACCGATAACCATGAAAGGTTATTAAAATATTTTTGGAAGGTAGATGATATGTGGATAATGAAAGGATAAGTAGATAATGAGATGTTTGAAAGTATTAATGAGCTCATGACTGGTATAAGGACAAAGTGATATCATGGTTTGAGTATACAGAATTTTGGGATTTTTGTATGTGGAAAGAGTTAACTTTTGACAACATTCATGTTTTCACTAAGGTCCAATGGGTACTCATATTTCAATAGAATACATGATTAAGAAATTCACATGTTTGGAATGTGACCAACAAGATATATATATCTTATGATATACGGGCAATAAATGATTTAATTCAATGCTTGGTAGATGACCTTTCTAGTAATCGTTTTATTTATACTATGATATTGGACAGAAGTATTTTGGATAAACCTAAAGATTGGAATTGATTAAGTTAGACATCAGATAGTATTTTTTAAGCCTATAACTTTTTGATATTATTTTTGGAATGTTATAATAGTATAGTTTTAGAAAAAGGACAACTCGTAGGATGGGCGACAACCTGTCACGTCGGACAAGGATGAAAGAATCGAACCCACAACCGAAGTGCGACAGGCCTTTATCGCCTACCACTGGCCTACAGGAAGTCCCTGGTTAGTAGAAACTAGTTTTATTTTGTTATGAAAGATAATAGATGAAGTATAAGTCCATTTTGGAACCATATCTGATTAATCTCACCATAGATGGACTTATGTATACAAATTTTGCTAACTTATGTTTGAGATAGATGGAATGACCTATCATTCTATCACATGATCTGCTAAAACTTCATGAAAGACAAATGCAACGTCATTTCTTTAAGAGATGAAGTGGAAATTGTTCAAGGCACAAACAACAGTAAAATTGTACCAAAATTAAGTAAGTATTTCTTTTAATTCAGCAATTCTTCAACTTTAGGGAAATGATCTTGAATACAAAAAAAGTTGTCCTAGTGTCCTTATATCCGATGAATCAGATGGTACCTTAAATCATCATAAGTTTATGGCTTTGTGATTTTTGGCCTTTTCATAGCCATGTTCTCTACCACTCTCCATCAGAACATGATGGTTAGATTTCTCTTCCATATCCATATTTTCATCTATGTTCTCCTATGTGGAAACCCAGTGATTAGTTAATTTGGGTAACCGTTATGTTTCATACTTTAGTTTTTAAATATAAGTTTTGGTATTCCTTTTTACGATGTGGGTTTCTATTAAAGAAACTTTAGAGTAGTAAACCATTTATAACCCCGATGAATTTTGAGGGTGAAATTCATTTTAAGGGGGGTAGAAAGTAACATCCCGAGATTTTATGAAAAATATTATTTTTAATTTCATTGATGTCTTGTGTTGTACGCTACACCAAAAGAAGATTTCACTACACACATCCCTAACTTGGCTTGAATTACACGCAATCGCGACCTTCCACGATAGCATGTGTTGTACGCAATACCGAGTTTCACTAAACAACGATATGTTATATAAACTAGCCGTTATGAATAGTAATACCCACTTTTTGAAATTTTATAAATTTTATCTTTCTAAATGGACTTAATTTTTGGATTCTGAATATCGAAATTAGCCTAGGGTGAATTTTTGGTATTTTTCTGAAAACATTCAATTTTTGATGAATAGTGACAACACTGGGTTACTATTTAAAAACCGAATTTTTATTTAAATAATTATTTATTTTATTTAAATTTATTTTAGGTCAAAATTGATACATAATACCTATATAAGTTCAATGTAATTCATTGGAGTCATTTTATAATAATTTTATATATATATATATAAATTTTATTGAACTTTTCACCGTCTTTTACCCACTTCCAAGGAGAATTTGATAATTTAAATAAAACTTAATTTTATCGCTTCTGTGAGTGGAATTTCGAAAATCTGAGAGACACGGTTAATATCAAGGAGTAAAATGTGGTTCAATAAGATAAAAATAATTTTTGGTGAATAGTAACTTTTTGCTTTTATTTACCACGGTAAAAAGTAAATAGGGTAATTAAGGGTAAAAATGATATTATTATTAACCTAACACATGTCCTAATTCTATTGGATAAGTGTAATTAGACCAAAAACAACCTTAGGAATAAAATATTACCCTTTAGGTCCACTTGGATTAGATTAGGACACTTATTATTATTTTATTTAAAGAAGAGTTAAAATAGTTAAAATCAAAGTTTAATAACTAAAACATTTTTAATATAGGGTTATACATAAGATAAATTCGACTATAAATATTCATTATAAATATAATAATATTTCCTAAATAATGTTATTTTATTTATAATTTTTAGACATTAAATAATTTAATTTATTTATGACACAATGATGATTCAGTAATTACCTTATTAATGAAATATTGACATAATTGATGTTATAAATACCCAAATAAATGTAATTTGAGACTTTTTATTAATTAAAATAATTTTCTAGGTTAATATGACATGTTAGTATTTATTTAATTAACTTTTTTAGAACTAATCATGCTGTTATGATTTTCACAAAAATCAATTACCAAATAGTTTCAAAATTGACATAAAATAGTTTTTAAAACAAATATTATATTATTAATTGTTATTATATTCCTAAAAATCTAAGTTTCACCCAAATGACTTATATAAGGTTATATATATTAATAATGAACCACTTTGGGTTCTTTTGTCTGGTTATAGTAAGTTTATTAACCATATAGTGTAAGAAAACAAGAAGACACGGTAAAAGTTAAATTATTTAACTTAGAGTTAAATCTAAATGATAAGGTTAAAATATTAACCTAAACTTGTCTAAAACCTATTGGTTGAAATTATTTCGACCCATCCCCACATTATCTTCGAAATAAATCAATTTGGAGCTATTATAAACCGAATATGACTTTATTATAAAATAATATTTTAAGTTTTTTCAAAGGTGCCCCTCTCCTCTCTTATAAAAAGGGCACCCCTTCCTTCTTCTCTTCACACCATTTTGAGCCTTGAAGCTTGGCCAAACCCTGCCAATTACTATTATAAACCTCTATAGTTATATAATAGAGGTTCTGGTCTTCTCAAAAGACTAACTCTAGTGCCCTAAGAAGAAGTTTAAAGGAGGTGCGTCGAGGAAGAGGTGATCTCTTCTACCGACTCTTTCAAGTTTCTTTCTTCTTCTACTTATTCTTCTTTAGTTGTATCATTATAAAGAAATAACATCAGTATTACTTATATACTGATATGTTATTATAAATATGAAACAACCCTATTTCACCTTCTATCCATCCTGCGGAAAATGAAATCACCATGCGTGCGTACGTACGGAATACCGTCTCCACGCCGTGGTGTAATCAGTTTTTCCACCACCACCTTACTTGGATGGGTATAATGGTGTAAAGAATAATTATATATGATTATTATAACATCATACTTATTCTAAGGTATTATATCATCCACTCCAATTCCATTCAATAAATATGGGAACGATATCATCGCTCGTGTGTACGTGCGGATTACCATCTCCACGACGCGATGAGATTCATTCTCCATGTTAACCATTCAAGAATGATTATAAAGTATATATAATGAATAATAATGAAATATATTACATAATTAAGATACTATATTTATGTATATATATGTATATATTTCATCTACTTACTTCCATTCAAGTCAATAAAGAAAGGAAAACAGCGTTCATGCGTACGTACGGCCTACCGTCTCCATGAACGGTGTATTTCATTTCATTCATCTATATTATATATATATATATATACTGAATATATATGATATATAAATAATTATTTACATTCTTGAAGTAATTAAATCATGATATAAGTAATAATAATATCAAGAACAACAAGTCCAAACACGTACGATAAATAAAACGATTTTACCCAAAATACTGCTTTGACATGGAATTTACAAAAGAACGGGTAATATAAAGTCATAAGTGAACCATATATGATATCATAACAATGAATATGATTCTGTAATAAGTCAATGACATTATTTAAATCATTATACAAGATTTTCAGATACATACAAAGCATATCGGACCTAAGGTAAGGGATAACAATTACAATCTCATTCTTATCTGATATTGTTATTCGTAAGTATTTACTGGGTTTATTATTATCATCCATGCCCATGATTTCTAAAAATGTTTTCATATATTTTTAATGTCCTTTTTACCCATTTTTGAAATTTTCCACATGTTATGAAAGTAATCTTACTTATTTTTACCACACGGGGAACTTTTTGACTTTTCCGACAAAAGTACGAGAAGAATGTTATTTTTAACTTATACGGCGTGAACGGATTTTTACGATTTCATAATGCCTCATTTTCATGAAGCTTAATCTACAAGATTTTATGAATATTTTCTACAAAATACTTTTCTTTTAAAATTTCATGGAATTTTGTGAAAAGAAAATGATTTTGAAGAAGAAAGGATATTTTCCTCAAGAATTCATTTCAAGTGTTTTATCAAAACCATTTTCCATATAAGATGACATTATTTCATATGTGTATGATTCAAGTATAATGTATATATGATTTACATGGTTTCACTTTTCTTATGATGAAATATTCACTTGTTTTATATGGATTATGTGATGACGGTATGATGTTTATGAAACCCATTTTATTCTTTGGGTTATGATGAATGTTTTAAGTTTATTTTCTGGCACAAGTAAGAATGATTTAATTATGAGATGGGTGGGACCTATATCTCCCTCCAATGCATTGGGTAAAGATTTATATCTCATGATATAGACATGGCTGGAATGGTAAGTTAATCCGGTTCAGTGATACTAGACTGGAACAAGGAGTGAACTTGATTCAGAAAGGGACTTTGTCCACTAAAATGGTCTTTGAAGCAATGTCTTGGATACTATAGAAATCATATCATGTGATTAATGTTTTACCATAATTAAATGTTTTATTACCATGTTATTTTATCATGATTGATGTTACTTTATGATCTATACCCTACATACTGCCATGATTTATTTTACAACTCAATATTTTGATGTTTAAACTTTATGTTCATGTTTTGAAGTTCAAATGTATATGGTTTGTTTTATTTTTTTCCATGCTTACCCTTACTGAGAATTTGAGCTCACCCTTTATATGTTTTATTTTTTCTAGTATATAAATAAAGGTTTTAGGTAAGAAAAAAAAGGGAATATCTTTATGGGAGATGTTGAAGATATTTCACCAAGATTAGAAGATTATGTTCCAAGTTTCCAAAGACCCTAAACTATTACAGTCCTTTGGTGTCTATTTTTGTTATGTATTAAGTATTCCGCAAAAGTAATTTAATTTCCATGTACGTCAAGATTTGGGTCTCTACGCCAACTACATAAACTCGCAGCTCCTTGATCCACTGAGTGGACTCCCCAATCCTAAAATCCTTTTATTTTGGATTTCCTCAACCTTTACCTCTTGGTCACACCAAGTACTGCTGTGGAAGTCAACCCTTGATGCAAACCAAGTCAAGTCAACCCAAAACCATGAATTAGAATTCCTCGATAATTGAAAGCACCCCAACTAGGGTTGATCAAGCACTTTGAACTATGGTTCAATTCTAACCAAGATTATGGAAGGCTATACCGACTTAATATTTCTTTGAGGGATTTTATCCTTATACGTAAATTTACAATTTATCATCTTTTATTACATGATTTTTAATATTAAGTGGGATATACTTACGCGATTAACCATATATAATATAATATTTACATATAAGCTGATTTTATTTTAGTCCCATCTTGCATTCTCGTTTAATTCATTAATTGTGTGATCGTGACAACACACCCACAATAAATAAACCATGAAACTGATAGAAATAAAATAAATGGTATGATCATAAGCTTTTTCTATTGGTTATTTTATCTAGTGGTTGATAATATAACACAAGACCTAGGAGAGAAACACCTTGAACCTTTTAGGTTCATGTTTACAGCTTTCCACCTGTCCACCTTTGTATCTCCTTGGATTGGTTTCACCTTGGCTCCTGACTTGAGTCACCTCCACTAGCTTGGGAGTTCCATTCATTACATATGCATTTATCTCACACACAGGTGAGGGGTAAAAAGGGGGTTTTACATAAAAGAATACTTGGGCATACAGGCCCTACATATTAATGAGGAGAAGGCTCACAGGCCAACAAATTTAATTTAAATTAATTAATTAAAATAAACCATTCACATAAAAAGGTCTTGGTCTAGCTCATGATCATCCATACATGCAATGATATTTATGCATAAATAAAACTAGCATTCAATTCTTTAATCATTCTTGTTTAAGATAAATCATGCTTGAATCAATTAATTATCTTTAATTAATCAATCCTTTTATCTTAAACCCTTTTCTGAATTTCATTGAGATTCTCATCCATCATAATTTTAAAAAAATAAATTCATTTAAAATTATCCTTGTACGTAACTTGTACCTTGGAGGCAACCCGGTGAATTTCCATTCATTGCGTTGATGTTAAATTAAACACATATATATAAAACACCTATCACGTTTTGTGCCTCAGATTTATTCATGCACTATGGTACATGTCTCAAGGGTTTGTATAATATAATAATAAATTTTAATAAATTTGTGTAATTTGGATGAGTACATGGCGTGTAGTTCCAACTACATGGTGTGTACTTTTTGTTCACCGTCCATCTTAAGTACATGCCTGGGGACATGGTGTGTTGATCTACTTTGGAATTTTTGGATTACACGGTGTGTTCAGTGGGACACACATCGTGTTGTTTCCATGTTACATGGTTTCCAGCCTGGCAAGCCGTATACGGGGTATACGGTCCAACCCTAACCCGAAGGGACTACACATCGTGTTCAGTTAGACCACATGGCGTGTAATCCAGAAACCATGTTCCATCTATTCCTAGTCAACACATGGTGTCATAAATGACTTAGATAGGATCCAATACACGGCCTGATTTGGTAGATCAGTCAATGCATTGAACATAGACTACACGGCGTGTACTTCTGAATACACACCGTGTATTCTGGTGTTGTACGGCCAGGAGCATTTGGAACCTCTGGATGAGTTCCTTTATTTTATTTTAATCAAAATTAAAAGAAAAATTAGTTTCTATAAGGTGAATGAGAAACAGAAGGGAATGAACAGATCTCAAGATTCATATTTTTAAGAACTATTAACTTGAATTGAAACAACTAAATTATTAAATGCGTAAATCACCAACGAAAAACTAAATAATTATAATCAATGATATGACCACTCTGATTCCATCTTGAAGGTTCCGAGTGCAGTGGAAGCACGTTGGTGGGTTTTCCCAACTTTAATTTTAGCGTTAACGATGATCAATCTGAGATCTGTCACGATGTAAAGCGTTGGATCTTCATAATAGAACGAAGAACAAAAAACAAAAAAGGGAGTCCCAAAACCATAGAGATAGGATCATCATATGTTGGTTATAATTAATTTAATTAATTGACAAGAATTACCTTGATGGAATTCTTTCTTCATTGATGTATATGGTTACGATACAGTGTGATCCATCGTTGCGTTGTAGAATCCAAGTGTAGTATTCCTCTAGCAGTGATCCACATGTGCCCCACATATCTCTGGATGTCGTGGAAGGAATCTCTGGGTGCTTACGTGGAAGAACCTTCACTTGTGATGTCCTCCTTCGATCACCTTGATTCGGTGGTTGTGGATCTCTCTCAGTCTTGAGAGCGTTCTTAGAGAAAAGAGTTCTTTCGACCTTGAGAGAACTCTATAGAATTTTTGTGCACAACGATTGGGGAAAAGTGTTGGGGTTGTGAGGATATTTATAATCAGGTTTAAGGTTATATAGTTATGACAATAAATAAACATGTTACGCATTTTATTTATTTCATTAACTCTTATTGAAAACCCCCATGTCGAATCATTAATTCCTTGACATGCGCCCACACTAATTATAATAAATATCATTTAATAAAACAATATTATTTCCTCAAAATCCTGACTAAAAAACTACACAGCATGTAATCATTAATACACAGTGTGTACTTGTTTTTTTCCCTTATTTCTTCCACCACATTTATTAGACCTTGAAAAATGTCTATTTATTTCTGAAATAAATGTCACTACATTACTCACTAATAAATATATTATTTTGCCCACAATATATTCTCTCAAACAACTAGTGTTGAAATAAATGCAATCAGGCATCCTTGAATAATTATTAAACCACATTCTAGAATAATATTTATTCAACTTGTTAAATTAATATTTAACTGAGATACATGGATACAATTAGTGTGTGACCCTCTAGGCCTCTTCCTCAGTGGCATTAGGTGGATCCTGCATAAAGTCCAAGGTTAGAATCTAGCAACACGCCAAGGCACCCATAGAGAAAGAAGTTAACATCGAAATGACGTGTCACCTCCTACAAAGGCTTACCGTGTAATGTAATCCCTTTTTCTTGATATCTCTAATCAAGCAGGTTCCATGCTATTGTCATCAACCCATGTGCTTGATTATTCTTTCTTTGACTTCCCAAAATTAAACTCACCCATACCTAACCATGGGCATGGATTTATTTAGGCTATATCAATTCCATCAAAGGGTCCGAGATATTTACTTTTTTTATGGAACTGAAGGGACAAATCCTTTCTCTCATTATCTATTAATGCAGTATTACTTGTAACGCACCCAACGTATCCTACCTCGCTGCGAACAGTGTTTCTCCACAGTTTTCATCAATACATCTAAGTGCATGAGTTGTAATACCCATTAATAATAATCTTAAATTATAAGGACCAATACACACGTCCTCAGATAGGAACATCCAATGACACTATGAAATGTGGATTTCCTACTGGCGGGTCTCGTTCTTATAATATCCTTCTGGATATTACCAAGGGTGAACACCATGAGAAGGTGCCTCAAATTTTTATGAGTACTCACCCCTAATGGCCTATATTATTTGTGTCTCTCAAATAAAATCATTTGACCATAGAACATATATTCAAGAACAGTGTTATGGCACTTTTGTTTTCTCATCATAGCAGGGTTCCGCTATGAACCTTTAATGAAATAGCTATCTTTATGACATTATCACATGAATTATCATGCATAAGAACAATCAAGATGTGATAAGTCTTTTATTAATGAATAAAGTACAAATTAGTTGGTTCTAGGCCACCAACTCCAACACTCCCCACCATTAGAAACTTAATGATTCCTAAGACAAGATTGGAAAACCAACACAGGGAGGCCTGGGTGGACTCCCCACCATTATGAACAAATTCCAACACGGATTCATCCCAAAGACATTTGTGCGAGACCCATCATGGGTCTCCCCATCATTAGGACTGACAGAAGATACACAAACTCTGAAATTTCTTATCAATGAGCCCAAACCCCACCACAAGGGGCGGGGAGGGAGGGGGCCAACTACTGGGGCATCAAAACCACAGCTGAAGACATAACAACATTTCTACATCCTCGGCTGAGATCTATTCAAATTTGAGACTGATTTACCCAAAAAGACATCATAATAACTAATAAAAGATATTACATCAGGTGGGACACAACCCCCAGGACTTTAAGGTAACAAGACGATCATGCCTCCTCATAGCCACGGGAAACCTCACGCGCCCAAATGGGTCGTTCAGAATGGAATAGCCACATAAAACAATTTAAACTACCTTCACCTTCAGTATCAATGATAGAAATAAATCTAGGTTCCCATACACTCTCAGGGTTCCTAACCAAATGCCAACTTCACTCTGAGGCCTATGGATGGATCCATGATGTTTGAATCATCTTCTGCCTCGCAGTCATGCATTGAATACTCCAGAATGGAGCTTCTCCTTTTGGTGCTACATGTGACCACACCCCAACCAAGACAACACCAACAACTACAACTCAACGTGACATCCAACTACTCCCTTGTGGTACATCCACCAAAACAGGGGTTTAGATGATACACATGCATCACCTCTTCACCTTAACCAAGAAACTTAAGAAGGAAAGGAGCACAACAACCACCCCCCTTTAAACAGAAAAAAAAAATTGAACTCCCTAATATGACTCACTCTTATGAAGATAGGGATTCTTAAAGGGTTATATGAATCTACCTTTTCACTTCAAAGAGAACTCACACTGCAATATGTCACCAAACATAACCCTCATGACCGATGAAAGCACTAAAATCCCTTTACAACATTGACCAACGTCGATAATTCCAAACCACCTTCAACCTTCACCACTAGAATTCCTTTCACCACTTCCAGGGGGAAATGTTTAGACGCAACGGTGTAAAATTTCATTCCTGATGACTTAGACAACTCAAAGAGACCAAAACACCCTTCAACTCCCCTCGCATCTGTCATCCCACTACAAGAGGATCTTCTTAACCGAAAAGGAGAAGGGACAGACTTTGCACTATCACTAAAAAGGGAGAGTTCTGACTTTAATCAACTGGAGGGCCGGCCAATGGAAAATTACCCGTGTCCACACTTTAATCGCAAGTTAACACTTTGTGGGGGGTGCACTAGTCAAAAAAGAAAACCATGGACCCAATCAAATTGGTCTAATGGCCAAGACATACTGCAAGAAAACACTAAACGTGCAGGGGGAACCACTCCAAGGGATTCTTGAAGCAGTTTTCTAAAGAAACAACTAACCACACACTCTCACACCAACTTACCAATAAAAATTCAAACTCAAGACACAAATCATTCAAAAATGGTTCTCAACTCGAAACTCCCCACATCCAACATTTCCAAAACACAAGGACACACCACACAAACATAAAATATTCCTTTAATAAAACATTTTGAAAATAAACAAAGATGGTGGGTTTTACAAACACCAATGGTGTCCCATGGGCCTTGCACATGCATGTTCCCATGCCACACTGGCACCAACCTCATGTCCATCTAGGAATTCATCGGTTCGTGCCATTAACCATTTATCTTTCCATATACACTCATGCATGTGGTTTCCCATGAGAACACCAAAGATAAAAACTAGACCTTTCCATTTTTCAAAATCAAAACATTAAACCCACACTTTTCAAACCTCATACATCATTTTCTTTTTAAAACGCTTTATTTCAAAACAGTTTCCAAGACCAAATCATTTTTACATAAAAACCATATTTACATAAATCCAAAACAAAGAGACGAGGAATGATGCAATAGGAGACTAGTGTTGGTGGGTGAATGATACATATGGTTGGTGGCCATACACTATTCAAACCACCACCAAAGAGAGTATTCTAGGACAGTGTCCCTGGTTCCACATGGATTTCCAGACCCTGTGAGCTCATTGGGACAACTGACCCTACCCCCTTTTCATTTCCCCTAAACAAGGTTAACCACAAGGACCAATGACTTAGACAGCCCTCAACTTACCTAGGTAACTCGAGTCCTTCCATGAGTTTTGATGTCCACGCACCTTGCTCATAGCTAGAATGTCTAGTTCTGACACCCTTAACTTTGGTCTACCCTAACTCTATCCCAAAGGAACATGAACCAATATAGAAAACTTTCTCTGATTCCATTTTGTCATGAAGCAAGTCGGGTCTCCATCCGACCCAGTCTACAGCAAGGCCCGAGGGGCATTCCTGATCCCCACAGGCTGGCACAAGTGTCCGGGTATCAAAACAATACAGGGGAATGATTTAACCGAAAGAGTAAACACAAAAAACCAACAAGATAAATAAACTAGAATGAAAAACTAACAACCAAACAGGCCCTTAAACTAAATCCAAATTTAAAGGTTTACAACTTGAACAAACTTCCAAAAAGAAACGACGACAAAAGAAACTAAAACACTAACTTAAACCTCCAATAAATAAGTGAGTTACATCATCCACAAGATACAAACACCAACCGGCATGAGAAGACCATCAAAAACCCGAACCACCATCACTAAGCACGATGCCTCAACCTAGAATACACAAATGACAAAATCTACATACACCCAAAGGTGTGTGTAGGGTCTGAGACAAATGCCCAGTAGTATACCACCGAATAAAAAGGTTTCATTCCACAACATCAAAAAGATAGTTTAACATGCTTATTTAAAACCATACTTTTAAAACGCCTTTAAGTAAAAAAATTAAAAGCTGAAAGTAAAAATAAAATAGCACTGGAAGAAAAACCATTTCACAAATACTACTTTAAAATGGAAGAAAAAATTCATAAATAACATGCACATACTCAAGTGTTCCTCTGTATACCGATGGAAGGTACCACGTCATGAATAGTAGAGCACTAAAGGTAAATCCCCTAAGGTAGCTAGTATGTGTGATGTGTTAGAGACATCGTACCTTAGTGTAAAAGTGGCATAAGAACCACAATAATCAACGCTCTTGTGTATGACCCACTAGTAGGGAAACACATCCATAACCTAGTGGTCTCCCATCATCACAAAAGTTTAGTTAGTGTTGTAATGTCAATCCAGCTAGATGAAACCAGGACAAACCACTTCCGTAACATCTAGCGTACTAGTCTTAATCCGCCCACGTAGGTACCCAGGGTTCCCTTTTTGTGCTCAAACAAATTACACATTCACAAATCACTAACACAACACATTTACACCCACAGGTCAAGCCAAATAAGGTACACATAGTGTGCCACCACTTGCACACCCAAACCCCACTCTAAAAACAAACACATACCAAATCATTTTCAAAACATGCCTCACACCACTTATGTAATTTAATATTTCATGAAAAAAAATTCCAAAACAATTTCCAAAGACAACACAAAAATTTATACATGAAGACATGATCAAAATTCCCCTTTTTAGACCAAATTCACACCAAAACCATTTCACATCATAAATCACATCACATGCATGACTTCATAAATTATTTAAACAACTAACAAAACATTTCTAATTGGTACATCAAGGGTTACACATGAAAGATACCAAATTTTTCACACAATAAAGACACCTAAAATTTAACACATGTTTAAACCTATTAAACACCACATCCACACATCACATCTAATTAAATAAATTCAAGTAAATAGTTTATAAAACAATTAAAATTAACACACGAAATTTTAAACTAAAAACACTTGATCTCATGCAAAAAACACCATTTTAAAACCGAATGTACAGCACAACCATTCCAAAATATGTTTTTCGCTAACCCAGCTGTTTAAAAATTTAAATAAAAAGGTGTACAATAAGTTCAACATGCCAAAATAAATAATTTTTCCTTATAAGATTTTTTTTATACACTCGCACTTTAAGTGCTTTAGAAAATATTTTTTACTTTTAAGATAGGACCTGAAACAATTTTCAAGAAACACTAAAATATAATACACACAACACGCAACCAATTATTTTCAAGAAAATACATTTCTAACTCAGATATGTCTTAAACTATTAACAAATCATATTTTTCACACCTAAATTATATTTCAAAAACACACGTACTCTAAAACCCTTAAAAAATATGATCTGCAACACTGAAATAATTTAACAAAACCTTTACACAATTTACAAAAGCACATTCACGATCCACAAAGGGTTGTTCACCATGAATACACCATATTTCAAATGAAACCCCCAATTTGAATCCAAATACACATCCAACCAATTTGAAACTTTGTTTCACACCATGCACAAAAATAAAGAACATGCTACTATAATGAAGCAAAATAAATTCACCAAATGCACCACATAATAAAATCAAAGAATACTCACTACATGAAAATTTCAATTTTGTGGTGGTTTTTTTATATAGCAGTGGTTTAAACCATCTCCATATGCTGCTGTGGTGGTTTCCAAAAACCACCACTAAATTTTGTGTCAGGAAACTATTGGCGGTGGTTAAAGTAGTTTAGCAGCGTTTATGGGAACTGTCATAGTTGGTGCATTTTCACGGCGGTTATATTGTTTTTCACGGTGGTTTTTTCAGGTAGTGGATTAATTTTTTTAGCCATGGTTAAATCCGCTGCTAAAAAAAGTAATGGTCTGCCAGTACAAACCGCCGGGATAAACAATATAACCACCACGAAAAAAGTACAAAAGATGGTCCACTGTAGAGGTAGTTAGAACCACTGCTAAATTTAAGACCGTAGTGGCAGTTAAAACCACCGCTAAATGTACCTGTTATAGTTAGTGTCAGTTAAAACTGCTGCTAAAGAGATGATTTACAAAAAAAGAACTAGTTTCTGGGGCCCCTATATCAGTGCCCTGAAAAAAACCATTCCAATAATACCAAAACATCAACAGAATACATACTACAGTCAATATGAAAAGATATTCTTAACTAAGCACAACCAAATACATCGTTCAGTGAGTAAAGGAATGCAAATAAACATATCACATGTCCATTAGACCTTTGAACAAAATTATAAACAAGCATGTATGTCATATTTCATGAAAACAGTGTCGAGCCTAGGTTCAATCTATTCCATCTATACTAGTTCCACCCTGACATAACCATTCATATCAACATATATCCCACTATCATTTGTGCTAACTATTATAAAAACTCATGACTTCCTACCCATACCTCATCAACCAATAGTCATCCCAAGATCACATAACATTATATATAAAGGCCTATATCTAGAGAAATAAAAAGACAAAAAACATCAAATAGAGTCAATATAGAATCTAGTCCCTAAAATAAAAATCCATCCATTCAACCCTTCTTTAATTGTTTCTGAGATATTATTTTATTAGGTAAATTCTTAGGTTGTTTTTTTTTGGGTTTTAAGCTTTATAGAGGCCTCTAAATGGTTGCATGATAGGAACATGGTCAAGGGAAACCATGTGATTCTCCCCAGAAAACCATGTGGCTTGGTTGAAGAAGGATACTAGGTGGACAATGGTTGGAACATAGTTAGAGATGATCATGAATCATTTACCTTGAAATATATGTGTCTCTGAATAGAGGAAAAAATAATAGTTAACACGGAATTTACCAAATGAGAATATTCATTCATTGACGATGTGCTAGAATCTCATATTCAAATAATAAATAATGGAGAGAAATGAGTCTTATGGAAAGTAAAAAAGACCAAGAGTATCATGAATACCAGGGAAAGTAGAAAATTTTGATGTTCAATATTTTTAAATGTTAGAAATGGAAATGTAGTGGTAAATGCATTGGGCTAGAAAATGTAGGATAAGTTATTATAATGAAAAAATGAATTTAGGAAAAATGAATCATAAAAAATGAATCATCACAATAAAGAGTCTATATATATGGTGAATTCCACACTCAAGAAATAAATACATAAAAGGAAACATCAGAAATCAATAAAATACAAAAAATGAAACATCAAAAATCAAGAAAATGTTAGGTCATGAAAATGCTTGGAGGCAACTATGTGACACACATGATACATATACAAACTGACTGTTACAATATTTATCCACATATCAACAATACTACTAATCATTTTCTGATGATGAACAGATATCGTCACCCTCTCCACCACAATCTCCACTTCATGCTACCACCTGTAAGATCATTATATTGAAAATTAAATAGTGTTTCCTATTTATATTTAAAATTAAAACCAATAAAAGTTTGAAAACTAAATGATTTTTAATTTTTCTGATTTACCTGTTCACCATCAGTCGATGCAATAACACTGAGGGGATATTGGATCATATGCTGATGTATATCATTCAATGCTTTCTGGAAAGTGGATATTTGAGACCCCTGGTCTTGAACTTTGTTTCGTAGAGAAACAATCTCTCTCTGAGCATCTCTGGGTATGGACTGAATACAACCAGGAATAGATGCAGCTACAATCCCTGATAGCCTACCAAAGATCTTAGATGGTATGGGTCCTAAACTCATCCTGTGCACTCTACCAGGATGCTCCTTCCCAAGGACTTTAGCAACCGGGTCATCCTGGGAGACTGAGTAGAACTGCCCAGGATTGGCATTTCATATTTCTTTAATTTTTACCTATAAATCAAATATCAATATATATTAACATATTAAAAACTGATAATAAGTTATTATAATGAAAAAATGAGTTTTTACCCCAACTTCTTTGGCAGTCTCATTAACAAAACTTCTATCAGATTTTTTGTGAACATCCAACCACACTTCAGTTCGGGATGCTTCATGCCCTAAACTCTGTAATTGTATTAAACAAAGATAAACCAAAAATTTAATATATTAAATATATAATATTTTCTTATAAATATTTAAACTAATGAAAATATTACCAGAGTCTATCGACTTCTAGAAAATATTTTTGACCCCGTAGTGTGAGGGATGACTTGCTTATCCCGAATTGATGCATTCTTTCTTGAGAGATCCTGAAATAAATAAAATTCAATTTAATATTAATGTATTCAATTTCATATTTTCTTCATATACATTTATAAATTTAAAATGAGGTTAATATAATAATATATATTTAAATACCATCTGCTTCTCATCACGATGTCTGTCAACAAAAACTTTCCACTATTCTTTGGGTACCCCATTGGGTAGCTTCTCATACATTTGTTGGAAGGTAAATTAATTATCTTTGACATCACTCCACAATCTCCATTTGAATTCTTTCCATTTCTTACCAATATTTTTCAACGTCCACTTTCATGCTATCACATCATCAACTGTAAAGTGGAAAAACATTTGTATACAGAAATTCATTTTGAACATATTAATAACATGACATTCAATTACACCATAATGTATTAAAATTACCTTTATTTGGAAATCAAAAACATCATTTTTCTAACTTGGATGAATATGTCTCTAATAATCATAAGAAATGGGAAGGGAAATGGGCTCCGCTGCCACTGGCCTAGAATTTGGCCAAGTAATCCTGTAACATCATCTGTAGGGACCCCATATGAATCAAATGGGACAACTATCTTATCTCCATTAATATTCCACACATCTGCACTTTTTATATTTTTCTCCACAGTTGTATTTTTTCATCTTTAATGAACAAACACTTAGTATAAAAAAAGTGCAATAAATTTATTTATATTAAAATTTGTACCTATAATAGTGACCCTCCAGTATGCCCATGATGAACTAGAAGTAGTGCACTGCCACCCCACATCTAAGGCTGATGAATGGGGAGTCGATGACTTATCTTATAAAGGGACACTAATAGAGGTTGTGAGAGATGGTGAAGGGGGATATTGTGTTGGGGGCAGGCAGCTGGTGGCTCAGATTCCATAGGGAGGGAGACAGATGGATCGTCATCTGTTTCAGTAGTGGATGAAATAGTGTATCACTGCCTCCTTGGAATTCCTATCATTTAATCAAATAAAATTAAGTTCAGAACATATATTTCAAAAAACATATGCTGAAAAAATTTAAAAAAGATAATAGATGCCCAGTACTAACAAACAAAATATACATAACAATGATAATGAATGACTACACAAATGAAATAAGTGGTTGCTGAATGAATAAATAACTATACATACAATCATTTTCCCCTTAAATCATGTTGGTTTCCTACTCCATTACTTCATCCACTTCATTCATCCTTTCTAGACTAATATTTTCAATATCATGAGGGGAAAATAATTCTGCTTCTCTTTGTTGATGAGATTCAATTTTAGAGGTCAAATCTTCTACTTCATCACCCATATCATACAAATATCTTTGTATTACGTGATCAACTGCACTCCACCATTCATCCACAACATCATTAACATAATATACCATTTTTTCTTGTGATGATAAGATATATGGATCATGCAGTTCATGATCACCAACATCCATCATGAGAGAGAAGTTCACATAAGTAAATTTCAAGGAATCTCTTTTAACACCTCTAATAATATCGACCCAATTTCATTTGAATAAAACAACTGAAAAATGCCTATGGTGGTTTAATTCAATAATATCAGTCAGTTTTCCCTAGTATACCATTTCAAAAAATGTAAATATACCACTATTCTGTGTTTTTAAACCCCTTTCTTGATCGAATATATGAAATCTAAATTCATTCACGTTGTAAGCATCGAAATTTCTAACTTGTTTTAGAGGACCTCGAGCAAGAAACTTCAAATCTTCTGAAAACTCTGCTCAAGAATCAGTATTCATGATCTAAAAAAAGAAATATACTTTATTAGATTCAAAAAATATTTGTGTCAAACTAATATTCTTATTTATTGTAATATTTATGAACTTACACATCGTACAAACCATTCTACAAACTCTTTATTAATAGCTTTCGTTATATATTTCTCATTTCATGTCCAGCCTATCATTAGTCTCTTTATTTGTATCGTCAACTCTTTAATAAATGGATCTGCAATTTCACTATTCAGCAGCACATATCTCTATGCCTGTAATAATTCCAATTCTGTCAGTGTCATATTTGAGGTCCTCCCAACTGATCGTCCAATTTTATGAAATATTTTTGATTTATGATGTATTTGAGATTGATTTGATGTGTTTTCAACATGTCTAACTCGATTAAATATTTTCTCAATATCATCCAAGTATCTAGAACAAAAGGTAAGACACTCCTCATCCAAATAGCCTTCAGCAATAAAGCCTTCTGGTTGAGCTTTATTTCTCACGTATAATTTCAAATTCCCAAGATATCTGTGAAATAAAATAAACATAATTATGCATTTAATTAAGTGCCAAAATTGTTTACTTAACTAAAAAACATATAAATAAAGTACCTCTTAATTGGATACATCCATCGATAATGAACAAGGCCTCCTAATTTAGCTTCCTCAACAAAATACACAGTTAAATGCATCATGACAGTAAAAAGTGACAGAGGAAATATCATCTAAATTGCACAAAGGGTCAATACAAACCTCTCCTAGAGGTTGTAAAGCTGAAATGAATGTAGAGATTTCTCACATAGTTGTCTGAAAAATGTGAAGAATTAGAGTATAATAGTAGTAACTTTTTCAGGTAATAATGTACGCAATGCCAATGGTAGTAGCTATTGTAACAAAATATGTGAATCGTGACTTTTCAATCCATGTAACTTATGATTCTTCAACTCAACACACCTCGATATGTTACTTGAATACCCATTATATACCTTCACATTCTTTAAAAATTGAAGGAATGTATCTTTATCCCTATTTTTCATTGCAAAAATTGTCGGAGCATACTTTTCATTCACATCTGGCCAGAGATCACATTTTATGTTCATTACTTGTAAGTATTTGTGAGCATTGAGATGATCCTTCGACTTTCCATGCTCATTAAGAAATGTTAAAATCAAATTTTCACAAACATTATTCTCAATATGCATCACATCAAGATTATGTCGCAACAAATTAAATTCCCAATATAGAAGTTTGAAGAATATAATTTTTTTCTTCCATTGTTGCATTTTGATTTCACTTAACGATGCACTTCAAACCTGTTTCCCTCTATCATTAAAATGATGAACCTTACCAAATTCTATTTCAATATTTTCAAGTTGTGTCAATATTTAAGAACCGGTTAACAACTTTGGAGGTGGTCTACGATCAATGAAACCATTAAATTTTGATATGTTCAGCTGAAATCTATGAGATAAATAGAGAAATATTTGATGGCACAAGAAGAACCATTTTCTATTGAGAGGTAGCCATTTGGGCTCAAAATCAAAGTTACAAACAGGACAATCCAAACCCATGTAAATGTTACAACTAGATAAATTCCCAAGTCTAGGGAAGTCACTAATGGTCCACATTAAAGTATCATGCATTTTGAACATTGTTTTAGAATAAGCATCAAATGTCTCAACATCATTGCTCTATAACTCCTGTAATTATTCAATCAAAGGCTGCAAGTATACATCAATATCATTTCTAGGCATTTGTTTTCCATGAATAATCATTTAAATGATAAAAGATATTTATTTCATACACATCCATTAAGGAAGATTGTAAGGGATCAAAACAAATAGCCAAATGCTATAACTGGTACTCAAAGTACCAAATGGGTTGAATCCATTGGCAGCCAATCCCAATCGAACATTACTAGGATCAATTGAGAAATATGGATGTAATGAATAAAATTTATTCCACAATTGTGAATATAGTGAATGTATCATTAACCCATCATTGTTATTATCTATAGAATTCCACTTCATGTGTTCGGCATTTTTTGATGACATGAATAATCTTTGCAATCGAGGCTTTAAAGGAAAGTAACATAAAACCTTTTCAGGTGTGTTCCCTTTCTTCTTCTTCATGAAATTATGTTGATTCATAATTCCAACATCACCCATTGACTACCATCTAGAATAAGAACGTTTTTTGAAATTCTATCTACTTGAGTCCTCTCGCCAATAAAGCATACAATCATTGGGACGCGCATGTATTTTTGTATAATTCAGACCAAGCCTTTTAACAACTTTTTTTATATCATAAAAAGACTCGATGATTTTTTCTTTAGGAAATGAATCACACAACAATTCTAATATCATGGACATTTCCTTATTTGTAATTCCACATAGACATTTGATATGGTAAAACTTCAACAGAAAAGAAAACTTCGAATATTTCAAACATCCACTATACAACTCTTTATTTCCATCGTCAACTAAATCATGAAACATATTTTCCTCAGTGAAGTTTTCTCTTACATTTGTCTCCATATAATCAATAGGAGGATCCAATGATATGTTACAATCTTTATCTGGTTGTATTGCAGTCTCAAAAACATCACTAGTCACATTGCAATTTGTAGCACCCTCATATGGTTGTTTTATTATGTTTTGATGTTCATAGTGGTGTCTTTCGGTATAAAAAGCATCATTTATGAGGTTTTTTATTTCATTTTCCATTTTTGACGAAGTTGGGAGATCATTTTTTGGATTAACATCAATTCTCAACCTTTCTATAACGTTCGATTATCCATGCCAAATCCAACACAAATATTGACCAGGGAATTACTTCAGTATTACAGGTTCATAAACTTTATCTCTCTTCAACTATCTTATAAATTTACATTTAGGACATGGACATCTTATTTTCCCTTCAATGGATCGATTGGGAATTCCAAAATCTAAAAACTCCTTCAAACCCTTAACATACTGAGGTGTGTTCCTCAGTAATGTGATCCAGCTTTTATCCATGTATATCACAATGTGCCTACACAATATTAAAAAAAATTAAAACACATAGTTACTACTAAATAGGGAAATAGATTCATATATACTAGTTGAAAAAATATATAAATATGTTGTATAATGTTTTCATATATAAATACATATGGGAAATCACCCACTAGAAAACCAAAGTATATATGTGCATGCATGTGTATGCTTATACACATGTGATTACAAAATCACTTGAAGAAACAAGAAGAGAGTGAGTATTTTCTTAGGAAATATACATTTTAATAAGATAGTGAGTATTTTAAGATATATTTGAGAAATTTCATAATTAGTAAAAAAATTAAGAGTTAAGATGAAGCATTATATTAGAATTCAACTTACAGAGCATTGGGATATTTTTAAGTTGATCATTCTGATTTAGCAGTTAGTTGAATTGGAAGTATTATCTTCTACAATTCTTGAGAGTATACCAAACTGACTTTCATGCAAAGTTATTAATTATATTTAGTGTAAGACATTGACTTTTATTCCTTTTATAAGAGGAAATATAATTTCTAGTTTGAGAATAATATAAAAAAATAGGTTTTTTCCATTAACATGATATATAAATAAATAAAATATAAAACATGCACTTTATCAATGCACAACATTTATAAAACATGGTATAAAGATGTTTTTTCTAAAATAATTACAATTAAAAACTCATTCATCTATCCTTAAAACATCACCCCTTTTATAAAAAAACCCTTAAATAGATTAAAAACATATCAAAGGAATTTCTAATAATGGCTAGAAAATTTGAAAAAAAAATCTCCTCACTTGAAAGCTTTAACACAACAAACTCAAAGTAAGTAAGGAAACAAGGATAACTATGAAGAAAAATTACCTATATAAAGTCATAAATTATGCCAATAAACAAGTGTAACAACACTAATAAATATCAGTACTAAATCATTGGAGGATCAACGCTTCAATGAAATTCTATCCAAGTAAAAAATCAATACACAAGCTAATAAATAATTAAGGTATAACACATGATAAATATCATGAGGAAACACATTAAGAACTAATGGGACAAGTATAATACATGAAAAGGTGGACCTAATTCCATCAGGTTAATGGAAACACATCCATAAAAGAAATCACTCTAAACCCAATCTCATCTGTGACACCCCACTAGCTCAGTATTTTGTAAAACTAGTGGTAACTAGAAAGTGTGTAATCTCAATGTTCCTAGAAACATCCCATGACTTCCCACTTATTATCCTAGGGTTCCCTATAAAATAACTAAAGGAGGTGATACACTTTTAAAGTGAATGTTATACAATGAAAATAATAATATCCAAAGGCTAGAATAATAATGAAATCATTCCCACATCCCATATTTAGCTTATAATGAGCCCCCACCCATAAGAAAATCATGAATCACATCAAAAACAATCATCACATGGATACACATGACATCATAAATAAATTAAAAGGGTATCAACAAGGGAACAACAAACCAATCAACTCAAATATAACATCACAAAGTTTCATCCAAGACTTTCAATTATCACATATAATATATACATTTGTAAATCCCTTTTTAAAATGTTTTGGAAACCAAACACCAATATAAGGGAAATCATAATCATTTCTAAAACACAACAAACATAACCCAAATTAATCACAATTCCATTTCATAAAACAACATGTCCCTTTGAAACATGGAAACCATTTAACCCCCAAAGGTTAACCCACTTTAAAAAACCAATTTCCCTTAAAATAGAATGACCGTGTGTTTTTCTTATATAAAACCATTATTTTAATTTTATCAAACATGTCGAATGTATAAAATACAAATTTACATAAAACTTTCATTTAAACGTGAAATTAAAACCTTTAAGACACAGGAAATCCAAGTTAAGTTATATAAAACCATTATAAACCAAACCTAGATAACACACACCCTCATTATCTGGATTAGAAATTAATTTATAAATCCAAGCACACATAAATCTCTTAAATAAAATTCAATGAAATGGAAACACTGACTTCATGTGGTGAAATGATATCACCTTCAAAGAAAACTACTATTTTAGTCCATAATAAATTAATCAAAACTTTTGGAGACCAAAAACCCAAATCTAAAACTACCATAACAAAGAAAATATATCATCCATGGCCATTAGGGTTAGATAATAAAGGGTAAAAAGAGATAAAACAAGAGTGGGAGGGAGGGTAAGATCATACCTCTTAATCTAAATGATGAACCACCCAAAAATTACTTCAAATCTACTTAAAGGACCTTAGGGAAGGAAAGATAACCCATGGATAAGCACTGATGATGTGAGGGTATAAGGGGGTGGATTAGTGTGGAAGCCCCAATTAAAAATGAGGAGAAAAGAATATATATATATATATATATATATATATATATATATATATACTTGAGTAGGCCACATGGTTGTCTAACATGGTTTACCAAACCATGTATCGACTATGTATTTGACATCACCCCATCCCCCCTAAGCGGAATGGTTGTCTCACATGGTTTACCTAACAATGCAGAGATCATATGATCCTCTATTTCTATTATCACATAGGGATTAATGTTTTGACTGCACAATTTCCCAAACTGTATGCCTAACCATATACCCCTAGAAAAACCTCCAAAACTCAAATTAATAACCATAAGACACCTCAATCCTAAGGGATGAAACAACCACATGATCAAGAGTAAGAAAGTGAAATCTTATGGTGTCAGAAACTCCCCAACATGACACTTTCCTCCCCAAGAAAGTTTAAAAGAACATAGGATAAGCAGGATTGCCAAGGCTACCTTCCCTCTAACGAGGGCTCAACCACTAACCAACTTTCCAAACCTCAAAACAAAGGACACATGGAATAATAAAACCATTCATTGAGATAAAAAATTCAGAAAAAATAATAATTATCTGAAAAAAATCACTAGGATCCTTAAGAATTAGGTGCCTCACTAAATGAAATTGAAGATGAAACAAATATATTGTTGGGATAGCCACTACTATGATATTATTTGAAATTAGGAATATAAAAATTTACAATACTACTCCTGAGAGCCTCATGAATTCCAAAATAAACCAAATGAAAAAACATAAAAATTAACTCTATATTAACTAAGGTCACTATAGCCAAACTATAGAACATCCTAACCAAAGGAATCCAAAATAATCACCCCACAATAATGGGAAGAAAACACACAGATACTAATCATGGGTATCCCAACCATTTATAATTTCTTTATAATGGTGAAACATTAGATAGTAATACATAAGAGTAAAATCATCACCAAAGAGACATGATTCCACTAACCATGAAAACCACATTAAATCAATAAAAGAGAACACATCCTAGAGAAAAATTTATACTTTATTAGACTAGATCACTAAGAAAAGGAACTCCATGAAATAAAATAAACACCCTTATATGCATGTTCCTCAACATGGAATGGAATGGCTCTAAACCCAGGTCACAAAACTACATGAATGTTAATTTAAGGATGAACACATGGAACACTACTCATGGAAACACTGAAGAAAACATTTAGACTATAACTCTTACAAAATAATACTACAACCGCACTATAATGGTATACAAACCTGTGTGGAGGTGTGGAAAAGTTAGTCAACAGTGGCGATGGGTGGAGAGGAACGCTGATGGGTAACAAGAACCATCACCGGCAGTAGGGAGGAGAGCTAGGGTTTAGGTCTCGTGGGGGTCGGGGGAAGAAGGTGGGGTCGCGGGGGTGGGGGAGAAGGGGGTTTGGGTTTGGGTGTTGGGGGGAAGTGGTGCTGATGGCCGGTGAGAAACGTCACCAGTGGAAGGGAGGCGAGCTAGGGTTCACGGATCGTAGGTATCGGGGGAAGAAGGTAGGGTCATGGGATCTGAGGGAGAAGGGGGTCGGGGTCGGGGGGAGTGTCACCGCTGGAAAAAAATAGTGTTTAAAGGTGGTTTTTAATAAAATTTTGCTAAACCATTTTTAAAAAAGGTTTAGTGTCGGTTTAAAAAACTGCCGCTAAAGGCAATTTATGTTTTAGCTACTTTAATAAATTTAAAAAAAAACGTATTAAATTAATATGATGATGTTATGGCACAGAAACACCTACCTCGCTTGGATAAAATCCCAAAAAATGCGGTAAAAACCTCTTCGCACTACGTTTTCACCACTAGAGACCTAGCGCGAACCCTAAAATAAGAACTTAAACCACTAAACTCATATTAGAACCCTAAAAATTGGACCTCAAACCTATTGTAAAACCAAAACTCAAGAGAAAAAAAGAGGGAGACTCAACCGAGATGAGGAGGGAACACCAAGGGAGGCGCTGGCCAGAACTTGCTGGAAGAGGAGGAGGTCGGCGGTTGGTGATGGTCGTGATGGGAGCAGGGAGGCCGGATGGTGGAGTCGAAGGGTAGCATGGGTGCAGCATGCTAGATGGTGGAGTTAGAGGGAACGGCGACGGCGCACCGGGAGGCTAGGAGCTGGGTGCCACGACTGGAGGGGAAAGAGGTGGGGTGCACTGGCGGTGTGGCATATCGCTAGACGGAGCAAGGGCGGCAGTTTGGCACATCACCGGACAGAGAAGGAAGATAGCGGGGTGGCGCGTTATTGGACGAAGTAGGAGGGCGGCAGTTCAGCACGTCGTCGGATGAAGCAGGAAGGCTGGCGGGGTGGCGTGAAGTAGGGTTTCTAGGGAGTGGGTGTGTGCCATGACCCAAGCGAAGAAAGGGGGTTGTAGCGCGATGGAGGGGATGAGGGTGAGTGAGGGATAGAAAAAGAATAAAAGAAAAAATAAAAGAAAAAAAGGAATGATAAAAAGAAATGGAAAAATAAAAATAAAAATAAAGAATGTAAACCACAAAATAAAATCAAAATAATTTAAATTGATCCTAAGAAAAAAATAATTAAATTAAGGTATTCATTATAATAATGATAATAATGATACTAATAATAATAATCATAATAATAATAATGATAATACTAATCTTAAATGATAATGATATTAATGAAATTAATAATAATAATAATTTTATATTAACACAATAGTAAAAGTGGTAACAACCTAACATAATATTAACAATAATAATAAGTATTACAATATTATATTCTTAATACTATTAATAATAATAAAAATAATATTCTCAAACAATTCTATTATTATTATCACTAAAATAATTTCTTAAATTTTATTAAACTTATTATTTTCATTTTATTTCCATTTGATTACTCATCATAATTTTATTATTCCTTTAAGTTTTTAATTTATTTAGAAAATCAGGCAGGTTGTGCGGTCTTAGAACCATGCTCTGCCTATGTGTATGATGATGCTAAACCCAAAAGGTGTGTTTTTCTCAACAAGACTCAAAAATTTTAAACATTGCCTCACCCAAAACTCACGAAAAATTGTTGGGACAAAAAATAATGAAATAAAATAAATTGAAAAGGTTAGGGTGTGACAATTTATGATTTGAATTTTATGTTAGTGTAACTTAAATACTCTTTATTTATAAATAATATAATTTTAATCATTATTATACCTTATTTTTTATAAGTACATTTTGGTCTTAAAAAGGCATTTTCAAGAAAAATGTTTTTACTTGCGCTTTATCGGTTTAATTTTAAATTAAAATTTTCCACTGATATGTTTTAAATTTTTAAAAATGGATTAAATATTTTTAATAATAAGGTCCAAATTTTTTAAATAGGACCCTTTTAATTTTTTTAATATGAATAGTAACTTTGGTGATTTTTTATTACTAAGGTTAAGGTTAAATAGGGTAATTTAAGGTGAAAATAATATGAAAAGGATTAGAAAAATAACCCTAAAATTTACCAAAATTTAATTATGTGATTTATATTCTAAAATTAACACCTAAGGTTCTAATTTGAGTTATTTAATGGACACATGTCCATGAAAATGACTTTGACATTATTTAAATTAATGAAAATCACAAAATGTCACATTTATATTTTTAATAGCCATATTATTTTTAATATGGTGTTATTTTTATGTTAAATTCAACTATATATATTATTTATAAAGATAAAATATTTATCTACATAATTTTATTCTTTAAATTTTTTAGTTAAGAAATAATTACCTTACATAATTATACAACGATGATGTAATAATTATTTTATTAATGAAACAATCAAATAAATGATGATTTTAATTAAAAATTATATTTATCATATTAAGAAAATTATTTTCATAAAATGGAGTCATTTTTTGAACTCTAAACTTCAAAAAAAATTAAGGGTGGATTTTTGGTATTTTTCTAAAATGGTTGAATTTTTTGTGAATAGTGAAATATAGTAATTTACGGTATTTAACATTATAAGTAAATAGATGAAATTTTGATTCAGGGATGAGTAATGTATGGTGTAATTGGACCTTATCTCAAACTAACATGTTTTAGTTACTAAATTTAGTCACAAGAATCAATACTATTGATATTATTGAACCAAAATAATAATCAAATGGATAAAATAAAATAAAGTACCCTTCTCTTCCACTATAAATACCACCCCTCACCACATATTCTTATAAAACCTTATAAGACTTGGATATTGGTTATATTCTTCCCAATTAATCTCCAAAAAATATTTCCCACTTTCTATTCTTACTTATCTCACCAAAAGACCTTTTCCAAGTACCTTAAGGAAGTTCTCAAGGAGATGACGCTCAAGATGTAAAACCCTTCCTCTTTCTCTTAATTTATTTTATTTTATTATCCTTACCTAACATCCCTTATCCTAAGTGGTATTGTAAATCCATTATAATAAATATTCTATAATTTTATTATGTTAATTTAATATCCATCATCAAGTCTCTTCTATTCTCCTTTAATTCTAAAAATGAAAACATTATTCACGGGGTGTCGATTTACCACCTTCATGGATGACAAGTTTTTTGTAATTACCTCCTTCAAGGATGGTAATTAAACCATTTTTATGGTTAAAAAATATTATAATATTTTTATTGAAACTTATTTAATGTTTTTTAAGAAATATATAAACATATTATAAAACAAAACGAAACTAATTTATGATGGTCGTAAAAACTAACAAAATAAACTATTCATTTTTCATTAATGTTTTATCTAATAAATAATTATCATACTATATAACAAAATTATATATGAGTAAAATTTAAAATTTTATAATTATATCATTAAATTCCACTTCTGGAGTTTTTATTTCATTAGAAAAAGAACTCTGATAATTATACACAAGGAAACCGACCATAAAACCCTGAAACAAATGCTCCCAGAATAATGAAATTAAACATTATAACCCACATATTTGGCCATAAATGAACATAATAAAATTATAATAAATAAAATATATGTTCAATAGGTTCTAAATTAAGTAATAAATTAATCTAATTTTATTATATAGAACATTAAGTATAAGTACATAACGCTTTCATACATAATGTAAGGGTTTTCTCATATCACTTTTATTTCTATGAGATATGCCTTATTCACCACTTATTTATTCTTTGTGACATATGTTTACAAACATTTGATATATGATATTATGATTATTGTTAGCTTTATTTTATTCAATCTTTCATTTTATGATCATTAATTTTATGGGGCATACAGTTCATTTGTTTGCATAGTGCTAAGGGAATTCTTAACCTAATTTTCATTCTTTGTGTTGAACTTATACTCCATTGATTATGTAATTTT
The DNA here is from genome assembly GCA_963277665.1 of Viscum album. Lineage (NCBI taxonomy): Eukaryota > Viridiplantae > Streptophyta > Magnoliopsida > Santalales > Viscaceae > Viscum > Viscum album. The sequence continues at coordinate 1,574,239,419 of OY728127.1, forward strand.
ATGATTATTTGTAAAATTAATTTTTATTGTCTTGTGTTGTATTTACACTTTTTTATGTGTATTTACATATAATATACATAATCGAATCAATTTAATAATGCTCACACATTTGTTTAAAAATACGCTTTTAAATGTTTCTTTTTAAAAGTTTAAATGGAATGTTTTTTTAACTTATATTGCATGAGTATATTTTCCTACTTTTATAACACCATAAAATTTTCATTAATCATTTAAAAGGTTACAAGTTTATACTCAATAAAAAAAATTCATTTATGGTTACATGTTTTTCTAAATAAAGGATTCTAATTAAAAGGGTATTTCTCATAAGAAATTTTTAATGATTTTGTTATAGTATTTTATTAGGTGTTGAAACACTCTATTTAATCATATGATTAATTGAGTTTTATCTCTTAAAATACTATCTAACATGTTTTATTAAATTTTTTATGATCATTTTAATGGGGTATTTACTATCCGGATAGCATTCTTCATATTACTCTGGTTAGTTTATGATTATGTTTACTGATTGGGGAAATTATTTGCATTTCATATATGAGTTTCAATATGAATTTATATATTGAATAGGCTCGAAAATTTTATATGAGTAATTAATTGAACTTTTTAGGTGTCAGGTGGGGCCCTCTATAGCCCCTTTATTCATCTATAGGTCTCATGAGACAAACTAGACTAGGTTTTGGCCAAGCCCTTGCCCATTTATGTATACTTCTTAGGTAATGACTTGATGGTATGTTTTAGATGTCCCACATTATGCATTCCCTCATTATGAGATTATTTATTGATATTACATGTGATTATTCAACTAGTAGAATATCCATGGTAAAGTTTAATTATCATGTGGTTATTTATATGGAATTATTTGATCAACCTCAATTCCTTCCATATTACACTCAAGATTATGTTTTAATGGAATGTGTTTTTAGTTATTCACCTTGACTTATTATTTATGTTTATTTATTATAAATTCTATTGTATTCTTACCCTTACTGAGTATCTAATCTCACCCCTTTCTTGTGTTTTATTCTTCCCCATTTTTTTAAGAAGTTTATTATGATTGATATGTTGGGTCACGCTAAGGGGAATAATGGCATTCTAAATGGAAATACTTTTTAAATTTTAAGTCTAAAATTTCATTTGAATTTAAAATATATATATATATATATATCCAATACTATGAAACTATTTGGTCCTTTTGGATGAGAATCCTTGTAATCATTATAATGTAATAAAGTAAGGCATTGTCTTTGGGCTACTGAGGTATGAGTTTTTGTGGTTTTTGTGGTTTTTTTCAAATCAAATTTGGTAAAACCCTTGGTAACTATATTTAGTAAATCCTAGATTAGAGAACCTAACCCAAAGATATACTTTGAGGATAACTATATAAGAACATCCCAAATAAGCTATGTTTATAAGTTTAGCTATGCATAAGTTTTTCAATTTATGTTAATTATTTCACTAGTGTTTGGATTATACATTATTTTTCTTAATTATATAATCTAATCTAGTGTATGTATTCATTAATAAATTCCACATAATATAAGGCATGAGAAACTCACTACTGTACATGATCCAAAGAGTAAGGAGGATCAAATATTTTATTCTCATATTCCAATATTTCAAAGGGAACAAGTCTCCCAATCATTATCATCATATAAGGATATAGTATCATGTAAAAACCTGACAATATATGAATTCCCTAAGTATTATGGCTTCAAATGGAAGCATGAGAACAAGAAAACATATATGAAAAATTAATATAAAGGAATGAATATAAAGAAGTATTTTCCCACCTATGATAATTATAGAGGGAATCACCCTGGTATTTTCTTAAAAGAAATTTGAGTTTGCTACATGTTTGGAGAGAAAGGCCACCATGATTTTGATTGAGAATAAAATAAAAAGTTCGTTGATATAAAATGCTTCAACTGTAAGCATATGGGACACTACAAAAATAAATTTCTTAAATTTAAAAATAATATACCTCAAAAGAAAATAATATATTATTTTCAAGCTTATTATACTACCTCAGATGAAGAGGAATGATTATATACTTGTTTTTGGTTTCAATAATTATGTTATTTGAGTATTTTTAACAAAAATTATCTAGTTTTAAGAATCATTATATTTATAAGGATTGTATTATAGTACTTATTCTTTAAGTAATTAGAAACATGTGATAAATAATACCAGTAATCAAGAGAAGTGATTCTATTGTAAGTTGATATTCTTGAAAACACATAACTTGGGAAAGATAATCCAAAATATATTCTTGATGTTAAGATAATAATAAGTAGATATTATTGGTGACCATGAAAGTGATTAGTGATATGATGGTTTATACTAGAATTATTAGATGTTTTGAAATAAGTAATATATTAAATAACCTAAGATTTTACTCTTGGAAGTATGAATGTTTTCATTAAGGTTTAAAGGAAAATCAGGTATTCATATATTTAGTATGTGAATATAAGTGCTATTTTATTTGGGGAGATATTATGCTATGTTGACTTTAGAAATTTAGTGGCCTTACTTCTAAATTTATGGTAATTGAATTTGGACAGACATGTTTGGATGAGTCTTAAGATTAGATAATTTTGGAATGGATTAAGTTAAAATTTTGAAATTATTGTTTTTTGACAACATGTTCTATATTTTTTCGGTTTTATTAAACATTTAAAAGGTCATTTGATTGACATAAGGACCATATTATTGATTAAAAGTGTTCTAGACATGAAAATTTCATCATGAATATCCATTTCATATAATAATATTTAATCACAACCAAATGATGATATTATGACTTGGAAAATAATCAAGTAAGTTTATTTTCTCAAGTGCTTATCTGGATAGTAAAAGAAACACTCAAATCTAAGAAAAGGATTTTGGAACAATAAAATTATCTATTTACTTTTATTTTTGATAAATTAATAGTCTTTTAACATATCTCAAATTTATAGTTTTGTGATGGTAGACATTCTAATGACAATGTTCTCCATCACTCTCCATCAGAACATGATTGTTATATTTCTTTTCCATGCCCAGTTTTTACTTCTCACTAATGTTATCCTATAGAGAATATCATGAGCCAACTTGAGTCGAACTCAAACTGATCACATGATTCAATCATTATCAAGGCTCGATAGGTGTCCCCAATCCTCCCAAGATAGAAAATAGTGTAGGGCATTAATGGAGTAACCAAGGGAACTATTTCTCTCAATATAAATAAAAAATGAACAATGGAAATAAATAGAGAAACCCAATATAAATGGAAAATCTAAACTAAAAATCATTTATAAAAAAAACCTAATGACCATAGTGTCTCCATGTGACCATAAGGTTCACTATCGAATACCAAGACCAAACATCACCCACAGTGATCGAAACCAAGCTGGAAACTACACCAAAATATAAAAATATTAAATAATTATATAAGTGAGTATTGCAACTTAGTAGGTGTTCCAAAATAATCTAATCCCAATTAAATTACTTTCAAAAAAAGAAACATCAACTTCATGTTTGAAATACAATATAAAAAACTAGGATTTTTAACACATTTTCCTCTTTAAAACCAAACATTGTCTATTTCCCTTTTTCTATTTAAAACCTTTTTCCTTTCCAAGAAGCATAAATTAACATTTTTTAAGGAAGAAGATAATGTTTTCATTTAAAAAATGGATAAAGGGAGTGTAAAAAATTTTCCAAACATTTTACATAATCCTTTGAAAACCAACTCCTCTCTTTTAAAAATGAGTCCATCATATAAGAGAGTAACAATAATGATAAAAAATAACATAAATGGAAAATAAGCACTCAAGAGTAACCAACCAACAAAGAATCTCCATCATCCACCTTAGACAACTAAGTGACAGATAAAATGGGAGAACATAGTAACTTAGTGGAATAATATATAACATATTATACATATTGACTCATCTTGAAGGCATGCCTCACCCATTAATATCAAATTTATCCCACATGCTCGATCACACCCTACCTGGTTTGACTAAGGGGAACTAACCCATAGCAATAAAAACAAAACATATCACATGTTATGGGCCACTATCTATATCATAATACTAAGATAGTGTCGCAAAAATTCATCTAAAATCGGTTATCTATGTTAGGTTACCATATCAATACTAAAGTGGGTATGAGTTAACAATTCCAAACAAGAATCCATTCAAATTCACATATATCATACCCAAGAAACTCACAAAACAAAACACCCCTAAGACACCCCAATTAACAATATCTTTCCTTTAAAACTTTTTATCACATGGGAGCCTCTCAGAATGGGCCTCCAACAACAATCAACATAAAAAATGTAATAAAATTTTCAAAGGATATTTTTCAAGATCACTGCCTTCAAAAAAGCGTCGAACGAGCCTCAAACACACTTTGAGAAATCCCTCATTTCCAAATAACCAAATACACCTTTCCAAAAAGGTACAAGTAAACCATTATTCATTTCAAACCCATTTAAAAAAAATTATTTTATTACTCATGCCACATTTTCAATCCAAATCCACTTTCATCAAAATTCCAAACAGACAACATGACATCTTCATATGTTAACTCATTTTCAAAGAACCAAACTCACACCACTTTCAAGTCCAAACCATTTATAAATCTATTTTATAAATCAAAAAAACCATTTTAAATTCCACTAATACATTTACAAATCCAATACATTCTTTAAAAACCATAAATCACTCACAAAATCATACCAGACATTTTATCAAACACTTGGTGTGAATCAAATAAAAAAATAAAGACACATGATTTAAAAATCAATAAAAATTCATCATTTATATCAAAAAATTATTCCAAATATCACACATCACTATTTATCATATAAGGAAGGTTTGAAAAGGGATAAACCAATTATTCTTAAACTTAAAGAGGAAGTGCAAAGGTAAACCTACTTCAAACTCATGGTACTTCAAAAACGCACACCTAAAAAAACCTAATGAAGGCTCAAGGAAGAAATAACATCCAAGGGGAACCTTAAATACAAAAATACCCTAATTTAAACATAGAAAAACATGAATCATAGATTTACATGACCAAGGGAGAAGAGTAACTCAATATAAAATGGAAAAAATAAGAAAAAGAAGAAGAAAACAGATGAGAAGGTTGTATTAAATATTCACCCTTAAAACATTGAATAAATACCTTAGATCTAAACCTGGGAGGGAGGAAGAAGCTTGTAGAATAAGGGAGTGACTCCCATTCGGTCACAAGATCTAGGGAATAAAGGAAATGGGAGTTTTGGGGCTAAATTACTAAGAGGGTAGAGAGTACAATTCATATTTTTAATGACCTAGATAGGTTCCATGGTTTCATGCATGGTTTTACAAACCATGATGCAACTATACATCCCTCACTATCTAAGAGTAAAATTACATATGGTTATCCCACATATTTTACCAAACTATGTGACAACTATGTGGTCACCACTGTTTAAAAATGCAATGGGCTTTACAGTTTCCTAGGAAAGGGTGCATAGTTTCTTCTAATCATGCACCAACCGTGCACCACATAATGTTAATCCCAAAATCTCCACTTACAATATAACTTTTGTAAAAACTAAATAATAAACAAGGGAACAAAAAAACAAAGTAATACCTAAGAAATTAAATCCATAACACCCAAAACTCAAGAGGAAAACCAAGATCCAAAAGATTAGTCGGCACAAGGGAAAAATTAAAAATCTGGGTGTTACAATTCTCCCCACCTTTATTATTTCGACCCCCAAGAATCCACAAAATTTTCCAATTGGTCGATCAAAGAAAAGATATTTCCACAACTATATGATTCGACCTATCAAACCAAGAATACATCAACCACCACCAAACAAAACTCATCCCTCTAATCTGAGATGGATCAACGAACCCAAACCACTTCTTGAGAAATGAAATAAAACTCAAACTACAACCTCATCAACCTAGCCAAATACAAAACTATTTGGTGTGCTCAAATATCCCAATGATCCCCCAAATGGAGAGGAAATTGAAATTAGGTAACCTTAAAAGAAACCACCCATTTCTAAGTCAATACTAAAAACTAAAATGGATTATCAACATGGGAGGCCTGAATGAACTCCCCACCAATAGAAACCCATTAGCACCGATCAAAACTAGAATAAACCATAAAAAAGATTCATTTTGGTTCTCCCCACCATTAAGAATTGGTCCGCTTAAATTGACCAATATATACCTACATAGGAAAACCATTATTGGAAAATCTAGGAACTACACACATGAAAACAAACATTCCCACACTCGCTAACATTCCCCACCATAAGGGGGTCCTGAAAAAAGATACCCAAACCCAAATGGAAAGCCACTCCATGATTCATAATCTCCATAAGACACAACCATCTTCATATGATCAAAAACTAAAACTTAAACCAATACACTAGGGATAACCATGCAAGGATAATAAAACAGATATGTGCATCCAAAAAGGCATGACCACTAGGTGGTGTAAGGATAATACTACCAAGATTTTTTTAATAAGGATTAACTTAAAATGATAAGAAAAACAACCACATGAACATTTAAACTTACCACACCAAAATAGTGGAGATAATAGATAGGACAGGGTTCCCCACACCCCTGTAAATTTCTTGATAGTATGAAGATCTTTATTCCAAGACCTATGGCGGGAGCCCTGATGTCTTGAGGTATCTTTTTCCCCATAGTCAGGAGCTGATAAACCCTGATCATAACTCCTTATTTTGGTGTCATGAGTTTCCACATATGACCCTAGGTAGAACCATAGTAACACAACACAACATGGAACTCACCTCCCTCCAATAGGGAACTTTTTCCAAGACATGGGTACAGGAGATACATACTCATCAACCACTTTTAGTTAAAATGAGAACAAGAGAAAAAAGGTACACACATAACATACCTCCACTTAAAAGGGAAAATTTTCATGATTTCTAGAAATAAAAACACACATTTAAATAGAAGATCTCAAGAAATCCACAACATCCACTTTTATATTTTAATGAAAATACAACACCACCAGACACGTCCATTAAAAAATAAAGATAATTAAAATAGAAAGGGTCTTCAAAATGAACCAAAGACAAAACCTTACTCCTACAAACAGGTTGGGGACATTTTTGATGGGGTGGATTTGGCTCTATGCTGCTTCCTAGAAAACCTGAATAAACCATTGCAAGTGAACTAGGCATCCAGAGGCATGGAAGATCTTCAAAGAATCGGGACATGGCATATTTTTATGATCTGACTTGTCATACAGATGACACATCATGATATTTATCTTAGAAGAAGCTGAAAAAATATCTAGAGGTCATTTCATACCATGATCGGCAACAACAGCTTTAGGTCGATTCCTCATATCCTTATTGGGATTCACTTTACTTCTCCCAGAGATTGGATGAAGGTTGGTTTCCTCAAGCACTCTAGCTAGCATAGCTTCAAACCAAACAGAATGCCTCTCTAATTTGGAAAAATAGGTTAGAATGAACTCTGAAACCATTGACTGCAGATCAGGATGAAGCTCAGTCTCAAAAGGTAGAGCCTTAAAGGAATTATCATTATCACACTTCTGAAGGTATGGAACTATATCCAAAAAATGACAAAAGAACTGCAACACTTACCCATCACCTTGTTTCAAACAACACATCTCCACTCCCTTCCCCACATTCACTACCTCAGAGAAATACTGATGGTTGAACAAAGCCATAAATAACTCCTAGGTAAGATCTTACCAAGGGTTGGTCCAAGAGACTAAATTCCACCACTTCCATTTCATAACTTCTAGTATAAATGTAGTAAACATTACCTTTAAAAACTCAATAAACTCACGGAAACTGAAGTTTCAATCAATTTTTGGCTTACACTCTTCCTCTTCAAGAGGATCCGCTTGACCATAAAATATAGAAGGATTCAACTTCTGAGATTCAAGAAGAAAATCTATGGGTCAATCAACTGGAGGGTCAAATAATGGTGACCCACCCATATATGAACCTCAAATATCCATTTAAACTTTTGTTGGTTTATACACTAAGAAACAAGAGAACCAATAACTCAATTAAAACCAGATCATTTCCAAGAAAAAAAATTAAAAAAAAAACACTTAAACAACATTTTTTTATTTATAAAAAAACATCATACATAACTATTGGTTTTCAAGACATCACAATTTTCATCATAAAAATACTTTTGAAAGAAAAAAACTTGGTGGGTTTCACAATCACCAATGGTATTCCAAGAAACCTAACACATGGAAATTTCTATCCCACCCTAGGAACTCATCAAATCATGTCAATATAAGTATTCATCTACCCAAGTCATCATCTTTCCACATTTTCACACATATCTATGCTTTTGATCACTCATGGGAATATAAAAGGTCCTAAAATTTTATTTTTTTCAAACAAACACTCAATCTAATTTTTCATATTCTCAATCCAATTCAAATTTAAAAATTCATAAATCCTTTTAAAAATATCATTAAACGCCAAGTAAAATACCATTTTCAAACTCCACACACCAATCCATTTTATCCTGCTCGAAACAAATCCCATGGATTCCATCCAAAAATCCAATTTATCCCATTCGAAACATTTTCAATGGCTCAACAAATCTCATCTCTCAAAAATAAATTGATTAAAAAATAATTTCTTATTACTTAAAACAAATTCTCAAACCCCCTTTAAAATGATATTCATTTTTCAAATAACTGATTTTGATAAACCCCGGGTTTTAATTATAAAAATTTAATCTTATTAAATCCAAAGATAATTTTATTAAAAATCCATTTTCTAAAACATTATTCAAGATAAATATGAAAATTAATTTTCCATAATTTTAAGATAAAACCATTACCACTTTAAATTAATTTCTCAGAATTCCCAAAAAAAGTATTTTCAAAACAAATTTTAGAACCAAGAAGACTGAAAAAAATTACAAGGGGAAACAAGTGTAAATGGGTGAATTGGCCATATGGTTGGTGTCTATATTCCAAACACACTATCATCGTAGAGAGTATTATAAGACTATTTCCCTGGATCCACATGGTATTCTAGGCCCTTAGAGAACACTAAGACCATTGTACAAACTCTCTTTTCATTTTATGAAACACAAAACAAACCACAAGAACTAAATAAACCAAATAAAACCTAACATCCCATAGAAACTTGAGGTTCAATAATGAAAATGTTGGCCAGGCACTCCTTTACACCTACACCCCAAGTTCTGATAGTCTTAATCCATATACCTTGAAATCAAAAATAATGAAGTGTGATTTGAAATCTAGGTCCTCTGAATAAATAGCATGCCCTAATACCATTTTTGAAAAAACAACCAGAGTCGACCCTGAACCGATCACCCGAGTTGATCCGTGGAAAGGCCCGAGAGGCATTCCTAATCCTCCCAAGATGGAAAATAGTGTTAGGAATCAATTGAGTAAACAATAGAATGATTTATCCCAATATAAATAAATGAACTGAACATCAGAAATAAATAGAGAAACCTAATATAAATGAAATATCCAAACTGAACATCATTTATACAAAAACTAAAAAAACAATAAACTGAACAAAAAAACCCAAACCAAATCTAATGACCATAATGCCTCCATGTGACCCCAAGGAACACTCTTCAATACTAAAACCAAACATCACCCATGATGATTGAAACCAAGATAGAACCTGCACCAAAATCTAAAATCAAGAAGTAACTATATGCATGAGTATTAAAACTCAATAGGTATTCCCAATCAATCTATTCCCAATTCACTTCCTTTAAAATAAAATAAGCATAAACTTTAAGTTTGAAATACAATATACCAAACTAGGCTATTCCACACATTTTCCTCTTTAACCCCTGACACAGTATATTTCCATTTTTCTATTTAAAACCACGCTCCATTCCAAGAAGAATACATTCACATTTTTCAAGTAGCAAGATAATGTTTTCTTTTAAAAATAGGGAAAATGGAGCGTAAAACACTTTCTAAATATTTTTTATAAACATTTAAAAACCAAGTCATCACTTTTAAAAAATAGTACACCATACAAGAGATCAATAAAAATGGTCACATAATAAGGTAAATGGAAAATAATAACACATGAGTAACCAACCAACAAATAATCTTAATCATCCACCACAAAAAAAACTTATTACCAAATAATATGGGATAACCTAGGAGATCAGTGGAATAATAAATAAAATTATATATATTGGCTCATCATAAAGGCCTTCCTCACCCAATGACATCAAATCTCACCCACAGGCTTGATCTCACCTTACCTAGTCTGAACAAGGGAAACTATCCCATAGAGAAAAAAAACAAAACATATCCCCTACTATGGGCCAAATTTCGGAGCATAATCCTTTGTTAGTGAAGTAACTTTTCACTAAAAATATGCTAGTTATTCTAGATACCCATATCAAGACTAAAGTGGGGGTGAGTCAAAAATTCCAAAAAAGAAGGCAGTCACATGCACATATATCATACACAAGAAAATCACACAACAAGCCACCCCTGATCCATCCCATGGAACAATGTCTTGACATTAAACTATTTGATCACAATGGATCCTCTCAGTGTGGGACTCCCATAACAATAAATATAACCAAGGAAATAGAATTTTCCAAGGAGAATTTTCAATATCACCACTTTCACAAAAGTTCTAAATGGACCTCAAACACCCTTTGAGAAATCACTCATTTCCAAAGAACCAAATCCACCTTTCCAAAAAGGTGAAAGAATGCCACTTGTCATTTAAAAACCATTTAAAAATTCGATTTACATACTCACACCACATTTTCAATCCCAATCCACTTTCATCAAATATAAACGGACCACAGGCCATCATCATATGTCAAACCATTTTCAAATAACCAAACACACACCACTATCAAGTCCAAACCATTTGTAAATCCATTAGATAAATCCAAACCACCATTTTAAATTCCACCAATACATTTACAATGACAATTCATTCTTTAAAACCCACAAATCACTCACAAAATCCAATCAAAAATTTTATCAAACACTTGGTGTACATCACATAACAAAAAAACACATGTATTAAAATAATCAATAAAACCACCTCATTTCATAAAAAAAATTATTCCAAACATCACACATTACTATTTAACATACAAGGAAGGTTTGAAAAGTAAGAAACTAGTGATTATTAAACAAAAAGGGCATGTGCAAGCGGAAACCTACCTCAAACTCAAGGTGCTCCAATAACTTACACCCAAAACAACCTCACAAAATCTTAAGGAATAAAGAACATCCAATAAGAACCTTAAACACACAAAAACCCTAATTTAAACATAGTGAAACATGAATCATAGATCTACATGACCAAGGGACAAGAAGAACTCAAGATAAAATGGAAGAAATATGAAGAAGAATAAGAAGAGAGGAGAATATTACCTTGAAACATTTAAATCCTTGAATAAATACCTTACATCTACACTTGGGAGGGAGGAGGAATCTTAGAGAATAAGGGAGGGACTCCCTTTGGGTCACACAAACTAGGGAAGGAAAGAAATGGGTGTTTTGGGGATAAAATCCTGAGAGGGTAGAAAGGAAAACTCACATCTTTAATTACCTAGATGGTTCGCATGGTTTTCCCACATGTTTTTCCAAAATATACAAAAAAATGTGCACCCCTCACTATCCAAGAGGAATAAGCCACATGGTTATCCCACATGATTTACCAAACCATGCAATAAATGTGTTGTAACTGCCATCCAAAAATGAAATTTGATGCATGGTTTCTGGGGAAAGGGCGCACAGTTTCCTATAAATGGGTTCTACCTACTGTTAGGCCCAAAATCTCAACTTTTTCACCAAAACTCATGGAAAAAATAAAAATAAATAAGGTATGAAAAATAAAAAAAAGGAATATCTCAAAAATTAAATCTATAGCACTCAGAACTCAAGAGGAAAACCAAGATCCAAAAGATAAGCTGGAAAAAGGGATGAAATAAGAATCTGGGTGTGATAGGGAAACCTTTTTTTGTGTTAACCATCACATTTTCCTCTCCCACCATTTAAAATTATTTTTTATTAACCCAAATTACTATGTCAGTTTCTTATAAAGGAATTTTCAATTACTATCCTTTTATTTTCAATGTGAAATTTCAAAATAGTGAGGAAGAAATTTATTAAAGGAGGGGATAATGTAACACCCTGATATTTTAAAGTATGTCTCTTTTTAAATTTAACTTCTTTGATAGCTTACATTACACAGAATACAAAGCTTAAACAAATGATTAAATATTATTATTTAATTTTGATACTTATCGTCTATCGATTGGAATGGAGGGAATGAATAAGAATAAGTAAATTATGAAAATATAGTTTACACATGTTTATAAAATTAATTCAATGGTGACCATTTAATTATAAATGAAAACAAAAAACAATTAAACATAAAGGATGTGTTTTTTAATCTATTTTTATGATCACAAGGGAATATTATATTAATAAATTAAATTAATCACTATTATTGAATGATATTAAAAAAAGTATATGTAACAAATTCAATAAAAAAAATTAAATTCAACCAATATGTTTGATATTCTTAATATAAGAATAAATCCAATTTTAAGCATAAAATGATATATTTTCTAAAATGTAATTTTACCACCTTTTAAGGGCGAACTTGTTTTAAATATAAATTTTGATAATTTTATAAATTATATTTGAAACAATAAACTTCATTTTTAAAATAGGAATTTCAAAATTATCTTAGGTTGAATTTTTTGTATTTTTCAGAAAATATTTATTTTCTAGTGAATAGTGAAAAATAATGATTTTTATAAAATTGTGAATATAATTATATTAAAGGTCTATTTATGATTATAGTTTTATCTCAATTTAACTTAAATAATATATAGTTATAAATAATTAAATTTTAATATCATTACACCGTATTTTTTTATAATTACATTTTGGTCGTAAAAATGAATTTTAAGAAAAATGGTTTTTAGTTGTGTTTTATCAGTTTAATTTTAAATTAAATTATTCTACTTCTGTGTCATGAATATTAAAAAATGGATTCCATATTTTTAATTATAAGTTTAAAATTTATTAAATATGAACCTTTTATTTTTTGTCACTATGAACAGTAACTTTGGTAATTTTTTTATTACCACAATTAAGGGTAAATAGGGTAATTAAAGGTAAAAATAATATGATTAGGAATAGTTAATTACCCTAAAATTTTCCCAAATTTTATTATTTGATTTATATTCTCCAATTAACACCTAAGGTTCTAATATGAGTTATTTAGTGGACAATTTTCTATGAAAATGAAATTGATATTATTTAAATTAATGAAAATCACTAAATATAAAATTATTATTTTTAATAACCATATTATTTTTAATATGATATTATTATGAAGATATATTCAACTATATATATTTTATTTAAATCAAAAATATTTATCTATATCATTTTATTTTATTTTTCATTTTCAGTGGTGAAATAATTACCTTACATAATTATACAACGATGATGCAATAATAATTTTATTTATGAAACAATCAAATAAATGATGATTTTAATTAAAAATTATATTTCTAATATTTTGAAAATTATTTTTATATAATGGAGTCCATTTTTGAAATCTACAGAACGAAAAATGGTTAGGGTTAATTTATGGGATTTTTCTAAAATAGTTGAATTTTTTGTGAATAGTGGAATATTGTAATTTACAGTATTTAAAATTGTTAGAAAATAAATGAATTTTTTGGTTGTGGTTGAGTAATATATGATTTAAGTTCCCATTATATCAAACTAAAATGATCTATTTAATTCATTTGGTCACAAGAATAAATACTATAGATTTTCTTGAGCCAAAATAATAAACTAATGAATAAAATAATCAAAAAACACACCTCTCCTCCACTATACCATGCCTCACCACCCCTTCTACTCAAATATTATAATACTTGTATCTTATTTATATTAATCCCAATTCCTATCCCAAACCTATTCCCCACTTTTTAGTCTTTTTGGTCTCACCAAAAGTCTATTTTCAAGTGCCCTAAGGAAGTTCTCATGGAGACGACACTCAAGAGGTAAAACACTCCCTCTTTCTCTTTTAATTTCTTTTATTATCTTAACATTCCCTAAAATCATCTATAAAAAAAATTTATGTAAGCTCTATTATCATAAATATTCTATAATTTAATTATGTTAATGGACTATCCACCATCAATTCTCTTTTCTTATCCTTTTATTCTAAAAAATAAAACATCATCTCGGAGGTCTTGATTCACTACCTTCATGGATGATGAGTTTTATTTTTTCATTATCGCATTCAAGGATTGTCATAAATCCATTTTTATGGTTAAAATATACTATAATATTTTTTTTAAACTTATTTAATATGTTGTAACCAATATATAAACATATTACTAAATAAAATGAGACTAATTCGAGATGGTCGTAAAAACTGCCAAAATAAGATAATACTTTTTCATTAATTTTTTTTATAATGAATAATCCTTATACCATATCAAAAAATGATATATTAGGACTGATTAAAATATTTTACTTATATCATTCCATTTTACTTATATATTTTTTTCATCCATTTTACAAGAACTCCCATAATTATTCACAAGGGAACTAGCCATAAGACCATGTGACGAAAGCTCCATGAACAAAGAAATTAAAAATTATAACTCATATAAATGGACATAAATGAACTTAATAAAATTATAATAAATCAAATATATGTCTAATAGTTTATTAATTTATTAATTAAATAATCTAATTTTATTATTCAGGACATTAAGTACAAGTTCAGAACACTTTTTTACATGAGGTAAGGGTTTTCTCATCTCACTTTGATTTCTATGTGATATACCTTATTCACCAATTATTTCTTGTATGTGGTGTATGTATATTTATCTTTGAAATATCATATCATTATTCTATTTATCTTCATGGTGTTAAATGTTTCATTTGATGATCATTAATTTTATAGGGCATACAGTTCGACTGTTTTCATAGTGGTATGGGAATTTATAAACTAATTTCCATTATTTGGGTTAAACTTATACTCCATTGATTATATAATTATATGATTATTTTTAAAATTAATTTTTATTATCTTATATTTTATTTGGATTTTCTCATATCACTTTGATTTCATGTTGATTATTTCTTCAAGTCATTTGCTTTTTCCTACCATAATATTTATGCCAGGTTTATTCCATAATTTCCCTATTGGTTTAGTTTCCCTTACTAAGTGTTTGATTTCACCCCTTTATATGTTTTCATTTAAACAATTAATGAAGAAAATAATTATGCATGATATATTTACAAGGATATCATGTGTTAAATAATTTATAATACATGTTAAATACTCTTTTTAGATTAATAAGTTTCAAATATAATGAAAAAAATATCATCTTGATACAAATAATAATATATTTCTTAGTTATTGTCTTATCGTAATTACCTAAATCTTAAAAACTAAAAATATCATTGGGATGTAAGAGATGTATAAATAATTATTTATTTTAAAATTAAACATGGTTATATGCATGATTTTACAACTTATTTCAATTTTAGTTTTTAAATCATGATGTTTATGGAACCAAATACAATAGAGCAGGTCTAGGGTGTCACATTTGGTATAAAAGGATTGGTTTAGACAACTTTGTAGATTATGATGTTTGAGGATAAAAATTTTAGGGTTGATATGTTATAGTTGATCATAATTTCAAATTTATATATATCCCTATTATATACTAGATTATTTAATGTTATGGTAATAATTTACTTTTCATTTAGGGTTTAGCATTGGAAAACTTCAATGAAAACCCTATGAATTATTATATGTATTGGATTTCATACTAATGTTTTAGTATAGTGGAGATTATTTGGTTTCACTATAATGAAATCCATGTCTTGATATTGTATTTTTTATGTTGTTCAAGCATAGATGTACCTAGGGTTAATGTCCCAAATGAGGGTGTATTGGGTATTTACTCAACCATGAAATACTGCATGATAAAGAGGTCTTAATGCACACCTATCTAGACACTTATAGGGGATATGCATTAGTCTTACACATTATCTTTATTAACCATTATAAAGGATTTAATTCCAAATTACTTTAATATATTAGGTTAAGAAGTAAAAAAATAACCTACTTAAAGAAATGTAGATTGAACTAAATGTATCAAAGGATTAAATAAAGGTGAGAATACATATTAGGATTGAGTTTTAATATTTGAAATATCATTTACTCTAATTATATTTACAATCATTTTAGGTTTTATAATTTGGTTGAAAAGGGATCACATAAATTAAGTTGATAAAGGTATGTATCTAGAACCCACTATGTATTATAAACAAATATGGTAGCATAAATAAAGGGTTGATAATTTTTGTATTTGACTCTTATTATGGAAAATGTGAGTTTCCTAGTCTTACCTAAGGTAATGGAATCAATATTTTGATATAAATTAAATCTTTAAATTATTTATTATTCCCATTAAGGATATATATTTATCATAATACAAGTAAAATCAACTTGATGTTATAGTGAGAAGAACTGGGTACGTGAATTACATGCACGGAAGCCCATGTAGCAACCATGTTTGGTTATTCTAGAAGAACAACATTTTTGTTGATAAGGTAGATAAATCACCACAACACATCACTTATAAGATTATTTTGGTTAGGTATACTTTCTTTTTTATCTCCATGTATTCCAAGTGTGAAGAAAACAAAATGGTGGATCATTAGAAACAACTCCCCACATTTCAACCTGGAAATCTACCCTGGTTTATTTTTGGAGATTTCAACACTATCACTGATGCATAAGAAAATAAGGGAGGTGAAATGTACAATCAAAGATGGATGGATGAATTCAAATAGTTCCTATAGATCAATGGTTTGATGTATATGGGTTATGTCAATGAGATATTCATGTGTTGTAACAATAAAAAAGGGTACAGGCGTATATAGAGTGGGCCAGACTGATGTCTCTCCAACCTGCAGGGTGCCAACTCATTTCCATAGGTTGAGGTAACATGTTTACCTCGTATCCTTTTATATCACTCACCCCTCTTGATTCAACTTAAAAGAAAGCACAAAAAGTAAAATACCTTCCTCTTCTCAGCAAGTTGGACTCAAACATAAGGGTTCATGCAAGTCGTAATGGAATCATGGGACAAACCAGTGGCGGGTAATTCTTGGGTAAGGCTTATAGATAAACTTAAAAGGCTAAGTAACCACCTACAAGAATGTATTGGAAAAATAAATAACAATTTATAGCTCGTAGATGATCTCAAAAATGATATATCAATTCTGGAAACCCATCTATAGTAGAATTGGGATGACAATATCTGTGCAAGGATGGTGAAAAAAAAACATTCTTGTTGGAAAGTTCACGGAGATTGAAAGGGTGTACAGGGAAAGTTCAAGAGCTCTTTGGCTTAGTGAGGCTGATAGGAACACTAGTTTCATTAATTATTACATTAAGGAAATAATTCCATGAGGAAAATCAACCTCATATAAGAAGATGGTACATGCATAGGGGATCTTGAGGTGGATGGAAAGCTCACTAAAAACCACTTTTAAAACCTCCTCATGGGTCCCTCTAATCTATGGGATGGATCCCCAATGAGGATTAATAGTGAAGGAAATTTTTTATGCAATATTCCCAAGCTGATCAGTAAGAAAGAAAATAATGAGATGGAGGTTATTACTGACAATTTGGAGATCAAATACTCAATCCTTTCAATAAAGGTGGAGAGCGGCACAGGCCCTTATGGATTCCTGGTCACGTTCTATGTCTCTGCATTGGATGTTATTAAAGAACAGATCATTGATGCTATGTAGGATTACTTTAGAGGAGGAGCTCTCTATAGAGAAATATGTGCCTCTAAGCAAGTTTTGATACCCAATGTGAGGGATCCAACAACTCTAGGATTTTACAGACCTATTTTCTTATGTAACTTCTCATAAAATATTCTTGAAGTCTTAATCAACAAAAGTCTCAATCACCATCTTCCATGGGGTATTTCATATGAGAAATGCATATTCATGTATGGATAGAACATTCAAGGGGATATCGGGATTATGAAGGATATGGTGGAAGATATTAATAGAAAGTGTATTGGTCCTAACATCATGATTAAACATGACATGGAAAAGGCATGTGATAAGATTGACTAGAGCTTCATTTTGAAAGTTATGCACCATTTTAACTTTAGGGAATGGTCTCAAGATTTTATATTTAGGTGCATCACATATCCTTGGCTTTTTTTTGGCACTTATTGGGAGATGATTTTGCTTCTTCAAATATGTATGAGGTCTACAACATGGAGATCCTCTTTCACCCAGTTTTTAAATTTTAGCTCAAGAGGTTTTATTGAGAAACATAAAAAGTGAGATGGTTAGTGGAAGCATGCTCCTATTCAGGAATAGATCTAGATCCAACATTATGACCCATCTTATTTATGCGGGTGAAATCTTAATCATTATAAATGGAAGGTCGAGATCTATTAATTTTTTAAAAAATATCATGAAAATATACAATATTTGGAGTTGGAAACACATTAATTATTTTAAGAGAAGTGTGTACCTCTCAAAACCATGTCCAATCTTCCATGGTCAGAGAAAACAAGAAAATTTGGTCATTGCCATAAGATGCCTTCCAATGGTGTATCTAGGTGTTCCCTTCTCAAATTGAAAAATCAAGAAGGGTGTGCTTTAAAACCTGGTAAGTAAAAAATGAGGCTCTTATTTTTAACTAGAACAACAAGTTTCTCTCATTTTGGGGTAGGATTACACTGTCCAATAGTGTTCTGAAATACATCTGTATTCATTAATTCTTAATTATTAACCCTCCCAATGGGACCATATCATAGACTGATAAAATCTTAAATGATTTCATCTAGAACAAAAGGAAATATGGGAACTTTCACTAAAATTCATGGAAAAGGATGTCTAATACACTTAGTGAAGGAGGTATGAATGTGAAAATTTTCATGGATAGTATGAAAGGTATGAATGATAAAATCTATTGGGAAATTATTGAGGGGAAAATTTATTGGGAATATTCATGCGAGAAGGGTATGGGGAAGAATAGAAAATCTGGGAAAATTGATCATGAAGTTTCTTGGCCTTAGCATGGTGCATGCGTAACTCTATAACTGTGCTTGATGACAAGGCCCACTGGGTGATTGGTAGAGGTGGAATCCAATAATGTAAGGATAATTGGGATTAATGAAAAATATATTTTACAATATTTCCAGTTCTATAAATTTCCTTTAAGTAGGCTCGTATACATTCTGAATTGTTTCCTCTGCTCTTGATGAAGGTCAAAAAAAATCTGTACAAAAACTTTATCCTTACTGATGATCCTAAAAAATGTGTTTTCTCCAAATCAGTATCAATACCCCTCTATGATCACACATTATTAGTGTATATTCATTCCAAACAATAAAATTACAAGTTTTCATGCCATCTCTAGTGAAAATAGATTCAAACAAAATTAAATTTCCTTTTCTGGAGAATCTGCAACAGGGCCATCCTAATGGATGAAAACATTCAGATAAAGGGTATTTAGATTGCCTCATGATGAATTTTTTGTAATACCCAATCTCTTAGTTATCTTGGATTTTTTTTTGAAAGAAACTGGGAAAGATATGCATGGATTTTGGCTAGAAAATGGATGGACACTCTGGTGTAGCATGACAGCAGGTCAGACTTATTTTCCTCATGGTTCTAGGGGATAGAGAACCATCCTTGAGAGATCAAGTGATGTGGAATGGATTGTCCTTATATTTTCTAGGTAATATGGTAGATTAGGAATAAAGTGTTTGAAGGAACTTTTAGGTCTCATCTATTCTTGAAGTTTATGTTCTTATTTTGATGGATGATTTTAGTGATCTTCTTCCTAGAGAAAATTCTTTGGTAACTAACAGTCACTTCCTAGCTTGGGAACCTAGAAGCAGCTATAAAAACACACAGGGGAGGGGGATCAAGTTAAATCCACCTTGACTTAGACTAAAACATTAGATCGATAGTTCTGGGGTTCAATGTATAATGAGAGGAGTTGTACTAGTTCATGATGGTAGGGTTTCTGTGCTCCTAGGATTTAATTCATATTATGGTCTGGGAAACCCAATGAAGGCAGAATCTAGAGCCATACTCAGTGGTCTATCTTTATGCTAAGACCAAAACATTAAAATTTCTACCATTGATTCAGACTCCAATATTCTAGTTATCTTCCTGCTCAATAAACCCATCACCCTATGTCATTTATCCTACCTAATCAGAAGATGAAAACTTTTGATTGATCATGGCATGGAAGTATTAAATAGTTATAGGGAGGTCAAATTCACATGGGATTGTCTTATGATTAAAGGGATCCTAGTGGATGGATTAATTATATATCATAGTACAGGGTCTTTAACTAGTGATTGTAACATTTTCACTAGTAGAAATTCCCTAGGCTTGCATAATTTCATACCTCCTTGATTTTAAGGTCCAATTAATAAAAAATAATTTTAAATCAAATAAAGAGATATTTTTTAATGACATTTTTGTATATTCTAAAAGTTATTATAATTATGATAAATATCTAAGTATTTTTCCTCATTAGTTTTCCTTTAAAGGTACAGAAATATATTTTAGATGGTATAAATAATCTATAAAATAGATATTATGAAAAACAATATATTGTGCGTAACTATTGGTGAACACATGATAGGTGTATGTACAACTCATAGGCTTAATAAATTTCTTGATGTTGAGGTAATAAAGGGATGATTTATTTTTACAGAAGAGAGTTATATGGTGTTTATAGGCTTGGAAATTATTTTTTATTTAATAAAATTGATCCATTATATTTATAGTTATGTTTATCTATTTTTTGGATACTGATATAAATTGAATACTGGGTGACTTTATGAACTAGTGTTTGAAGACAAGAATTTATTTTTAAAGGAATATATGATCTTGTTGTGATTTAAAGTCTTATAGATTAAAATGGTTTTTCCAATGGTAATTTATTAATAATATATTATTAGGGTATATACATACATGGTAATATTATCATATTAGTTATTAAAGTTGTTTGATTAAAGATAAGTAACTTTATATAACCTAAGAGAGTAAGGTAGATGTCATATTGGAATCTATATCCCAAATAATGAATATGTTAAAAATACCCTCACCTACTATCATATGTGACTAATAATTAAAACTATGAGGATGCAACTTATTTATTGAGGGAGAATGTTACACCCAATTATGTTAATATATGATTACCATTAAAAATGATAATTTGTTCAAAATCATAATCCATACGCAAAACCAATCATAAAAAATATGATATATTTATAGGAAAATATAAAAATTTAAGTGTGATATTTAATTTAAGGACTCAAACTTAAACATAACTTATTAAATGATTTAAAACTAGAATTCATATTAGAGTATATTTTAATTTTAGAGTTTTAGAGATTTGGGCCATAAATCATAAATAAAAAACCATAATAAATACAAGGTGGACACTTCCAACAATATCCATTTCTTTCCTCAAAATAAAAACATTATAATAAAACTTGGTTTCTTTTCATGTTTAATCATAAATTTTCCTTGAACCCATCCTCTACTATATTCTCTCTTAAATCCTATGAAAAAAAATCAAAACATGGGATGAGTACAAAAATCTCAGTAAGGGATACATAAATAAGGAAAACAGTTAGTCTTTCAAAAACATTTAAACCATGAATAATTTATCATAAAGTAATAATTTTCACATTAAAGAAGTAGTAAATACCTTCCTTGGATTATAAGATCATTTATTGCCATTTTTTAATCAAAATATTACCATAAAACCTATATAAATAATATATAACATAAAAAAGGTAACATGTGACATAATCATACTTAAATGGAATAATCAT
The DNA here is from genome assembly GCA_963277665.1 of Viscum album. Taxonomy (NCBI): domain Eukaryota; kingdom Viridiplantae; phylum Streptophyta; class Magnoliopsida; order Santalales; family Viscaceae; genus Viscum; species Viscum album. Next base: position 1,574,261,396 of record OY728127.1, read on the forward strand.
GCAATCGACTTCCATACATATCACTCTTTCAAATGGAATAGTCATACGGCTTACTTCCAAACCCAATTCATTAGAGGTTATAATGTAACCACCCATCCTTGTTTTATCACGGAGCCACCAATATTTGGTTTATCACGTAACGACCAGTCAAATTTCCATGTACCATTACATAATCATAACACATAAAAGATTTTAATTACCAACATTTCACTCATAAAATTTCATTTTCAATCACAATAAATCATTTAAACATATTGAAATAATCAATCCATTATCAAAACCATATTCAATATCAAAATACCCAAAAAAATTGAATAAGTGGTTTGTTTTTCATTTAAAAATATTCAGGCTTATAGAGGATTCCAAATATCAAATAACGGTTATGGTGTCAGGGAAGTTGTTGTCGTTGTATATGTTAAAGAAATTCTTTTTGTCATTTTGTAAAAAAAATTTATATAAAAGATTACTTTTGAAGAGCTTTTAATGAAATTAAAAGTCAAAGGGGTTGATTTTAAACCTTTTAAATGAAGTTTTTGTATAACTTCAAAATATTCCTCAATGAAAGGAGATTGAGACGAAGTCCCTTACCTCAAGTCTGATTTGTCTTATACATTCTTTATATTCCTGAATAATAAACTTAGGTTAATTTTTACTTTATTTAGAACTTTTTTCAATTTTATTATTACCTTTATATTACTTTTTTATAATGTTATAACAATTAATTAATTATTTAAGTTCACGTTGGACGTTTTGTCAATATTCAGTACTGGAGTTCAAAAATGAATTGTTATGATGTAAATTTTCCATGTGATCATAATTCCATCATATCCAAAATAATATTCATGATGTAATGATAACTTTTATACATTAATTATACTTTTAAATCAAACCATTAATTATGGTTATGAAAAATGAACAATGTTATAATCATGGAGACAGTAGGTTGTATGTACGCAGGAGTAACATTTTCATTTTTCATTGCTCATTATGGAAATAAGGAATTTATTATTTTCACTTTACAAAATTATCATATCATCATTAATATCATATTAATTATTTAAATATACTTATATATATCATACAAGTTATGTAGTGATAAAAATTAATCACATCGCTTCATAGTGGTGATAGTTCACACGTACGCACAAACAATGTTATCATTTTTATGTGCATGGAAAGTAAGAACATAATTGGTATATTATTATATTATAATGATTAATATACCATTAATATCACATATGAAAATTAATTCCATCATTATAACCAATTATGATAGATAGTTATGGATAATGAATTATATCAGTTCGTGGAGGTGATAGTTCGCACGTATGCATGAACGATTAATTCCTTTCTCATCTGATAGAAGTGGAGATGGATTTAGATGATAATAATAACATAATAACATATCAGTATATTTAGGATAATGGAGTTATTATCTCATCATGGTTGGAATATATTTGAAGGAATAGGAAGAAGAAATAAAATAGAAACACTTTAATAAAAGCATTACCTTTCCTTCAGGTGATCACCTTTCTTAACACCTTAACACCTCTAAGAAGGGTGTTATTCCAAAACTAAGGCATCAATAATGTAAGTATGGAATATAGTAAGGGTTTTGGGCAGATATTTTCTAAACCGAAAGGTTTTTTAAGTGTAAGGAATAGATAAAAAGAGTTTCATTTAATAGGAGAGGGGAGGCGCACTCTTTGAATTATTAAAAGTATTAAATTAATATAAATTCATTTTATATTCCAAATAGACCTAAGATTATTTATTTTGAAGATAGTATGATTATGGGTCAAAATATATACATACAATAAAATTTAGACAAGTTTTTGGATATTATTTAATCTTTATCATTATGTTTCAGTCCTTTAAACTCTTATAGTTTTATTAAGTAATTTAAAATTTGAGAGTTAAAATATTTAACATAACATGTTAAATGACCAATGAATGAGTCATTAATTATATTTTTATACTTATCTAAAAAAAATTCTGAATATTATTTTTTTCTTAATTTTATATCATTTAATAAAATATTGTATATTTTAAGTTATGAATAAGGTCAATTTTGACACTATTCATTAGTTGAATTTTTAAAAAAAATCATAACAACTTGATTCCTTTAAAAAAACTACATTAAATTATCAATAATATGTTAAAGGAATCCATAAAATTCATGTATGACATTAAATATTTCAATTTATATTTATTGTAATATTATTAATATGATTTATTTGATTCATCCTTTAATAAACCTATTAATGCATCATCATTGTGTCATCATTAAATTTAATTATTTAATGTTTAAAAATTATAAATAAATTATCATGTAGATAATATTTTTATATTTCCTAGGACTATTTATATTTAAATATATCACTTATATAACCCCATATTAAAATTTTTTTAGTAATAAGATACATGTTTATGACATCTTTGTTTTTACTTTAAAGAAAATGTTATTAATGTTATAATCAAATCCAAATGGCTTCCAAAAACCAAAATTTTGGCCCAATTATTCTCTTGGTTGATAATAACTCATCAAATAATATTTGGACAAGTGTTATGGTATTTTTTATATTATTATAATATTATTTTTATCTTTAATTATCTAATTTACCTTTAACTGTGGTAAATAAAATACTAAAGTTACTATTCACCATAAATCATTTTGATCTTATTAGGAAAAAAAATAATACTTATTACAAGAATTTATTTCCATTTTTTAAAATTAAATTCACATAAGTGACTAAAATTAATTTAAAATTTGATCTCATTGATGGATTGAGGAAACAGGTTTTTAAAGTAAAAACGTACAAAAGTTCACAAAGTTTTTATATCCAATTTCAATTTGAAATTGATTATAGCGACCTAAATGGGATTAAATTATAAAAACATACTCTAATTAAACTTTAAAAAAATTATAATGGTATCTTAACTATATAAATAAATTATACGAAAAAACAGTTTTGAATTAAAATGCAGTACTTTTCACAATTCATTAAATTTTTAATTTATCAAAAAAATACAAAAAAAATCACCCAAAGAAAATTTTTATATCCCACTTCCAAAGAAGAATTTTATTCTATCAAATATAATTTATAAATGTTATAAAAACTAGATTTAATATGGGTTCGCCATCAAAAAGTGGTAAAATTGCCTTTTTTTTTCAAAACCACTCCTTTTATGCATAAAATAGAATTTCTTTTTATACCATATCTACAAAACATATAATATTAATTTTAAACATCAAATTAAATTTATATTTTATTAATATAATCTGGCAAGAGTTATTTTATAATTTTATAAACACAATTATTCGTACTTAAATAGTTTTTCATAAAAAACATCTTTTATATTCAATTGGTTTTTATTTTCATTTATAATTTATTTTCTAAGCAATGAATCATTATATTAACATGTGTAAAAAATATTTTCATAATTCAATTAAACTTTTTCATTTCTGTCATTCTAATGGAAATCTGATAACTGTCAGTTATCGGATGAAACTATGGTGTTTGAGGTGATTCAGAAGGTCAAGGGGACTTATCCCCAACACTTTGCAAATTTTCTAGTTCGGTGAACAGTTCTATCGGTGAGGTCTTACAGTAACCTCTAATGGTAACCTCTATTGATAACCTCTATCAGTAACCTCTAATGGTAACCTCAATTTCCTTTCTTAAATTTTGAGTTATGTGAACAGTGTTTTCATAATGGTGACCTTTTCTTTCCTTTTCCAAATTTTGAGTTCTGTGAACAGTGTTTCCATAACGGTGACCTTCTAACGGTGATATTTTCTTTCCTTTTCCAAATTTTGAGTTCTGTGAACAGTGTTTCCAGAATGGTGACCTTCTAACGGTGATCTTTTTTTCCTTTTCCAAATTTTGAGTTTGTGAACATTTTTTCCAGAATAGTGACCTTCTAACGGCGAGGTTCATGAAGAATATCTAATGGTGAGGTTCATGAACAGTGTTTAATGTTGAGGTTCATGAACAGTGTCTAACGGTGAGGTTCATCAATAGTGCCTAACGGTGAGGTTCATGAATAGTGTCTAACGGTGAGGTTCATGAATAGTGTTTTTCCTTTTCCAAATTTTGAGTTCGTGAACAGTGTTTCCAGCTTCCTACAGTTTCACCCCTTTAGCATTTTCCTTTGACATAAAATACATTTTAGGCATAGTTTTAAGGAATCTAAGGCCGATTCAAAGGCCGTAACTCCTATATTAATTATTCCTAAGGCTTGGGATGTTTATACTTTGTCAAACCGCATGGTTTAATGCGATCTGCTTTTAATGAGAAATTAAGCGTATCTTAAATCGTCACTCCGTTAAATCTTCTAAAGGGGCGAGATATCTTCCTCTATAATTATTCCTCTTTCTTCTCGGCTATAAGATGCTAAATCTTTTAATTCCATTCCATAGGAGTTTCGTAATCAAAATTTCCTCCTTGGATTGGTTCTGCTCTATTTTGATGCAACCAAGCTGTATCGATCAATCTTCTATATAAGGTATGTTTTATCATCGTTCTTTTGGGGTTCATCTTCTCATGTTTCTCCTTTCCATATTATAGCATGTAATCTCCATGTTTCTAATGGGGTTTTAGTGGGTTTCGGTTGGTGTGGTCATACCATGGAATCCTCAAGTGGATGCAGTTGACGCGAGAGGAGAATTGTGACCTGTTGGGTGGATAAAGAACGTCAAGAACTATTTAAGGTAGGGGATTCATTGCTTATATTTTATTTTACGTGCAAATATATTGTTAGCATGTTTTATCCCACTGGACCACAATGGAATTTTCATAATAAATATTTGAACTGGATAAATAAATTGATATCAGTCGTATGTTATTTCCCCTTGTTTTCTAGATAGTGTGATATCTAGGCTTGCTTCGTTTAGTTGTTCATTATTTATGAAAATTGGTAAAGAACATAAAATGGAATTAATTGATAATTGTTGTCTATGGATAAAGAGGCATGTAAATGAATATGGTTCTTTTTTTTAATTTTATGTTAATCAAATTGGTGTAGTAAGCATTTTTAATTATTTGTGATAGCTTACTGATTAGGTTTCCCGAATTTTGGAACCTATGAATAATAAATCTGTTAATTCAAGATGGATTAAAGAACTGATTCTTTGATAATTCCTTGAAGGGTTCTGAGTTACCCTCTTGATTGTTAAAGGTCCAAGATCCCAATTTATGTGATGTTTGTTTTCCTGCTGCTTGTGCTATGATGTGAGCCTGGATGGTTGTTGTGATATGTGTGGGCATGGAGACTTTTGGTTGTGGCAGCAGATGATGCCTAGAGTGATGAAATGCATTGGTTTATGCATGTGGGTGTCGGGGAGGACACCAGGGATGATGGATTGGGATGGATTTGATTATTGGATGCTTACTGATTCTTATTGGTTGATTATCTGCTCTACTTTTCCCCACTGCTCAAGGCAGATGGTCTTGCTTACCCTTATTCCAAAAGAGGAAAAGATGCACGGGGTATGCCACGTGCTTTCAGTGTTTAGCTTCTCAAGGGAGGATGGATTTATGCTCTTGATATAGGCGGAAAAGACTCGACGGGTAGTACATCTACTCACCGTGTTGAGCCCCCTTGTGTTTAGTAGCATAGAATGTTTTTCTAGAATGCATGGGAATGTGGGAAAGTAATTCTATAATGAATAATTGAATAAATGGTGTGAACCATGGGGTTGGAGTTTGCTGGAACATAATGTTGAGGTTGTAATTTTAAAGGGATAATGGAATTTGGGTGTAATGCTAATGAAATTTAATGTGGAATTGTTCATGGTTAATTAATTTTTAAAGAATTAATTAACGTAAAGTGCAACTCGTAAAAAGTAATGAAATAATTTTTTTAAAGCTCTCTAAATGGTTGTGTGTTTATACGATACCTAGTCTTAGAAGTGGCATCCCAGAGTCCAAGAGATGTTAGTTGCAGTTGATTCTAAGACTAGGTTATGCCCATAGTGTGGTTGAAAGATTTAAAATATTATGTACTTTTTGTGTTTCTATACGCCACTCCACCCTGTCAGTAAGGGAAACTGACACCCCAGGGATTCTGAGCCCTGGGGGGTATTTTTCCTAACATTCCAGCGGAAGGATGAATGGATGACTACCCCCTTTGGCCCCGCTCTCTTCTCTTGGTAGATACTTGTGCCGGTAGGCACATCGGTTAGTTTTCCCCATATATGTGTGTAGAGGGTTGTAATTTCTTGTGGTTATTCACACACGTATATTCTGGATAAAGTATCCTATGGAATACTATAGGTGTAATGTGTATAGGCGGTGATGGATTGAGGATCCTTACTCGGTGTATGGGATTAATGGCTTGAGGTATAATACCCGATGTATGATACACGTTATGTGAGTTGTGGTGGCTCCCAGAAACTACATGGTTACTTTCTTGCATGGACGTCGTGTTTTTGTTGCACGAGGTGAATATTGTGGTGCTTCGCTTAGGTATATACAGGCAATCCTTTTTGGAGAGAGATACTCAGGACATGCGGCATTGGGGAAAAGCGGCAAACCAGTGGGGAAGTAGTAGTGGGGTACCCTTGATATTCTTTATTATATGATATATTATTGTATGCGTTACTTGGTGAGAGTATCCATGGTGAGGTTGGGAACTTAGTATACCTGTTTATGTGATGAGTTAGTTTCACTTGTTGTTCACTGTGCTTTAGCATGATTTATTTACTTTTTCACAAGAGGCTTCAGGGAGGATCCTACTGAGTATACTATTATACTCACCCTATGTATAAATAAACTTTTTTTCAGGTCACTTGGAGCAGGTTGGAGATCAAGATGGTTTCTAATAGCTTGGGGTTGCAGGAGCTGTTCAGGCTTGTGGTTGTTGTGGTTTTTACTTTCTTTTGGGTACTTAAAGTTTTCCCCTTCTAGTTGTAGTACTTTTGCATGACATTACATATGTTCACTTGGGTATTCTTTTATAATTCAGTTCTAAGTTGGAGTAGGTTGGTGTCTATCTTATCTCTCGCTTCCGCATGTGTTCTCTTAGAGGGTAATGCCTCCCATTTGTGTGATTACTATACCCTCGGTGCTAGTCACCAACTCGGGGCCTACTGGAGGTGAGACTCGGGGGGTCATTATCTCCCTTCTCACATTGTCAGCCTAGGAGGGGTACACTTTGTGGGGATGGGGTCATGACAGAGTGGTATCAGAGGTCTGGTTGAGGGATAGGATGGAGTTTTGAGTTAAGCACAGGTGAGGTTGCATGGGTTGGTAGGGAAACGCTGTCATTCATGTTTAGAAAGTGAGGTAAACACTGGATACTGGATGATACATAGGCATTTAAGGACCCCTATGATCTGATGTACGGACCTTTAAGTTTAAAATGGCTACTAAACATAGTGATACAAGTTGAAGGGTAGAGACCTAGGAAAGGATCATGCATCATTATTCTTTGTGCCTATGTTTTAATGGGTAGACCTTAAGATAGGTTAACCTAAAATGAATAAAATAAAACAATTAATTAATTAATGTTTAGTCTTCCATATTCAAGGTTTAGGAGCTCTAACGGTTTTTTATTTTACAGGTATGGCTCTAGGTTGATTTCCTCATCAAGTTTGCGTAGAAAATATCCATCAGGCTGTTCCATATGATCACCGCGGGGTAGAGGTTGACGACGATGACACTTAGAGGAAGACACTCTGATAGTTTCAGTGCCAGAGTCTGTAGAAGTATGAGGGCTCCATTTTATATTTAGTCATGGAAGACTGGATGGAGGAGTTCGAGATAGGATTCAGTTCAATCCGTGCTCAAAAGGAGCACTGGGTGTCCTTGATTGTGACGATGCTACATGGAGTAGTGAGTCAGTGGTGGTTCTTGTTCCTCAGGGATCGTGAGGAGTTAGCAATCTCATGGGAGGAGTTCCGAGACAGGTTTAGAGTCGAGTTTCTTTATTCGATTGTGAAGGCGTCCAGTCGCCAGGAGCTTCTTACCCTTTGACCGGGGAGCTCCAGTGTTCGAGAGTTTGGAATCCGTTTCAGGAACCTTTAACGATATGCTTTAGACCTATTACCAAATGAGGAGGCCAGGGCAAGGAATTTCGAGGAGGCTTTGCATCTAGAGATCTAGTGCCAGGTCACCCCATTTATGCTGAAAACATATCTTGAGGTTCTGGCGAGGGTAGAGTATGTCGAGAGGACTTTGGCCAGGACCAAATCATCACAAGAGAGGAATCGTCATGATTCCTCACGAAGTAGAGATGTGGTCTGGGGTTCTTGGTTTTTAGGGCAGAAGAGTTTTCGTTCAGTCGGGGGTAGGTCCCAGCCCTTCACATCTCATTTATCCAGAGGTAGAAACTCTCAGACATATTCCAAGGGATCAGGTGCTTTTTTTTATGGTGGTCATGGTCATAAGCAGCGGGAGTGCCCGACCTTTTAGAGCGGTCATCGTGCACTAGGTGCTACGCTCCAGGTTCCTCCATTGAGGCAGTTCCAGCCAAGGCAAGTAGCAGCAGGTTGCACCATCTTTAGATCATCATAGGGTAGATGGGGTAGGTAGTGGATAGCTCCATGATGCTCCCCGTCCCCAGAGAGCAGAGCGCGGCCATGGTGGTGGTCTTTATCAGGGTCAAAGTGGCCTTGGAAGAGGTCGTGGTCAGCTTCATGCTCTATTGTTGCCAACTCCAGGCGATCCAGACGTCGTTCGAGGTACCCTTTGCTTGTTTTCTACATTGGTGTATGCCTTGTTTGATTCAGGTGCAACACACTCCTTCATATCACCTACCCTTGTCTGTGCTTTGGGACTTGAGGTATAGAGGCTTCCAGTGCCCTTGGCATTGACTACGCCAGTTGGAGGCCGAGTTGACTTGTTTGAAGTATGTAGAGACTGTGAGCTACTGTTGGGGCAACACCGCTCTTGGGGAGATTTTCTATGTTTATGGATATAACCATATGATGTCATCCTTAGCGTGGATTGGTTGTATTCGGTGTAGGATATCATGGATTGATTTAGGAATAAGGTCATTTTCATTGGTGTGGATAGAGAGCCAGTGGTGTTTGATGGTGACAGATATCCTCGGATGGGTCATAGGAATGTTCCATCCTTATCATCCATGATGGCTGAGATGATGCTGAGTTCTTCAGAGGTTCAGGAGTTGGCGTTTCCTAGGGTCATAGAAGAGTACCTTGATGTCTTTCCAAAAGAGGTTGTAGCATTACCCCCTTGACGAGAGATCGAGTTTGGGATCAAGATACAACCAGGAGCATATCCTATCTCTATGTATCCATATAGTATGACCCCTTCATAGTTACAAGAGATACATATATAGCTTGATGGTCTGTTATAGTGTGGTTTTGTTTGTCCAAGTGTGTCGCCGTGGGGTGCACTAGTTTTGTTCATGAAGAAGGCTGGCGGAAGTTTGTGGTTGTGTGTCAATTATCATTTCTTAAACAAAGTGACAATAAAGAATCGATATCCTCTTCTACGAATTGATGATTTATTCGATCAACTGAAGGGTTTAAGTTAGTTCTAAAAGATCAACTTGTGGTCGGGATATCATCAAATGCATGTGAAGGATGAGGATATCCCGAAGACTACTTTCCATTGTTGTCATGGGCATTATGAGTTCGTTGCAATGTCATTTGGCATGATGAATGCTCCATCTGTATTCATGGGATTTATGAATGTTGTGTTCTGTGAGTTCCTGGACAAGTTTGTGGTAGTTTTCATCAACAACATCCTTGTCTACTCCACATTTGAGGAGGAGAATGCAGAGCATCTACAATCCATTTTGGGAGTTCTTCATCAACATAAGTTGTTTGGGAAGTTTTCAAAGTGTGAGTTTTGGGCTCGAGAAGTCCGTTTCTTGGGGTATGTTGTGTCCCAACAGGGAGTAGTTTTAGATCCATCGAAGATATAAGCAGTTGTGTCTTGGGAATCCCTTAAGACAGTGTCAGAGGTGCGAAGTTTCCTTGGTCTGGAAGGCTACTATAGGAGGTTTGTAGACAATTTCTCACGAGTTGTGACTCCTCTGACATCTTTGACCAGGAAGGATCAGGCATTCATATGGACAGATCAGTGTTAGGAAACTTTCAAGTATCTAAAGGAGAAGTTAGTAAGTGCTCCAGTTCTTTTTCATCCAACTGAGGGAGTTCAGTTTGATGTTTTCTGCGACACTTCACATCTGGGGTTAGGTTGTGTTCTCATGCAGAAAAGGTCAATTGTTTCTTATGGGTCTCGGCAGTTACGTCCCCATGAATGTAACTATGCCATTCACGATCTTGATTTGGCATCTATGGTTTTTTCTCTGAAGTTATGGATACATTACCTCATTGGTGAGCGCTTTGTGCTTTTCACCGATCATAAGAGTTTGAGGTATGTTTTCTCCCAGTGGGACTTGAACTTATGATAGCATTTGTGGATGGAGTTCTTACATAAATATGACTTAGAGATATCATATACACCTAGAAATGGGAATGTTTTAGCTGATGCACTGAGTCGAAAGTCACGTAGTGATACTGTGCGTGAATCCGATGATTCCTAGAGAGTAATGGAAGAGTTTTCAGTATTATATCTATATATTAGAGAATTTGGGGGTAGAGGTTGTCTTTTTCAGATGATGGTATAGTCATCCCTGATGGAGAAGGTGGAAGAGTCCCAGTTGGTGGATCTCGAGGTGGAGGTCTGGAGAGATCGAGTTGTTTGTGGCGAGGCCCTGATGGTTGGACTGAGGATGAACAACACCAAGTGTTGCATCATGGAAGGCTTTTTATTCCTTTGAAAATGCGAGAGACGGTTCTCAGAGAGTTCCATAGTTCTCCTTTATCATTGCATCCTGGTGTGACAAAGATTTATCGAGCCTTGAGGAGACAGTTTTGGTGGTTGGGGCTGAAGCATGCGGTTGCGGAGTTTGTGTCTCAATGTTTGGTCTGCCATAAGGTGAAGGTTGAACACCGTGTTCCTGGTGGTCTTCTCTAGCCATTAGATATTCCTCAGTGGAAGTGGGAGGACATCTCAATGGACTTTGTTACTAGTTTACCTCGAGCTCCAGGAGGACATGATGCTATTTGGGTTGTAGTGGATCATCTAACAAAATCATCCCACTTCATAGCAATTAAGGAGTCAAGGTCGGTGGAATTTTTGTCAAGGTAGTATCTAGAGGAGGTGGTGAGACTTCATGGAGTCCTGAGGATGATAATTTCTGATTGAGATCCTTATTTTAGCTCTAGGGTGTGGAGAGGTCTCCAACATGCTTTCGGTTCTCAACTATGCCTTAGCACTGCTTTTCATCCTCAAACAGACGGTCATACAGAGCGAACCATCCAGAATCTTGAAGACATGTTACGCTCTTGTGATATTGATTTTGGAGGTTCATGGATGAAGCACTTACCCTTGGTGTAGTTTTCTTACAATAATAGTTTTCACTCCACCATCATTATGGAATCGTTTGAAGCCTTGTATGGCCAAACTTGTCGTTCTCTGTTGTACTGGACTAGGGTCTGAGAGTCAGCAATTCTCAGATCGGAACTAGTTCAGAATACAATAGAGATGGTTCAGGTGATTCGTGAGAGGATGAATACAATGCAAGATTGTCATAAATCATATGTTGATCAAAGAAGGAGACCCTTAGAGTTTAATGTTGGGGATCATGTGTTTCTAAAGGTGACTCCCCGTCATGGGCAGTGAAGGTTTGGTCATGGGAGTAAGCTTTCTCCCTGCTTTGTTGGGCCTTTCGAGGTGTTAGCTCATGTTGGTGTTGTGGAATATCGATTAGCACTTCCCCCGCAGATGAGTTGGATACATGATGTTTTCCATGTATCACAGCTCCGTTGTTATCTTCGTGATGACTCTCACATCATCGATTGGGGAGATATTGATGTTGATAATGATGCAAACTTTGAGGAGTGACCTGTGAAGATACAATACCGCAAGAAGAAGTTGTTGTGCGGGTATTCTATCCCCTTGGTTCGTGTCTCATGGTGACACGGTGGCATGGAGGAGAGTACCTGGGAACGTGAGTTATAGATATGTGCTAAGTACCCAGAGTTGTTTGATGTTTAACTCTTTTGATTTGTCGATGTAGCCCTTGTGGTTATAAACCATTTATGTTTATGAGATGGATTCCTTTTGATGCTTTTGTGGCTTGCTCTCTTTTGAGAGGTATCTCGATGGGTGGTTGTTTAGACCCCGTTTTTTTTTCACTTTAGGTGGGTTTTGAATTCTCGGGGATGAAAATATTTTGATAGGTATCTGATGTAATGGCATGGACCTCTCCGGTCCATTCCTTTGTGAAAATATGGTGTTTGAGGTGATTCAGAAGGTCAAGGGGACTTATCCCCAACACTTTGCAAATTTTCCAGTTTGGTGAATAGTTATATCAGTGAGTTCTTATAGTAACCTCTAACGGTAACCTCTATCAATAACCTCTATCGGTAACCTCCAACAGTAACCTCTATTTCCTTTTCCAAATTTTGAGTTCGGTGAACAGTGTTTCCATAACAGTGACCTTATCTTTCCTTTTCCAAATTTTGAGTTCTATGAACAGTGTTTCTAGAATGGTGACCTTTTCTTTCCTTTTCCAAATTTTGAGTTTGTGAACAGTGTTTCTAGAACTGTGACCTTCTAACGGTGAGGTTCATGAACAGTGTCTAATGGTGAGGTTCATGAACAGTGTCTAATAGTGAGGTTCATGAATAGTTTCTAAGAGTGAGGTTCATGAACAGTGTCTAACTGTGAGGTTCATGAATAGTGTCTAATGGTGAGGTTCATGAATAGTGTTTTTCCTTTTCCAAATTTTGAGTTCGTGAACAGTGTTTCCAACTTCCTATAGTTTCACCCCTTTAGCGTTTTCCTTTTACATAAAATGCATTTAAGGCCTCATTTTCAGGACTCTAAGGACGATTCAAAGGCCTTAACTCCTATATTAATTATTCCTAAGGCTCGGGATGTTTTTACTTGGTCAAACTGAGTGGTTTAATGTGATCCTCTTTTAATGGGAAATTAAGCATATCTTAAACCGTCACTCCATTAAATCTTCTAAAGGGACGGGATATCTTCCTCCCTAATTATTACTCTTTCTTCTCGGATATGATATGCTAAATACTTTAATTATATTCCATAGGAGTTTCATAATCAAACTTTCTTCCTCGAATTTTTTCTGCTCTGTTTTGATGCAACCAAGCTGTATTGATCAATCTTCTATATAAGGTATGTTTTATCGTCATTCTTTTGGGGTTCATCTTCTCCTGTTTCTCCTTTCCATATTATAGCATGTAATATCCATGTTTCTACTGGGGTTTTCTTGGGTTTCAGTTGGTGTGGTAGTACCATGGAATCCTTGGGTTGATTCAATTGACGCGAGAGGAGAAACGTGACCTGTTGGGTGGATAAAGAACGTCAAGAACTATTTGAGGTAGGGGATTCATTGCTTCTCATTTCTTTTACATGCAACTGTATTGTTAGAATTTATTATCCCACTGGAACACAATTAAATTGACATAATAAATATTTGAACTGGATAAATAAATTGATATCAGTCGTATGTTATTGCCCCTTGTTTTCTAGATAGTGTGATATCTAGGCTTGCTTTGTTTATTTGTTTGTTCTTGATGAAAATTGGTAAATAACGTAAACCATAATTAATTGATAACTATTGTCTATGGATAAAGAGGCATGTAAATGAATCTAGTTCTTTTTGTTTTAATTTTATGTTAATCAAATTGGTGCAGTAAGAATGTTTAATTATTTGTGATAGCTTACTGATTAGGTTTCCTGAATTTTGGAACCTATGAATAATAAATCTGTTAATTCAATATGGATTAAAGAACTGATTATTTGATAATTCCTTGAAGGGTTTTGAGTTACCCTCTTTATTATTAAAGGGACAAGATCCCAATTGATTTGATGTTTGTTTTCCTGCTGCTTGTGTTGTGATGTGAGTCAGGATAGTTGTTGTGATATGTCGGGGCATTGAGACTTTTGGTTGTGGTAGCAGATGATGCCTAGAGTGGTGGGATGCATCGGTTTATGCATGTGGGTGTCGAGGAGGACATCAGGGATGATGGAATGGGATGGATGTGATTGTTGGATGCTTTCTGATTCTTATTGGTTGATTATCTTCTTTACTTTTTTCCACTTCTCAAGGCAGCTGATCTTGCTTACCCATCTTCTGAAAGAGGCGAAGACGCGCGGGGTATGCCATGTGCTTTCCGTATTTAGCTTCTCAAGGGAGGATGGGTATACGCTCTTTCTATATGCGGAAAAGACTCGATAGGTAGCACATCTACTCACCGTGTTGCGCCCCCTTGTGTTTAGTATCATAGAATGTTTTTCTAGAATGTCTGGGAATGTGGGAAAGTAATTCTATAATGAATAATTGAATAAATGGTGTTAACCATGGGGTTAGATTTTGCTGGAACATAATGATGAGGTTGTAATTTTAAGGGGACAGTGGACTTTGGGTGTGATGCTAATTAAATTTAATGTGGAATTATTCATGGTTAATTAATGTTTAAATAATTAATTAATGTAAAGTGAAACTGGTAAAAAGGTAATGAAATAATTTTTTTAAAGCTCTCTAAATGGTTGTGTGTTTATACGATACCTAGTCTTAGAAGCGGTATCATGGAGTCTGATAGATGTTAGCTACAATTGATTCTAAGACTAGGTTATACCCATAGTGTGGTTGTGATATTTAATATATTCTGTACTTTTTGTGTTTCTATACACTACTCCACCCGATTAGTAAGGGCAACTGACACCCTGGGGATTTTGATCCCTGGGGGGGGGTGTTTTCCCCAATATTCTAGTGTGAGGATGAATGGATGACTACCCCATTTAGCATTGCTCTCTTCTCTTGGTAGATACTTATGCTGGTAGGCACAGCGGTTAGTTTTCCCCATATATGTGTGTAGAGGGCTGTAATGGCTTCTGGTTATTCACACACATATATTCTGGATATAGTATCCTATGGACTACTATAGTTGTAATGTGTATAGGCTATGATGTCTTGAGGATCCTTACTCGGTGTATGGGCTGTAATGTCTTGAGGTATAATACCTGATGTATGATACACGTTATATGAGTTGTGGTGACTCTCGGAAACTACATGGTTACTTTCTTGTGTGGACATGGTGGTTTTGTTGCACGAGGTGCATATCGTGGTGCTTCACCTAGGTGTATTTGGGCAAGCCTTTTTTGAGAGAGATGCTTAGGACATGCGACGTTGGGTCAAAGTGGCAAACCAGTGGGGAAGTAGTAGTGGGGTACCCTTTATATTCTTTATTCTATGATATATTCTTGTATGTGTTACTTGGTGAGAGTATCCATGGTGAGGTTGGGAACTTAGTATACCTGTTTATGTGATGAGTTAGTTTCACTTGTTTTTCACTGTGCTTTAGCATGCTTTCTTTACTTTTTCATGAGAGGCTTCAGGGAGGATCCTACTGAGTGTACTGTTATACTCACCCTATGTATATATAAACTGTTTTTCAGGTCACTTGGAGCATGTTGGAGATCAAGCTAGTTTCTACTAGCTTGGGGTTGCAAGAGATGTTTGGGCTTGTGGTTGCTGTAGTTTTTACTTTCTTTTGGGTACTTGCAGTTTTTCCCTTCTAGTTGTAGTACTTTTTCATGACATTATATATATGCACTTGGGTATTCATTTATATTTCTGTTTTGAGTTGGAGTAGGTTGGTGTCTATCTTATCTCTATCTTTCACATGTGTTCTCTTAGAGGGTAATGCCTCCCATTTGTGTGATTACTATACCCTCGGTGCTAGTCGCCAACCCAGGGCATACTGGAGGTGGGACTCGGGGGGTCATTATCTCCCTTCTCACATTGCCAGCCCAAGCGGGGTACACTTTGTGGGGAGGGGGTCGTGACAATGCTATTGTACATAGAATCCCTTTAAGGTAAAATTACTATCTAATTAATATATATTAATAAATATGAATAATTATTACTCTATAATTACCTAGGATGTTACATCCTTCCCCCTTTTGGAAATTTCATCCTCATAATATTAGATTTGGGCTTGGTAACTAAGGTTTCACTTTTCAAAATTTAAATCCCACATCAGAAAAGAGTAAATGAAACATCCACTTTAAAAGAAATAAATTTAAGTAAAAAATGTCACATGAGATATCAAGTACTATGGTTCATGTATGAAAACATAGATATGTAAGAGAAAACTAGTAATGAAGTTCTGATGGAGAGTGATAGAAAATATGATTAGGAGAAAGTTAATAATAAAAAACCACAAATTTGTGATGGGTTAAATGGTATTTGATTTCATAGTAGGAGAAGTAAACTTAAATCATTTTGGTTTAAGATCATTTTCATTAAGTTGAGGAATTATTTTACTACTTAGACAAAGAACATAAGAAAATATACATAATTCAAAAGTAGAGTTTCATCCTTTAATCAAATTCCACCACAAACTCGTATTTTTCTATAAATGATGGGTATTGAAGATGAATTTTTCACACCTGAAACACTAGAATAAACTTCTATAGAATCACATAATCCATAAAATATTAACTATCTATTTATCCTATCTTGAAACATTAACTAAATCCAATAATTCTAGGATAAGATAATTCTCTAAAATGAATAATCCTTTATATGATAAAAAACTACCTTAATCTCTAAAATTCAACATTGATACCCAAAGTTCAACATAGACCATTCAACAAATAATTATCCTTAAAATTCCTCAAAATAATCCAACTAATATTAAAACCCAAAATTCATAAGAATTTGATCACATAGTCTCTCAAGATAAATTTTAACATTTATCTCCAAATGAATTCAATTACTCTTGAAGTCTCATATAAAAAAAGAAATTGACCTAATAATCTTCAAGATATGATAACTGTTTTCATAAATAACTAAAATCATCATAATTCCATCATTTATTCTTCGAAAATATAGTTTAACCTTTATTCCTAAAATAAAATTCCATTGTATTCTATTTACACTGATTATATAGGGTTCTTGAAATAGTTAACGTCTTCTGAAATAACATTAATCACTTCATCACCAAATTATTTTCTAATACCAAGGATATCAATTTGATAAAACATAATTTCCCAAAATAAAATTATTCTTATTCCATAAACTCACTTAACTAAAAAAGAAAAAGTCATACTAACCAGGGACTTCACATAGGATAGTGGTAGGCGATAAAGCCTTTCCACCCTTCAGTTATGGGTTCGATTACTCTGGCCTTACTAGATGCAATTGGTTGTCACCAATCCTGTGGGTTGTCATTTTTCTAAAAATATATCATTATTATAACATTCTAAAAATATGATAATTTCCTCAAAAATAACCATAACATGATTTAACCTCAAATGTTATCAATAAAAATCATTTTTCATCCCAAAATGTAATAACCATTAATTACCTCAAAAAAGATCATATGAACCCTAAAGGTTATCCATTACTTTATAATTATGTCCAAAAAATAGAATTATTCCTCAAATGAAATTTTCACATAAAAACTTTGGGGATACATAGTAAACAACTAAAAAAGTCTTCAAAAGTACCCCCATCATCAAAATATTATTAATACATTTAAACATTTCCATGTCCTTCAGTATACCATAACTATTAAATCATTTATAAGTAGACATCATAACATTTCAATGTTCTTCATAATCTATTAACAATGAATTTCCACCTTATCACTTATTACCTCATTCAAAAAAAATGGATTATATCCTCATGATTCATAAATATCAGTCAGATCATGTTTCATAATTTATGGATAAGAAAATAATTCATACCATGAATCCAAATTTCAGGATCTTCTTGATGTTCCTTTTATCTTTCGGCATGTTTTCATACTTTCAAAATGGAAACTTTCATACCACTTCTATTATATAAACTTTCTAGAGAGTTGGATTATTTGTGATCTTTAAATCATATGAGAAATATACCATGACCCATAAAATTGTTTTAGAAATGAGCATATGTTGGATAACTCAAACAATTTCTTACAGGAGATTTGAATACTCAAGAAGCTATCAAAATCACTAGAAAAATATTTTTTTATGATAGTGACAATAAAATCATCAGGGATGTATAAGAAGGTTTTTCAATATCTCTTTCCTCCCATCTTGAAAAATGATGCTTAATCTGCTGAAAAGAACCATCACTTAAACATGAAATGAATTATTAAAAGAAGAACCCCCTATAGGGTAAAGATAACATAAAAATTTTATAATACTCTAATCCATAAACAAACTTAGTTATTTAGGTTTTTATCCAATCCAACTAATTTAATGTAATCCTACAATATTTTCCATATGATAATAACCATATTGGTTATATGGGATCTTTAACCAACACCCAGATAACATGCTAACCTTTAAAGTTATACAAACCTTTTCTTTTATACCAACTATAAGGCATCAGCCTTAAACATAACTTATTATAGTGATTTTGAACTAGAATTCACATTAGAGTTGTCACGACCCATCCCTCGGGGCCCGTATCGTGACTACCCCAAGCCCGCCTTCCATAGGACAGGGGCTGGAGACTAGCACCAAAGGCGTAACTCCCTAAAAACTGGGAAGGCATTACATTTATAAAACATAAACACACACAACCAGAGTACAAGCGGAAGCAAACACTAAGTAAAGCAGTATAACAAGTGTGTTGAAAGTACAAAGGGGCCGGAAATACAAGACCAACAGAAAGGAACAGCTACAACTGAAAGAAAGTACAACTAAAAAGACAAACAGCTGAATAGTGAAGCAGCTCATGGATCGTCCTCCAAGTTCCTACCTGAAGGGTAGGTACAGATGTCCTCCTCAGCACTCCGCGTCTATCGGTCTGCTCCGTGTGCCATTAGGCCGAGTGTCAACCTCTGGGTACCGTCCAGTCCTCGTACACTCTGCCTCGGTCAGTGTTGTTCGTCGACTGCATCCAACACAATGAGGTGCGGGCATAGCCCGTGCAGGTTTGAGTATAACGATACTCAGTAGGGACCCCAAGACCCTCAAGGTCTCACAAAATCCAATAAGGATAAACCACAATGAAAGAACTCAATAGATAACCTTTACTTAGGTATATGCCCATACATATACCAAAGTTATCAAGTAACTCATCTCAATCATGAGGAAAACACAAAGGTCATTGACTCAGCTCAAACAATGTTTTTTATTCACGAAACCACGGATGCTGGAGAACTCCTCCTCTGTCGAGTACAGTGGACCTATCTTGACTCGAAGGCACTACTCACTAACCTTAGACTGCTGAGGTACTCCTCCTGTCGAGTACCACGGGTCTGTCGCCCCAACACAGTAGCGCACCCCGTCATGGGTCTGTCGCCCCAACACAGTAGCGCACCCCCTAATAGCCTACAGAGGTACTCCACCTATCGAGTACCGTGGGTCTGCTTCCCCTACACAGTAGCGCTCCCCGCCATGGTTCTGCCACCCCTACACAGTAGTGCTCCCCACTGGGCTAGTCAAGTCACTCCGAAACGAATCGGACAAGCAGTAATCAGGTCTCAGCCAGCTATTAGGTCTTCATACTCCGTATGCTCATCTCCAGGAGGATCCACTCCACAAGCTACTGGTTGATACTCCAAGTGTCACGAAGCCCCATAAAGAAGTATCTCAAAGGTCTGCCACGTCATAGGGGTCTCAATGCTACAAACGGCGCATCAATTGGGCGTCCGGTCTGTGAGTTATTAGCATTTTTGTCCCCGGGGCCCGGTTGGTTTCATGTACGAACCAACCTGACCATATCTCAATTGTACCCAGAACTCCCATGGTGTATACACAAATGGATCGTTTCTCAACGATATTACCAATGTCATCGACGGTTCGTCAAACGGACGTCCAGTCTGAGAGTTATTGGCTTTTCCTTTCTAGGGGCCCGGTTGGTTTATAAGCTAAACCAACCCGACCATACTCCAACTGCGTATAAACCTCAAGTGGAGTATTCCAAAAGAACCTTCTCATCAGAAGGAATCCAACGTAGTTAACGGCATGTCAATCGGACATCCGGTCCTTAAGTTATAAGTGTTTCCGCTCCGAGGGCCCGGTTGGTTCCGGGTTCAAACCAACCCGGTCATACCCGAAATTTCCCGAAACCTTGAGTGTAATATACTGAAACGACCGTCTCGATCTGAGAAATCCTACGCAACTGACGGTGCATCGATCAGAGGTCCGTAGATCAAGTTATGGGCGAATGACCGAAAATGGTCTGAAAAGGGGGGTCTGGGCCCGGTCCAACCCGGCCCAACCCACCATGGGTCGGCCCGAACCGGGTCGACCCGACCCGAGTCCGGGTCCGGCCCGGTAGGGCGCGGCCCGGCCTGGCCGAGCGGGGGGGGTGCAGCCTCCCTAGCTGGCGCGGCATTAAGTCGCGCCCCTTTTAATCCAGAACGGCTTTGCCTTTCCGGTTTCCTCCCGTCGCCGCGGCTCAGCCACGGTGGTCTGCTCCGGCAGCGCGCCGCCGCCGCCGGACGCCGACGCCATCTTCTGTGGACCACCGGACGTGCTCTGGTGGTCCGTTTCGCCCTCCGTCTGCTCCTGCGGCTCTCCTGGGACCCGAACTCCGCTACGAAAGCTCCAAATCACCGTTGCGGTCCCATTTCGTCATCACCTATTAACCCGCGCATCAAGAACGATACGGAGATGGGTCAGGACTTGTTCTTTAGTCCATACCTACCGCATTAGTGGTCCAAATAATCATCCAACCAATTAAACACCCATGCTCGAGGGTATAATCACATATATAAAATATACAAAATCCCCCTACCTCGATAATTGACGTCGCACGTCGTTGAGTCACGGAAGATGAGCGTCGCGGTAGATAGCATCGCAGAGAACGGCGTCGTGGAGAAGAGAAAGGAAGTCGCGTCATTGTTCTTCATGGAACAGGCGTTCTTCGTCGAAGAGGGCGTCGTTCTTCATTGGAGGCGTTCTTTGTCGAAGAGAAGAACACTTTCTTTATCTATATCTCCAGAGCTTTCCCAGGTTTTCTCCAACACCACAATTGCCCATCTAAAATAATATCTCTTGGTATTATTTTATTCTCACAACAATTGATTTAAAAAAAATCAAACACTATAATTAATTAATTAGAGAATCCACTTAATTAATTATAATGTGTTGGCAATTTAATTGGGAGGAAGGTGGAGAGTTTAACAAACTTAATAAAAGAGATTGGTTGTCATAATAAATTCAAGGGAGTTAAAGGGGGGTTTCAAGGGTGTTGAAAGGTTGGGGTTTCATATGGTCCCCACCTCACAAATATCCTCTTGTGGGAGGTTATGTGGGTATGGGCCCCACCAACAACCTCCCCCTTGTAGGATATAACCAACTCAAAATAAAATTGTGTGCAACACAATTTTTATTTAATTTAAGATTAAACTCCAAAATATAACTTCAAACTCGCATAAAACGCAACTGCGGTAAAGGTCCCCTTAAGAGAATACTAGCGTTGTGAGTCCATCAGTGTCCTCAGATTTCAATTTTGAGCACCGGTTCAAAAGATAGAAAAACTTGCACGTACGTTTACTGAACGTACCCGAACAAAACTTCAGAAATTGATTCCGGACACACCGGGGCTCGGAATCAGGCACCATTAGAAACTGCAGACTCATAAAATTCCAAAGAAATTAAGAAAAAAAAATCCTTGAAATTTCCAGGTCTTTACATTACTCTCACCTCAGGGATTTATGTCCTCGTAAAGCTACAACACACACTAGGGAAACAAAAGAGGGTACCAAGCACGTATCTGAGCCTCCCGCTCCCATGTGCTCTCCTGGAGGTTCTCATGCTGCCAGTGAATGTGCACCAGATGAATCGATCATCCACGCAGGACTCACTCCTGTCGATCCTCAATCTCCACTGGAACCTCCATTAAAGTCTCCCCATTATTGATGTCTAGCTCCCCATGGTCGATGTTGTGGGACAGGTTGTACACATATCTCCTCAGCTGAGATACGTGGAAGATGTCATGCACCCAGTGAAACTGAGGTGGAAGGGCCAGGCGATAAGCCACATTGCCTACTCTACTGAGGACCTAGAAAGGTCCAATGAAACGTGGAGATAACTTGTCGCCCCAGCCAAATCTTTGTAGACCTCGTTGAGGTGGGACCCGTAGGAAGACGTAGTCGCCACCCTCGAACTCCAGTGGTCTCCGTCTCCTATCAGCATAGAATTTCTGTCTGATCTGTGCAGTCTTCATCCACTCCTAGATGATCTGCACCTTCTCTGCCATAGCCTGAACCATCTGCTAGTACCTGGTGCTCCACCTTCACTTGCTGACAAGTGAGGCATCGTGAAACAAACTCTTCTACAGCCTTCTCATACCCATCCACCAGTGTTTTCGTCTGAGGTCCTGATACATCTTCGCCA
The DNA here is from genome assembly GCA_963277665.1 of Viscum album. Taxonomy (NCBI): domain Eukaryota; kingdom Viridiplantae; phylum Streptophyta; class Magnoliopsida; order Santalales; family Viscaceae; genus Viscum; species Viscum album. Next base: position 1,574,283,757 of record OY728127.1, read on the forward strand.
CTCCTGGATGTACCGCTAGAGGGGAAGTGTGAAACTTCCTCAACACCTCCTCATGTAACCTCAAGATGGGCGCACTATCCAACTTATGCCTCAACTCCTGAAAGCTCCGCTAGCATCTCTCAGACCATACAAAGGGATGCCCCTTCCTCATCAACGCTGAAAGCGATGCTACAACTCTGGAGAAATCTGGCACAAAGATAAGTCTGGACGACTCCTGAGTGATCAATTGTACCCTCTAATGCATGATTCCATCCTGTGTTTCCTAGGGTTTCCTTTTTGTCAACCAAGAAAAACTCATCCCAATGTTGCAGGTAAACCACAATCTTTTTTCCTAATACAGTCAATCTGTGTATGAACTGTGGTTGCCCATTCCATACCCAAATTAACGTCGTAAGGCCTCGACGCTACCACCAAGAGGTTCCAACTGAAACTCTCACCTCAAGGGTCAGATCACACCGTCGGCGTAAGTGTGATTATCGAGTCTCCTCCCAAAGGTATCTCTAGACGTGAGGATCAAGTCAATGGCTTAACCAAAAACTCTAGGTCTAGGATAAGATTCGTGGAAGGAAAGAATGATTCGTATCAATGTCTGTTGTTACAGCAGCTAGTAGTAGACACAGACCGTACCTCGAATCATTCCTAGAGCTCTTGGGTCACACTCCTTGACCGCATGCAGTTACACTCTTCCCCTGCCCTCCTGCTCCCTTAGCCTGGCGGGGACTACAAAGGCGGGTGGTTGTAACATGTCGAAATGTACACCACCTCATGCTGCTCTCCTAGCTCTGCTTCCACGTTTTTTGCTCTGCAGATTCATTTGTCCTTAACACTTACTCTTCTTGAAACATTTCACGTGCCCAAGTCTCTGAGACTATTGCCAGTTCCCTTCTTTCCCAATACTAACATTCTCTTGTTGTATCCATTCAGCCAAAGAATATTCAACCACAAAGGTTCTCTCTAGGACCCTAGCATAAGTAGGAATGCATAGAGGTAAATTGTTGGCTCAGATATCCTTAAACACACCCTGCTCTGAGGTTCGAGCTCTAAAGCACTGATCGTATCATATTTATCAAGTACCAAGAACGATCGGTACGCCTCGATGAATACCCAGCTACCGACACGTCGTCCTGTCGAAGCTGTATAAACTCTAGAAAACTCTCAGCCACCTCCACAAGCCAGTCCTCAGCCGCCTGTGAGTCGGGCTCGTCTCGGAACCTGAGGGGTATCTGATGCTGAAACACATGTAAGGCACTATGCCTACATGTGTCATCTACCGGTACCACCGGTTGTAACTGCAGACCAATAGGTAGTGATATAACGGGTGCACTACCCGAAGGTACTATCTCAGGCATTAGTCCACGTACCGAAGCCTCTTCACTATGCGGACCAACCTCATGGTCACTCTCTGGGAAACACTAGTAGCTAAGATCACTATATGCTCTACTAGTGTCTAAACTAGGTGTAGAACTCTAGAAATCACCTCCAGCCAGTCCACTACTACCTGGGAATCTGTCTCACCTTGTAATCTTGGAGGCCTTTGCTGCTGGAACTCTTGAAATGCGCTCTGTCAGCGTGCACCATCCACTAACATGGCTGGTGGTATCTGCCGCCCAGCGGGTGGTGGTGCTGCTGGTACACCACCCGAAGGTGCCAACATAGAAAAGGGCTCTGCACCGGAGCCTCATCGCTCGGTGGGCCGTCATTGTGTACTCTCCCAAAACTCCAACTGACTATCTGCGTGGAGGCATCCTGAACAGATACGACTCAGTCAAATGATTTATACCTGGTCAGCTGACCTGGTTGAGCTGACTTATGGAAAACTTTTGAAAACACACACGTAATCAATGTTTTAATGCACTAATTCGGAAATCAGTAGTCAGGGTCCTGGTGTATGGATATGTCGGTCACCGCACCAACACTGGACTCCCGGAACTGAAGACCACACTCGGTACTCTTAACATTATTACTTCATAGAACGAAAGATCAGAGTCCTGAGTTCTATGGTAGAACCGACTCCTCTGATACCAATTTGTCACGACCTGTCCCCTGGGGCCCATATCGTGACTACCCCAAGCCCGCCTTTCATAGGCCAGGGGCTGGCGACTATCACCAAAGGCGTAACTCCCTAAAAACTGGGAAGGCATTGCCTTTATAAAACATAAACACACACAACCAGAGTACAAGCGGAAGAAAACACTAAGTAAAGCAGTATAACAAGTGTGATGAAAGTACAAAGGGGCCAGAAATACAAGCCCAACAGAAAGGAACAGCTACAACTAAAATAAAGTACAACTGAAAAGACAAACAGATGAATAGTGAAGTAGCTCTTGGATCGTCCTCCGGGTTCCTACATAAAGGGTAGGTACAGATGTCCTCCTTAGCACTCCACGTCTATCGGTCCACTCCGTGTGTTGTCACGCCGAGTGTGCACCTTCGGGTACCGTCCAGTCCTCGGTCCGATAGGGGGAATACACCCAGAAGGCATGGAATCTTAGAGCATCGGTATGACGGGGTGATGGATCCCTGAAGGTATGGAAGCTTGGAGTGTCGGTATGATGGGGTTATAGAGCTCAGAAGGTATGTAAGCTTAGAGCATCGGTACGATGGGGAAATTAAGCCTAGAAGGCGCAGAATCTTGGAGTGTCGGTATGAAGGGGTGATGGATCCTGGAATGCGTGGAAGCTTAGAGTGTCAGTACAACGGGCCGATAGAGCCTAGAAGGCATGAAAGCCTATATCCTTGGTATGACGGGGCGATAGAGCCCAAAAGGCACAGAAGCTTGGATCCTTGGTATGACGGGGTGATAGAGACCAGAAGGCATGGAAGCGTGAAGTATTTGTATGATGGGGTGATGGAGCCCAGAATGTGTGGAATCCTGGAGCGTCTGTATGATGGGGTGATGGATCCCGAAAAGCAGGGAAGCCTGGAGTGTCGGTACGATAGGGCGATGGAGCTCAGAAGGCATGGAATCTGGGAGCGTCAATATAATGGGGTGATGGATCCCATGAGGCGTGGAATCCTAGAGTGTCGGTACGATTGGGCGATGGAGCCTAGGAGGCGTGGAATCCTAGAGCATTGGTATGATGGGGTGAAGGAGCCCAGAAAGCATGGAATCCTAGAGCATCAAAATGACGAGGCAATGGATCCCGAAAAGCATGGAAGCCTGGAGCATTGGTATGTTGGGGTGATGGAGCCTGAAAGGTGTGAAATCTTGGAGCATCAGTATGACAGGGTGATGGAGCCCAGAAGGCATAGAATCCTAAAGCGTCAATACAATGAGGTGATAGAGCCTAGGAGGGGTGGAAGCTTGGATCATCGGTACGATGAGGCGATGGAGCCTGAAATGCATGGAAATCAGGAGCATCAGTATGACAGGGTGATGGAGACCAAAAGTCATGGATGCTTGGATTGTCGGTACGATGGGGCGATGGAGCCTGGAAGATGTGGAAGCCTGGATTATCGATATAATGGGGCGATGGGGCCCAGAATGTGTGGAATCCTAGAGCATTGGTACGATAGGGCGATGGAACCCAAAAGGTATGGAATCTTGGAGCATCGGTGTGACGGGACGATGGAGTCTGGAAGGCGTGGAAGCTTGGAGCATCGGTACGATGGGGCGATCGATCCCAAAATGTGTGGAAGCCTGGAGTGTTGGTATGATGAGGTGATGGACCCCGGAAGGCATGGAAGCCTAGAGTGTCGGTATGACGGGGTGATGGAGCTCGAGAGGCGTGGATGCCTAGAGTGTCTGTAAGACCAAACTAGAAATTACCCATCAATAAACAATAAGATATTATCGTCTATCAAATCCTAGAAAATCCCTAAAAACAATTCACCAATCACTAACACGACACCACCATATAAGAAAATACAGGAATGAAATGATGAAGAGAAGAGAAGGTGTAGTGATGCCTAAATAAAGACATAATATATCAATAAAGTTTGTCCAAATATAACACAACAATGAATATAGAGAACTAGTATTTGAAGGAAAGCAAGTGAATGATTGACTACTACATGAGTATCTGGTCGTCGTGGGTGATCTATAAAGAGTCGTCTTTGCCAGCTGTAGAGGAGGACGGGAAAGCGACGAATGGTGGAGACTAACGAGACGAAGACCGAGGTGGTGAAGTTAGCGATGGTCGTGACCTAAGCTCGGTAGATCTAAGGATCTAACACGACTTGTGATACTTAAACCTCCCTCTAAAGGTGTGCAGTCCCTTTTCTAGGTGTCGAGCCTCTAATTTCCCTTCCCCCTTGCTGCTTTGTATCCCAAGGTGTGCCCCCTCTGTTGACTAGCCTACCCTGCACCTTGCTTTCTTCCTCTTCATTTCTTAGATAACCGTCGAGCCGCCCAGATCACCATCAAGGTTCTTCATCACTGCCTAGATTACCGTCGGGCCACTCGGATCACCGTTGGGCTTCTTCATCGATGCTTGAATCGCCATCAAGCTATTCAGATAACCATCATGCTTCTTCATCAATGCTCAAATCACCATCAAGCTATTTGGATCATCATCATGCTTATTTGTTGTGTTTTTCTATTATTTATATGTATTTTGAATTTGTATTTCAAGCTGAGAATGTCCAGTTTGAGGGAGTGTCGGTGTTTATTTTTTTTATCATGTGTCCAAGTTAGGTACACCTAGCTTGAGGGGGAGTGTTAGAAGTTCAATTGAGTTTTGAGTCTCATATCAAACTTAAGGTATTATGTCATCTTTATTATTCATTATAAATTAACACCAAGACCTCATTTAGAGATGCATCTTGGGTATTGGGTCCAATCTCCACCATTTTAACACTATACATAAGATGTTGTCATAATAAATAAAAAATGCCTCTTAAATTTTCATGTAATGTTCTCTAATCTCAAACACACTAGTATATCATCAATGAACATAACCAAAAACTCTTCCATCACCACATACAACACTAAATTCATCAATCACATGTACAATTAATGCATTAGTTGCTCCAAAAGGATTCATGATGAACTCAATACACACTGTGATATATGAATATTTCCATCGGGTCATTATCCTGAGGAACCTCGTCGTCTAATCCCAAAATATCATATACTAGACCATCCACAATAAGACATATAATCAATAATAGATGAGAAGAATTGGTCCCCATGCATCAGTATTCAATTCGATAATCCTGTTTTTCAATGAAGAAAACAATCTCACCTTCAACGTCAAAGATAAGAAATCTCCATAAAATGAAATTAGTAAATTCATAAAAAAATCTATAAAACCAATGACATTGTTTGGTTATATATTCAATAAGAATAACTATTCTAATGACTGATGTTGCACTATTAATATATACCTTAACGCACCTCAGAAAAAGTAGACTAACCTCTAATAAGAATAGTCAACATATTGGGTACAAGATGTTTGTTCACCTTATTCCCTAATTTTAAGACTACACTTGCAAAACTATAGTGTGGTTCCCCTAAATCAAATATGAAATAAAACAATGTTGAATAAATATTAAAGGTATATAAAAAAAACCCTTAGACTCCACAGAGTTTCATCTACACGGAATGAAAATAAACATGCCCTAGTCCACTGCCCCACATCCCCTGAAGATGGCCGCCATCATTATAATGATTATCTCTCTATGCATAATTATGTAGAAAATCCTTGGTTTGACATTTTCATTCCCAATATCCTCTGAACATCCTAAAATCCTACTAACCCAACTACTATTGGTATGTCCATAGAGGAAATTTCATGAGACATTAGATACTGACTTCCAATTCCATGATTAATAGAGTGAATGTATTGACACTAAATCTAATTATGTTCAAAGCCTTCATTAGAGGAAAACCACACTATAACTCCTTGTAGATGATGGAGAATGGCCAAATGTAGATACATGAGAGAAAGAAGGTAGAAATAAACTCTTATCTGAAGAAAAAAACCTCAATAGCCATAATAAACAATAACACCTCTTAGTACATCCACTACAAAATAATATTTCATTGCTCCCAAGGTCTAGCCCTCCATGATCCAACTCAGTGATAACAGCCCTACGAGGTCTCTATGAGATCTCAACTTTGAATCTTGCTAAGTAATTCTCTATCAATTTAGTGTAGAATTTTCAATGTATTTCTCCCATCCTCGAAACTGTTGTAATTGTATATTTCTAGGATTTCATTTTATTTGATCTATGGGAGGATGGAGGATTGTATTTCATTCCAAGATTGTATTATATGGGTTGAAGCTCAACATTGGTGGGTCTTTTTATAGGTAATATTTAGGAGTATAAGGTGTTATGAGTGATGTTTCATTGATGTGTCAAGCCTTGATGTTAAGAGGTGTGGCGGTGGTAGGTGTTGGTCAACCTCTGTAATGGAGATCTAAAATGAGGGTAGTGGAGATCTAAAATGAGGGTTTCTAGGGATCATTTTATGAACCTCATCCATTACTCTACTTAAATTCATTTGAATGATAATGTGTGCGAATTTGAGGAGTCTTAGAGTTAAGAAATCCTTTAACATATAATCTGTTTCGTGTTACCTTTAAGTCATGAAACGTTTACAATGGTGGAGGGGGTAGGGAAGATTTTGTTCCATGAGCTACAACTCTAAAAATAAATATAGTTCCCTCTTACATTAAAACTCTCTAATGCTGGAATTTTTGAAATTCCTTCATAAATGAATTATTGGGATCAAACCTGTTATAGAAACAACTCGCTACACTTCACAATACAACACCAAATGTGGAATCAATCCACCGTCTCTTCACGCACAATAAATATCCCCCCTCATCCTTGGATAATGAATTCAATTAACATAATTTAATTTGATTCAAAAAGGATTTCCATATGTAATACTCAATATTAAACACTAGAAGCAAGCAAGCATGATACACGTAATTACCCCTAAAACCAGAATAATCAATAATTCTTATGTTCAATAAGAATAATGTTCGTGCGTTGGATCAAAAGTACTCAGTCTTCATCATTGCCAATTTCATTTCACTGTGGCACAAAATAGGATTGAATGATATTGTTTCCCTAACAATATAGTAAAAATCTAAACATTTCCTCGATAAAAACACCCTATAATATCCCTTACATATTCTATTTTATGAATCAGTTCCAACCCGCCTCCACTAGAATTCGATGTGGGCCAGTAGCGGAGATTGGAGTGGCTCTAAAATCCCACCTCAAATTGAAAATGAGTTGGTGACTAGAACAGACAGTAAAAAAAGAACATGGGTGAATTAACCTTTGTAAATCCATAGAAAAAATAAACCACTCATCAACAATAGTTGATAAATTAAAATAAACAATATCTAAACATATTCAGGAAATGCCATGATGAATAAAATACATCAGCGTTGTAAAATAGCTGTTAACTCATAATGATAACCATGAAATGAGATAGTAATTTCAAGACCCAACGAACATCTATAAAAAAGTATATAAAAGATAGTTGTGAGGGTAATAGGAACAATCATTAGGTTCCTTTTAAGGAACTAACCCGAGTCATCCCTCCATCAAACACCCGAGTCGCCCATCACACGCCCAAAGTGCATTCTCGTCCCCCACGGGCTGAAAGCTAGTGCTCATCAATAAAAAATATATTTTGCAATGATTCCACACTAAATAAACCAAATAAATAGTGGATGAAATAAATAAAATTCGGTCATTGCCATATCGGACATCCATGCTAAAGAGGAAGCAGATGTCAATCAAATATATGTTTTAAAAAAAAGCAACATTCATACAAGAATAAATTATCAGCAAGCCTCCGTCTCCCTCGCACACAAAATCCTTCCACATTCACTTGTAATCTTGCCACATGCTCTGCACTGTTAAATAATGTAATGAAAGAAGTACTGCAGGGAGGGCTATTTGGCCGGTAAAAAAGGAATCTAGATAAATATTACAAGCCACTGACCTCCACGTTACCTCATATGTCACACCAACTAAAATCCAATTCCATGCACACCCCATAGACAATCAAGAGCTGAAAAGAAACATACAACTGAAAAATATATATTGTTGTGAGAAAATATAAGCACTCGGTAGACCACCACCTTCCTTCCCGCATGACTTTACCCGGCCTATGCCACTTTTACTTGAAATATATTCATTTAAAGCCACTTGAATCACATATGCTCAGTTTAGAGAAATCATGTCATAATATAGTATTTCAAAATTTTACAATAAAGCATCCTTTTCAAAACATTTCAACGTTATGTATAAAGCTTTAATATCAAAAAGGTATGAATAAGCTTTTCTATAAAACAGGAATGAATAAAGCACTTTATAAACACCAGCATGCATAAGAAGTTTACAAATCATACCACAATGGTTACCAGTCTCAGGGTTAGTTAGATCAACCCTCGAGGATCCTCAAACTCTTAGTAAGACTCAGCTGTAGGTGTGCACACTTCCCTAGTGCTCAGGCCTAGGGAATGAAATAGTTGTCCACCCCAACGAGTGAACTTCATGCCGCAAATCGTCAATCAATTATTAGGTAGCCACAAGGCATCCTAGCAAACTTGTCCTGAACTACCCACCTAACTAGCATGCTCTCATGTGCTTCAAGAAAGTCATTCAATTGGTGAATCGTTCATTTCAAAACATTTTCATCAATCATCATTCAAACAGCCCCAAATCACATTTTCACATGCCATATCATTTCACAATCATCATCAACGGTTTTCATCAAACTCATTCCTTTTGAAATCATTCATTTCAATTCAAAATAAATTTACAGGAATCAACACATTATTTCAATGGCATTGCCAAAGAGGATTACATCGCACACAATGCCATTTGAAAACATTTATCAAAATTATCAAATCATGCTTTGAAGACCAGATTCCTAAACAAAACAGAAGTGATTTAAAATTATACTTTCCATACTATACAAAAGGTGAAATCCAATTTACATTGAAAACTGAGACAATTTCATATCTTCAAAATCAAAAATCATGACATATACATTTAGGACGATTTATGAAATCAGCGAGCATGAAAGTTTATTTAAACAAAGATTTCAAATGAAGTCTCCTAATTTCACTTAGAACCTCCAAAGGCCCAAAACACCATTCATCACTTTATCCCATGACCCAAAAGGTGTTAAATCATCTTAAAACCACCCATTTTGTTTATAACCAATCTTTATGCATTTTATTTACACTTGGTATTTCTTGTTCCACTTCAAATTCTATGTAAAACCTTCGGAAAGTCATTTGAAACCCCCAAACATTTTTATAATCACAAATATAATTTCAAAAAGCCATTCAGGCAATTTTATAAGCCATTAGAATCTGCAACAATGAAAACCTTCTTTGATACCATTCTTTAAAATAGAGAAGATCGTTGCATTCCATGAAAACCATATAAAAACCACATATTATTATTGGGAATTTCATAATATAATAAATACTATCATTTGTTAAATGAAACTATTGAATAAAACACCAAGAAATTAATAGTTCTAAAAATCAAAGGTTAGGGAATGGGAAACCTACCTCGAATCGTTGGCAGATGGTCCAAGAGTTTCAATACAGAATGAATGAAACCTGAACAAGACAGCGCACACCCTAGATACAAAGGGATCATGAAAATTGGATGAAACCGACACCCATAGGGTTCGGCTGAGAGAGGGAACATGACTGGGGAAGAATCCTAGAGAAGATGAAAATAAGAGGGAGAAGGAGACCCTACCTCGACAGTCTAATCCCAAATCACATGGAATCCATGATTAATCTCCATGGGAAGAGGTGGATTGGGGATAGGGAGGCATGGCTGAGAGAAGTTTCTCGGATGGGGCTCGGCCCTAGGTTGCGACACGTGAGTGATAGGGGAGATCCGATGGAGAGGAGGCGTGTAGCCAAAGGGGATCTTGTGGCAGGGGCTCATATAATTAGTTAAGGGAGGCTGCTAGGAGGGCTTTCACAGTTGTCAAGGCTAGAGTTCCTGAACACCTCATCTTGATGAGAAGGAAAGAAAGGGCTCGCGTGCTGAGTACTCTACTCTAATAGTCAAGTCACTATTAGAAAAGTACTGATCAAACAGAGACTCTAAAAGCCAAACCTCACCAATGAACAAGTTCCTTATCCCTATCAGTGAAGAACCATAGAAGCGGAAAGGCACAGCTTTTTTACAAATAAGAATCTTGCTTAATAGGCAAACTTTCTTCATCCTTATGCCACTAATGGGCCAGCACTTGGCGTTGACTCTAGCCCGTCTTTATAGGATAGACCTATTTATTCAGTCAATATATATCAGTACCAGACCCTTACCTTATCAGGTTGAGGCCCGACCCTTGGGGTTTCTGACCTTGATGCCATAGTTTGGAGGGGGCTGAGCAGTGGGTTGGAAAGAAAGAGTTGTATAAAGAGAGGAATCGAGATAAAGTGCACTTTCCCTTGATGTCAGTCTATTCCAACCACCTTATGACAATAAGTGATTTTTTTACGAGCCTTGGCCCTATGCCTTTTGGCCAGCTCGTCTGGACTAGGCTTTGACCGGTCTGCCCCCCCCCCCTCTTGCAAGGATTTGGCGCCTCTACTTGATGCTTTACGCCCACGCTTCGTTCAGGCAGCGCTACTCGGATATGTCTTGTCAATCACCAAAGCAGTGCTACTTCCAGGAGGCCAAGCTCGGGAACCTTCCCTTTAGTGAAAGGCTTTATCTAGAGAAAGAGGGGGGGCGGCTTGCCATCCGACCCGCTTCCCCCTTCGGATTGATTCCTGTGGAGTGAATCGATTTGCTTCACACTTGATAGAAGCACTAGTCTCGCACGGCTGCATGTCTGCTTGTCTGTGTTGTCTGCTGTGCTCTTAGCTTCTTTATACTGATGAAGGGAACTCCCTTAGGTCTGTCCCCCTCCTCCCGGATCGACGGTCGAGCATATTTCAACACCTTTCCCTCGCCCACTCAAGTTCATTACCAACCCTGTTCCCCACATCTGATTGATCGAGTTGACTCCTCACATCTGATCTCGCTTCCAATTCGATGATCGGAAAATGAAGATGTTCTATGCCCCGTCCACTCCTTGAGGCTGCCCAGACTACATAATGGACTTGGTGGCCCGATTGCAACCTCATGGTACTAAGCCCGAGCCCTGGCCGATCCAATTAGCGGAAATATTAGTGCCGAAAAGATTCTGATCAAAGTCATTCAGCGCGTCAAGTTGACACTATAGCTACAGGCTGAAGGTCATTCTTTCTCATTCAATGGCCTCACCATTATCATTCACAAATTCGACATCCAGTATTTCACCCGCAGGTTATACTGTCAAGCAAGGAAGGCGACCTCATGGCTGCTAATTCGCGTGAAGAAAATCTAGCTTTTCTTTTATTTCTAGTTTCATCGGATCATTCATAGATAACATGCTCAACGGCGTACGGCTGACGACAACGCAAGGTCGTGTACCGAAAAGCTGCCACCCGCCTGAATTTGACGGACGTCGCGATGATAGCTACGAAATGCGTTGAGCCTATGTCCTTCCGGGACAGTGTAGAGCGAACTGACCCCATTCTTCCCAAATCTTTTTAGACAAGGTCAAAGTGAATCTACTTCAAAAATGCCGATGTTGGTTTTCCAACCCACCCAAGCACTCGACTCAACGAGAATATAGCCTCATAGCTGGCACGGCGAAGCATATCGTCCCCTATCTTTATTGCACCCCGGGCACCCAATCGATCCTTCCCCGAACCATCGACTATCATAATTATACCGAGAGTTCTACCCAGATATAGATGCGTCACACAAGTCACTCTCTCCCAATCCGCCCCGTTCCCGAGTCGCTACGCTCCTCTCCTTGATCAACTTCTGTATTATAAAAAGCACCGCCAATATATATCAGTACCAGTCACTGAAGCCGTAGTGAAAGCGATGCGTTCTGTAAGGGCTTTCATTCGCGAGCGAACCGTACCCACCAACTGAGCCAAGGTTATAGGTCGACAAACCGTCCTTTTTGATTTGACGCCACACAGATTTCGACTCTGGTACTGATATATATTGAAGGTTTGGGACCCTCCTTTATTTGTTTTTTTTAACTCTCGTTAAAACGCTTTATAGAACCCTGGCCAGAAGACTCACCAGGTCATTCCTTTAAGGACGTGAATAGAGTCAGGCCTTTACTGATCTTATATCTCTATGGAACTTTTTTATTTTCTTTTATTGTTGATTATCTATTTCTTATTTTTAGTATGGGTCTACAACTATTTATTTCAATTAAAAAGCAAGGGATAATTCAATACTCTTCTAATAGTGTCCACGGAACACCTATTTGATCCATCCTTAAAAGGGCTCGGGCCTCTGTTCAAGGAGTGATTTTGTTGGGCTCTTTTAGTGTCAGTACTCACTCTATATAGAGCAGTTTTCCTAATAAATACATTCCATTCAGACGATTCGGTGGCCGAGTTGGTCTGACTCAGGAAGCTCCCTCCAGAGCCTGGTACTGATATATATTGGTTGTAAGTCAATTTCAAGTCTGTCTTTCCGCTAGAAAGCTCACTAAACGCTTTTGATTTAGCAAAGAAAGACAAGCTACGGACCCCCTCTCTAAGTAAAGGTAAAGTCTCTCCTTCAGCTAGTCACCTAAAATGTCAGTAAGGAACGGTACTGATATATATTGGAAGCAAAAAAGGGTCAAACGCGGTAGTATTTGCTTTATCCTGTGAAAGAAGTCTACTATCTAGATTATACTGACATAGACGAGAAAGTGGGAGTTCGGACTTGGCGAACGAGCTCTTGCCGCGGGAGAGGAAAGCGGGGCAGGCAAAATCGTCATTCTGGTGGTTGATAGTGGAGCAAAGGCTGGATAAAACATGGATAGGCATGCCTTATCATCCAAAAGGATGTAGAAAGAGGAAGGGCTCACGGGGTCGATCTCACATCTCATAGAGAGGAGGAATACCAGGGATGATAAGGGATAACTAACTCTACAGCTCATAGGAATGGGTTCCACATTACTCAAGTTTTATCATAACTTTATTTAAGAGAGAAGTCCATGTGCCAATCATATATAGATCCTCAAAGAATTTCCAAAATCACAGGCTTAGACACCGCATGGTTAGTCAGACCCTATAATCCAACGTCGCATCCTTGATTCTCCTTCTGTTTACATCCCAAAATCCAAGCTGACCCCCAAGGCAACTCACACTATGATAATGAGGATCAACACCTCATCAATGGTAAATCCAACAAAATATCTAATTCAAAATTGAAAATCCACTTCCCATGGAAGCTCAAGGCTCGGGATGAAAGAGAGATAATTAGACTCCCTACAATCACCTCCCTACTTCCAATAACAAATTGTAACACGATCTTACCATGACACCCAAATAGCAAGGGGGTTAAACATAAACTTAGGCTCCCGCAGCTGAACCTAACCCAACTAGATACCATTTTATAACGAATCAACCTAAGCCGCCCCTCCATTGGACTACTGAGTCGGCGCGCCACAATGCTCAAAAGGCATTTCTGATCCCCACGAGCCAGCAACTAGTGCTAGGGAATCAACGATGAATACATTTGGGAACGATTGCGCCCTAAATAAATAAAATAAACAGTGGAAGTTATAAATGAAATGCTTTGATGACTTGTTTATACATCCATGCCAATGAGGAAGAAGATTTTAATATAATATAAATGAAGAATAACAACAGCATCACAAAAATAAGCTCTCGGCTCGCCTTCATCTCCCTCACACACAACATCCTTCCAAATCCACTTCTTATCTCCCCACATGCTTTTCACCCCAATTAACGTAAAGAAAGAAGTAAATCAGGGGTCCCTATTTGGCCCATAAAAAAGAATATAGATAAGCATCACAAGCCACTCACCACCACGTGATCTCATATGTCACACCAACTAAAACCCAAATTAATGCACAACACATGGGCAATAAAGAACTAAAAAGGAACCTGCAACTGAAAAATATATATAGCCTTGATCACAAAAGAACCTAGTAGACCACCGCCCTCCTTTCCACATTCCTTTATCATTAAATTTTAAAACCATTTTAAGCTTGATTGAACATACACAAGAGTAATATTTTCCATAATCCATTAAATTAATGAGTAAAACACATCAAAGCTGGGTAAAATCCCTTTCTTTGTTCTTATTAAATGGAAACAGTCACTTTAAAAACATTTACTCAACCTAAGATGATTTTACATGAGATATATTCATTTAATTCTTCTTGAATCACTTATGATCAGTTTAAAGAAAACATGGCATGATATATTATTTCACAATATTACAATAAAACAGGCTTTTTAAAACATTCCCGTGGCAAGTATAAATCAGGCATATCAAACAAGTATGGAAAAGATTTTTTATCAGATATGGATAAATTATTTGATAAACATTGGAATGAATTAACATTTTTTAAATCATTCCACCATGGTTACAAGTCCTGGGGTTGATCATATGAAGTCTCAAGGATCCTCACTCTCTCAGGGAAACTCGTCTCAAGGTGTGCACACTTCCTTAATGTTCGGGCCTAGGGAAAGAAATATTTGTCCACCCCAACTCGTAATGTTCATACCGCAATCAATGTTTAGTTAATATTGTCATCGTCAATCCATTTCTAGGTAGCCACAAACCATCCCAAGGTGTTTGTCTTCGATTACCCACCTAACTACCTAAGCTCCCATGTACTTCAATAAAAGCAATCAAGGGGAGAATCATTCAATTTAAAATAGTTTCGTCAATCATCATTCAAATAGCCCCAAATCAAAGTCTCACACGCTATATCATTTAATAACTAAAATCAATGGTTTTCATCAAACGCATACCATTTGAAATCATACATTTTAAATCAAAATCATTTTTCATAAATAAATACTTTATTTCAAAGACATTTCGAAAGAGGATTTCATCACACACCATTTCATTTGATAACATTTGTCAAGTCACAAATAATGCTTTCAACACCAGATGCATAAAAAAAACAAAGTGCATTGAAATCATATTTTCATTGCCAAACGAAGGGAAAGATCCATTTTATATAGAAAGACAAGATAGTTTCATATCATCAAAATCAGAAATCATGCCATATAAGATTAGGAAACCATTTATGGAATTAGGGAGCATGGAAAGTTTGTTCAAAATGAATTTAAATGAAGTCACCTACATTCACATGGAACCTCCAAAGGCCCAAAACACCATTCATCACATCATCCCATTACTCAAACGGGGCCAAAACATTTTAAAACAGCTGAATTTTTTTTAAAACGAAACTTTATGAAATTTATCAAGGCTTTGCGTTTCATGATTCACTTTAAATGCCATGTAAAACCTTCATGAAGTAATTTTAAACCCCAAAACATTCATATAAATCCGAAATATAAATTCAAAGATCCATTTGGGAAATTTTACAAGCAATTAGTATGCACAATAAAGAAAACCATCTTTTATACCATTCTTTAAAATATGTAAAACCATCACATCCCAAGAAAACCATATAAAAACCACATATTATCCTGTTGGGAGTGATTTTATTTTGAATCTGAAGTATCTAGAAATTGGTTGAACGAATCTTCGAAGATATGAGATATTTTTCCCACGATATTAGCGCTAGATATGACGTGATTTTTGAATTTGAAACAGAGATTCTATTTGCTTATAAAAGGCTGCAGAGGGGAAGCCTAGGATCTCAACGGACGGAGAGGAGAGAACGTCGTACTGTGACGGGACCATCAAAGAGGGTTTCTTCTTCTCCCCAAGGCAGTGCAAGCGGTGATTAGTGCTGTGCGGTGTGCTGTGTGGGTGCGAAACATAGAAGGGTAGTGGCTACCTAGTGGCACCGAGAGGAAGTCGGCAACTACAAGCAAGTGAAGGGAGACCTGCAATTACTGCGCCAAGAAGCGGACGTGTGGAGTTGTGTGGAGTTGTGTGGTATTGTGAGGTTTTTTGTAATTTTGATTTGATAATAAAATTACAAATCCTCTGGTGGAGTAGGCTTTCGCCGAACCACGGTAATTCGTTGGTGTTCTTTGCTTTATTTCGCTGCATCTGCAATCTCCGTCCGAACATATCCTTGGAAATCTCATAATATAATAAATACTATCATTTGATAATTTAATCCATGGAATAAAACACCATGATATCAATAATTCTAAATATCAAAGGTTAGGGCATGGGAATCCTACCTCGAATCGTCGGCGTATGGTCCATGATATTCTATTAGGAAATAACAGAAATTGAAAAAGACATCACACACCCCAGAAGAAAATGGATCAGAAAATCATATCAAACCGGCACCATTGGGGTTCGGCTGAGAGAGGGCGCACGGCTGGGGAAGAATAAACTGAGATAAGATGAAAATAAGAGGAAGGAGGAGACCCTACCTCGGTAATCTGATCCCATATCGCATGGAACCCAAGAATAATCATCACGGGAAGAGGTGGAATCGTGAAGGGGAGACATGACTGAGAAGAGCTTCTCACATGGGGCTAGGCCCTGGGTCGTGACGCGTGGGGGGGAAGGGGGATCTGGAGGAGAGTGGGCGCACGACCAAGGGGGAGCACACGGCTGGGGCTCGCGCGACACGTCAAGAAGGGGTTTTAGGTATTTTATTATCATTATTATTTATTTAATTATTTAGTTTAATTATGTTCGTTCGCATTTACGAAAACCCTAAAAAAATATTGTTGTGAAATTCGTCGATTGAAGGTGAAGTGAAGGGAAATTGTATGACGACGTCGATTGCTCGGGATGATGATGGCGAAGTAAAACGTATCAATCACAATAGAACAATAAAGAAAGAACACAAATATATGGCCTCAGAAAATTACACACATTTCCATTATCATGCCACCGTATTTATATATTACAAAAGGGTTGATCAAACGGACAAAATTAAATTCAATCTAACGATGGGAATACAAAAGATTTAGCCATATGAAGAGACTTGATGGGTAATGAATAGACCTCATTCATTATGATTTATGACATTCACACAATTAATGATAATTCATAACGCTCCTCCTTGGATGTCATAATCCCATGGAATCTAATGTAAATTTTCATTTTAAAAAAAACTCTGTGGGAAAAACAAGTGAAGCCAGATTAAAATGATTTCATGCTATACTGCCTCATTAAAACCCTTATCAGAAAACTCAGTGGGAAAAATTGATTAAGAGAAAAAGAGTACAGCGTTCCCAACTCCCCCTCATAAAATCACAATAGACTTTTCAGTCTTCGCATTCAAATTTTATAAATCAATTTCTCAAATGTTGAAGTTGGCAATGCCTTTGTGAACAAATCTGCGAGATTGTCACAAGTCCTTATTTACTGGACATCAATCTCACCATTCTTTTGAAGGTTATGGGTGAAAAAGAATTTTGGTGAGATATGCTTTGTTCTGTCACCTTTAATAAACTCACCTTTCAACTGTGCTATGCAAGCAGTATTATCTTCATATAATATGGTGGGAATATTATTATTCATATCTAATCCACAGTAATTTCGAATATGATTAATCACTGATCTCAACCAAACACATTCTCGAATTGCTTCATGAATAGCAATCAACTCAGCATGGTTGGAAGAAGTCACGGTAATGGTTTGTTTTGTAGAACGCCAAGAAATTGCAGTTCCACCATATGTAAATACATATCCTGTTTGAGATCTTGTTTTGTGTGGATCAGACAAGTATCCAGCATCAGCATAACCAACCAACTTTGGTTCTTAGGATTTGGAATAAATTAACCCCTGATCTTTTGACCCTTGAAGGTATCTTAATACATGTTTGATACCATTCCAATGTCGGTGAGTAGGAGAATAACTATACCTTGCTAATAAATTCACAGAAAATGATATATCAGGTCTTGTATTATTTGCAAGGTACATCAGTGCTCTTATAGTACTCAAATATGGTACTTCAGGACCAACTAGTTCTTCATCATCCACTCGTGGTTTAAAAGAATCATTATCACGATCAAGAGATCGCACAACCATTGGTGTACTCAATGGATGCGATTCATTCATGTCAAATCTCTGTAGGACTTTAGCAGTATAACGTGATTGATGAACAAAAATTTCATTCTTAAGATGCTCAATTTGTAATCCAAGGCAGAACTTTGTCTTTCCAAAGTCTTTCGTTTCAAATTATCTCTTCAGATATTCCACTGCCTTGAAAAGTTCATCATTAGTCCCAATTATATTTAAATCATCAACGTATACTGCAATGATCACAAATTCAGATCCAATCTTCTCAATGAAGACACACAGACAAATTGGATCATTTTTATAACCTTCCTTTATCAAATATTTACTTAGACAGTTATACCACATATGCTCCGACTGCTTTAATCTATATAATGATTTATTCAGCTTAACTGAATAAAGATCTCAAGATCCAGGATATTCTGTCGGCAATTTGAATCCTTCAGGGATTTTCATGTAAACATCATTATCAATATCACCATAAAGATATGCAATCACTACATCCATCAGGCGTAATTCAAGTTTCTCATGTACAACAAACGTCATGAGGTACAGAAATATTATTACATCCATTACAGGAGAGTATGTTTCATCATAATCAATCCCGGGTTTTTGTGAGAAGCCTTGAGCAACCAGTCATACTTTATATCTCACGACTTCATTATTTTCATTTCTTTTTCTCACAAATACCTATTTGTATCCAATGAGCTTAATCCCTTCAAGGGTTTTCATGATCGACCCAAAAACCTCACGTTTAGTAAGTGAGTCTAGCTCAGATTGGATTGTAACTTTCCATTGATCCCAATCTGACTTTCACGACATTCATTAACCATTTTAGGTTCTTGATCCTCATCCATAATTTCAAGGGCTACATTGTATGAAAATGTGTTATCAATAATGGTCTCCACTTGATTCCAACATCTTCCAGTGTTGGTGAAATTTATTGAAATTTCCTCTTGATCACGTTCATGTACTTCTCGTACATTTACATCATCTTCAAATTCATTCATATCTTCAACCAACATAGGTTGTTTCCCCTTTCTTTGATGGGGATTTGTATCTTTTGAACCAAGTGGTCTCCCACGCTTCAGGCGTGGGTTGGAAGCATTATTGGTAATACCATCAAATTTTCCTTCCGGGATATCGATTCTTACTGGTGCATTCACAACAGGTATATATGATTTTGTAACCCGTTTTGAATCATTGAATGCATCAGGCGATTGATTTGCTAAATTTTGCAAATTAATGATCTTTTGAACTTCAAGTTCACTCATATTTGTACGAGGATCAAGATTTAATAATGAAGCCGCTTTCCATGATATTTCTTTTGAAGTCGATTGACTATGAGCGTTGGAAATAATTTTTCATCAAAATGACAATCAGAAAATCTTGTTGTGAATACATCTCCTGTCATAATCTCAAGATATTTACTGATCAAGGGAGATTCAAAACCAACATATATCCCCAATCTCCTTTGGGGTCCCATTTTTGTTCATTTTGGGGGTACTATAGGCACATATACAGCATAACCAAATATCCTTAAGCGTGAAATATTTGGTTCAAGACCACAAAATAATTGCAAAGGAGAATAATCATGATAGCTTGATGGCCTTATTTGAAGTAGTGTTTCTGCATGCAAAATTGCATGTCCCCATGCTGAAATGGGAAATTTAGTTTTCATAAGTAATGGTCTAGCGATAAGTTGTAATCTCTTTATAAATGATTCAGCTAGACCATTTTGTGTATGAACATGAGCTACAGGATGTTCAACACTTATTCCCAATGACATGAAATAATTATTAAAAGCATGTGATGAATATTCACCAGCATTATCAACCCTAATATGCTTGATTGAATAATCAGGGAATTGTGCCCTTAACCTTATTATTTGGGCAAGTAATTTCGCAAACGTCTGGTTGCGAGTGGACAATAAACACACATGGGACCATCGAGTTGACGCATCAATCATGATCATGAAATATCTGAATGGTCCACATGGTGGATGAATTGGTCCACATATATCACCATGAATTCGGTCCATGAATATTGGGGATTTGGTCCTGATCTTTGATGGTGGCGGTCTTATGATTAATTTGCCTTGAGAACAAGCAGCACATGAGAAATCATGGGGAGTAAGAACCCTTTTATCAACCAATAAATGACCATGAGTACATTTAATTATTTTCCTCATCATTATTGATCTAGGATGACCCAAATGGTCATGACAAACAATAAATGCACCATGGTTGGTAAACTTCAGGTTTACCTTGTTTGATTCAATTGTAAAAATATTGACAAAGTACAATCCGGACAGAAGTCTCAAAAGCTTCTCTTGAATCAATTTATGCTCATTTTTAATGCTTGTTATGTAGAGGTATTCAACACCTCCTTCATACATTGTCTCGATGTGATATCCATTATTACGAATATCTTTAAAACTTAGAAAATTGCGTCGAGACTTGGGAGAAAACAAAGCAGTGTTTATCATAATATGGGCACCACCAGGTAGGCATATTTGTTCTCTTCTAGAGCCTTCGATTAATTGCGCACTACCGATTAAAGTATGGACATGAGCACTACCCATTTTAATGGTGATAAAATATTTATCATGTTTAAGAATTGTGTGCATCATTGCGCTGTCGATGAGACAAATATCTTAATCATGGAAATTATTCCCAACATACCGATTTATATCATCCATTTATTTTTACTTCGCAGAGCAGTCGTGTTGATAACGTGTTGTGGAATTCGTCGATTGAAGGCAAAGTGAAGCGAAAGTGTATAGTGACATCGATTGAAGGCGAAGCGATGCGAAAGTGTATGACGATGTCGATTGCTCGGGATGATGATGGAAAAGTAAAACGTATCAATCACAATAGAACAAGAAATAAAGAACACAAGTATATGGCCTCACAAAATCACACACATTTCCATTATCATGCCACCATATTTATAGATTATAAAAGGGTTGATCCAACAGACAAAATTAATTTCAATCTTACGGTGGGAATACAAAATGTTTGGCCATATGAAGAGACTTGATGGGTAATGAATAGACCTCATTCATTATGATTTATGACATCTATACAATTAATGATAATTCATAACAAAGATTAATATTAATAAACCAACAAAAATATTAAAACATCCCACCTAAAATTTCCTAGATTTTAAATTACCCAAAAATATTATTTAATAAATAAAATAGAAATGGTCTGAAATGTTGCAGTCTTTCATGGATATATTCATGAAAATATTGGACACCCATACTAAAGCCTCTATAAAGATGCATTGAAAACGAATTATTTTATATCTCGTGGTCAACTATATCCTAACCAAATCAAGGTTCACTCTCAAAATCTACGGTAAAATATGGTAATAGTATAATAAATAAAGTATAAAATTAATCTACCTCACCATTAGATATCCACTAATGTAGTCACTATCTTGTCCCAATGGAATATGTCCAAGAGGTGGAATCATGAAGGGGAGGCATGACAGAGAAGAGCTTCTCAGATGGGGCTCGACCTTGGGTTGTGATGTGTGGGGGGGAAGGGGGGTCTAGAGGAGAGTGGGCGCATGATCAAGGGGGAGAACACGGCTGGGGCTTGCGCGACATGTCAAGGAGGGGTTTTAGGTATTTTATTATCATTATTATTTATTTAATTATTTCATTTAATTACGTTCACTTGCATTTATGAAAACCCTAAAAAGAAAAAGATTAACATTAATAAACCAACAAAAAGCTTAAAACATCCCACCTGAAAATTCCTAGATTTTAAATTACCCAAAAATATTATTTAATAAATGAAATAGAAATGGTATGAAATGTTGCATTCTTTTATGGATATATTCATGAAAATATTGGACACACATACTAAATCCTCTATGAAGAAGCATTGGAAATGACTTATTTTATATCTTGTGGTCAACTATATCCTAACCAAATCAAGGTTCACTCTCAAAATCTATGGTAAAATATGGTAATAGTATAATAAATAAAGTATAACATTAATCTACCTCACCATTAGATCATCTTGTCCCAATGGAATATGTCCAAGAGCTCCAACCCCATTCATATACACATAAACACAACCTAATATCATATCATTGACATAATCATATTACCACAACCAAATAACATATAACATAACAAAACCATAATAATATCATTGCATCATCATCACATCACTATTAAAATTGTACCTTGCCACACAACAACACTATGTTTCAAAGAAAGAGGTTGAGGGGAGGGGGTGAAATTTGCTATCAACATCACCCACATCAAATATATTATGGATTTTCCTAGAACCCAACACCATATATTATCATTGGTTATTTTCTTCTCTTTGGTGGTGGTGCATAAGAATTAACAAAATACATAGTAGATATATAATATCACAAAATCCTATAGTATTGCCGACATCCAATCTAGTAGCTCTATAATCACTATCCATTTTCAAAAAATCACCACAACATAAAAACTTTAGCAAACACCACCTATAAGATCACAACAAATACAATATCACAACCTTAAAAACTAAACCATTATACACCATCATTATATATCATATTTTTTTCAAAATCAATGTTGATTAGTTGTGCACAAAATTTATTTATTATCAACATTTATTTCAAAAAAACAATCATTTTTCTAATATATATATCGATCATTATGTATCATTAGCATCCCATTAGTTCAGAAGGTTTAATGCTTCATTATTTAGAAACAAACCATTCTCATTTATGCCTTTTTTGATTCATTGTGATTTATACAAATAGATATCAATGTCATTATTTTTTTATGTGTGTGTGTGTGTGTGTGTATCCAAATAAACTATATATCACTAACTACATCAACTAGAGTTACCACCGGACCAATAATAAAATAAAACATATAATATCAACTCATTTATAATTATTAAAAATAACAAAATATCAACCTCCTAATCTTATATAATAATAAAATCAATAGAATAACACAACAATGGAAGAATATGATAATCCAATTTCATTTACCATTTATTAAGTTACCAACTCTTTAATATCATAAAAATATCAAGATAAAAATTCCACATATCCACTTCAATATGTAATTACTATATTTAAATAATTTCATCAATTCAAACATAATGGAATAAGTAAACAATAACATGAATTATTTTATCATGAATAGAAAATAAATAATGTAACAACATAATAATGTCAAGGAAATAATTTATAATAAAATACGACCCACTCCCTAATTCCAAGTACAATTCAACTACTATTATTTTTAAATTAGGCCAATATGATATCCTAACCCAATGAAGACTAGTGAAATATATTCTAAAATTAAAAAATAAATAATAATATATAATATTTACCAACCACCTTAAATAAATATCATACAACATGTAAAACATTTGAGAATCAAACCGAGATGAAATGTAAATAACAACAATTACTCGATACACTATAAAGCTTTATCCTCTAAGAAACCCTTTACAAAAAAACCATTCACCAAACATGACCATGACCCCTTTAAATAAGATGAAAAATAAAAGATAATATTATGGAGGATATTTGGAAACTTTGATTAAATGTATTGGTTTCATGAATTTCTATAGTTTAGGGACCACTAAAGGGTATCCAAAGGCAACAAAACTATTAATTAAGGGTAGCTAGGGTGGTATATGAATAAAAATAATGAAATAGAGGGGATAAATTAATTAAATTTTAATAATACTATGTATAACCATATATGATATGGTGATATATTGATCATGTGGTGGTTGAGATCGAACATAGGATATATAAAATCCTCAGAAAAACCTTTCCCCAAACCATAAATGTAACGACCCGAGTCCGGAGCCACATAACTGGTGCCCCATACCCGGTTCACCACATGACCTCAAGCGCGTTTCCCCGAATGCCAGAGGCTACCGACTAGTAGCGAGGGCCTTGGTGAGTCAGTGGGGAAACTATTCCCTCATTTGGTAATGTATGCAGTGGAATGATAAGCATAAAAAATAGCGGAAGCAGTAAATATCATGCAACAACTGAACTGAAAGTCAAAGCAATATCTGATATAATAATGATGCAGAATGGTACATGTATCTATGGAAAGCAGTAAGTAAAACAACGTGCTGAAATACAACTGAAACCAAAGTACTAAATGTAAACAGAAACTCCAGCAGCATCGCGGGCCAAGGCCCGGTCCCATGCTCTCCAACTCCGACTAGCAATCAAGTACCCGAGGTAGAAGGTCCACAATCCCTACCTACACCTGCAACCATATAATCTGTTTGGGCCGAAAAGCAGGACCCAAACAGGGTGTGAGACTAATCCCAGTAGGCAACCACCACAAGATTTGTGCCCTACTGTCAGTGAGTGATATAGAAAAAGTAAAGGTAAATAAATGCAGTAAACAATTCTACCAATTACCATTCACATTCATTTAATTACACAACCATGGAAAACCAGCAAAGTTTTCTATTCCATGGTAAGCAAGTAACACAGTAGGTATCTAAAAAGACTACCTAAACACAAGCAGTACAAAACCCAAGCTTGTTCTTTGGCTTGGTGGACTCGTCACAACCAACCATCAAAATTCACAATGACTCTCTAGGTGGATTAAACTAGTAGACCCCTATAGTCCAGTAATCAAACAAGGCACATACACTCTGGGAAGCTCTCACATCAATTCCCCTATGGTCTTGAAACGATAGCTACAGACTCTTTGAGGAAGAACTTACGTCTAATTCCTCTTGTGGTCTCGATGCGTGGGTAACTAAGAACACTCTTGGGAAGCACAAAGTCCTATTACCGTAGGTCCTTCGTACGAAACTAAAACCAACAGACCCTCTAGGGAAGCACTTAATCATCTATTCCCTCTTTGATCTCCCGCACCAGGTTCTCACAGCCCTGAGCAGTCCAGTCGTGCGTAATCGACTGTTAGTAGCCCTAAGTAAGTTAAAAAACTACTTGGATAATAGCTACCATACTATAAAAGCATTTAAACAGCAGGCAAAACATGAAATCAGTGATAACAAGTAAACTAACAATTGCAATAGGGTTGCCTCACAGGCAACAGTTCCAAACGTTGATAAACAACCGAACAAGGGAGGAAAACACCCATGGGGTGATCCTAAAACATGAAAACAAGCATAAATTAACAACAATTCATCATAATCTAACAAGAAATCTAGGGAAGATAAACAATAGGATCAAAATCCTAAACTCGGGATACCCGATACATGGGTATTTGGCACTTTTGCAACCAAAACTCAAAGAACTTCAACGTAGGGCAACAAACCACCTACCTCGATCCTCGGAGATCGATATACTTGAACCTCGGCCCGTGAACCGGCCTAGAACGGAGTAGATATTCAAAAATGTCTAAAACGTTCAACCTCAGATAACTTACATGAGAGGAAGAATCGGGAAATGAGGCTAAAGAAGAACCAAGAACTCACCGCTGCGATTCTTCTGCAACTGACGGAGTTTGATTCGGACAACTGGTGACGGATCGGTGGCTTGGAGAAGAATCGGCCTTCTTGGACATTTTGGATGGGATTAGGTGGAGAAGAAGATGTTTACGGTCATTAGGCGCGACCCTGGGTCGATTAATGAAATAAAAAAAGTACACGGTGTGTACTCTTAAAGTACGCGGCGTGTAGTGGGTTTTTCTGTACTCCGCCAAAATCGGCCTCCATGTCACCCCTACACACCGTGTGTGTGGCCCGGTCTCGGTCAACACACGGCTTCGAGTGGCCGAGGAGTACATGGCGTGTACTCAAAAAGTACACGGTGTGTGCTCTGAAAATTTCCAGATTCTTTATTTTTCCTTAAAAAGCCCATAAAAGAGATCTGTACTTGAAACCGAAGCTCCGGGTTCTTAAAAACTTCCCCCCTTAAAGAAATTCATCCCTAAATTTCCCTAGAAAGGCATATAATGAGAAACCTCAAACAAATCTGGCCACTATGATCGCATATCAGCCTCCCTCTCCCAAGTCTCGTCCTGTATACGGTCGTGCTGCCATAACATCCGTACCAGAGGAACAGACCGGCCACAAAGTACTTTTGCACTATGATCAACAATCCTGATAGGATGCTCCTTGAAAGATGCATCCTGATCCAACTCAACCTCCTCGGGTTGAAAAACATGAGATGGGTCTGAGAAATACCGTCGAAGCTGAGAAATATGAAAGACGTCGTGCATAGCCTGGTACCTCTAAGGTAACTGCAACCTGTAAGCAACCATCCCGACTCTCTCCAGAACCTCAAATGGCCCGACGTATCTCGGTGAAAGCTTACCCTGTCTCCGAATCCTCTTGTGTCCCAACCTCAGTGCGACATGTAGGAAAACCTGATCCCCGACCTTGAACTCCAGAGGTCGTCTCCGCTGATCAGCATAAGACTTCTGTCGAGACTGTGCTGTCGCCATCCTCTTCCGAATCAACTCTATCTGTTCTGAGGTCTCCTGAACAAGACGAGGTCCCAACAAAGCTTCCTCTCCTGCCTCTAGCCAGCATAAAGGTGATTGGCATGGCCTACCGTACAAAGCCTCGTAAGGTTCCATCTGAATAGTCACCTGAAAACTATTGTTGTAGGCGAACTCCACCAGAGGAATATGCTTCTCCCAAGAACTGCCAAAGTATAGAATGCAAGCTCGGAGCATATCCTCAAGCACCTGGATTGTACGCTCGGACTGGCCATCAGTCTGGGGATGGTATGTTGTACTCAAAAGTAACTGTGTACCCAACGCCCTCTATAGCCCTTTCCAGAAGTGCGAAGTAAAACGCGCATCCCTGTTTGAAACAATGGAGTGTGGAACTCCATGCAGACGTAAAATCTCTCGGATGTACAACCATCCCATCTCATCAACACTGAAGGTCTCCTTGATCGGCAAGAAGTGCGCAACCTTCGTGAGCCTGTCCACTACAACCCAAACCACATCATTCCCTCGAGGCGATCTCGGTAAACCTGTCACGAAGTCCATCGCGACATCATTCCATTTCCACTCAGGAATGGGTAACTGCTGTAAAATCCATGTTGGTCGCTGATGCTCTGCCTTCACCTGCTAACAGGTGGAACACCGCATAACAAAACCAACCACATCTTTCTTCATACCTGGCCACCAATACTGATGGTGCAAGTCTCAGTACATTTTGGTGAAACCAGGATGAACTTCCCAAGATGAAGCGTGGAACTCCCACATCAGCTCCTCCCGTATGTTCGCTGAAACCCATACACGACCATGAAAACATAGCACCTCATCATCGCCCACTGTCCACCCTGGAGTAGGGTCTCCATCTGACACACCCTCCCATAGGACTAGGCCTTCAGGGTCTGATAACTGCCTCATTCAAACTCGATCAAAAAGGGTAGAGGTAATAGCTACAGAAGAAAGAACCGTCTAACCCTATCTATCGTGCACCTCCAGATGCATCTCAGAGAACAGAGCCATGAGCTGCCACTCACTATTGGCCTCTTGAACTGCCTACAACTGAGTTCTCTTTCTCAGTGCGTTTGCCACAGTATTGCCTTTCCCAGGCGTATAAGTAAGCTCGAAGTCGAAATATTGTAGGTACTCGACCCACTTCCGTTGTCTCATATTAAAGTCACACTGCGTGAAGATGTATTTGAGGCTCTTGTGGTCAGTATATACCATGAAATACTCTCCCATGAGATAGTGCCTCCAACTACACAAAGCATGAACAAAAGTAGCCAACTCCAGGTCGTGCGTAAGATAGTTCTTCTCATGTGGCCTCAACTTCCGAGATCCGTACGCGACAACACGATCTTCCTGCATAAGCACTGCTCCAAGCCCGATGCCAGATGCATCACAGAAAACTGTATAACTCTTGCCTAACTCTGGAAAAACTAGAATCGGTGCTGAAGTCAATATCCCCTTCAGCTCCTGGAAGGCTAAGTCACAGGCTTCTGACCAAAAAAACTTCACCCCCTTCTTAGTCAAGCCCATAAACGGTGCTGCTAAGCGTGAGAAGTCCTGTATAAACCGCCTGTAGTAACCAGCCATCCCCAAGAAGCTCCGTACCTCAAAGACGTTCTTCAGCTGCTCCCAGGTAACTACTGCTCTCACCTTCTTTAGGTCTACTGATACTCCTGTCTCTGAGATGACATGACCCAGGAAGTGAATCTCATCCATCCAAAAGTGGCACTTTGAGAGTTTGGCATAAAACCGATGCTCCCTCAGTGTACTCAAAATGATCTCAAGATGGGTTTCATGGTCATGTTGAGTGTGAGAGTACACCAAGATATCGTCCACGAAGATCACGACGAAGGAATCCAAGTAAGGATGGAACACTCGGTTCATCAGTTCCATGAAAACTGATGGCGCGTTCGTAAGGCCGAACGGCATAACCGTATACTCGTAGAGTCCATACCTGCTCCTGAAGGATGTTAGAGGTATATTTGAAGGCCTAACGCGTAGCTGATGATAACCGGACCTCAAATCGATCTTCGAGAACACCTGAGCTCCTCAAAGCTGATCGAAGAGATCTTCAATCCTCGGCAAGGGATATCGGTTCTTAACCGTCAACTGGTTCAACTTCTGATAATCCACACAAAGCCTAAGGGTACCGTTTTCCTTCTTCGCGAACAGGACAAGAGAACCCCAAGGAGAAGTACTGGGTCGGATGAAACCCTTTGTCTGTAACTCCTCCAACTGCTTCTTGAGCTCCTGAAACTCAGGTGTAGCCATCCTATAAGGAGGAATGGACACCGGTGCTGCTCCTGGCATGAGCTCAATCAAGAATTCTACCTCACGCTTCGGAGGTAAACCTGAAAAGTCTTCTGGAAAGACATCTGGAAAGCGATCAACCACTGGAGGAAAATATAACTGTGAAGTCCCCTGGTCATCTAGATAAAGACTAGAAATCTGGTCCGTATCTCCTCCTAGCCCATGATGCTCGAGTCTGGCTCGACACGCCTGAACATCACACTCGCCCTTATGAAGGAAAGATTCACCCTCTGGTGATACAAAACCCACCTTGCGGTGATAGCAATCGACGACTGCCTGGAAGGGAACCAACCATTACATACCGAGAATGACGTTATAACCCGTCATCTCCAGGACATAGAGGTCCCATAGGAAACGATACCCTGAAACCTCGAGAGGGCACTCCTTGCACTGACGTATTCTAGATGTCCTTGTTCCCAAGGGCGTGTCGAGAGTTAACATGTCAGCAGATGAAAAGACACAAAGCTCCAGACTTTCCATGACAGCAACATAGATAAAGCTATGTGAAGCACCAGTATCGAAAAGGGATGAAGATAAAATTGAGGCTACTAAGATCGTACCTCGAACTATGGAAGGTCCAGGATCCTGCTCTCGATGGATCTGCCTTACTGCAAACGTCTAGCCAGTACCACGACCCTGTGTAGCAGCCTGATATCCCTAAGCTGATCCCCCTTGAGCCTGACTACCATGTCCACGACCTCTACCTTGTCCTGCCCGACCTGAAGAACTCCAACCCCCAGTCTGCTGCGGGACTGGTAATCCTGAACCTGAACGAGGGGTAGAAATAGATCCTCCTTCACTAGCCGCTGGAAGAAGAACCCTGCAAAAACATTGTAGATGACCCATATTGCCGCAATCTTGGGACTCCACTGGATCTCTCGGGCACTGAGGCTTCTTATTCCCACTCTTTCTGCACTGATATCACACCACCAGGTTTCCAGAATAAAGATCCCGTCTACCAGAAGATATACCTCGCTTCCTTGAGTCACCTTGAGTAGACTCTCGGTGGCGCTTCCTACTGTCAGTATGAAATGAATCAGCCTTGGATGCTGAACCGCCCTGGTCAACATCTCCAGTCTACCTCAGATTTATTTCAGTGATCAGTGCCTGGTTGACTATTAGAGTAATAGATGTCAACTGGAAGATGTTCACCTGTGATATGATCTCTGGTTTGAGGCCTTCCTCAAACTTCCTCGCCAAAAAACAGCTCGTCATTTCCCAAAACGGGAGAGAAATGCTGTAACTCAGGGAAGCGGGAGGAATACTCCATAAACGAAAGAGTACCATGCTGCAGGTTCATGAACTCCCTGGCCCTGTCGGCCCCCAGCGTCGCTGGATAGAAGTAGTCATAGAACGTATGCTGGAATTCGTCCCAAGCCATAGTCCGCTGGCGCCCTGCCTGTGAGACTACATCCCACCATCTCTTGGCAGAATCTCGCAGCATGTAAGTTGCGAGCTTCACCCTTCTGTCTGGGGGTGTCTCCAGATGCTCGAAGATGGAAAGAATGGTTTCTAGCCATGACTCTGTAACCTAAGGTCCTCCATCCCCTATGAAAGTGGGAGGATGTTGCTGCTGGAAGACTCGCGTCAGCTCTGCCATAGACGGGGCAGGATGCTGAGCTCCCTGGAAGGTCTGCATGAACCTCATGAAACCCTCTCTAAACTGAGCATCTGCACCAGTGTCCGGAATCACTGCAGGTTCCATATATGGAACAATCGGCGAAACTACTGGTAGTCCCTGGTCTGCCATATCAGGCGTACGGTCACCGCCTGGTTCCTAACGTGCAACAGGAGGACATCTTTGTGCCATATCCCTGAAAGATCAAAATCATGCCTCCAATTTAGGAATAAAAAGGACAGAAAACACAAGATTACAAAATGAGAACAGGAGAGAGAAACACTTAAATTTGAAAAAAACTGAACTACATGGCGTGTTGTCCCAAGACACGATGTGTACTTGAACTCCACTCCCCTACCCGAGTCTCTTTGCACAGCTAACCTACATGGTCCTCCTATTTCTAAACTACAAGACGTGTGCACTAAGGAAACGACGTGTATAAGCCAGGCTCCGGCGGCCCGTGTAGTGGTTACACGACCGGACACACGGCTAACCCCTTACACGACGTGTTCCGAACAAACACGGCGTGTATAAGGATAGATCACACCGACCCGTGTTGTTCGTGACACGGTCGGGTACCTAGGAGAAAACTATGTGGCGTGTTCTTATAACACACGACATGTACTAGACAGGCTCGGCGCCCCGTGTAGCAGGTTACACGACCGACTACATGGTTGACCCCTACACGGTGTGTTTCGAACAAACACAATGCGTATAAGGATAGATCACACCGACCTGTGTTGTTCGTGACACGACCGGGTACCTAGAAGAAACATACACAACGTGTTCTTATAACACACGGCGTGTACTACACGAGTTTCCCCGACCTGTGTTGTTAGTGACACGACCGGATACACGGTTGACTACTACACGGTGTGTACTTATGGTACACGGCGTGTCCCCAAAGATTTTCCGACACCCCGTGTTTTTTTACATAGATAGTAACATGGTTTAAAAACTACACGACGTTTATGAATAAAGTACACACTGTGTATTATGGATTTTTCTGGGTAGTACCTCAGAAACTGCTCCGAACGCCAGAAACACTGAAAAAAACAACCAACTATGTGCCAAATTCCGATCCATGGGGGCCCATACTCCCCGCAAATCAAAGCTTGGCATCATAACAATGCATACAACAAGTAAACAACATAACAAACAATGATCCGCCAAATTATGATCCTCGAGGGCCCATAACATCTCCAAGACCATAGATTGGCACCCATGCTAAACAGGTTATAAAAGAAGTAATACTCTATCAGCGCAAAAAAGTATTTCTATCAAAGCAACTACCACAACAACATGCATAATCTATCACATCATCTATCAAAACAGCATGCAATTCTAATGCACCCTAGATGGCATGTTAAAATGCATGACAAGTGATTTCCTACCCAGTGCCTATATGATGCATGAGATGGCATACCCTCATCTCATCGGGTTACAACCAAATAGAACCATAATCATATAAATTGTAAAAACACAAAACATGTGCATCACCCAATGATGAAATATAATAAACTGTAACACTTGCAAAAACTGAAAATTTTAATTGTGAGGTAATATAGCTTTTCCCTGTACATGGGTTAATTACTCCCGGGCACAGTTAAGTACTAACCACCCATTTCTTCCTATCCCTGGCTATTTTTGAAAAACAGTAAGAAATAGTAAAGAAGAAAACTCCTCTGATACCACTTTGTAATGACCCGAGTCCGGAGCCACATAACTGGTGCCTGATACTCGGTTCGCCACATGACCTAAAGCGCGTTTCCCCGAATGCCAGAGGCTGCCGACTAGCAGCGAGGGCCTTGGTGAGTCAGTGGGGAAACTATTCCCTCATTTGGTAATGTATGCAACAGAAGGATAAGCATAAACAATAGTGGAAGCAGTAAATAACATGCAACAACTGAACTGAAAGTCAAAGCAATATCTGATATAATAATGATGCAGAATGGTACATGTATCTATGGAAAGCAGTAAGCAAAACAATGTGCTTAAATACAACTGAAACCAAAGTACTAAATGTAAACAGCAACTCCAGCAGCATCGCGGGCCAAGGCCTGGTCCCATGCTCTCCAGCTCCGACTAGCAATCAAGTACCCGAGGTAAAAGGGCCACAATCCCTACCTACACCTGCAACCATATAATCTGTTTGGGCCAAAAAGAAGGACCCAAATAGGGTGTGAAACTAATCCCAGTAGGCAACCACCACAAGATTTGTGCCCTACTATCAGTGAGTGATATAGAAAAAGTAAAGGTAAATAAATGTAGTAAACAATTCTACCAATTACCATTCACATTAATTTAATTACAAAACCAGGGAAAACCAGAAAAGTTTTCTATTCCATGGTAAGAAAGTAACACAGCAGGTATCTAAAAAGACTACCTAAACACAAGCAATACAAAACCCAAGCTTGTTCTTTGGCTTGGTGGACTCATCACAACCAACCATCAAAATTCACACTGACTCTCTGGGTGGCTTAAACTAGAAGACCCCTATAGTCTAGTAATCAAACAAGGCACAAACACTCTGGGAAGCTCTCACATCAATTCCCCTATGGTCTTGCAACGATAGCTACAGACTCTCTGAGGAAACACTTATGTCTAATTACTCCTGTGGTCTCGATGCGTGGGTAACTAAGAACACTCTTGGGAAGCACAAAGTCCTATTCCCGTAGGTCCTGCGTACGAAACTAAAACTAACAGACCCTCTATGGAATCACTTAATCGTCTATTACCTCTTTGATCTCCCACACCAGGTTTTCACAGCCCTGAGCAGTCCAGTCGTGCGTCATCAACTGTTAGCAGCCCTAAGTAAGTTAAACAACTACTTGGATAATAGCTACCATACTTCAAAAGCATTTAAACATCAGGCAACACATGCAATCAGTGATAACAAGTAAACTAACAATTGCAATAGGGTTACCTCACAGGCAACGGTGCCAAACGACGATAAACAACCGAACATGGGAGGAAAACACCCATGGGGTGATCCTGAAACATGAAACCAAGCATAAATCAGTAGCAATTCATCATAAGATAACAAGCAATCTAGGGAAGATAAACAATAGGATCAAAATCCTAAACCCGGGATACCTGATACATGGGTATATGGAACTTTTGCAACCAAAACTCAAAGAACTTCAACTTAGGGCAACAAACCACCTACCTCGATCCTCAGAGATCGATATACTTGAACCTCAGCCCGTGAATCATCCTAGAATGGAGTAGATCTGCAAAAACTTCTAAAACATTCAACCTAAGATAACTTACACGAGAGGAAGAATCAGGAAATGAGGCTAAAGAAGAACCAAGAACTCACCGCTGCGATTCTTCTACAACTGACGGAGTTTGATTCAGACAACTGGTGACTGATCGGTGGCTCGAAGAAGAATCGGCCTTCTTAGACATTCTGGACGGGATTAGGCGGAGAAAAAGACATTTACGGTCATTAGGCGTGACCCCGGGTCGATTAATGAAATAAAAAAAGTACACGACATATACTCTTAAAGTACACGACGTGTAGTGGGTTTTTCCGCACTCCGCCAAAATCAGCCTCCACGTCACCCCTACACACCGTGTGTGTGGCCCGGTCTCGGCCAACACACGGCTTCGAGTGGACGAGGAGTACACAGCGTGTACTAAAAAATTACACGGTGTGTACTCTGAAAATTTCCAGATTCTTTATTTTTCCTTGAAAAGCCCATAAAAGAGATCCTTACCTGAAACCGAAGCTCCGGGTTCTTACAATAAATGTTAATAACTATTTTTCTTCCTTGAATTCTCCACTGTCAATAAATATATTTTTCAATGAATATATTTTTCAGATTCTATACCATTAAAATCTTCATAGTCACTAAAACTTTGAAATATTTTATGAAACACTAATGAAATGAAAAGCTTAAAAATCAATGATTTATATATTATATATTTAAATTATAATTCTCAATGTAGTTATAATATCAATCATAAAAATATAAATTAAAATTGTGTTATATATTTACATGGGAAAATTAATCCTTCTAACACTACACCATATAAATGTCATTAAAATAGTATTAATTAATACTATAATTATTCCTTCAAAATATCTTAAAAATCTACTTTTATATTACAACTGACTAATAAAAATTAGATTCTTCTTTCAAATCATAAACATTATATGTTTAATGTATTAGATTAGATTGTTATATTCCATGTTTATTAAAGTTGTGTTTCATGGTGGAGTTTGTATTTTTGGTAATATTTATCTATAGAATTATGTGTCTTCAAAATTTTATTATAATATAATAGTTAAAAGTTTAGTTAGAATAATCAAGATATTATATACCTAGGGTGAAAAAATTTGTAATAGAAATACAATTTTAGAATAATTTTTGGAAAAAATATTGTTTTTAATAGTATATAGTGAATCTTTTCACAAGAAGTTTTTCATGAAGGATCTTTTTTAGTGTAACCATGAATATAATGGTATATATCTCAGAATTTTATGGGTAATTCATATTTAATTACTATAATAACTCCTTATGGATCTAATAACACCCCTATATTGCTATGGATGGTTCCATAACATCATAAAAATGATCTCAAGGATTCTCTACCCATGAGTAATGAATTTAATATGAGAATTGATCATTTCATTAACAAATAGTACATTAGGATTCATGTCTCTCATTTGGTGTTGAATATCACTCCTATGGTCTATGATTATTTTTGAATTCTGATATGTGATGTTTATTTTTTTATTTATCTTGTTTATATAATTTAGAATCATCATTCTTCATGATATGGATTGAATGATTCATTCTTATTTATGTTTTTTTTGGTTGAGTTGTGAATTTTGAAATATCATAATAAGAATTACTATAAAGTTGGATACCATCATGTTGATTAAATGGATAAATTTTTTATATGTTTCTAATAATTGTAATCAATTGAGGACTAAAATGATTGGATTCATCAGAAATTAGAAATTTATATAAAAAGGTGATATTAAATTAATTAGTTGTTATAGACATTTATTTTCTAAATTATTTGTAAGTTTTCAATTTTTTTTTGAGAAATCGAGAATGGGATATTTGAATTTAAATATAATAGATAAAATTTGGAATTAAATAATAGTTATTTTCAATTAATCTGGATATGGTTTTCACTGAGTTTCAAAATTTTGTGTTTCAATATGATTGAAAAGATTGATTTGAAATTAAATCATGATTTTAATTGTTTAACATTTTTAATTTCAAGGAAATGTGGATTTAATGAATTATAGAAATTGGAGATAAATTATTGTTCATTATTTTACTATAAAAATGATGGGTTTAAAATATTTTTCATGAATATAGTATTTTTATTTTTATTTTAGGTGTGTGAATGTGTTAAAATTGTTTTGATGAGACTTATTTTTTAAAACTCTTATGTTTTCTCAATGTTAAATTGTGTGAGATAAAAACCATGCATCAAGTAAAGAAATGACTGGTTTAACTACTCTGGGAATAAATTACCTCCCTTCTTTTTAAGGAAAATAAATGGTTTAATGAAATTTTAATGGGTGATGACTTTGTTTACAAATTTGAGTAGGGTTTAAATTACAAAAAAACTGGTTGGTGAATAAAAATGTATGACAAATAAAAAATTTGAGAATAAAAAATATTAGTATATGATTATAAATACTTTTTAGGTGTTAATTATTTTACATAAATAGGGAGTTTTAAAAATATTATATAGAATCAACATTACTCTAAATAATTTTGAAGGAAATGGTATTTTCTATTGTATTATTTTAAAAATAGGAGATTCCAATGGAATTTCAAATATTTTTTACTATTCACTAGTTTGGGAATATATGATGATTTCTTAAATTTTTTAAAAATAGAGTATTTTATACTGGTTTATGAAAATAGGTTATTTTTTATAAACTTTTGGTATGCTGATATCATTTATTATATGGAGTTTCTTTTAGAAATAATACAATAGTATAAAAGTATAAAAATTTATTTTTGAAATGTATTAAATTAGAGAAATTTATAAAAATATTGATTTGGTTTTGATTTTGGGTTAAATCAAATGTTTTAATTAAATGTTTGAAATTTGTATATTTTAATTTATAAGTTTTTCTTTATATTTTCCTTGTTTCATGGACATGTATTATACTCTTTGGGAATTCTATAGAACTTATACACAATGCTTACATGTTTAATTTTATAAACATTTATACAATATTGGTCATGGTGCTGGTAAAGGGAAGCCATCGTTGTTTCATAATAGATTTGTGTAGTTTTACAGCAGTGGAATTTATAACATGTATATTGTTCTTGTGATTCACTTTAAAGTTATTTCATAACATGTTTTCAGGTCGATTTTCTGAAATAATTTTCTTTTATTCTTTAATATTATTTTAAATTTCCTTATTTTATAGGATTTTACATAAATATTCCTTGTTTTTGTTTTTGTATAACATGGAAATTTGTTACCCATGTTTTCCTTTTAACACATAATACTTTTAAGAAGCCTTTTGAAATTAGGGTGATTAATTTGAGACCATGTGGTACCTCAGCTCATGTATTGGGATTTAAACCCTTTATATAAAACCCAACATTAGTACCCTAGAGCTAGTTTCTACTTTATTAAATTGGAATAAAATATAAAGGATATCATCCTCAAGGACCGATCGGTTTAGTAGTCTTGAAGAACTATATACATACATGATTCCCATATTACATAAAAAATATTAAATACATAGCATAAAGAAACATTATTACATCATTAATATTATTCATTATATTCTTATTCATATCATAATAAAAAAGGGTGAGCTCAGATGCTCAGTAAGAGTTATGTACAACAAAAGTAATCATGAATATATATGGAGTAATCAACATGACAAGGTAAATAATTGAAACACATGTCATTTAATTCATAACTTGAGCATGAAATTCATCTCTGAATAATATCAATGCATTAATCTTATGGATAATAACAAATAAATTCTCAATGAAGGAAATGCATAATATTGTACATCATGATATAAAACATCATGATATCTATACCATAAAGACCTTACACCGAGATAGTTTAATTGATGGGTAGGTTTACACCAAAACCCCATTTAATTTGTCTAAATGATTTATCTCATGAGACCCATTGATGCATTGAGGGGATATCTATAACTGGGCCCCACCCATCAATGCATGTCCAATGCATTCCTCATATATTGAATGATCAATTCAATTCATAAACAATATTACTCATCAAAAAATATTTATATTGAGTAAAGAATATATATTTATCATAGTTTTCCCTACTTAATCAAATAAATTTCATAGTAAAACACTGCATATATAAATGATATATGGTTTAAGACATAAGAATATATATGATGGATATTTAAGAGAAATGAAATGTCTATTAAAAAACTATCATAAAAAAGTGAATGTTTCAAGATAAATGATGACCTTCAATTCAACAGGAATACAGGTTTTGAAATAAATTCTTGTCTTTTGGAGAATAAAAGAAAAAGGATTACAATAAAATTTTTCAAAATTTTTTTCTTTGTAAAACCTTTGAAAACTTATAGAAGAAGATAAATAGAATAAAATGGTTATAGAGGATGGAAACTAATTTAACTCCATATACGTTAAAAAAACATTCATTCTCACTTTTTGTAAAGAAATTCAAAAATGACCCTTTCAGAAAATATTTGAAATATTCCTTTCAAACCCTTTAAAAAGTTAATGATAACTTAAAATGACTTTTGAGTAAAGGAAATTAATTTTTTAAAACATTTTTGAAAATTTTGGACATGGATGAAAATTATCCTTGATCAAAATGGAAATAAGATCTTTTTTTTTATTTTAAACATTTCTTTTCATGATTGAAGTGTTAGAGAGAGGAAAAGTTCGAAGAAAATATAGAAAATACTTAAAAGAGTAAACTTGAATTGAACTTTTATCATCCTGAATAAATATTTATTCATATTAAATACATAAAAGGGGTATTATATACAACTCATAAAAATACATTGGTGTATAATGACAATTATGTCCCAATGGAGTGAAAATTGAGATAAAATCCCTTATCTCAAGTACGACTTGCCTCGTATGTACTCTAACCTCCTGTATAATAAATTTGAATTTATTATACATACATACTCGAACCATATTCATATCTATGATATCAGATATGATATATTTATAATATTTTTTCACCTGTTTAATAACAATATTATATTATTATCATTATTTCAGGTGTTAACTACTTTATTTTTCATGCATGTTTTGATTCGGCAGTCTCAGTCCTTGTGTCTTTAAAATGGTTTCATCATCTCCAGAATGTTATGAATGTTATAAATATTATATATATATATATATATTCAATATACATAATTAGAATCATCTATAAAATATATATATGGAAAAATGAATTACACCTTTCACATAAATGGTAGGTCGTATGTACGCATGACCACTATTTTCACTTTTCAATTAATTAAACGAAAGAAAGGTGAATAAAAAACAATCATTAAAAGATAATTTTTATATTATATATCTTATATATTCATTAAATATACCATAATTACCATCCATTTAAATCATAAATGAAAAAAAAACTGATCACTTTAACTCATGGGGGTGGTAGTCTGCACGCACGAGCGACATTATCATTTTCTAATGAATTGGAAGTTAAGAAGGTAAATATGATATTATAATTTTAGAAAAATAATTATTTCATAAATATTATATTGATTATTAGTTTCATCTTTATAACTATTCAAGTAAATTGGTGATGATAAACAAATTACACCGCTACATGGAGATGGTAAGTCATACGTACACACAAGCGATATTTTCGTGTTTCAAAGAATAAAAAGAGATGAAAAATAGTTTAACCAAAATCATAATAACATATAAGTATATTTATGACACTTTAGTTTATATTTTAGGATGGTTATGATATATTTATAGTAAGTATAAGAATAAATAAACATGAGACAGTTAGTAAAGAAAATTATGTCTTCTTCAGTAAACTTCTATTAGATATCCCCTCAAGGGAATTAGGGTTGGTATTTTGGGAAGAAAATCACCTCTAGAACATTTATAAGGATGTTAAGAAGATAAATGGGTAGGGTTTGGTTGAGATGTGATGTTCAATGTGGTGTAAATAAATGATAGAAGGGATATCCTTTTATAAGTTAGGGGGGACATTCTTGAAATTTATTAAAGTATTAAATTAATATAAATAATTTTTCATGTGTAAATGACTATAAATAGAAATAATTTGAAGCTAAGATGAGTATGAGTAGAAATAATATCTTAAAATAAAATTTTGAAAAGTTTTATTTATGTTTACATCCTTATATTTTAGTTTTAACCCCTCATTATCCCTTTTTAAAATTTACAACAATATTAATGTTTTCCATCATTTAAGGGTAAAGAATGTTACCATAAAAGGAAAAACGACTCATAAATGTACCATGGATGATTTTTTCAACCATATAACATTCACTTGTCTGAATATATGATTTTTATAAATTTTAAATAATTTATTAAAATATTATTTATTATAATATATCATTTATGTCAATTCTGACACTATTTATTTAATTTGACTTTAAATTCATCATGAAAAAAGATTTAATTCAAATATAATCCTTTCAAACATACCTCAAATTTCATATGTAGCTATAAATTTTTGATGGAACACTATATGTAATGTTCTATAAATTCCATGTAAATTTTTGTTTTAATTATATGGAATTACTTTGAGACCAGGCATTGAGACAACGTACATTTCCGAGACCTAGAGTTCCCGGAATGATTCATCAAAAAATGTTATGTTTTAAATAGTGCACGTGAGTGGTTTTCCTGAGAAAGTGGAATAACTCTTAAACGGGTGCTCGAATCAGAAAATCTGAGGGCACCATTGCATCTAGAATGATGAAATTACCCAAGAATGGACCCAACCTTGACCAGTGACGATTAAGGGAAAAAGTTAATTTTTAGACCTTTCAGAAGAGAAATAAAATAAATTAAAAAGTTATTTTATTTGTTTTTCCTTACCATTGAGCGGTGACATGTCATCACTGTGGTGCGGCGACGAGGTGACGACAAAACTCATTAAATGAATCCCATTAATGAGGTTTTTTAACTGAAGCATAATAGAGATGTTGTTTTATAAATAAAATAACATAATGACACGATGACGCTGCGTAACAAAAACGTTGTGACACATTTCTCTTTTAATGAGATAATGGTTTGGAGAAACGATGGGAGATCTGGTAATTTCTCTGACAAATCTACAGTGAGGAATCCTATCCAACGACGAACGACGAACACAGTCTCCTTTCACCCTTATAAGGATCACTAGAAACATGGGTGGTGGATCAAGAGAGGAGAACGAAGGCATGTGACCTTGCTCTTCCCCGACCAACGTCTATCCCAGGTAGGGGTTACTTTTGATTTTTGATTTCCCTGTTCTTCTTTCTAAAACAATGAACGTGGATAAACCCACGAATAGGTTGATATACGGGTCACTTGTTCTTACGGGAGGGTGATTTTTCAACGGGATAGAACTTTGATAAAGCCTTAAATCTTCCCCATGTTTCTAAACCTCCAACATGGAGGGTGAGAGCCGACACGAACAAGGCCCATGCTCCTCCACGTTTGTGCGTTCTTGCGTGTTCTTCATGGCCGCAACTCAAAATTGACAATAAAATGGTAATGATGCCATAATAGGGAAGATGATGACCTAAGAAGACCATCAACACAAATAGTTCGTAGAAAGGACCACCGGAGCGAACCCGGTGGTCCGCGACGGTGGCCACAGGTGGGTGGCGGCGCGCCATGACGGTATACTGAAGGAGGTGTCACGAATGGCTTAGGCCGCGAAGGAGTAGTAGGAGTCACTGATGCTTGGGCCGGTGGATGGAAGAGGAGGGATATTTCCATTCAGCTGCATCGGAAGGGAGGCCTACACCACGCAGGCCATGGTGCGCTGGCACGCGGTCTAGCGGGGACCGCATGCAGGAGGAAGGGCGGTCGGATCCTACCGGTTGCGTGTAGAAGAACCAGGCTGCAGAGCAGCCTGGGATGGAGAAGACCAACCTTCCATGTGGGTCAGGCCATGGGGTACCGAACTGGATGACACATGGTATCCGGGCTGGAGGGGACCGGCCCACCGGGTGGGCTAGACTGGGGCACGCAAACTGGGCCGCTACGCGACCTAGGATGGAAATAAAGTTATCCCGCTACTGTGGGTTGGGCCATAGGGATAAAACCATGATGCTGGGCAGCCTGGGGTGGGAACTAACAGGCCCGTCAGTTGCAGGCTAGGCCGGATGGAACCAGGTCACTGGGCGACCTGGCGGGCTGGACCCCCGACTGAACTAGGCTGGGTCCAGTAAGGCCCAATGAGCCTGGCCCAGTGGTTAGGCTAGACCGGGTCAGGCCAGACCTAAAATGGGTTGGGTTGGCCGAATCGGGCTAGGGCATGCGGGGCCCCTGGTCCAGGTTGGTTGGGTCGGTCCGACCGCGCCTAAACACAACCAGCCCTCGTTTACTAAAATACCAATATCTTTCAGACTAAGCGTTCGATTGAAAAGTTTTTTGTGGTGTTGGAACCCTTGCGACGTGGAGATTCTTTTAGAATACTCTAAGGAGGTTTTCATAGAAATTTAAATGTGATGAATGTCTTGAGGATCAGTTTCTCCTGTAATTAAGCGTA
This sequence comes from Viscum album, assembly GCA_963277665.1. NCBI lineage: Eukaryota > Viridiplantae > Streptophyta > Magnoliopsida > Santalales > Viscaceae > Viscum > Viscum album. Next base: position 1,574,325,774 of record OY728127.1, read on the forward strand.
CTACGTGCAAGAATCTTGCGACTGACTGAGACCCAATGACTGTTGACAAGCAACCCTATCTGGATAAGCTACAAGAGAACCTATGTGGATCAGCTATGATGACCCGGTGGGAAGCAGCTCTGTGTGACCCGGCAGACCCACAGTGGGGAGTGGCTCTCTGTGACCCAACAGACCCACGGTACTAATCAGGGATGAGTATCTCAGTATGATGGCCTAGGTGGGAATTAGCTCTGTGTGACCCGGCAGACCCATAGCGGGGAGTGACTCTGTGTGACTCGGAAGACCCATGATACTCATTAGGGAGGAGTAACTCGGTATGATGATCAAGGTGGGAAGTAGCTCTATGTGACCTGACAAGCCCACGGTGGGGAGAGACATTGTGTGACCTGATAGAACCATGATAATCTTCAGGGATGAGTAACTCAGTACGATGGCCAAGGTGGGAAGAAGCTATGTATGACCCAATAGGCCCACGATGGGGAGTCTCTGTGTGACCTGGCAGACCCACAATAATCATTAGGGATGAGTACCTCGATATGATGGCTAAGGTGGGAAGAGACTTTATGTGACCCAACAGACCCACGATAGGGAGCAGCTCTGTGTGACCCAACATACCCACGGTACTCATCAAGGATGAGTACCCCAGTAGTCCAAGGTGTTTAGTGTTGCGATTGATGATCTTGCTTTCTATACTATAGATTATACCTGTGTGAGTTGTCTTTCCTCATGATCATGCTTCGTGGTTTGCTTTTTGGATTACTTTTTGGTCTTTACTTTGGAGTTTGAGATCCCTACTAAGTATTGTGTTACTTACCCTTGAACAGGCTTTGCCTGTCATGAACCATCCCCAGGGCTCGTGCTGTGACAACCCCAAGCCCGCCTTCCATAGGCCAGGGGCTGGCGACTAGCACCAAAGGCATAATTTCCTAAAATTGGGAAGGCATTGCCTTTATAACCTATAAACTCACACAACAGAGCACACATATTGATACAAAACACTAAGTAAACTGTATAACAAAAGAGTGCTGAAAAGTAAAAGGGGCCAGAAATACAAGCCCAACTGTAAAGTACAAGGAAATGGAAGTACAAGTACAACTGAAGAAAGGGAAAACAGATGCTGTGTCATCCTTTAGAATTCCTACCTGAAGGGTAGGTATAGATAGCCTCCTCAACACTCCACGTCCGTCAGTATTCTTCGCGTACTGACTCGTCGTAAGGACCACCTCTAGGTATCGTCCAGTCCTGGTACTCTCAGCCTCAGTCAGCGCTATCCATCTTCTGCAACCAACACAATAAGGTACGGGCATAGCCCGTGCAGGGGTGAGTATAACAATACTCAGTAGAGACCCCAAGACCCTCAAAGTCTCACAAAATCCAACAAGGATAACCAAAAAGTATGAAATCAATAGATAACATTACTTAGGTATATATCCATACATATACCTAAGTTATCAAGTGATCCATCTCATTCATGAGGAAAACACAAAAGTACTGACTCAGCTCAACCAAGATTTTTATTCACATTAACGAAACCATGACTGCTGGAGAACTCCTCCTCTGTCGAGTACAGTGGGCCTACCGTGACACCAAGCACGCTTCACACTAACCTTGGAATACTAAGGTACTCCTCCTGTCGAGTACCGTGGGTTTGCTACCACAACCAGGCGCTCCCCACCGCGGGTCTTCCACCACACCCAGGCACTCCCCCTCATAGCCTGCAGAGGTACTCCTCCTGTCGAGTACCGTGGGTCTGCCGTGTCACACAGATCATGCTCCTCCACCATGGGTCTTCCGCCGCAACCAGGCACTCCCCACTGGGCTAGTAGAGTCTCTCTGAGTCAAACAGTTAGCAATCATCATGTATCAGCTAGCTACTAGGTCTCCGCACTCTGATAGCTTATCACTGGAAGGATCCACTCCATGAACTACTGGTCGATACTCCATCTATCATGAAGTCCCACAAAGAAGTATCTCAAAAGTCTGCCACATCATAGGGGTCTCAACACAACAGACGATGCGTCAATCAGATGCCCGGTCTGTGAGTTATTAGCCTTTTAGTCCCGAGGGCCTGATTGGATTCGTGCACGATCCAACCTGACCATATCTAAACAATACCCCAAACTCCAGTGGGGTATAATCAAAGAGACCTTCATGTTCCAAGATTACCATCACCGCTGATGGTTCGTTAAATGGAAATCCGGTGCCAAAGATATGGCCAAAAGAAAGTAAAGGGTCGTAGTGGGCCTGGGTCCGGTCTGACCCGGTCATACCGACCCGTCCCGACCCAGTCTGGGCCAACCCGGTCTTGGCCAACCTGGCCTAAATCCTTGGGTCTGGCCCGACCCATTAGGCAGGCCAACCCGTTAGGTTCGACTCAGCCCATCTGGCTGCAAGGGGTCACAGAGGGCCGTGAGGGCGCGGACTGGTCGCGGGTCGGTGCAAGGGAAGTTCAGCCCAGAGGGTGCCACAAGGGCGCGACTCGATCCTAAGGGTGTCGCGAGGGATTATGGAGGCTGGCTCGGCCGGGGTGCCGCGAGGGGCACACGGAGACTAGCTCAACCGGGGCGCTGCGAGGGGCCAGCGGAGGCCGGCTCGGTCAGGGTGCTGCGAGGGCCTGTGGAGGTTAACTCGGCCAAGGCGCCATGAGGGCACGTGGAGGCCAGCTCAGCCAGGGCTTGGAGGTCGGTGGATGGTGCGGCCAGTAGCGGCTTAGGAGGGCGCCGTGAGGGCCAGTTCGACCGGGAGGGTGTGGACGGTTGGGGGTCGGTTTGGCCAGGGCGTGGCACGGCCGGGGCGCGACTCAACTGGGGATCGGGGGCGCCACGAGGCCCAATTTGGTCAGGAGGGCGTGGGCGGCCGGAAGCCGGTTCGGCCGGCGGGTGGCATGGTCAGCGGGAAATGCGGCCTGGGCGTCTTGGAAGCTGGCGGGCGGTGCGGTTTGGCCTGGGGCGGCGGGGCCGATTCGGCTGGGGTGTTAGAGCATCGTGGGGGCAACACAGGTTTCCTTCGTCACTTTCGTCGTCTCGTTGCCTCATCACCATGCCGAAGAACATCACAAAGAATAATGACGAAGGGGGGGAGGGGCATGTTAGTTTGGACCGCACCCTCCGCGTTTAGGGTGGTAGCAATTGATTCATCAAGAACATAAACAAAGAACGAGCATGAAAGATATCTTAAAAAAATCAATTCCCATAATCTCTCATTAACAATATATTCCCAACCCATAAGGAAAAATGCTCGCAGATCAACTTGATAATAATTTGGTCCGCATTCTTTGTTTTAGAAGGAAAGAAACAAGGGAATAATATCATACTTAAATAAAATCCCTACCTTGTTCGAAGTTGGTTTACATCGGCGTAAGAAAGAGGACGTAGATTCATTGTAGATGAACACGTCCTATGTCGAAGGAAGCTCTGAGAAAGGAAGTCGAAGTCGAGGTCAACGTTATTCGTTAGTGGAGCGTTCTTCGTGTAGGAATCATTATTTGTTGGAGAGTTTTCTCCCAAGAGCTCTAATCCTCCTTTGCCAACCTTTTGCCAATAAATGAATAGATATCCCCTCTAAATAATAGATTATCTATTATTTAGTTTGATGAGTTTAAAATTCAAACTGTAGCATTTAATTAAATGAGATGACTCAATTAATTAAAGGGGGAGGGTTGACACCATTAAAAGAGGGGGGGGGGGGGGTGGTGGAACCATTAAGTTAAGGGAGGTCAAGAGACTCTCCCTCATTTATGAGGGAGTTGAGAGTTTTTCCTCAATTAAATGAGGGGTTTAGTCCCGGGTGGTCCCCACACCGTAACCTATCGTGGGAGGTTAGGTTTGGGTGGGACCCACCACCATAACCACCCATGTAAATGTAAAAACTGGGTCCCAGTGACAGCACAACCACCTCAGCGCAAGAAGGAGGACGTCGATTCATTGTAGACGAACACGTCCTATGTCGAAGGAAGCTCTGAGAAAGGAAGTCGAAGTTGTGGTCAACGTTCTTCGTTAGTGGAGTGTTCTTCGTGTAGGAAGAATTCTTCGTTGGAGAGTTTTCTCCCAAGATCTCTCATCCTCCTTTTCCAACCTTTTTCCAATAAATGAATAGATAACCCCTCCAAATAATAGATTATCTATTATTTAGTTTGATGGGTTTAAAATTCAAACTGTAGCATTTAATTAAATGAGATGACTCAATTAATTAAAGGGGGAGGGTTGACACTATTAAAAGAGGGGGGGGGGGGGGTGACACCATTAAGTTAAGGGAGGTCAAGAGACTCTCCCTCATTTATGAGGGAGTTGAGAGGTTTTACTCAATTAAATGAGGGGTTTAGTCCTGGGTGGTCCCCACACCGTAACCTCTCATGGGAGGTTAGGTTTGGGTGGGGCCCACCACCATAACCACCCATGGAAATGTAACAACTGGGTCCCGGTGACAGCACAACCACCTCGCCTTAACATGGTCATTGGGTCTTGGCCCGCCAGGTACCACCAGTTACCCCGCAGACATGTGGTCCCCACCCAAGGGTCCACCCACATGCCTAAACGGGTCATCTAACTAATGATTGTCCTCACAAGCCAACACTTGTCCTTTCCAGTGTGCTTTTTCCTCACTCACACACACCTTGGGAGACTTCCCAAAAGGTCACCCATCCTGATCACTACTCCAGGCCAAGCACACTTAACTGTAGAGTTCTAATAAGTTAGGCTCATGAAAAGGAAGGTGAACCTTGTTGACATGAGTCATATCATTTAGTAATTTTACCCCTTATCATTTTGGGGTGTTACATCGCCTGCACGTATCATGTCCTGTGCAGGTGATCGACGATTTGACGGAGACTTTGGTGGTCCGGGACCAACTGGTGCTCAATGAGACAGGACAAACAGATGCTTCGACAGAGACCTTGGTGGTTTGGGACCAGGTGGTGCTCAGTGAGATAGGACAAAAGTGCATACTTATACAGCTACATGCATCTACCCTTCACCTACCCTTCAGGTGGGGTCTTCTGCAGACATCTTACAGAGATCTTTTGTACTTTATAGTTTTCAGTTTTCTTTTGTTGGGTTTGTATTCTGGCCCATTTGACTTACAACTTGTACCTTTACTCAATGGTTGTTTAGTGGCATGTATGTTTTTCTTTCCAACTGTTTGGGACATGGTTGTGTGTGTGTGCATATGTACAGGTACTCAGGAAAATTCCTCCCACTCATGGGATAATTCCTTCGGTACGAGTCGCTAATCCCTGGCCTTTGGGAGGCGGGCTTGGGGTAGTGTAATGAACCAAACTTTTGAATAATATTTGTTTCTTGAATTTGTGTATTATTTTATTTTATACTCAAAAAATATATCCTTTAATTAATGAATTGAGTATAATTAAAATAATACCACTGGGTTTTGACTGTTATATGACCGTTGGTCAATATGACCATTGGAAACTAAATTATTAATGTTATGATTATTGTTTATAAATACAAGTTATCATGGTTAATTAATATAGAAAGAGGAGTCGATGGACTCATCCAGTAGACTTAGCCCATATGAAGCCCATCTGTCAGAACTTGGGAAGAAGGTTGCATTACTGGGCTTTGCTCTGGACCAAGCCCAAGTTAAACTCCAACATGTGAAGATTGAATGGAATCACCTATGGGAGAAGTTCAAGCTGATAGAAATCACCACTCGGGCAATGTTGTTTGAGACACCCCAAGATTCTATCACCACAAAACATCTTACACTTAGGTCCTATGTAGGTGTTATAAGTGGCTATGTAATGAGACCTTAGTTACATTTTATAATCCTTCTGTATAAATAAAATCATTATTTCTTATTATGTTAAATTTGTGAATTTAAAATTTCCGGATAAATATAGGATGAATTTATAGAAGGTTCATATTATTGATGAATTTTGGAAAAAGGGTATTTTAAAATATTTTTTGTATACTTTAAATAATTAATAATGTAAAATGATTTTCAAAAAAAAGTCTTCTACAGCTGTGACCAGTAAGAAATTCAGAGTCTAATAAGATCAAATTTATTTTTAGTGAATAGTAAAGTATGAATAGCAATACACCCTTATGAATAGTAATGAATAGTAATAAATAGTAAATTGGCCAAAAAAATAGAAACTTCACCCATGAATGTATAAATACAATTTAGACATCTTAAAAGTGAAAAAACGGTCATAGTATAAGTTTTGGTATTTTTGTATGTCATAAATATTTTATTCACAATTTTATAATTAATTTAATAATTTAAAATGGAAATTTATTTTCATAAAATGTAATCATAAATTATTACTTTATTTTCTTATGGTTATACGATAATTTTATGGGACCTTGATTACTTTTTCAAGGTGTTACAAAACAAGTTATAGTTTTAGAGTTGTTTTTTGAATAAATAATGATTTTATTTAAAAAATAAATTAAAAATATTTAGAAAATTATTTTCATAAAATGGAGTTTATTTTTGAATTCAGATCATTGATATTAAGTTAGGGTGAATTTATGAGATTTTTATAAAATGTTTTGTTTTTCGGTGAATAGTAAAAATACAGTTTTGAGTTTTGGTGTGTTTAATGACATCATTAATGATGTAATCATGATGTAATAATTTTGGTAGACTTGTGAATAGTAAAATATGTTATGAGGCTTCCCAAGTGGCCAATACCATGGGCAAGCCCATGGTTTTACAAATACCACCGATGAGGTGTCCCTTGGAAATTAAATAAATATTCCCTCACTTTTGCTATAAATACCAACCCTTTCCTTCATTAATTTCATTCAAAATTCATAATCAAAGAAGATATGGTATTTTTACCTCTTGAGGAGTCCTCCCAAGGTGCCCTCAAGCCCCCCAAGGTCTCAATATTCATGCTTTCGAAGTTACTCTTCAAGGTAAGGGAACCTTTCACCCTCGTCTTTTAAGTCATGACTTCTTTTATATTATGTCTTATAGTTTCCATTTTATCATGTGGGGGTTTGTTCCTCTATATCCCTACTACTTTCCATTTCATGTTCAATTTATTATAGACCCTTTCTGCTCTCATCAACTTGTTTTCTGATTTTTTAAGAGACGCCATCAGGCTGCCAAATTTTGGTAAAAGAAATCACATCATCTCTTTTCTTTCATGTTTCCTTTTTTATGTGGTATGTCATTCAAACATCCATACCATGATATTATTTAAATTTTATTCTGTCCCTATACTATGTAATGAGTTATTTATGAGTGGGTGACCCTGTTCCCCTCTCTTTTTAATCTTTTCTAAAACCATGTTATATAGTCGTTATGCTGCAGAAATTTCATCTCAAAATCTCTCTCTTTTTCTCAAGAAATTATCTTGTTTTAATTATGTGAATACCCAAATCTATTTTAATTTCCAAAGGTATTCATAAATAAATAAAATTTATCTATTTTATTCTATAATTGACATACATGAAACCCTCATTCCTTTTCCAAGGGTTATAAAAGACATAATGATAATGTTTTTAAGCACTTTTAAAACGTCACGATTTTGAAGTGAAACCCATTAATTTAAATCTCTATGGGTTATTTATGAAATGTATTATTATTATATATGTTGATCACATTAAAATAAAGACATATTAAGGGTTCAGCCTAATGTCTCTCCAATGCATTGGGTAAATAATTTAATCTCTAGAGATGACAAGTTTCACGATACCTTGGTGAATAACCTTGGTAATATTTATGACACCTTGGAGATGAACCTTGTTGATATGTTAATGAATATCTATATTAAATGTTGTATCCACATATTCAAGTTATGGTTCAAGTTCTTTTCATTATGACATGCCTATACTTCCATTTCTCATGTCTTTATGTTTTTCATCAAGTTCTTTTTGATATCACAAGTAAATTGATTCCCTTGCTTTCCTTACTGGGACTTCTGCTCACCCTTTCCTTTGATGTATGTCTCTAGGTTATGAGATACAATAGTTGTACATAGGATGAATTTTTCAAGATTCTTTTTAAGGAGATTTAAAATAGTGTTTTAATTTTTCATGTATTTTGTTCCTGATTTCCAAGACATTAGACTTTAAAGGTCCTCTATTTATAAAATGTAATGAAAAGTTATGTATTAAAAAGGTGGGATTCCATAGTTGGTATCAAAGGATAATTTAGTTGTTTATGGAAATCAGGCTATTAAAAATTTAGGAATAACCCTATAGAAAATTTTAAATATAGGAAAACTTCCTGGTATTTTGGTGAAATATTAAGTAAGTGGTTTCTTAACAAGTAAATTCCTGTCTGGATACGAACAAGTGGATGTGGCTCTGGCATAGATGTACCTAGGAGTGAAAACTCTGACAAGGAGTTTTAGGCTTGACCCAAGGTATCTTAGTACACAAAAACAGGCCTTGCTACACTCCTGGTTTGACACTCCCGGGGGATATGTTTGGTCAATCACATGCTTTTTATGAATCATTATGAAGGATTTATAGAGAAATGTAATTGTTTAAGCATGAAGTTTTAAGACATAAAATCCTTTATAATTAAAAGATTTGTAAATGAAATAATCTTCTAACTAAGGTTTTATTCTTTTAGTAAATGGCGGGCAATAGGAGGAACCATGAAAATAGTGACTGCAATGGACCATGTGCTGAAAGCCCTTCGATGGAAGCCGAAATGGAAACTTTCATGAGAATTATGAACTAACTGACTCAAGTTATGGGAAATAACTTGAATCAAGCTTAGAGAATGATCTCACCACAAAAGGAACATTATTATTCTGAGTCCTTTATGCATCAATGACCACTAACCTTTAGTGAATCTACCGACCCATTGATTGCTGAATAGTGGATCAGCTCTATAGAGAAGATCTTTTCTATGCTCCGCTGTTCAGAGCAAGAGAAGGTCACCCTGCCTATTTACCACTTAGAGGGAGAGGATGATTAGTGGTGGGAACTGATTAAAAACACGAGTCTAAGAGTGGAGGTTGAAGCTATGGAGTGGGAATAGTTCAGAGGGATCTTCTTTAGTAAGTATTTCCCTCATTCCATGAGAACAAGAATGGAGAAATAGTTTCTCGAGCTGAAGTAGAAGGAGAATGAATCTGTGGAAAGATAAAAGATGAACTTCATAAGGCTTTCATGTTACACCTCTATCTTTTTCATGGGTACAAATGGTAAGGTTGATAGATTATTCAATGGACTGAGACTTCATCTGCGGAAGAATCCAGCCAACTGAGACTATGATAGCTATAAGGAGATCGTACAGAGTGCGATGAAAGTCGAACTGGATTTTGGTGAGATTCAATGGTCTCATAAATCAAATGACAATAAAAGATCTATGGAGCTAATATTAGGGCAGAATTTTGATTAGGGAAGAGGAGGAAATCAAGTGAAACATCTCACGTGTAATAAATGTGGGAAGAAGCATTCAGGGAACTGCCTACTTGGGAGTAGGAAGTGCTACAAGTGTGGAAAAGATAGTCATATTGCACAGAACTGTCATAGTGAGGTGAAGCCTCAACTCCAAAATACTAATGACAAAGGGAAGATGGTGAATTCCCTACCTGATGTCCAATGCTATAAGTGTGTAGAAATTGGTCACTTTTCCAATCACTATCCAAATCCGAGGGCAGTGGAGGAGAATCACCATCATCCTCAACACCAACCAAGGGAACAAGGTCATACTTTTTCAATCACTATGGCTAAAGTTAAATCACTAAATGATGTGGTGGTAGGTACTCTTGTTGTTCTCTCAAAGCTATAAAGTAACTTGTTTGATTCTAGTTCTACGCATTCCTTTATTTCCTCCAAGTTTTCAAAGAATTTAGAATCAACTCCTGATTTTATAAAAGTAGAGTTATTAGTCAAGAATCCTGATGGGATTATCCAAGAATCGTCAGTGTTTAGAAACTCTAGTATTTACTTTAGTGAGCACAATCTTATCGTAAATCTAGCAGTCTTTCCCATGCTGGAATTCGACATTATACTAGGGATGGACTGGCTGTCAAATTATAATTCTAAGATAAAATGAGAAAGCAATGAAATATCATTAGTCTTGAATGGAAAACCTACAATTATCTTCCAATGAGATATATCTCAACCTGATATTTGTCTAGAATAACCTCTTGTATCTATCTTTATGGAGTTGATCAGTGAAAAAGAAGAAGGAAATGAGAGTTTAAGGATAGAAAATGTCCCCATCATCCAGGAATACATTGATGTATTTCCTGAGGAGTTACCTAGACCTCCCCCAGAAAGAGAGGTAGAGTTCTCCATTGAACTCATACTTGGATCTCATCTGATATCAAAGTCCCCATATAGGATGGAAAATGTGGAGATGGAGGAATTAAAGAAGCAACTCCAAGATCTTTTGAAGAAGGGGTTTATCCATCCAAGCGTGTCTTCTTGGGGAGAACCTATTCTCTTTGTGAAGAAGAAGGATGGATCAATGAAGATATGCATTGATTATAGAGAACTGAACGGGATCACAGTGAAGAACAAATACCCTCTCCCAAAAATTGATGACTTATTTGACCAACTTTGTGAGGCTCAATTCTTCTATAAGATTGATCTTCGATCTGGTTATCATCAATTTAGGGTAAAGATAGAAGATATTCCAAAAAAATGCCTTCTGATCAAGATATGGGCATTATGAGTTTGTTTTTATGCCCTTTGGGCTGACTAATGCACCTGATATTTTTATGGATTTGATGAATAGAGTCTTTAAGGACTACCTTGATAACTTTTTGGTAGTTTTTATTGATGATATTCTGATATATTCCAAAAGTCATGAGAAGCATGAGGATCATCTAAGGGAAATTTTGCAAACTCTGTAGAGGGAGAGGCTTTTTGGAAAGTTCAGTAAATGTGAATTTTGGTTACAACAAGTTGCTTTTCTTGGGGCACATTATTACCAATGAAGGAATCACAATTGACCCTATAAAGAAAAAATTTGTAGAGGAGTGGCCTCAGCCTACAACAATAACTGAGATTCTTGGATTAACAGGATATTATAGGAGGTTTGTGAAAAACCTTTCACAACTTTCTAATCCATTAACCAAGTTAACCCAAAAAGAGGTCAAGTTCATCTGGACAAAGGAGTGTGAGGAAATTTTACAAGAGCTGAAGAAGAGATTGGTTACTACACCCATGTTAACTCTACCCTCAAGTGGAGAAGGATTTATTATTTTTTGTGATGCATATTTGAAAAGGCTTGGGTGTGTCCTCATTCAAAATGAAAAAGTCGTTGCTTATGCATCTCGACATGTAAAGACTCGTGAGTAGAACTATCCTATGCATGATCTGGAGATGGCTACAGTCGTTTTTGCTATGAATATATGGAGGTTCTATATTTATGGAGATAAATGTGATATATACAAAAACCATCAAAGTTTGAAGTATATTTTCACACAAAAGGAATTGAACATGAGAAACGAGACTATGATTGTTCAATTCGTTATCATCCCAGAAGAGAAAACAAAGTCACTGATGCATTAAGTAGGAAAGACCCAGTTGTTCTTTCCATGATGGGGATTCAAAGAGATCCTTTGATCAATGACCTAGTAAAGCTAGACATGAGAATTATAAGGGAATATACATCATCAACCCTAACCCAAATGATTTCTCAACCGTTATTACTAGAGAGGATCAAGAAATATCAGAAATAAGATCCTTTGTTACAGAAGAAGTTTGAGGCTGTGAAGGATGAGAAGTTTCCCGAGTTCAATATTGATCAAGAAGTTGTATTGAAATTTCATACAAGAATATGTGTTTCATCTATTCTGTAAATAAAGAAGGAGCTTCTGGATGAAGCACATAGCTCTACTTTCTCTATACATCCCAGAAGCACAGAAATGTATAGAGACCTTCGTGATCATTAATGATGGGATAATATGAAAAGGGAGATTGCTGACTACACTTCAAGGTGCTTGGTATGTTAGCAACTGAAGGTAGAATGAAAAATTCCTAAAGGGGTATTTCAACCACTACCCATACCAGCATGGAAGTGGGATAATATCACTATGGACTTCATCACTGGTCTCCTGAGAACTTCCAAAGGAAACAATATGATATGGGTTATTGTGGACCGTCTCACCAAGAATTCCCATTTTATCTCCATTCGGGAAGATTTCTATCTTGATCAAATTTCTAGGATTTACGTGAAGTAAGTGGTAAGGCTACATGGAGTTCCACTTTCTATCGTATCTGATCGTGATTCAAGGTTCACATCAAAATTCTAGTAAAGTCTTCAACATGCTCTGAGCACTGAATTGAATTTCAGTATGACCTATCACCCCCAAAATGATGGCCAATCTGAAAGGACTATTCAAACAATTGAGGATGTTCTAAGAACATTCTCAATGGAATTTAAAGGTGGGTGGGATCAACATCTCCCTTTAGTTGAGTTCTCTTACAAAAACAGCTTCCACTCGAGCATTCAAATGACACCCTATGAAGCTCTATATGGTAAGCGATGTAGAACTCCTACTTGTTGGCATGAAATTGGTGAGAGAAAGATTCTTGGGCCTGATCTTATGCAAGATATGATAGAAAATGTCCATGCCATCCAGCAACACATTAAGGCTGCTTAGAGTCGGCAAAAGAGCTATGCTGACAACCGTTGAAGGTACTTGGAGTTTGATGTTGGTGACAAGTTCTTTCTTAGATTTTCACCTTGGAAGAGAGTCATGAGGTTTGGGAAGAAAGGGAAGCTCATCCCTAGGTACATTGGTCCCTATGAAATCCTTGACCATGTATGATCAATAGCCTATCAGCTTGCACTTCCTCCAAATCTAGCACAAGTTCATGATGTCTTCCATGTATCCCTGTTGAGGAAGTATATACCTGAATCTTCACATGTACTAAATCTAGAGGTGGTACAACTAGAACATAACCTATCTTATGAAGAGAAATTGGTGGAGATTTTGGATCATAGGGACAAGGTTCTACACAATAATACTACCCACCTTTTTAAGGTGTTGTGGAGAAACTAAAAATGTGAAGAAGCCACATGGGAACTAGAGGAGTCTATGAGGCAGAAGTACCCACACCTTTTCTCTTCTGAGGGTATGAGTTAAAATTTCGGGGATAGAATTTCTTAATGGGGGAATAATTTAATGACCCAAACTTTTGAATAATATTTGTTTCTTGAATTTGTGTAATATTTTATTTTATACTCAAAAAAACTATATCCTTTAATTCATGAAGTGAGTATAATTAAAATAATGCCACTGGGTTTTGACTGTTATATGACCGTTGGAAACTAAATTCTTAAAGTTATGATTATTTTTTATAAATATAAGTGATCATGGTTAATTAATACATAAAGAGGAGTCGATGGCCTCATCCAGTAGACTCGGGCCATATGAAGCCCATCTATCAGAGCTTGGGAAGGAGGTTGAATCACTAAGCTTTGTACTAGAACAAGCCCAAGCTAAACTATAATATGTGAAGCTTGAATGGAATTGCCTACAGGAGAAGTTCAAACTGATAGAAATCACCACTCGAGTAATGTTGTTTGAGCTGCCCCAAGATTATATCACCATAGCACATCTTACACTTAGGTTATATGCAAGTGTTATAAGGGGCTATGTAATGAGACCTTAGTTACAATGTGTAATCCTTTTGTATAAATAAAATTTTTATTTCTTATTGTGTTAAATTTGTGAATTTCAAATGTCCGGATAAATATAGGATGAATTTATAGAATTTACATATTATTGATGAATTTTAGAAAAAGGGCATTTTAAAATATTTTTCGTATACTTTAAATAATTAATAATGTAAAATGATTTTCAAAAAAAGGTCTTCTACAGTTGTGACCAGTAAAAAATTTAGAGTCTAATAAGATCAACTTTATTTTTAGTGAATAGTAAAGTATGAATAGTAATATACCCTTATGAATAGTGATGAATAGTAAATTGGACAAAAAAAATAGAAACTTCACCCATGAATGTATAAATACAATTTAGACATCTTAAAAGTGAAAAAATGATCATCGTATAAGTTTTGTTATTTTTGTATGTCATAAATTTTTATTTACAATTTTAAAATTAATTTAATAATTTAAAATGGAAATTTATTTTCATAAAATGAAATCATAAATTGTTACTTTATTTTCTTATGGTTATATTATAATTTTATGGGACCTTGATTACTTTTTCAAGGTGTTACAAAACAAGTTATATTTTTAGAGTTGTTTTTTTGAATAATTAATGATTTTATTTAAAAATTAAATTAAAAATATTTAAAAAATTATTTTCAAAAAAATGATTTTATTTTTGAATTCAGAGAATTGATATTAGGTTAGGGTGAATTTATGATATTTTTATAAAATGTTTTGTTTTTCGGTGAATAGTGAAAATACAGTTTTGAGTTTCGGTGTGTTTAATAACATCATTAATGATGTAATCGTGATTTAATAATTCTGGTCAACTTGTGAATAGTAATATATTTTATGAGGTGCCCCAAGTGTCCAATACCATGGGAAAATACCATGGTAAAGCCCATGGTTTTGCAAATACCACTGATGAGGTGTCCCTTGGAAATTAATTAAATATTCCCTCACTTTTTCTATAAATACCAACCCTTTCCTTCATTAATTTCATTCCAAATTTATCATCAAAGAAGATCTGGTCTTTTAACCTCTAAAGGAGTCCTCCCAAGGTTCCCTCAATCCCCCAAGGTCCCAAATGATTAGACAATAAATGAGGCTAATATTCATTGTTAATATACATAATATTCATGTTCTTTATTATTCATAAACACCATTTTAGTGCATTTTACACTTTGAACATCATTTCACATTATGATTGTAATACCTTCTTAAAATGCACTATTATGTGGTACATTTTTGAACATCATTTGAAGTACCCAATGATTCATCTGATTATACATATTTTAATTTGATATTTTTGGAAATTGATCTACACTCCAATATGAACATGTTTCATTCATGGATCAATGGATAATTCATGGAAGAAGATGGGGATATTTTGTGATGAAAGGAAGCAATTCTAGAGAAGGCAGATTGGACACCATCCCACTGATGAGACGGTGGGGCCTAACATACAGGCCCAATGAATCCCAAATTTCGTGGGATGATAGAATAAATGTATACGAACAAATCAATTTTCAAGATCAAATGCTAATTTGGCCTCCATGATGTCCATTTAGGCGGCCCAAGTTAGAGATAAAATTCTGGGCCAGATTCTGCGGCCCAGAAAAACAGCCGACCAATTAAACCATATCTCGAAAACCATAACTACTTTTGGGCTGATATTTTACAGGATGTTATAGGACATCTGGAGATTAATTTAAGTCTTCAATGGCTCACCAAAATTCTGCAATCTAGAAGGTGTTTTATGCGCCTCTGTTTGGTAGATGCAAGCTGGATGCCTTTTCGGGTCAATGGTGGAAAGTCTTCTTTCTACAAACTTTCCACCACCCTAGGCCTACCATAATCAAGTGGGATGCTTTTTACTGTTGGATTCTCGACCCAAGGCTTCCAAAATGCCTATTTAAGGTAGTGGTGGTGGAGGAATTTATGATCTTTGGTGCTTTGTTAAATTGTAATGTTATGTTGCAATTTTGTTGTCTCAAATTTGTCTTTCACATGTAAATTGTTCAATTCACTTTAGTTTCTTAATAAAAGTTCTTCTTATACTCTTATTCTGTTGTTATTCATATCACTTTGATAC
Source organism: Viscum album (assembly GCA_963277665.1). NCBI lineage: Eukaryota > Viridiplantae > Streptophyta > Magnoliopsida > Santalales > Viscaceae > Viscum > Viscum album. The sequence continues at coordinate 1,574,341,426 of OY728127.1, forward strand.
CGTTGGATCAAGGTGTGAATTTATTCACACCAAACCATGTGAAATTATTCACACAACGGTGGAGTGATCATTTTATTTTTGTTGTTTTCTTTACTTCTCCATTTCCTCCCTCATGAGTCTACTTTCCGCTTCCATTGAAACCATGGGATCAATGGAGGTCTAACACACTTATGGGTTGATCCAAGGGAGTAGCAAGGGTCTGTATTGGATGTTATTTATCACCCCATTAATGTATAATCACTTCTTTAATTGAGATTTTTATTTGATGATTTTTAAACTCCATCATCCTTGTTGAATTTAAGGCCACACACTTCAAGTGCTAATATGAACCTTTACCTTGAAGTGCTCAAAACATTGATCCTTCAAGTGTATAGGTGATTAGTATTAAAGGGTGTAGGCATTAAACTAGTAAGTTATGATGTTGTTTTATCTCCTTAAATGAACCCATCTCAAATATAAGAAATTGAAATCATTGAAAAGGAAATACGTCCAATCCACCCCGAGCGATAACCTAAGATCAACTCATTATTTTAAATTGAATTCACTTAAGTCTCTTAGAGTTCCTTTAAACCCATCTAAAATCAACCCAATTTGGCCACTTCATATCCAAAAACATTCCATAGAATGTACGTGTCTATAGGTTACTTCTTAGGTCTCTGAGGATTCGACAACCCAAGCTAAACTACAAGGACCGTCTTACCTTCTTCTCTTGGGTAAAATTGAGCGAGAATCAAATTTTGGCACCATTTCCGGGGACCCAAGTAAGTCATCTAAACACCCATTCTATTCTCCCCCATTTCTTCTTTTCTCATCCAAATTCTCTTATCTTGTCCCTTTCTCATTTTTTTTCTTTTGGTGCATGTCCGCCTACACCCGTGATCAATCAAACCGTCTAGTTAGGGTGGATAGTCCTGGGGTTGGGGAGTCAAGTACACCAAGGGAACTCATTCCATTAGATACTAATCTTTCTAATACTTTAGAGTCCAAAATTGAGCCCATTTCAATGGAAGGTCTTCAAACAAACCAACTCATAAACCTGGGTGGAAACCAAAATGGAAACCCAAATGAGGCAGCCCCAAACTTGGGGAATGCAAATGATCAAACCATGAATGACTACCTCACACCTTCCTGGACTAATGCCCCCTCATGTATTAGACACAATTCCCTAGGAGATTCCAACTACATCTTTAAACCCCATGTCCTAAACCACCTTCCCACATTCCATGGAATGGAGTCCGAGATGCCTTACCTTAACATTAAGGAGTTTAATGACATTGTAGAAACCATGTGTCCCCCACATCAACTAGAATCAGCTAAGATGAGGCTATTTACTTTTTATTTAAAGGATCGAGCTAAAAATTGGCTAAAAAATTTGATACCACCATCCATAAACTCTTGGTACCAACTACAAAGAGAATTATAAAAAAAAAATACATTCCCCACCACTAAACAATTGCACTTAAAAAGAGTATCTGAAACTTTTTTGAAAAAGAGGGAGAGTCATTCTATGAAACATGGGAGAGGTTCAAAGACACTCTAAACATGGTTCCACACCATGGTTTTTCTATACCTGAACAAGTGATAATTTTCTATGAAGGGTTGAGTCCAGGGAATAAACAATTCATTGACATGATGTGTGATGGAACCTTTAAAAACAAAGCCCCAAATGATGATTACGAGTATCTAGAAATCCTTTTTGAACAAAACCAAACATGGGGAACTTCACATTATTCTGAAAAGCCACAAAGAACCACTGGAATTCATACACTTAGAGAAGAGGAAAGCCTTAGGGCTAAACTCGCAGCACTCTCTAAGAAGGTTGAAGATATAGACCTTAGGAAAGTCCATGAAATCCAAACTGTTGACCCTGTTTGCACAATTTGTGACAAACATGACCATAAGAAAGACAACTGCCCAACTATTCCATCCATCAAGGATGTTCTTTTAGGAGGACCCCTAGTGGAAGTAAATGCTTTAAACTTTCAAAAGCCTCAATACCAAAACAACTTCAACCCAAGGTATAATGACCACCCAGGATTCCGCTGGAAAGATAACCAACAACCTAGCCAACCACAAGGACAAAATCCTTACCCCCATCAGAACTAGAAAACCCATAACCTGTTCCAAACCCAACCTATCCAATACCAACATCCACCGGTCCATTTTCAACAAACCATCCCACCTCCAAAATATCCCCCTGGGATAAACCAATATTCTCAAGCACCAACCCAAACTGTTCCACAAAGCCTACTAGAACAACTGTGCAAACAAATGGAGAGGATGAACTCAGATGTCTCTTCCCTAAAACAAGAACTTCAAACCATCAAAACTGGAAAGGCACCCATGCCTACTCAGGCGGTTCCATCCTCAACTTCAAGGGGAGAGTCAAGTTGTACTCAAACAACTCATGAACAACTAAAGGATGTGACTGTTTTAAGAAGTGGGAAATCAATTGAGAAACCTGAACAACTAATTCAAAACCCACCTGAAGATTCAAACTTGGATGAAAATTCAAATGAACCAAATGATCAAATTGAAAAACATGATAACAATGTGAAAGAAACAACTCTTCAAAAAACAACCCCACAACCTGCACCATTTCCTCAACGCATGAGGGGGAAAACCAAGCCTGAAGTGAGTGAAACATTGAGGGAAATCTTTTCAAAAGTCAAGTTGAACATACCCCTTATCGATGCAATCCAAACCATACCTGCATACTCAAAGTACCTTAAGGACTTGTGCACTTTTAAAAGAAAATTTTCACATAAAAATCAAGTCCTTTTGGCTACTAATGTGAGTACCACCATTCAAGGGACCATTCCTCCTAAGTTGAAAGACCAAGGTTGCCCTTACATCAATGTTGAACTAGGAGAAAGCAAAGTTGTCAAGGCCTTGTGTGATCTAGGTGATAGTGTCAATCTCATCCCTTATGTTGTGTACTTCCAGTTAGGACTAGAAGAACTACAACCCACATCTGTCACACTTCAACTTGCTGATCGTAGTATTAGGGTTCCAAAGGGGATTTTAAAGGACGTTCTGGTAAAGGTTGAAAACTTCATCTACCTTGTTGACTTCATTGTCCTTGAAAACCATCCAAACTTAGGAAATAAGGAACAAACCCCAATCATCCTTGGTCATCCTTTCCTTGCAACAATCAACTCTATTATCTGAGTCCGAAATGGGAACATGACCATCTCCTTTGGGAACATGAGTCTAGACTTGAACATCTATAATGCAAGCTCCCAAATAGGGTATGACGAGGACATTCATGAAGTAAACATGATAGGAATCATTGATAATGAATCCATGGAACATCAAGGAATATTTAATGAATGTTTAAGTCAGGATGAGATTGATTTCCTTTGTTCATATAAAGGAAGTTTATCTCCTTGGCTTGAATCATTTTCAAATTGCTCTTATGATGAATTCTTAGGTCCAACAATTAGTGAAACCTTTCAGGAAACCAATTTCATAGAGACCAATCAAACTTCCTTCCCTAAATATGATCAAGCCAATCTAGTAGCTGAAACTTCTACATGTGGGGATTCAATCCATTTTAAAAATCTAAAAAAAGAAATTGAACTTGATCCAATGTTCCAATCTTCTACTGAAATTCTGAACCAACCTGATCTTGAATTGAAGGAACTTCCCGCTACACTCAAGTATGATTTCCTAGGGGACAATAAAACACATCTTATTGTCATTTCTTCTTCTCTTGAAGCCAATCATGAGATGATGCTTCTATATGTCCTTAGGAAACATAATAAAGCCATTGGTTGGACCCTGTCTGATATTCCTGGGATTAGCCCACTTATCGGGAATCATAGGATTGTTCTGGAATCTGATTCAAAGCCATGTTGTCAACCTCAACGGAGAATCAATCCTAATCTCATGGAGGTAGTAAGGAGAGAACTTCTAAAATTGTTAAAAGTTGGTATCATATATCCCATAGCTGAGAGTGAGTGGGTGAGCCCAATTCAAGTGGTTCCAAAAAAGGCTGGAATCACAATGATAACAAATTAGAATGGAGAGATTCTTCCAACAAGGGTGAGTAGTGGATGGAGGGTCTGCATTGACTATAGGAAGCTAAAATCATTCACCAAGAAGGACCATTTCCCCTTACCATTCATTGACCAAGTCCTTGAGAGAGTGGCAGGTCATGCCTTCTACTGTTTCTTAGATGGGTACTCAGGGTATAATCAAATTGAGGTCTCCCTATAGGATCAAGGGAAGACTACATTCACATGTCTATTTGGAACCTTTGCCTTCAAACGCATGCCCTTCGGGTTATGCAATGCCCCTGGAACCTTCCAGCGTTGCATGATGGGAATCTTCTCAGACATGGTATGGGATTTTCTAGAGGTCTTCATGGATGACTTCTCTATGTTTGGGGATTAATTTGAGGGATGTATGAGGAATGTAGAGAGAGTCTTGTCAAGATGCGAAGAAAAGAATCTAGTCCTAAACTAGGAAAAATGCCATTTCATGGTTAAAGAGGGACTAGTTCTAGGCCATCTGGTCTCAGGTAGGGGGATTGAAGTTGATAAAGCCAAGGTTGACATCATTCATCACCTTCCATCACCCAAAACTATCAAGGAAGTGAGGTATTTATTAGGAAATTCTAGTTTCTATAGAAGATTCATCAAGGAATTTAGTTCAATCTCCCATCCCCTTTGTGCTCTCCTAGTAAAGGATGCTCCATTTGTTTGGACAGAAAGCTATGAGGGTTCATTCTCAACCCTCAAATCCTCTCTCACCTCTCCTCCCATTATGAAATCTCCAAATTGGAACCTTCCTTTCAAACTTATGTGTGATTCTAGTGACTTTTCTGTAGGAGCTATGTTTAGACAACGTTGTGATAAAACTCTTTATGTCATTGCTTATGCAAGAAAATCCTTAAATGATGCCCAAATCAACTACACCACCACTGAAAAGGAGTTACTTGCTATCGTGTTTTCCTTAGATAAGTTTAGGTCCTACCTCTTAGGATCCCCCATCACTGTGTTCACTGACCATTCTACACTAAAATACCTCTTCCAAAAACAAGATGCTAAGGCTAGACTAATTAGGTGGGTCCTTCTCTTATAAGAATTTGACCTCATAATCAAGGGTAAAAAGGGCATTGAAAATGTTGTAGCTGATCACCTCTCTAGGATATAATTCAAAGACAACTCAAATCACCTTTCTGTGTCTGATTCATTTCCTGATGAACACCTATACTCTGTGAGTGACTGCCCTTGGTATGCTGACATAGCCAATTTCTTAGTTACAGGAGTCATTCCAAAATTCTTAGGGACTCATGCTCAAAGGAAATTCCTTTCTGATGTTAGACACTATGTGTTTGATGATCCATACCTCTATAAGTTCTTCCCTGACCAAGTTATTAGGAGGTGTGTCCCAGAATCTGAACAAGAGTCCATCCTTAAATTCTGTCATAGTGAGGAATGTGGAGGTCACTTTTCCTCTAAGAAAACATCTGCTAAGATTCTTCAATGTGGTCTCTTCTGGACAACCCTCTCACGGGATTCCTACACATTTTTTCAAAGTTGTCCTAGGTGTCAACAAGTAGGGTCCATCAAAAAAAGGAATCAAATGCCACTCACTCCCATCTTAGTGGTTGAAATATTTGACTGTTGGGGAATTGATTTCATGGGTCCCTTCCCAAACTCTAGTGGATACCTCTATATACTCTTAGCTATTGATTATGTCTCAAAATGGGTTGAGGCCATTCCCACTAAGTCCAACGATCATCAAGTTGTGATTCCATTTCTAAAAGAGAACATATTTTCTCGATTTGGAATTCCTAGGGCTATAATTAGTGACCGAGGAACCCATTTCTACAACCACCCATTCTCTTCACTCATGTCTAAGTATGGTATTTCTCATAAAGTGTCCACTACATACCATCCTCAAACCAATGGTCAAGCTGAGTTAGCTAATAGGGAGATTAAGCAAATTCTTGAAAAAACTGTCAACCCCTCTAGGAAAGATTGGTCTGAGAAACTCTTAGATGCTCTTTGGGCCTATCTAACCGCATATAAAACCATTTTAGTAATGTCCCCATATAGGTTGGTTTATGGAAAAGCATTCCATTTACCTGTTGAAATTGAGCATAAGGCCTTTTGGGCAATTAAGAAAATGGATTATGACCTCTCATTGGCCGGAACAAAAAGGAAATTAGATCTCAATGAACTGGAGGAACTAAGGATAGAGGATTATGAAAATTCAAGGATCAATAAAGCTAGAGTTCAAGCCTACCAATCTAGGAATATCAAGGTCAAACATTTTGAATCGGGAAAACTTGTGCTCTTTTATAGTTCAAAACTTCATTTACATCCAGGAAATTTAAGGTCTAGATGGTCAAGACCTTTCATAGTGCATCATGTATTCCCCCATGGGGCAGTAGAGATTCAAGATCCCACAAGTGGTTACATTTTCAAGGTCAATGGTCAAAGTTTAAAACCATTCAATGAATCATTCAATAAACAGGAAATAGAGGTTGATTTAACTGATCCAACCTATGAACCAGGAAAAAATTGATATATTTAGGGTCCATGTCGGGATAACGACGTTAAACAAAGCATTGCATGGGAGGCAACCCATGGTTTTCAAGTTTCCTATCATTTTGTTTTTTTAATAAAATTTATATTTTAAATAGGATTAATTAATCATTTTTATATTTAAAAAAAAGATTGTTGACCTGTTCTTCTATTATGAGTATGTATGGGTATGAAAGGGGAGCACCGTATTCATCCGTGTCACGCGGTGTGATCCCTGAGTAATACCTTACCCAGAAAATTAAAAGAAGACAATGTATCATTAGTTTGATTAAAAAAAACATAAAAACAGGAAAAACCATAAAAATGATGATACTTGGAATTAAATAAGTCATTGTGTTGTTTGTTTTGTCTGGTTTGTTCTTCTTTTTTTGGTTCGGGTACTATTTTGGGTGATACATGTTTAATCAAGGAGGTTCCTACATCCCCCAAGAGATCAAAGGACTAATTTGGAGCAGTAAGAACTTCAACTTCAACCACCAGGTGATTTCATTCCATGATCCTCAGTTTCAATTTCCTTTTTGAACTTCCATTATTTTCCTCTACTCCTTCTAAATTTTCATTTCTTTAAACACTGGGGATAGTGTTGTTTTAAGTTGGAGGGGAGATAAAATAAAAAAAATGCTTTTGTGTCAAAAAAAAATTGAATGATTTGAAAAAAAATGTGTAAATGGAAGGAAAAATTCCTTTAACTTTGAACATGGTAATACACATTTCACACTTTGAAACTGAATATAAAATAATTTAGCATTCCCTGATTCTGATTTTAATCCTTGTATAATTTCATGAGCATAGATTTTGGAAAGTGTGGCTGTCCAATGTGATATTTCATCGTTTATATTTTCATCCAAATAAAAAAAAAGATCACAATTCATGCCCTTTTGACAGTGGGGTATTAGTTTAAGTTCATGGGGTCCCCCAAATAAATAGCATATTTTTGGTGATTATTTTAGTTTAATATGAGTATTAAAAAAAAAATTAAAAAAAAATTGTGCGTAGAGCAATGAAATGACCTAATGCGTGGCTTTCGGCACTTGGGGATTGTGACTCCATAGTTATCTGGCCCAGAGTTAGTAATTTTATCTCTATTTTTGGTAATTTGAATTTTTTTTGACTGAGTTAACTTGAGATGATTCCCGAGTATGTGGGACTCACTTGGTTCCCTAAGGTCTTTGAGCCTGGGAGTCATCGGCAAAGTCTCGCTACAGGGGTTGACTCTTTTGAGTGCAATTTCAATTACCATGGAAAAACTGCAAAAAAAAATACAATAAAATATTGAATACTCATCTTAATATTGAAATGTGATTCCACCTAGCACTTCCATCATTTCCCCCTTGAATAAAGATGAACCCCCATGTCTATTGTGATGCACAACACATCCTCATACTTAATTGATATTGGATGAAATATGAAAATGAATTTGAAAAAAGGAATGGTCTTGGGATTGGGATCTGCTTATGAAACTATCTTGTATTAAAATATTTTTATGGGTTTCATGATTTTTTGGTATAAGGGTTTTTGGTGATCATTGTGTATTAAAATGTTTTTGGAAAAGGGAATTTGAATTTCATTTTGATAAGATATATTTTTCTCGGGACTAGCAAAACTCAAGTTGGAGGGTGTGATTAGCCACTAAATGAGGCTAATATTCATTGTTAATATACATAATATTCATGTTATTTATTATTCATAAACACCATTTTAGTTCATTTTACACTTTGAACATCATTTCACATTATGATTGTAATACCTTCTTAAAATGCACTATTATGTGGTACATTTTTGAACATAATTTGAAGTACCCAATGATTCATCTGATTATACATATTTTAATTTGATATTTTTGGAAATTTATCTACACTCAAATATGAACATGTTTCATTCAGGGATCAATGGAGAATTCATGGAAGAAGATGGGGATATTTTGTGATGAAAGGAAGCAATTCTAGAGAAGGCAGATTGGACACCATCCCACTGATGAGACTGTGGGGCCTAACATACAGGCCCAATAAATCCCAAATTTCGTGGTATTATATAAGACATGTATAGGAACAAATCACTTTTCAGGATCCAATGCTAATTCGGCCTCCATGATGTCCATTTAGGCAGCCCAAGTTAGAGATAAAATTCTGGGCCAGATTCTGCGGCCCAGAAAAACAGCCCACCAATTAAACCATATCTCGAAAACCATAACTACGTTTGGGCTGATATTTTACATTATGTTAGGGGAAATCCGGATCTTAATTTAAGTATTAAATGGACCACCCAAATTCGGCCATCTAGAAGGTGTTTCATGCGCCTCTGTTTGGTAGATGCAAGCTAGATGCCTTTTCGGGTCAAGGGTGGAAAGTCTTCTTTCCACAAACTTTCCACCACCCTAGGCCTACCATAATCAAGTGGGATGCTTTTTACTGTTGGAGTCTCGACCCAAGGCTTCCAAAATGCCTATTTAAGGTAGTGGTGGTGGAGGAGTTGATGATCTTTGGTGCTTTGTTCAATTGTAATGTTATGCTGCAATTTTGTTGTCTCAAATTTGTCTTTCACATGTAAGTTGTTCAATTCACTTTATTTTCTTAATAAAAGTTCTTCTTCTACTATTATTATGTTGTTCTTTATATCACTTTGATACCATTGTATCAATGTGTGAATTTATTCACACCAAACCTTGTGAATTTATTCACACAACGGTGGAGTGATCATTTTATTTTTGTTGTTTTCTTTACTTCTCCATTTCCTCCCTCATGAGTCTACTTTCCGCTTCCATTGAAACCATGGGATCAATGGAGGGCTAACCCACTTATGGGTTGATCCAAGTGAGTATCAAGGGTCTGGATTGGATGTTATTTATCACCCCATTAATATATAATCACTTCTTTAATTGAGATTTTTATTTGATGATTTTTAAACTCCATCATCCTTGTTGAATTTAAGGCCACACACTTCAAGTGCTAATACGAACCTTTACCTTGAAGTGCTCAAAACATTGATCCTTCAAGTGTATAGGTGATTAGTATTAAAGGGTGTAGGCATTAAACCGGTAAGTGATGATGTTGTTTTATCTCCTTAAATGAACCCATATCAAATATAAGAAATTGAAATCATTGAAAAGGAAATACGTCCAATCCACCCCGAGAAATAACCTAGAATCAACTCATTATTTTAAATTGAATTCACTTAAGTCTCTTAGATTTCCTTTAAACCCATCTAAAATCAACCCAATTTGGCCACTTCATAGCCAAAAACAGTCCATAGAATGTACATGTCTATAGGTTACTTCTTAGGTCTCTGAGGATTTGACAACCCAAGCTAAACTACAAGGACCGTCTTACCTTCTTCTCTTGGGTAAATTTGAGTGAGAATAACCAACCTTAAAGCTTTCGAAGTTACTCTTCATGGTAAGGGAACCTTTCACCCTCCTCTTTTAAGTCATGACTTCCTTTATGTTATGTCTTATAGTTTCCATTTTATTATATGGGGGCTTGTTCCTCTATATCCATACTAGTTTCCATTTCATTTTCAATTGATGATAGACCCTTTCCGCTCTTATCAACTTGTTTTTTGATTTTTTAAGAGACGTAGTTAGGCTGTCGAATTTTGGTAAAAGAAATCACACAATCTCTTTTCTTTCATGTTTCCTTTTTATGTGGTATGTCATTCAAACATCCATACCATGATCTTATTGAAATTTTATTCTATCCCTATACTATGTCATGAGTTATTTATGAGTGGGTGACTTTTGTCCTCTCTCTCTTTAATATTTTCTAAAACCATGTTATATAGCCATTATGCTGTAGAAATTTCATCTCAAAATCTCTCTCTTTTTCTCAAGAAATTATCTTGTTTTATTTATGTGAATACCCAAATATATTTTCAATTATAGAGATATTCATAAAGACATAAACTTTATCTATTTTATTATGTAATTAACGTACATTAAACCCTCATTCCTTTTATAAGGGTTATAAAATACATAACAATCATGTTTTTAAGAACTTTTAAAATGTCACGATTTTGAAGTGAAACCCATTACTTTTAATCTCTATGGGTTATTTATGAAATTTATGATTATGATCTATGTGGATCACATGAAAATAAAGACATATTAAGGGTTCACCCTGATAGCGCTCCAATGAATTGGGTAAAGAATTTAATATCTAGAGATGACAAGTTTCACGATACCTTGGTGAATAACCTTGGTAATATTTATGACACCTTGGGGATGAACCTTGGTGATATGTTTGTGAATGTATAAATTAAATGTTCTAGCCACATATTCAAGTTATGGTTCAAGTTATTTTCATTATGATATGACTCTAATTTTATTGCTTATGTCTTTATGTTTTTCATCAAGTTCTTATTGATATCACAAGTAAACTGATTCCCTTGCTTTCCTTACTGGGCCTTATGCTCACCCTTTCCTTTGATGTATGTATCCAAGTTATGATATGTATTAGTTTTACATAGTATGAACTTTTCAAGAGTCCTTTAAAGGTTATTTAATTTTTTTTTAATTTTTCATGTATTTTGTTCCTGATTTCCAAGACACTAGACTTTAAAGGTCATATATTTGTAAAATGTAATGAAAAGTTATGTATTAAAAAGGAGGGATGCCATAGGTAGTCATAGCATGGGCCCTAGGGGACATGTCATGATAAAGTAGTTTTAGAGTTGGTCAGTTATACCTCAAATACTGGGAGTCTGTTGTTTTATTTTTGGGAAATAATGATAAATTTTTCTAGTTCGACTTTAAAATTCGGGGAGTCCAGTGTTGGTGCAACGACCAACATATCCATACACCAAGACCTTGAATTATTCTTTTCAGCTCTATACATAAAAACAACAGTTGCATGCATCACATAGGAACTTACTGTTTCCTCATGATCTTTTTGAGTCAGAGTCATCTCACCAGGTATAATCTATTAATCGTGATTCATCTTGATCTCTTTCAAGATGCCTCCACACAGACAACCATCCAAGATTCCAGTGTGTGACCATGAGGATGGTCCACAGAGTGATGAGGCTTTGGTACTTGTACTGTTTCCTAAGATGGAACCTTTAGGTGGTGTCCTAGATTTTCCACCACCCATTGGTTAGTAGTTACTACTGGCACTACCAGTAGAGGACACATGTAGGATCAATGCCTTACATGAGTTTTAGTGATAGAGACCCCTCAGGTTCCGAGGAGAGCCCAACTCATAGGCAGCTAAGGACTGGCTTGAGGTAGTGATCAAGTTATCTGTCTAGTCAGGGAACCATTGGATCAGATGGTAGTCCTGGTAGTGAGCCTTCTACGTGGCTCATCAGGGTGATGACAAGGTTTAGATTACCCGATCTTATGGTGAGGTGAATTTTTCATGGACAAAGCCTGGGAACCTCTCTCCGAGAAGGGAATATTTCCATAAATGCTAAGGGCTATGCGTACCCAAGAGATTTTTCAACTTCATAAGGACGACATGTTGGTAGTTGAGTATTCATCGAGACATATCGACCCTTCCAGGTACTTAATAAATACGATGCGACCAGTGCTTCAAGGATCGGACCTCCGAGTGAGATGTGTTTAGGGACATTCGAGCCAGTACTATTACTTTGTACATTCCTACTTTTTCTAGGGTTCTAGAGAGAACCATTGTGGTTGAAAGTTATTTGGATGAGTAAATACAACCAGTGGATGTCAGCAGTGGGAAGGCAGGAAACCGACGTCAGTATCATAGACTTGGACAAGTATGAGAACGTATTTCTAGAGGATGTTCCAAGACTACCTCCTCATAGAGTGGTATATTTATGCATGGATCTATACCATGTGATGACACTGATATCTATACTTTCATATCAGATGGATTATGCAGAGCTCTGGGAACTGAGGGTATAGTAGGAAGACTTGTAGAGGAATGGGTTCGTAAGGCCCAACGTTTCACCATAGGGAAGCCCTAGTGTTGTTTTCCAAGAAGGAAAACAGAAGCTTGAGGTTATGCATGGACTATCAGCACATGAACTAGGGGATCATGAAGAACATGTATCCTCTACCGAGGATTGATGACCTCTTAGACTAGTTAAAGGGAGCGAGATGGTTCTAGAAGATAGACCTTAGATCATTCTATCACTATCTTCAATTACCAGATGAGGAAATATCGAAGACAGATTTTAGATGTCATTATGGCCACTACTAGTACTTAGTGATTCCGTTTGGCATGATGAATAACCCATCTTTATGAGTACTTAGTGTATTCAGCATCCGAGGAGAAGCACATGATACACCTAAGGATGGTTCTAGACACACTCTGAGAGCACCAGCTTTACAAAAATCTCTCAAAGTGTGAGTTCTAGATATTAAAGGTACACTTTATGGGACATGTCATCTGATAGGCTGGAGTTGCAATGGATTCAGCAAAGATTGAGGCGATGCTTGCTTGGGAGCCACCCAAGAGCGTTACCGAGGTGTGAAGTTTCCTTGGGTTGGATGGGTATTATCAGAGGTTTGTACCTGACTTCTCCAGAGAGGCAACACCCATGACAGTGTTAATGAAGAAGGTAAAACTGTTCATGTGGATAGAAGGATTCCAATAGAGATTTTAGCAGCTGAGGCAGAGCTTGACGAGTGATTCTATCTTGAGGTTGCCGGAGGAGGGTGCCGACTACGTGGTGTACTGTGACACATCAGGAACCAGGCTTGGTTGTGTCCTGATGCAGGGGAAAGCAGTGATTGCTTATGGATTATGACATTTGAAACCACATGAGCAGAACTATGTGAATCATGAACTTGAGTTAGCAGTGGTAGTCTTTGCACTGAAGATGTGGAGACACTACCTTATGCATGAACGATTCATCATCTACTCTGACCATAAGAGTATCAAGTATATCTTTTCTCAAAAGGATCTGAATCTAAGATAGTGATTTTAGCAAGAGTTCTTCCAGAATTATGACTTCGAGATAGTCTATACTCCTGGTAAGGGGAACATGGTGGCAGATGCTCTCAACAGTAGATCGAGTTCACATCTACTGAACAAGGACTCAAAGCAGTTGACCTCACTTCAGATATCCTTTGTAGATAGATATGTGACAACTTATCTTTAGTCAATGGTGGTTTCCCCACCACTCTTATAGCGATTCAGTGAGACACAACTTGAAGATGTCAGCTGCAAGACTACACATGCCCAGATTTCCACAGGGCATTCCCCTGATAGATATTATAAAGGTGTAGATCACGTCATTCTTTTTAGAGGATGCACTGTTGTATATCCAGGGGGCATGATACCATTTAGGTGATCGTAGACCGACTCAATAAGTCATCCCACTTCTTACCCATTCGATAATAAAGTTCATTAGAGAGCTTGGGATGCCTCTACATGCAAGAGATAGTTCAACTCCATGTAGTCCCTTTTATGATAGTCTCAAACCATGATGCACACTTTACATCCCAGCTATGGAAGAGATTACATGAGGCATTTTAGACTCAGCTGCTCTTAAGCACAAGCTTTCACCCATAGATAAATGGTCAACTAGAGTGGACCATACAGACCTTGGAGGACATGATTCACACTTGCGTTCTTGATTTTGGTCATAATTGGGAGGAACACCTACCACTGGTAGAGTTTGAATACAACAAGATATACCAATCCACCATCGGTATGGCACTGTTTGAGGCACTGTATAGATGACCATGGAGGTCATCGTTATGCCGGGCAGACCCAGGGGAGTCAGCACTCATGGGTCTAGAGTGGTACAGGCTACCACTGAGAAGGTGCAGGTTATCTTAGAGAGGATGAAGACAACATAGAGCTGAAAGAAGTCCTATGATGATAGGTGATGGAGAACCTTGGAGTTCAAGGAGGGGGGACATGTATTCCTACGAGTCTCTCCTAGATGAGGGATATATAGATTTGGTCAGGGCGACAAGTTATCTCCGAGCTTCATCGACCCTTTCTAAATTCTAAACAGAGTTGGTGAGGTGGTGTACTGCCTAGCTCTTCCCCCATAGATGCACTAGGTGCATGATGTTTTTCACATGTCGTAGCTAAGGATGTACGTGCAAGATCCATTGCACATCATCAACTGGGGTGAGTTGGACATTGACGATGTGATGACATTTTCAGAGTTCCTGGTGGAGATAGAGGATCGATTGGAGTGGGTCCTTCGTGGATGGTTGATTCCTCTAGTGCACGTTCAGTGATAGTATGAGAATCTCCAAGAGAGCATGTGAGAGTGAGAGGCTCAGATTCATGCTTAGTACCCCCATTTTTTTTGTTTATCCTTGTTTTGGATTATGAGTATGTAAATCCCTAAAGGGTGGAGTAATGTAATGTCTCAGAAATTCCATGTATTTTTTTTAATTATATGGAATTATTTTGAGACCCAAAACTCAGAAGGCATGTGATTCTGAGGCCCGGAGTGGCTGAAATGATCCATAAAAAAATTCTAAGTTTTAAATAGCACATGTGAACAGTTTTCCTAAAAAAGTGGAATAACTCTTAAGCAGGTGCATGAATCAGAAAATCCGAGGGCACCATTGCGTCCGAAATGACGAAATTACCTAAGAATGGACCTAACCTCGACTGAAACAGGTCGAGGAAAAAATTTAATTTTCGGACCTTTCTGAAGATAAATAAAATAAATTAAAAAGTTATTTTATTTTTTTTCCTCACCATTGAGCGGTGGCATGTCAACACTGTGGTGCGATGATGAGGCGATGATGAAACTCATTAAATGAATCCCATTAATGAGTCTCTTTAACTAAAGAATAATAGATATGTTGTTTTATAAATGAAACAATGTAACAATGTGATGATGCAACGTAACAGAAATATTGCGACACATTTCTCTTTTAATGAGATAACATGTTGGAGAAAAAGTGGGAGATCTGGGATTTTTTATGATGAATCTGTGGCAAGGAATCCTCTCTAATGACGAACGATGAATTCATTCTCCTTCCACCCTTAGAAGGATATCTAATAACATGGGTGATAGATAAAGAGCATAGAACGAAGGCGTGTGACCCAGCTCTTCCCCGACCAATGTCTATCCTAGGTAGGGGTTACTTTTGATTTTTTATTTACCCATTCTTCTTTCTAAAACAACGAACGTAGATCAACCCACGAAAAGGTTGATCCGTGGGTCACTTGTTCTTGAGGGAGGGTGATTTTTCATTGGGGTTTTGCATCAGGATATAACTTTTATAAAACCTTAAATCTTCCCCATGTTTCTAAACCTATAACGCAGAGGATGCAGACCGACACGAACAAGGCCTGTGCCCCTCCGCCTTTGTGAATTCTTGCGTGTTCTTTGTGGCCACAAATCTGAATTGATGAAAAGATGGTACCAAGGCCATATAAGGGAATATAGTGACCCAAGAAGACCATCGGTGTAGACGATTAACAGAACGGACCACCGGAGCGGACCCGGTGGTCCGCTGAAGGCATCGCCAGAGATGTGCTGAAGGGGGTGTCGTGGCTGGCTCAGGCCACGACGGAGCAACAGGAGCCGGTGGTGGCTGGCGAAGGTGGGGAATGACCAGTACCGCATGGGCCGTGGTCCAGTGGGGATCACATGTGGGAGGAAGGGTGGCCAGCTCCTGTTGGTCGTGTGTAGCTGAACCGGGCCGCGGAGTGGCTGAGGATGGAAATAAATCTAGATTTCTATTGAGGGTTGGGCCAGTGGGATAAAACTAGGACGCTAGGTGGGATGGGGTGGGAATGAACCGGACTGCCGGTTACGGGCTAGGATGAATGGAAACTGGTCGCTGGGTAACTCGGTGGGCTGGACCCTCGACCGAATCGGGATGGGTCCAGCAAGGCCCAATGGGCCTGGCCAGACCAGACCCGAACTGGGTTGGGTCGAGTCAATTGAACCGGGATGGGGCATGCGGGGACCCCGGGCTGGGTTGGACAGGTCGATCTGACCAAGTTGGACCGGGGCCGGACACAACCATCCTCCGTTTACTAAAACACCAATATCTTTCAGACCGGACGTCTGACTGGGGAGCTGTTTGCAGTGTTGGAACCCTTGATATGATTCAATTATTTTGGAATAATCTAAGAAGGTTTTAATGGATGTTGAAATGTGATGAATGTATTGAGAAGCAGTTTCTTCTATAATCAAGCGCACTACGTGTGGGAATCCTACGGTTGACTGAGACTCAAAGACTATTGACAAGCGACCCTATGTGGATCAGCTACGATGGACCAGTGGGAAGAAGATCCGTGTGACCCGGTAGACCCACAATGTGGAGCGACTCTATGTGACTCAACAGACCCACAATACTCATCAGGGATGAGTACCTCAGTACGATGGACAAGGTGGGAAGTGGCTCTGTGTGACCCGGCAGACCCACGGTGGGGAGCAGCTCTGTGTGACTCAGCAAACCCACGGTACTCATCAGGGATGAATACCTCAGTATAATGGCCAAGGTGGGAAGCGACTCTATGTGACCCAGAATACCCATGGTGGGGAGCGGCTCTATGTGACCCAGTAGACCCACAGTACTCACCAGGGATGAGTACCTCAATATGATGGCTAAGGTGGGAAGCAGATCTCTGTGACCCAATAGGCCCATGGTGGGGAGCAGCTCTGTATGAACCGAAAGACCCATGATACTCATCAGGGATGAGTACCTTAGTATAATGACCAAGGTGGGAAGCAACTCTATGTTACCCAGCATACCCATGGTGGGGAGCAACTCTGTATGACCTAGCATACCCACAGTACTCATCTGGGATGAGTACCCTATCAGTCCAAGGTGTTTAGTGTTGCGATTTATGGTCTTGCTTTCTATACTCTAGATTATACCTATGTGAGCTATCTTTCTTCGTTATCATGCTTTGTGATTTTCTTCGTGGATTGATTTGTGGTCTTTCCTTTGGGGTTTGGGGTCCCTAATGAGTATTGTGTTACTCAACCCTGCACGGGTTTTCCTGTAGGTGTCGTGTCCTATGTAGGTGATTGACGCTTCGATGGAGACCTTGGTGGTCCGGGACTAGGTGGTGCTCAGTGAGACGGGACATAAGAATGCTTTGAAGTATACCTTGGTGGTCTGGGACTAGGTGGTGCTCAGTGAGATAGGATGAAAAGACGTACTTCTATGGTTAAAGGCAGCTACCCTTCACCTACCCTTTAGGTGGGGTCTTCTACGGATGTCTTACAAAGATCTTTTGTACTTTCCTATTTTCAGTTTTTCTTTTATTGGGTTTGTATTCTGTCCCATTTTACTTACAACTTGTACCTTTACTCAGTGGTTGTTTAGTGGAACATATGTTTTTTATAGCTGTTTGGGACATGGTTGTGTGTGTGTGTGTGCGTAAAGGTACTTAGGAAAATGCCTCCCACTCGTGGGATAATGCCTTCAGTACTAGTCACCAACCCCTGACATTTGGGAGGCAGGCTTGGGGTAGTAATGACACGGGCCCTAGGGTATGGGTTGTGACACTATAATTCATCCAATTTATATTATTTTTAATATTATTATGATCAATTATTATATTTTCCTATAAATTGAATAAATATTGTCTTGGTGTTGTGTAAACATTTAAGGTAATTATTCAATCACTAAAAATTAAAAATAAATTTCAATGATAAAAAATTTATTTTATAGTTCAAATAAACATTTATAACCAATAATAGGTTGTTTTAATTCATGTCACAAAATATTATAGATTCTAAAACCAAGAGAATGACATTTTTGACTTTATCCTTTACTTAAATATTATAAAGGTAAAAATCAAAGCTAAATGGTAAAAAAAATGTCATATTTTCAAAGTTTAGATGATTATATATGAAATATACCCATCCAATGAAATAAAGTAAATTTTTAGATATATTTTTAATGTTTTATAATGGTACTTTTATCCTTAATTACTATATTTACCCATTTCCAAGGTGATAAAATTTACCACTATTATTATTCATAATGTCAAAAAATAAAAGAATCTATTTTCCAAATTTGACCCTCCTAATTACAATTATGGAATTATTTTTATAAATTTAAATTCACATAATTTTTAGAAGTTAATTTAAATAAAAACCAACAAAATGTGACGAAAAGTTGTTTTATGAAAAATAATATTTATGTCCAAAAATGAACATATAATAAAATTAGGTATATTAATGATTCAAATGTAATTTATTGTATTATTCATAACTAAATTAGTCTTATTTTAATTTAATATTTAATTCAAATCATTATGGGTTTTTTTTCTAATCAAAAGAAATGATAGTTTTAAAAATATCGACATTTTTCACTAGTCACAAAAAAATAAATCTTTCCCTAAAAATACCAAAATCTCAACCTAAGATAATATTGGAATGATGAATTAAAAAATGATTTAATTTTAACATAATAATATTTTAATAGCTTTTATTTGTTTTTTTAAACTCTACATTGTGCGCAAATCAAGCTATCAAAGAAATTTATTTATAGGGAAATATATCTTAAAATCTCAGCCTGGTACATTTTACCCTATTATAAGAATTTTACCCTAGAAATTACATCACTCTAATATAAAAAAATAATAATTTTTCTACATAATATCCTCAAGTTCCCACATAACATCCTAAATTTTATGATTTTACAAAAAAAAAATTGATCAGATAAGTGGTCTTCTTTCATAGTACTTTCTCCATGATCTATAATTTCCACAGGTTGTTCCACATAAGAATGATCTTTATCCAGTGGTATGACCTATGAGTTCAGTACATGCGAAGGATCAGGTATGTACTTCCTTAAAAGAGTTAAATGGAATAGATCACAAACTTGAGAGAAATTTGGTGGATGTTCCAAATGATAAGTTATCATCCTGATATGATAAAAAATATCAAAGGGACCTATATATATAGGGCTCATATTTCACTTATTTCTAAAAACCATAACCTTTTTCCAAGGATATATTCATAGAAATAACTTTTTACCAACTTCAAACTCTAAATATAATTATAATAACCCGAAATTTTATAGAGATTTCTCGAGATCATTTACAGGCACCATTTTTCCTTGTTTTGAGTATATTTTGTTTGGGTTTTATCTTGGGTGTGTTTGGGGAAAAATTAGATGTTTTTTGAGGGGTTTTGGGTAGTTCATAGTTGGTACATGATTTTTCCAAACCGTGCGCCCTTCCCCAGCAAACTGTGAAACCTCAGACAAAGAGGGATTTCACAGTTGGTGCATAATTTTTCAAAATGTGTGCCCTATTAGGAGTAACTGTACACCCCCTCCCCATAGGAGAGGTGCACTATTTGGGAACACATTTTGGAAATCTATGTGCCCCTTCCCAGGAAATTATGCATGTGGGATTTAATATTTCATTTTTCTTAAATTCCTGAACCCCCTATCCTTCACCCTAATTCGACCCAACTTAACCCTAAACGATTTCTCCCATTTTCAGAGGCTACTAGAAGGATTCCAAGGGATTTTGAACTCCATTCATGGTGAATTAAATCCTAGATTGAAGATTAACACCTCTATTGGTAAGATATTATTATCCTGATTAGTTTCCTATCCCTCTAATGTTTTTCTCTCATCCTTTGAAAGGATGTTTTCCTATTTTGGAAGAAGATCAATATATATGTTTTGATATATCTAATCTGTTTGATCTTGGATCTGGGTTTCAAATATAGATCTTATTATTTGACATGTTCTTGATTGTTCCACTCCAGTTGGGGATTTCCATTGGCGATCATTCATCATCAATTTTGAGGTAGGTGGTCTAAATTCAATTCCCATAGTCTTGAATTCCAATTTAGTGAATGTTTTGTGAAATTTCAATTGGAAAATTTGACAATTGAGTCTTGAATTGAATAAATTAATTGATTAATTAATATATGAAATCATGGAATTGATTAATTGAGTTTCCATGTGAATATGAGATGAGTTGTACTTGGTAAAATTGAATTGGGTAATTGTGATTATGAAATTTGTGGAATTTGGACCAATTAATTAGTTAATTAATTAGTGAATTGTTTTGATTGTGGAATTAATGGGAAATTAGGATCTTGTAATTGGTCAATTATTGCGATTTGAATTAATTGACAATGGGGATTATGAGATGGTTTAATTACCTTAATGGGTTAATGGGTTATATTAATTGAATATTAAAAAAATGGTTTAATGGTGAATTTATCTTATTATTTCATGTGATTACGGTATTGAACCATGATTTGTTGTGATAAACTATATTTGTATACCATGATGTGAAAATTTGATGAATGGTTTAATGATTATTAAATGGGATAAATGTAAAATATGTGATATATGTGTTTAATTGATACATGAGTGTGGGCCAAAAACTACTACTTTAAAACCCCACTTTTGTGATTGATTGATATATGTGTTTGGGACATGGACTACTACTTCAAAATCCCACTTGTCTGATTGATTTATAAACATGTGCGGGATATGAAATGCTACTTCAAAATCCCACATGTTATTTCCTGATATAATTGTGTGGGACATGGACTTCTTATTCAAATCCCACACCGATAAATGGGTTGTGGGACATATAATGATGCATCAAATACCCATGGGGTTCTATACCTGGTGTTCTAGGCCCAAAATTTTAGCATTGGAATATGGTTCCAATCAACCATGATATGAATTGAAATTGAATGGATAATAAAAGATCACGATTATAATGAATTGTGATATTCCCAATGTGATATGGTTCAGACTTTGACATGGGCCAAAGCAAGTATTGAGGGTTTAATTGTCCTCAAGAATACAGGTGGTTTATGTAGTTAAAAAAGAATAATTGAATATATGTAAGCCATTTACTTTATTACTTATATTTATTATTTATACAATTTCATACATCATTATTGACTGGATATTATTTTAGATACCGTTGGTGGTGTCCTACAGAGTTGCACTCACACCCTACATGGGCTGCCTGATTAGTACCCGAATAGAATTCATGTTTGCAGGACAAGATAAGGGTAAGAGACCCATGTTAGATGGTTGAGTCGGGATGAAGCACAGATAAGGGAACCAAACATGGTTTTGGGACTCGATTGGGTGCGTCTGTGTGTATTTCTTTTGGTTTTTTCATTTGAAACTTGACACATATTTGGAATGGAATATCTATTATTTAGTTTTGGATATTTTATTCCTATTTTGGTCATCATGTGATACTGGTTTGGTTTGATTATTGGTTATATCATTTGTTTATTCTAATTTATTTATACTGTTTTTCTACTTTGATAAAGAGGGTATAGTCTCTCCATGATCGATATTAGACCCTTACTACTAGTCGGCAGCCTCTGGCATATAGGGAGGTGCGCCTAAGGTCATATGACTGATCGGATCAGGGCACTGGTGTGTGACACCTAGATCAGGGCATAACAAAGTGGTATCAAAGGTGTTTTTCTTTTCTTTTCTATTTGATGACTATTTGGGAAAAGTAGATAGGATAATAGGATGAATTGGGCGTTGGTTAAGAGATTGTAAATGGGAGTATCTAACCCATGCACGAGGGTAAAATCCAAGTACCCAGGGTGGGATTCTTGTTATTGTTGTATGTTGTTACAGTCAGATGCTATTTTACCTTGAGTGATGCACTTATTATGTAATGTGATTATTGTTGTTGATATTTTCTAATACATGACTCATGGTCTGGTTTGGAAATATATTTGGGTATGAATGAAACATTCTAAGAACTCTTGATTATTTTTGTGGCATGCATCATTTTAGGAACACATGGGAAAAGAGGTTTTGGGTAAGTTGTTGAAATTGAAATGTCTTTCCTTTCTTGTGTAATTGAAATGAAAAAAGAACCTAATGTGAATTTAAAGTTTTAAGATGATGTAAAGTTTTAATAAATGGGTGTATAATGAGAAAATTAAATAATGAGAATGTGTTTACCCTTTGTTAACCATGACCTAAATGTAGGATGATTAAGGGTAGTGATAGTGCTTTGGTTTTGACAGTGTGGCGGGGTTTGGGGGAAAGACTTGTTATGGATTATTTTGAATCCATATAACATGAATGTGTTAAAGTTGTGTTATGTGTCCTAATACATGTGTTTGGAATTGTAAATATATACCAACATGATGATGCTTGTTGATAGGATGATAAGAAGACATGGATGGAAAGGTTCCTCCAGTGGTGGAACCAGAGGCACTAATAGTGCCAGGTGAGGGAGTCAAAGAACAGTTCCAAGAGAACATTTCTCACATCATGTAGTTTATGGGAAGATACTTGGGGTGGTTTTTGAAGAGTATGTATAACCTAACACGTGAGTTTTAGTTGTAGAACCCTCTGAAATTTACCAAAGAGGGTGGACCTGAGGTAGCCGAGTTCTGTATTGAGTTTATCAAGACTATACCTAACCACTTGGAGACTCCTACTATGAAGAGTGTAAAATTGGATGCTTACATGTTATGTGATCTAGAAAAGAATTGGTGGGAAATCTAAACTTAGGATGGAAAACTGGAGAATATGGAGTGGAAGGACTTTCAGGAGAAGTTCTTAGAGCACTTTTACCCAGAGACACTTAGTATGGAGAGAGATGATGAGTTTATAATATTTTATTAGGTGAGTATGTTCGTTATGAACTGTGATGGGTGATTTAAAAATTTTCAGTGATTTGTTACAATGTTTGAAGGATATGAGGTGAACATGGAGAAGAAGGTTCAGGATGATCTTAAATGTGAAATTAATTCCTAGTTGAATATTTTCAATCTGAATATGTTTTCAAAAGTGGTGAATTAGGCTCTCATTTTTAGGGGAACCTGAAGGAGGCCTCCTATAGAGGGAAGGTGGTTTCTAAAATATGGTAAGTAGGTACGACATCTAAGAGAAGGAAGCATCATTATGAGAATTTTGACCAGAGAAGTGGAAAGTAGAGCGGCTAGAGGGAAGGATAAGTTACACATGACCTTTTTCAGGTGACCTGTCACCAGTGCGATGGGTCAGGTCACATTCATAGATAGTTCCCCTGACCACTGATAGAGTGATGATCTTACAGAAATATGGTACATATACATAGGTTCTATAGTAACCTACAACATATATGTAATGATGGAGTAGCTATGTAGAATCAGAGTGTGTGAAGGGGATCTTCTACATCGTATCAATCTGGAAGGTAGAGTTCTACTAGACATAATGGTAAAGGAAGAGGATGTGCTGCTTCTAGGTAAGAGAACCCATATTAGAAAAGTTATAATATCCCAGGTTTTTGGAATAAGTTGAAAATCACTCCCTTTTTTAACTTTTCAATTAGCGGGGGTGACATTTTCTTTTTCAGGCATCAGAACTTAATTCTAAGAGTTTACCCAATCCAATATCCATATTTTGGATGGGTTTAGGGGTTTAGATGAAGCCTCGAGTGTTTGGAAGTGGTTTCAGGAGCATTGGAGGCCCAAAGTCCAAATTTTGGGTTGTAGACTTAGGTGCATAGTTTAGGGTAAACCATGCGGACCCTTCCAGGTAACCATATGCTCGATTTTGAACTACTGCGTGGTTTAGATAAACCATTTTGGGTGGATCACGACCACATGAACTAGTCTAAAGATGCTATAGAGGGATACCACATGATTTGTGCATGGTTAGAGAAAACTGCATGGTAAGACGCAAGGGTACTGCCACTTAGGCAGTACCTATGCACTATAGCATGCACGGTTGCCGTACGGTTTGGAAAACCATGTGGGTAAACCATGCAGCCCATTTAATGAGTCAAAATTACATTTTCCCTTATTTTTTATTCTGTTTCCCCCTTATTTATCCTTTTTCATACGCGTAGTAGGAGGATAATCTCCTCCTCTCTTCTGATAGGGTGTTCTCCTATCTCTCCATTCGAGTTCCATTTTCATCCCTATTGGGTGAGATAGGACCACATTGGTAAGGTTAACCTCACCCTAGCTTCTCTTTTATTTTTCTTTCGCCTCACAGAGCTCTAATTAGGTCTAAACCATTTTACCCTATTTTCAAGTCGGTTGATGGAAACTAAGATCTATTCCAAACCGCTTGGATTTAGAGCTCAATATAGAATGTTCATATGCCTACGAGTCCAAGGTAGGTGTTTTATACCTTACTTGGTGTTTTTACGGACTGGGGGGGGGGTGGCTTTTAGCACAAATTTGGGAAATCAAGTGAGCCCTATTTATTTCATATTAAATTGAATGTATGACTATTTAGTATGACCTTAGGAATACCCTAACCAATTTCACACGTGTGAGGCCGAGTTAGAGGTCAGTGGCACCTTGGGTAGCTAGGCCGGGGTGTGTTTTTGATATAATTGGATATTGTTTTGATTTAATTTGTTTTTTTCATTTAATTTTATTTTTCAATTCAATTACATTGAATTGGTTATTATTTTTGATTGAATTGATTATATGGATTTGATTTATCCAATTCATATAAGTTATATTGATGTATTTATTGAAGTTGTACAATTAAATAATTTTAGATTGAATTGTTCATTAAGTGAATCATTTATATGTGATGCTTGTGATATACTCTTATAACCCATGGGGTTATGATGGGCTTGGCCTGAGTAATTGAGATGGCATGACCATCAGGATTGAGGTGATGCTGATAATATGGTTGGGCTTGGACCAGATTACTTAGGTGATGTGATCATTGATTGGGCATCATAGACATCAGATTGAGGTGGTGAGGCTGTCAGGTTGGGGCATGACCCAGGATATTGGATGGCTCAACCATATAATTTGAGAAACATGGTCACAGAGGAATGAGGTACCAATTTGATGTGTCTTAGGTATTTAATTTTGTGATTGTCGTTCACCTGTGATGGTCAAAGTGTTGAGTTGAGTCGTGTGCACACAGGTTGACTCTATGATAAGGTGGTTTTTACCAATCATGTGGGTAGAGGCCCCCAGTAGTGTGGATTAGGAAATGTGTTGGGGGTGATTGTCGTAGAAAGCCATGTGAAAGATAAGGATCCTTCAGTTGATAGTGATGAGGCTATCAGTTGGGGGCTGAGAATCACCATCATTGAGGTCGTGATCTTGAATTATTTGGGGGAGGACAAACATCTCTATTTCTCAGGACTTCGTGTTGTGATCCAACAATGACATTTATTGAGGAAAAATATAGTTGTGCCTTTAGATATAGGGCCATTGCCCGATGAGTGCTTTTGATCAGGGGTTTGAAGGACCAATGACTTTTTTGGGAGTGCCTTCGGGACGTTGGTGATATATTTGAGACACGAGGTGTCAAGTGACATGTGGTGTCAAGTTAATTAATTTAAGGTGGAACCTGAGGGTTAAAATAGGTTATTCTATATCATGGGATACCTTTGGCCATGGACCAAGGATCCTTTCCTCTTTAAGGAATTCTGGCATTGGTTGATGTAGGTGAAAATTTCTTGGTGGATTTTATGCACCAGTGAAAAGTGTGTTTATTTATAAGCTTGTGTTATTGATTTTATTTATTATATTACACATCTGATTAAACACTCATGTTGGGTATACACACTTGGGTGGTATACTACTTAGACACATTCTCACACCCTACGCAAGCCATTCGAGACATGTGTAGGCTTTATAAATTTATGTTCAGGTAAAGAATCATCCTTAGAAGATGGATTGTAGTTTCTGTCTACATGGGATGTTGGCAAAGACCTTAAGGTATTTCTTCTATAGGAGTTTACTTTTGTTTAGTTTTCCTTTTTTGTATCAATATACTGCTTTATATATATATATATATGTAGCTACTGAGGTTGGCCATGGGAGACCCCTTTTTGTATACTAATATGTACGACCTATTTGGTTATGCATGCTCTATTATTTTAGTGATAAAAGTGGTGTGTTGACATGTTATTATTTTTCATTACTTTATTCTTTTATGCTTATGTTGTTTATTGATATTGACTATGCTTCAGCCGTTGGTGGGTTTATTTCGAGTCTGATGAGTCTTTTATTTCTTTTTCATGTTATACATATATTACTCAGACCAATATTATATCATCACCAGAGGGTATACCCTCCCCACTATACCTCTTTCACACCCTCGCTACCAGTCGACATCCTTTTTCATTTGGGAGGCATGCTTAAGGCCAGTGGCACCTGACCCGATATCACTGTTCAGGTGGCTAATCAGGTCGGGGATTCTACAAGTGGTATTAGAGGGGTTCTTGATAGGGATTTAGTAGTAGTGTTTCACTGGATACTAATGATATTAATGTTTCCTTTTCTTTTCTGCTGGTCTTACTGTTTGGTATGTGGTAGGCTAGAGATTAGTTGTTGTCAAAAAATGGGTTTAGAACTTGTGCCTGGGTTCTTGTAGCCCCATGTACAAGGGACATTCCAAGTTACCATGTGTGGGAATTGTCATTTTATTTTTTTCATTTTATAGTTGGTTTGATTTCCACTTAGGGTGGCTAATTTGAAATGATAATGTTATCTATTATGACTTTTTACCCTTTACCTAGTGAGGTACAATAAATTTGTAACCTTGGCCTAGTATGGAAATGTGTGATTGTGTATGCATTTTTATGCCTTTTTAGGTACATAGAAGGATGTTTCAATTTAAATATGCATGTGACATGATTAAATGTTTCATTAAATGTGATATGTCGTGGTATGAAATTGCTTATTCCATGTGAAAAAGTGAAATGTATCTATGTATATGTCATGTTATATATAAATATAAATTTCATGTGATGTGAAATGGGCCTAGAATTTATAGGATCAGGCAGGTATAACATGGGGTGATGTTGATCACCAGGTTGGGTGATGTGGTCATCGGTTTGAGGCAATAATGGTTGTCAGGATGGGTGTGACCTAGGGTACTTGTGATAATTGGATTTGTTGAGGGCAGTTAAGGAGGGCATGAGGCCAGTATGCCGTGTGGAATGGTTGTGATAGGAGATGGTAAGGGTATTGAGGATGTGATACCTATTACTGCTTTCCCTATATAAATATATATATATTATAGGTTGTTTGATCATTTTATGGTATTAAGCAGGTTTTCACCTAGACAGATTAGATGGAGTATAAAGCAGGTGAGGATAGGGTGTCACTAGAGCACTAGTAGGTTTAGACCCCTAAGGGTCATGCAGAGCATGTGTGGGCTCAGGATTAGGTTCCAGTGTAGGCAGGGTAGGCACTGGATCTTGTAGTGTTTGGATTATGGATCGATGAGCAACTCCGAACAAGCCTGGTATGTGTGTTATAGGGTATCGACTAGAGTGCTCAGGTAGAAGAGCCATATATGGAATATCTGACTTGGGAATTCCAGTCGTAGAACCCACTGATTTTATAGGGTGAGGGTGGTCCATAGGTAGATGATAATTGGATAGAGTTCGTGCAGATGATATTTGACCATTTTGAGATTCCTCTAGGGTGAAGGGTCAAGTTGGTCACTTATATGATCAGAGGGCTAGGAAATCACTGGTGGGATGTATAGGTGCATGCTGGAAGACATGAGGGACTGTCCTGGAAGGACTTTGAGTCTAGGTTCTTCTAGAATGTCTTCCCAGATACACTAAGGTTTGAAAGAGCTCAGGAGTTCTTGAGACTTCAGTAAGGTGACATGTCCATCATGGACTATGCAGGGATGTTCACTGAGCTATCTCACTTTTCACCCAGCATGGTGAGCGATGAAACCTCGAGGGTGAGATTCTTCAAGGATGGTTTATGGAATTCTATTCAGGTGAAAGTAAACATCTTTAGGTTGGACTCATTCTCAAAGGTGGTGAACTACGTGCTCATAGCCAAGGGTAACCTAACGGACAAGTCATACTCGATCCAGGGAGTGGCGTCAGGTGACTTTAGTAGTGACACTTAAGATGGTAGGAAGCGAGGCTATGATTATTTCTAGTAGGGAAATCAATTCAAGGACTCAATTAGACCACCTCATAGTGGATCCTATATGGTTTTATTTTAGTATGGGAAGCCAGGACATGTCCAGACTCAATGTGAGTGGACTCCAAAGGAGTTTTGGGCAGTGGGCAAGTTGAGAATCTTGATAGGTTCTGCAGGAGGCCTTCTTGGACAATCATCAATTAGGGACCAGGTTAGAGGCAAGGTTCTAAGATCAGTTTGGGATTAGTACCAGGTGAGGGTATCCAAGATTTAGCTACACACGAAGGTCATGTGAGAGAAAACAAGACCATCAGTGGGGTTAATGGCCGGTGGATGGTGCCACACCACAAATAGGATATGATTCTGGAATTCAAGCTTCAGGATAGGTGCATTTCATGGAGCTAACAGGGTTTGAGAAGGATGGTGAGTCGATGAAATCTATAGGTACACCATGGGCATAGCCCGGTCTTTTTGTTTTCTTTTGGCTTGGCCTGTTGAGACATTTCCATTTTGGGTTCACTAGGTGCACGTGTTGTATATATAGATTGAACATATGTTGGTTAGTAGGTTGGAATCATATCATATTCATTATATATATATATGAGGTTTGAGGCACTAGGTTCTATTATTTGAGCATCGTTGGATGCAATATTTTGAGGTGCGTGGCAGTAGGATTTTTGAGGTACCTGACATCAGGGCATCGGAGAGATGTGATACTTGATTAAGGTGCGTAGGAATTTGGGAAACGATGTAGTGTGGTACTTGATTGAGGTGTGAGGAACCAAGGTTTAATTTTATCATAAGTTGAGATGCATTCCCTCAGAGGTTCCATGTGAGCCATAGGCATGAGGCAGGCACCAATATGGGGTAGGATTTTGATGGGTGTCAGAATAGAAAAAGAGAAATTGATGAGGTGTAGGAGTTATAATGCATCATGTGAGGAATTTTGAGTCCATAAATGGTTGTTGGAACATTGTATGATTTGATTTTTGTTTAGGTTGAGACTAGGGTGGGTCACTCCTGAGGTGGGGAGCCCCCTTGAGGTAAGTTGATCTTTACCCTTGAGACCAGGCTATTTCAGGCTACTTTAAATAAGATGGGTATGTTTAGTACCATCTCCATGTTTCTCTTGATAGCTTTGGGATGAGCTATGTTAAGGTGGGGATATTATAACATCTTGGGTTTTTGGAATGGGTTGAAAATCACTCCCTTTTTTAACTTTTTAATTAGTGGGGTTCCGTTTTCTTTTTATGACATCAAAACTCAATTTTGAGAGTTTCTCCAATACAATATCCATATTTTGGATGGATTTAGGGTTTTAGATGAATAAAAAGGTGTTCAGAAGAGGTTTCAGAGGAATTGAAGGACCAGAGGACAAATTTTAGGTTGTAGACTCAGGCACACAGTTTAGGGTAAATTATGTGGACCCTTTTAGGTAACCGTGCACCCTGATTTTGAACTGCTGCTCAGTTTGGATAAAACGTGTGGGGTGGTGCACAATCATGCAGCCTAGTTTGAAAATGTTTCATAGGGATACCTCATAGTTTATGCATAGTTAGAGAAAACCGTGCGGTAAGCCGCATGGGTACTGTCACTTAGGTAGTACCTATGTACTATAGCACACACAGTTGTTGCATGGTTTGGAAAACTGTGTGGCCCCTTTAATGAGGCAAAAATTAATTTTTCCCATATTTTGTTTTTTTTCTTTCCTTTCTCCCCTTATTTCTCCTTTTTCACATGTGCAACAGGTGGAGAATATCCCCCTCTATTCTGCTAGGGTGTGATTCCATCTCTCCATCTGAGCACCATTTTCATCATCGTTGTATGCGATAGGACCGTGTCGGTAAGGCTAACCTCACTTTATCTTCTCTTTAATTTATCCTTTGCCTCATGGAGTGTTAATTCCACCTGAGCCATTTTACCCTATTTTCAGGGTGGTTGACTAAAATTCAGATCTCTTCCAAACCACTTGGAGTTAGAGTCTGATATCGAACATGACTACATATACGATTCCAAGGTAGGTGGGGAATACCTTACTTTTTTTTTCATACTTTTTAGGGGTGCTAATTTTAGAGAACATTTGGGAAATTGAGTGAGCCCCCTTTATTTCATATTAAATTGAAGGTTTGACCATGTGGGATTCCCTTAGGCATGCCCTAACTAATTTCACACGTGTGAGACCAAGTTAGAGGTTGTCAACACCTTGTGTATCTTGGTTGAGGTGTGTTTTTGATATAATTAGAGTTTTTTTTTGATTTAATTTCGTTTTTTTTCATTTAATTAGATTTCTACAATTCAATTACATTTAATTGGTTGTGCTTTTTGATTGAATTGATTATATGGATTTGAGTTAGCCAATTCATATAAGTCTTATTGATGTGTTTATTGAAGTTGTACAATTAAATTGTTTTAGATTGAATTATTTATTAAGTGAATCATTTATATGTGATGCTTGTGATATACTACTATAACCCATGGGGTAGTGATGGGCTTGGCCTGAGGAATTGGAATGACATGTCCATCAGGATTGAAGCGATGTTGATCGTCTGGTTGGGCTTGGCCAGGATTACTTGAGTGATGTGATCATTGGTTGGGCATCGTGAATGTTGAATTTAGGTAGTGAGGCCATCAGGTTGAGGCATAGCCTGGGATATTGGATGTCTTGACCATCATATTTGAGAGACATGGTTGTAGGGGAATGAGGTGCTGATCTTATGTTGATTAGGTATTTAATTTGGTGATTTCCACTCACCTATGATGGCCAAAGCACTTTATTGAGTTGTGTGAACACAAGTTGACTCCATAATGAGGTGGTTTTGGCCACTTATGTGGGTAGATACCCCTAGTAGTGCGGTTGGGAAATGTGTTGGGGGTGCTTTGACTTATAAATCTCATAGAAAGTGAGGAGCCATCAGTTGATATCGATGATACTATCACTTGGGGGATAAGGATTTCCATGATTGAGACCATGAGCCTGGATTATTTTGGGGAGGATGGACATCAACATTTCTCGGGACATCGTGCTGTGAGTTGAAAATGACTTTTATTAAGGACAAATATCATTGTGTCTCCGGATGTCAGGCCATGGACCAATGAGTTCTTTCTAGTAGGGGTCTAAGGGACCCATGACTTGTTTGGGTGTGCCTTTGGGACATCAATGACATATTTGAGACACAAGGTTTTAGGGGGCACATGGTGTAAGATTACTTGATTTAGGGTGGAACCTAAGTGTTCACCTGGGATATTTTATATCAGGGGATACCTTGGGCCATGGACCGAGGATCCTTTCCTCTTTAGGGAATTCCAATATTGGCCGATGTAGGTGACAGTTTCCTGGTGGCTTTTGAGAACCAATTAAAAGTGTGTTTATTTATAAGCATGTGTCATTTATTTTCATTTATTACATTACACATCTGCTTAAACACTCATATTGGGTACACACAATTGGGTGGTATCCTACTAAGACATGTTCTCACACCCTATGTGGGCCCTTTAGAACACATGTAGACTTTATGTATTTATGTTCAAGTAAAGGATCAGCCCCCGGAGCTGAATTATAGAAGTTGTCTGCATGGGATGTTAGAAAGGACCTTGAGGTCTTTCCTTAGTAGGAGTTTACTTTTTTTCCTTTTTTGTATGAGTATGCTACTTTATATATATATATACCTACTGTGGTTGACCATGAGAAACCCCTTTTTTTATAATGATATATATAACCTATTTGGTTATGCATGCTCTATTGTTTTAGTGCTACAAGTAGTGTACTAGCATGTTATTCTTTTTCGTTGCTTTATCCATTTATGCTTCCACTATTTATTGATATTGACTGTGATTTCTCCATTAGTGAGTCTAGTTCGAGTCTTCTGAGTCTTTTATTTCCATTGTATGTTATACATATATTACTTAGACCAGTATTATATCATCCCCAGAGGGTATAGCCTCCCCAATATACCTCTTTTACACCCTAACTACTAGTTGGGAGCCTTTGACATTTGGGGAGGCATGCTTAAGGCTAGTGGAACCATGTTCGATAGCACTATTTGGGTGGATAATTGGATTGGGGATGGTAAAAAAATGGCACATCTCATAGGACTCAGACTTCATCACATGGAGAATGGGAAGAAAAGTTTCATTCAATCTATCATACACTTGTGGATAATGATACTGGACCATCGATAGTTAGAGATACTATTCATGAAACTTTTATGCTTGATAGTGCCTTATTTGATACTGGTGATTCTCATTCTTTTATATCCACACACCTTGTGAATGGTTTTATCCTGGTGGTGTAGTTCATGAGAGGGGTTATGATCATAGATACACCATGTGGAGTATGGTCGAGAGATATCTATTTGTGAAAGAGGTTCTCTCTTGAGGTTAGGGAATATCATTTTAGTTGGGATCTTTATATCCTTTACATGTCAAGATTTGGACTAATTTTGGGTATGAGATGGTTAGTAGCATACTGAGCCCATATTTATTATTACTACATGGGAGTGAACTTTACGTCTCCTAAGGGTGAAAATTATGTATACCATGGAGAATGGGATATCAAGGCAGTCTGTGCAGGGATAGTTCACCAAAAATTGGGGGAGATTACTGCCCAGGTTGCAAGTCTATTTCTAGTTGATGGTGGTGTGAAGCATGATGTTTTTCCACCCATAGTGAAGCAATTTCAAGATGTGTTCCTAAATAATTCTCAGGGCTTCCACCTAAGAGAGACGTGGAATTTAAAATTGATTTCATTATAGGGGATGATACACTTTCTATTCCACCATACATAATGGTACCAATAGAGCTTCAAGATTATAAGACTCAATTAGAAGAGTTTAGGGATAAGGGTTTTATCCGTATGAGTACATTACCTTGGGGTTATCCAGTCTTGTTTGCAAAGAAGGTCGATGGGAGTTTGCACTTATGTGTTGATTATTGGATGTTGAACTAGATAACTATGAATAAACTGTATCCTATTCCATACATTGATGATATTTTTGATCAGTTGAGAGGAGCTTTTGTTTTCTCCAAGATTGAATTGAGATTGGGGTATCAAAAGTTGAGAGTTTGACCCTGTGACATACCTTGGACTGATTTCAGAAGTAGGCATGACCTTTATGAGTTCGTCATAATTCTGTTTGGGTAGACGGATTCTCCTTATGTGTCTATGACCTTGATGAACTAAATATTCCACCCATTCCTAGATCAGTTTGTTGTTGTGCTTGTGGATGAAATATTGGTGCATTCCAAGAATCATGATGATCATTATCAACATGTTTACATCGTACTGAGTATAATGATATAGCATCAGATATACGCAATGCTATCTAAGTGTCAGTTTTGGATTGATTAGGTATAATTCATGGGTCACATCATCTCAAAGGTTAGTTTGTAAGTGGAACCATATAAAGTCTAGGCAATTGTTTCTTGGGAGAAGCCCAATAAAGTTTTCAATATCCTTAGTTTTCTAGGGTTGGTGGGTTATTATCAAAGGTTCATCCAAGAATTTTCTCATTTGGTAGCACCACTTTTGATATTGACCAAGAAGGGGTAAATATTGAATGGTCTAGAGAGTGTGAAAATGCCTTCCAAGAGTTGAATAAGATATTTAAAACAACACCAATATTGATCATACCTGATCCAGGTGAGGAATATATGGTGTTTTGTGATGATTTTGGGATCGGTCTTGGAGTAGTATTTATGCATGGAGATCTAGTTTTGGTGTGTGGGTCTCAATAGTTGAGGCCACATGAATTGAACTAACCTACACATGACCTCAAGTTAGCTATTGTATTTAATGATTTGATGTGTTTCTGACATTATCTGTTGGATGAAAAGTTTACCATGTATAATGATTATAAGAGATAAAATTACATCTTTTTGCAACAATACTTGAATATCTAATAGTGGAGGTGGGTTAAGTATATGAATTCATTTGATTTTGAGCTAGTATATAATCTCAATAAGGGGAACAATGTTTCTAACACTCTATGTAGGAAAACATAGACTCATACAGTTTATGATTCTAGTTCTAAGTGAAAGATGATGAATTTATATAATGGGATGCATGTTTTGGTTTAGGAGAGATAGGAGTAGATGAATCTTATATCAGTTTTAGTGGATTCTACACTTTTTTGTCAGACTAGAGATAGGTAGTATTAGGATTTATAATGTTTTTACTTGAGGTAAATCTGTAAAGGTGGAGAGTCACCTTCCAACTAGACAATAGATGAGTATGAGATCATCAATGTCCGGGTCCATGTTGATGTGAATACTTGTATGTGGGAGGATATGATGAGTGAATTTCATGACTCTAAGTGGGAGGTGCATCCAGGTTTGACCAAAATGTATTGTGACCTACGACGATAGTATTGGTGTTCGTGAATGAAAAAATAGATAGTAGGGTTCATGGAACAATGATACACCTATCAACAGGTAAAATCTAAGAATCAATGACCTGTTGGTTTACCACAGTCATTTCCCATTCTGTAATGGAAGTGGGATAATGTTACTTTGGATGGGTATCCTGAAGACACCTAAAAAAATGATGCTATTTGGGAAATTGTGGAATGACTCATGAAAGTAGTGAATTTATTTCCTATAAGGGAGACCTTCATAGTGGATTAGTTAGGGGATTTGTATGCTTAGGAAATAGTGCATGTCCATAGGGTGCTATAGATTATTTTTTTAGATAATTAATCAAGTTTTACTTCACTCTTATAGAAGGGATTGTAGAAGGATCTTGGAATAAATTTTTTTAATAAGTACGACATTCCACCCACAAATAGATGGGTAGTCAAAATGTACCATACAGGTACTTGAGTATATGCTTTGGGCATGTTTCATACAATTTTGTGAGTCTTGGGAGAAACACCTATATTTTTTGGAGTTCTCCTATAACAATAGTTATTAAGTGAATATTTATATGAAATCATACGTGTCTATTTATGGTAGGTCATGCAGATCACCTCTATACAGGATGGAGGCAAGTGAGTTAGAGTTGTTGGGAAAGAGTATCATGCAGGAGATGTCAGAGCATGTTCGGATCATTC
This sequence comes from Viscum album, assembly GCA_963277665.1. Classification (NCBI taxonomy): domain Eukaryota; kingdom Viridiplantae; phylum Streptophyta; class Magnoliopsida; order Santalales; family Viscaceae; genus Viscum; species Viscum album. The sequence continues at coordinate 1,574,376,773 of OY728127.1, forward strand.
AAAAACATATGGCTATAGATCGGAGAAGATAGAAGTCATATGTTGATAGATGATGATGACCCTAGAGTTTTCAGTGGGCGATTGTGTGTTTCTTTGGGTGTCTCCAAGGTTCAGTCATCACAATATTTAGAGATAGAGAATGATTATAGCGACCCTACTTTTCTTAAATGATTATTACACCATTTTAAAGATAAAAAACAAAATCACTACAAAACCATGTTCAAAAGGTTTAGTGTCTTGGGAAAACTAGGACCATACATATAATTTTAAAAATAAAACATAACCATTTATTTAATTACTTCTTCTCTAGCTTCTTATTGGCCCTTGAATTCTCATTTGTACAAGTAGTCACCTGGGGATATACATCAAAAAGGGGTGAGATAAAATCCCAGTAAGAGGATAGATAAGAACATGAAACAATATAACATGGGGTGAGAATCATCATTATTATCATAACATAGACATGTGATCATAATCATGAGAGGAAACATTAAGAAAAGGCATGAAATGTGGTAATGCATAAAAATGAAACATCATGTCTTAGTGGTCAACTACCACACATAGTTGAAAACAAATCTAGCATCATGTTCAAAAATATTTGAAATTAACTCATGAGATTCATCACATTACCCAATTTATTGGATCACTATATAATTCCAAGTTTACCCATCACATCATAACATTTTCATTGCGTTATATAATTCTAGGCGCACCCGTCATATGACAACATTTACATTATCATGCATGTGACATTAAACATATATAAATCTTGAACATAAAATAACCTATGGAAAGGAATTTGTTTCATTTAATAAGCATACATTCATAAAATTTGGGTTCCCAAATTAAAAAGGGAATAAAATACTTTATATAAGAATCATCAACCTTGATTGAAGAAGTAGTCTCGAGAAGTAAAAGATGTGTTTTTTTGAAAGAAGAGTTCTTTTGGAAAACATTGTGTTTGTCATAAACTCAAGTAGAAAACATTTATATCCCAGAAAAGGTAATATAATGATTAATAAATGATATTTAATGAATATACATATTTAAAATGGGATGAGATAAGAGAAACCCAAAGAAAGAGAGTTGGGTTTGGGAATCCCCCTTACCTTGTGTCTGAATGATTTATTCACTTTAAGGTCTTATATAATCACATTAGATTAATTAATTAACAATTATAAAACCTTTTATATATGAATATGATTCATTATGGTTTTATTATGTTCTTTTATGGTCCTTTTTATGAGTTATAGAGTTTAATGTCATCGTTTGGGGGTGTTCGTTTTCTTACTTTTCATGACTGGTTCACTTGTATACATGAATGAAAGTTCATGTAAAATGAAGATAAATATCCAAAATTGTTATTATATGTTATTAATGATCTTAAATAATTTTAAATTATATTATAAATTATTTGGTTATATGTCAGGGGACGAATCATTAGATAAAAGTTAATGATGATCATTTTACGTTAATTTTGGCAATTTTTTTGATCACAACAAACTCGTTTTGTTCTATCATTTAGTATTATGTATAAATGTATATTCTAGAACATAAAGATGGTTATAACATAAAATTTAAAATATTTTTTCAACCATTTAATGGTTTTATTAACATCCTTGAAGGTGTTAAATGGAAATTAAAGTGCATCGCCCATGATATCAGTAAATTATCACATCACGGGTGATGATTTCATTTTTAAAATTAAAAGAGATAGAGAGAGGGTAGAGTTTAATGATGAATCTTAAATTAACATGATATAATTCCATTATATAAAAAATAATTTAGTTATAATTCTATTTGGATGAATGGAGGTGAAAATAGAATAAGAAAATAAATAAAATTGAAAGGAAATTAAAAGAGAGAGAGAGAGGATTTACCTCTTGAATTTATCCTCCTTGAGAACCACCTTAGGGAAAGGTTTTGGTATTTTGATGAGACCAAGAGCTACTAGATGTGGAGAATGGAATTGGGTAGAGTTTTGGGAAGAATTTGGAAAAGTATCAAAGCTTGAGAGGTGTGAGTAGAAGAGGGTGTGAGGGGTGGTATTTATAGTGGAGGAGAGGGGTGTTTTCCCATTATTTTAATCATTAGTTTATTATTTTGGCTCAAGACTTTGAATAGTCTGAGAATTATCAAAAAAAATATTAAAATAAATAAGGGAAGTTTGAGATTATGGTTCTTACATTAGCAACGATTCAATGAATAGTGTATTTAATTTATAATGTATTTATATCATAAATTATCGTATTTTACTATTCACCAAAAATTCAAGTATTTCAGAAAAATCCCAAAAATTCACCCAAACCATTTTCAATGCATAAAATTAAAAAATTAACTCTATTTTATGAAAATATTTTTTTTTAAATATGAGTAATTTAATTTTTAATTAAAATTATCATTTATTTGGAAAATACAGATTTTAAAATTATAACTGATTTTATAACACTTTGAAAAATTACTTAAGGTCTCATAAAATTATCTTAAAATCATAAGACATTAAAATATTAATTTATGGATAAATTTTATGAAAATAAATTTTCTTTTAAATTATTAAATTAATCATACAATTGTAATTAAATATTTACGACTTACAAAAATATCAACACTTAATTAATAATTTTTAAAACATTTATTTACTTAGACTATGATATAATTATACCATTATTTTATTTATAAGATGCATAAATTTTAATTATACTTTCATGGGTGAGGTTATTATTAATTTGGATGGTTTACTATTCATAAGGTTCGTATTAGTATTCCTAAGGCCAAGTTACTATTTCATCAGTATAAGTTCCTTAACTTCTTGAAATACTTCTTATTTCATTAATTATTTGTTTATAAAGTATTTATTATGGTATATAAGTGATTTTATGTGATTTATGCTATATGAAATTACTATAAGAAGGGATAAATTCAATTTATAAAAGTTTGGATCGTTACATTTTCCCCCCCTTTTGAAATTTCTCCCTCGAAATTTCATTTCACATAAACAGGTGAGGGTATTTTTCCTTCATCTCTTCCTCCATTTCCCAAGTTTCTTCTTCATACTTATGGTTCCTCCACAACACTTTGAAAAGGTGGGTTGTATTGTTGCATAAAACCTTATTTCTCTAGTCTATAATCTTTACTGGATGCTCCTCATAAGAGATATCATCTTCCAGCTGTACTACCTCTCAGTTCAATACATGTAAGGGATCTGGTATGTACTTCCTCAAGAGTGATATGTGGAACACATCATGAAATTGAGCCATATTCAATGGAAGTTCAATCTAATAGTCCATGGATCCAATGCGATCAATGATACCAAAGGGTCCAATATACCTTGGTCTTAGCTTCCATTTCTTTCCAAACCGCATGACTCTCTTCTATGGTGATATTCTAAGGAAGAATTTATCTCCAATGTTGAACTCCAAGTCCCCTCAATGGTTGTCAGCATATCTATTTTTCCTAATCTAAGAAACTTTGATATATTTCTGGATGGATTGAACCTTCTCAATCATCTCTTGAACAAGATTAGGTCCAAATATCATTCTTTTTCCAACTTCATCCAAACAGTTTGGAGTTCTACATCGCTTTCCATATAGAGATTCATATAGAGCCATCTGAATACTCAAGTGGAAGTTATTGTTGTATCAGAACTCAAACAATGGGATATGATGATCCCATCTAACTTTTAATTCTAAAGAGAAGGATATTAGAATATCTTTGAGCATTTGAATAGTCATTTCAGATTAGCCATCAGTTTGGGGGTGATAGGTTGGGCTGAAATTTAATTCAGTACTCAAAGCATGTTGAGGAATCCTCCAAAATTTAGATGTGAACCTAGGATCATGATCAGAGACAGTCGAGAGTGGAACCTCATACATTAACACCACTTCCTTCACATATATCTTTACAAGCTTTTTCAAGTGAGAGATCTTCCTAAATAGCGATAAAGTGGGAAGTCTTGGTTAGTTGGTCCACCACAACCCATATCACATTAATTCCTTTGGATGTCTTTGGGAGACCCATGACAAAGTCCATAGTGACATTCTACCATTTCCACATGGGTATAAGCAATGGTTGTATCATCCCTTTGGACTTCAATCTCTTAGATTTAACTTTTTAACATATCAAGAACCTTGAGATATACTCAGCAATATCCTTTTTCATGTAGTCCCACCAAAAGTGTTCTCAGAGATCACGGTACATGTTGGTGATACCAGGATGGATAGAGAATATTGAGCTATGTGAATTATACAATAGATCCTTCTTTATCCAAAGTGATGAAGGTATACAAATCCTTGTTCCAAACAAAATCACACCATAATAATTGATATGGAACTCTTTCAGATTCCCTTCCTAAACTGCATTCACCTTCTTTTGTAACTCTGGATCATCTCTTTGTGCCTCCTTAATATTCTCTTGGATATATGATTGGGAAATAATTTGGGAAAGGTAGGATGTATTCCCTACCATTATGATTTCCAAATCCATTCTTTCCATATCCATGCAAATAAGGTCTTTCTCAATCCAAAACATGGATAGAGTAGCAGGTTATTTTCTACTAAGATCATCAAATACCTTTTTTGCCTTTCCAGGATGATAGTGAATAGAGAAATAATAGTATTTTATTAGCTCCAACAACATCCTTTGATTCATGTTGATCTCATTTTGTGTGAATATATACTTTAGACTCTTGTGATCAGTATATATGTCACACTTATCACCATAGAGGCAGTGCTACCATATTTTCAAGGAAAAAATCACAAATACTAACTTAAGATCATGCATCAGGTATTTTTTCTCACAGATCTTCAACTACCGTGAGGTTTAGGCTATAAAATTATCATTTTTCTTGAGTAAAAAACCCAATAATTTCTTTTAATCATCAATGTATATCACAAAACTTTCTCCACTTCTTAGTAATGTGAGTATAGGTGAAGTGTCTAGCCTTCTCTTTAGCTTCTTTAAGCTTTCTTCACATTCTTTCATCCAAAAATAATTTACTCCTTTCCTTGTTAACTTAGTTAGCGATCTTGAAAATTGTGAGAAATTTCTCACAAAACATTTATAGTACCCTACTAAGCTAAGAAAACTATGAATTTATATGATACTAGAGGGTCTGATCTATTCCTCAAAAGCCTTTGTTTTTGAAGGGTCCACATAAATTTCCTCACTTGTGATCACATATACTAAGAATGTGACTTGCTGCATCCAAAAGTCACACTTTCTGAACTTGGCGTACAATTTCTCCTTCCTTAAAGTCTCCAAAAAAAAGCCTTATATGTTATTTATTCTCATCCATTATCTTAGAGTAGATGATAATATTATCAATAAAAACTACCACAATTTTTTTGAGGTAATTTATAAAGACTCTATTCATCAAATCTATAAAGATTTCAGGGGCATTAGTAAGTTTGAAGGGAATTACCAAAGATTAATAGTACCCATACCTTGTACAGAAGGCAGTCTTATGAATATCTTCCTTATTCACCTTTAACTCATGATATCCAGAACAAAGATACTCCTTTGAGAAGTACTGATATCCTCACAACTGATCGAACAAGTCATAAATCCTTGGAAGATGATACTTTTTATTTATTGTAATCTTGTTGAGTTCCTGATAATCAATACAAAACCGCATTGATCCATCCTTCTTCTTGATAAAGAGCACTGGCGCACCCCAAGGTAATGCACTAGGGAATATGAACCCTTTGTCCAAATTCTCTTGCAACTGGTTCTTTAAATCCTCCAGTTCGATAGGATCCATCCTATAGGTACACCTTGAGATAGGAGTATCTTCGACTATGAGTTATATTGAGAACCCTACCTTAGGATCCGAGGGTAGTCTGGGTAACTCCTTAGGAAATACATCACTGTATTCCCTCACAATGGGCATTCCCCCTAGGTTGATAACTTTCTTTGACTTAACTATTTGAGTGAGGTATACTTCTTCACAGGGAATCAACACCCACACTGTTAAAGTATTTTCAAAAGGAGATTCATAATCTTCCTTACATTTGTATAGGAGCATGGAATGGTTTAGAATATGAAAAGATATTTCCTTTTCCTGACAATTAATATGTGCTCAATATAATGAGAGCCAATCCATCCCTAGTATAGCATATAATTCCACCAAGGGAAGTATTACAAGATTCTCTGGAAGAATCTTCCCACATATGCCAATATGAGAAGAGTCCAACACTTGGGTTGCAATGATTTCACCACTAGGTGTTTTTACAGATATCTTTACTTAAAGGTTGTGGGGATTTGATTCAATAGTTTTAGAAAACTTGGAAGATATAAAGGAATGCATAGAACTAGAATCAAATAAGAATTTTTCCATTCTTGAGTGAATAGGAAGTATACCTTGTATGACTTTATTTTCTTGCTTTAGTTCAGTAGTAGTGATGAAATAATCCTTGACTTGATCCTTTTTATTTAGTGTCTATTAACACTGATTACCATTGAGGACTCAATATTTAGTGAATTGGCTTGAATAGTTCCCTTGATCCCTACAATTGTAGCATTGGACCATGGGTGGTTCTCTCCTTTCCTCTACCAAATTGTCATGCTTCCTCATGTATTTTAGATATTCATGATCTTGGTGGCCTTATCTCCCACACTTGAAGAATTTACACATCCCTTTTAGGTAGTTCCCATGATGCTTCTTCCCACATTTTTGACATGTGTGTGATTGATTTTTCTTTCCACCTTTCTCATGAGACCCTCCAGATTGAAATTATATATTTCATTTCTTATCCCCATATCCATGGGACCATTATCCAAACTACGTATCCACTTTGAGATCACATCAAACAAATTCTTCATAACTCCCAATGTCTTGAATTCCAAAAGCCTTTAGAAGGTGTGGTTTTAAACCACTAAATAATCTATCAATTTTTCTATCATTGTTGATAACAAAACCCGAAGTTTACCTTAAATCCTTGTGAAATTTTCTTCATAGGCCATGACCAATTCTCCTTCCTATTTCTTTAGCTCTATAAATTATCTCTCCATATTTGTTCTAATATTTCAAGGGAAATAATCTTTTAAGAAACATTATCTTAAATTATTTCCACTCCATCTCTTCAATTTCATCCTCCGACTTGATGTTCTTAATCAAATCCCACCATTGATTGGCCTCTCTATCTAGATGATAAACAATGAGATTCAACTTCTCCATATCATAATAGTGAAGAACATAAAATATCTTCTCCATCGAGTTAACCACTATTCTGTAACTAGTGGAATAGAAGATCCATTAAAAGTTGGTGGTCATTGCCACATAAAACACTCGATAGCCAGTTTCTCCCTCTTTGGTGAAGGAAAATGTTCCATATTATTTAGGTTATTGTTCATAATCTGAGATAGATGGGTAATAATCGCCATGAAATTTTGAAATCCACCTCCCAAAGCATCGGGGATGTCATTTGAGCAATCACTGCGTTGTCCTTCTCACAGGTTGTTGGCCTAGTTTATTCCAGTTCCCACCATTTTTTAAAATAGAAATGGTTATAACAAAAAATAAGTCAACAAGTTATGAATAAATAATTTATTCCTTTGTGAATTTAATTCTAAAGTAATATATTATGGTATCCATATGTTTATAATTTTCTAAAACAAATATTCTTGGATGCTTACTTATACCTAGTCTCAAAATAAGGTTTTTCACTAAGGTTCTCTAATCATAATTCCCAAATTAACTAAACCATGCTCTAATACCAACTATAGAGACCTTGATTTTATTACCTGATTATTACATCATTTTAAAGATGAACAATATAAAAGAATTACACAACTAGGATTCAAAGGTTTAGTGTCTTGGGAAAACTAGGACCATACATAACATTTACAAAATAAAACATAAACATTTATTTAATTTCTTCTTCTCTAGCTTCTCATTAGCCCCTGAATTCTCCTTAGTACAAGTAGTCACCTGAGGATATACATAAAAAATGGGTGAGATAAAATCCTAGTATAGGATAAATAATAAAATTAAACAATATAACATAGAGTGAGAATCATAATTTTCATCATAACATATGAATGAGATCATAATCATGAGAGTATACATAAAGGAAAGGCATGGAATTTGGAAGTGAATAAAAATAAAACATCATGTATTAGTGGTCAACTACCAAACATAGTTTTCAACAAATATAGCATAATTTTCTCACATATTTGACTTTAAATCATGATATTCATCACATTACCCAATGTATTGGAGCATTGTATAATTCTAGGCGCACCCCTCACATCACAACATTTACATTACCATACATGCCACATAGAAAATATATCAATATTAAATACAAAATAACAAATGGAAAGTAATGGGTTTTATTTCATAAGAATAAATTTATAAAATTTTTATTCCCAAATTAAATAGGGAATAACACACTTTATATAAGAATCATCAACCTTGAGTGAAGAAGAAGCAGTCTCGAGAAGTAAAAGGTGTGTTTTTTAAGAGAAGAGTTCTTTTGGAAAACATTGTGTTTGTAATAAACTAAATTAGAAAAAAATTTATAGCCTATAAAAGGTAATATAATTATGAATAAATGATATTTAAGGAATATCCATACTGAAAATGGGATGAAAGAGGGAAAACCCAAAGAGAGAGAGTTGGGTTTGAGAATTCCCCTTACCTTGTGTCTAAATGATTTCTTCACTTTAATGTCTTGTATAATCACATTAGATTCATTAATTAAAAATTAAATAACCTTTTATACATTAATAAAATTAATTAGGGTTTTATTATGTTATTTTATGGTCCTTTGTATGATTTATATAGTTTAATTTCATCGTTTGGGGGTGTTCGTTTTCTTAGTTTTCATGATCGGTTCACTTGTATACATGAATAGAAGTTCATGTAAAATGTGAATAAATATACAAAGTTGTTATTATATGCAATTAATTATCTTAAATAAGTTTAAATTATATTATAAATAATTTGGTTATATGTCATGAGGATGAATCATTATATAAAAGTTAATGATGATCATTTTAGGTTAATTTTGGCGGTTTTTCAATCACAATGAACTCATTTTATTTTATCATTTAGAATTATGTATAAATGTTAGTTATAGAATATAAATATGGTTATAAAATACACTCTAAAATCTATTTTAAATTATTTAATTATTTTATTAATATCCTTGAAGGTTTTAAAGGAAAATGAAAGTGCATCACCCACGATGTCGGTAAATTGACACATCATGGGTGACAATTTCATTTTTTAAAATAAAAGAGAGAGATGATAGAGTTTAATGATTAATATTACATTAACATGATATAATTATAGTATATAAAACATAATAGAGTTATCATTCAATTTTTATTAAGGTACCTGAGAAGATAATAAGAAAAAAAATGAAATTGAAAGGAAATTAAAAGAAAGAGAGAGAGAATTTACCTCTTGAATTTATCCTCCTTGAGAACCTCCTTAGGACAAGTTTTTTGTCTTTTGATGAGACCAAGAGCTCCTGGACATGGTTAAGGGGATGTGGTATAGTTTTGGGTAGAATTTGGATAAGTATCAAAGCTTGATAGGTGTGAGGAGAAGAGGGTGTGAGGGGTGGTATTTATAGTGGAGGAGAGGGGTGTTTTCCCATTATTTTAATCATTACTTTATTATTTTGGATCAAGACTATGAATAGTTTGATAATTATCACCAAAAATATTAAAATAAATAAGGTAATTTTAAGATTATGGTGGTTACATTAGTGATTAATTAATTAATAATGTATTTAATTTATAATGTATTTATACTGTAAATTATCATATTTTACCATTCACCAAAAATTCAATTATTTCAGAAAAATACCAAAAAACCACCCTAACAATTTTTCAATGTGTAGAATTAAAAAATGAAATCTATTTTATAAAAATAATTTTTTAAATACTAGTAATTTATTTTTTAATTTAAATCATCATTTACTTGTAAAATACAAATTTTAAAATTATAACAGATTTTATAACACTTTGGAAAATTACTTAAGGTCTCATAAAATTATCTTAAAATCCTAAGACATTAAAATATTAATTTATGAATACATTTTATGAAAATAAATTTTCTTTTAAATTATTAAATTAATCATAAAATTGTAATTAAATATTTATGACTTACAAAAATACCAACACTTAATTAATAATTTTTTAAACATTTATTTACTTAGACTATGATATTATTATACTATATTTTATTTTTAAGATGCCTAAATTTTACTTATACTTTCATGGGTGAGGTTACTATTAATTTTTCTAGTTTACTATTCATAAAGATTATATTACTATTCCTAAGGTCAAGTTACTATTTCATTAGTATAGGTTCCTTAGCTTCTAGAAATACTTCTTATTTCATTAATTATTTGTTTATAAAGTCTTTATTATGGTCTATAAGTGATTTTATGTGATTTATTCTATATTAAATTACATAAGAAGGGATAAATTCCATTGAAAATTTTTTGGGTCATTGCAATGATGGCACCCAAGTTTTTTGGACCATTTGAGGTTGTGGAGAGATCGGGCTGGTGGCGTACCGATTGGATCTTCCACATAGGTACAGTGCTATTAATGAAATTTTACATGTGTCATAAATTTGATGGTATCACCTCAACCTTTCTCATGTGATTGATGTGAATTATGTTGGGATTGAGACCGATGCATCCTAATACATGTGATGGATCACATAGATAAAATGTTATGGGGAAAGTCTATACCGATAGTTCATTTATCGCGGAAACATGGCCATTTTTAGGAGAAAACTTGGTAGAGAGAAGAGGATATGCAGGCTCAGTGGACCAAACTTTTTGGATCTAAATATTAGAGATGCTTGGGAGTACAGCTCAAGGATGATATATTACAAGGTGAAGATATTGTATGAAATCAACCTTTTATAGAGATGACTTCATCTCATTTATAGGCGATCTTTTTCCTTGTTTTGATTATATGTTGTTTGGGTTTTATCTTGGGTGAATTTAAGTGAAAATTTGAAGTTTTTGGAGGGGTTTTGGGTAGTGCATTATTCATTCATTGTTTTCCCAAACTGTGCGCCCTTCCCCAATAAATAGTGCAACCCTAGACAAAGAGATATTGCATGGTTGGTGCACTATTTTTCTAACTATACACCCTCTTAGGATAAACTATGCACCCCCCACAGGAGAGACACATAGTTAGGGCACATGGTTTGGAAAATCATGCATCATTTCCCAGGAAACCATGCATGTGGGTTTTAATATTCCTAAAATTTGTTTTAAAATTCATGAACCCCCATCTTTCACCCTAATTCTACCTAACTTAACCTTAAATAATTTATATCATTTTTAGGCTTTTAAAAGGATTCCAAGGGCTTTCAAACTCCATTCTTGGAGAATAAAATCCTGGATTGAAGATATGAACCTATCTCGGTAAGTGATTCTCACCTTGATTAGTTTACTATCTCTCTCTCTCCTATATTTATCCCATTATTTTAAAGGATGTTTTCCTCCATTGTCATTGGATCTAGATCTTGGTTTTGATAGATCTAATTCATTTGATATTGTATCTAGGTTTTAGATCTAGATATTGTTCTTCATCATGTTCTTGATCATTCCTCTCCAATTAGGGATTTTCACCGGAAAACGTTCATCATCAATTTTGAGGCAAGTGGTCTAAATTCAATTCCAATAGTCTTGAATTCCAATTTCATGTACGTGTTATGAAATTTCAATCAAAACATTTGAAAATTGGGGCATGAATTGAATAAATTAATTGATTAATTAATTTTTTTAATCATGGAATTGATTAATTGAGTATCAATGTGAACATGAGATGAGTTGTACTTAGGAAAATTGAATTAGGTAATTGTGATTATGCAATTGGTGAAATTTGGATTTATTAATTGATTAACGTATTAATGGAATGTTGTGATTGTGGAATTGATGGGAAAATGAAATTTTGTAATTGGTTAATCAATGTGATATAAATTAATTAAAAATAGGTATTATGAGATGTTTGACATGGACTTAATGGGATATATGAATTGAATATTGAAAAATGATTTAACGGTGAATTTATTATATTATTTCATGTGATTAAAGTATTAAACCATGATTTTTTCTGATAAATTATAATGGTACACCATGATGTGAAATGTTGACGAATGGGTTAATGATGATTAACAAGGATAAATGTGATAAATGTGATATATGTGTTTAATTTATATATGAGTGTGGGACATGAATTTATAATTTAAAATCTTACTTGTGTTATTGATTGATAAATGTATGCGGGACATGGACTGCTGATTCAAAATACCATATGTGATTTTATGATATACGTTTGTGGGACATTGACTACTGCTTTAAAGTCCAAAAGTGACAAATAGGTTGTGGGACACTGATTGATTCTTCAAATACCCACAGTGTTCAAGACATGACATTCTAGGCCCAAAATGTTGGAATTGAACTATGCTTCCAATAAACAATTATATGAATTAGAATTTAATGGATAATGATAGACCATTATTATAATAAATTATGATATTCCCTATGTGATATGGTTCATAATATGACACAAACCCAAGCGGTCATTGAGTGTTTGGGTGTCCTCGGGAACCCAAAGGTTTATGTGGTTAAATAAAGAGTAAATTAATATATGTAAACTTTTTTAATTTATTTATTGTATTTTTTATTTATACAACTTCATACACTGTTATTGATGGTATATTGTTTTAGATGCCGTTTTTGGTGTCCTACTGAGTTTTACTCACACTCTACTTGTGCTACCTGATCGGAAACTGAATATACTTCATTTTTAAAAGACATGATAAGAGAAAGTCACCATGTTAGATTACTGAGTTGGGATGGGGAATGGATGAGGGAACTAGACATGGTGTCAGAACCCTCTTGGGAGTGTTAGTGTTTCTTTATTTTGGGTTTACATTTGAAACATGACACATATTTAGAATGGCATATCTAATGTTTAGTTTTTGGATATTGTATTCCTATTTTGGTAATCATTTAATACTGGTTTTGGTTTGGTTATTGGTTATATCATTTGGTTATTCTTATTTATTTATATTGTTTTACTACTTTTATAAAGATTTTATAGTGTCCCCTTGATCGATATTATACCCTCACTATTAGTTGGCATACTCTAGTGTATGGGGAGACGTGCTTGAGGTCATGTGACTGAATGTCTTAGGGAACTAGTTTGTGGCACCTAGGTCAGGATATTACAATCATCGATGACTATAAACATATTTTTTTTCTAACACTAATATTACATTATGCATTCTTGAATGGATCTAACCTTATCTACTATTTACTTAAAAATATAGGGCCTTAATAGGTTTATATCTCCAACTTCATCCCAAAACTTGGGAGTTCTACACTTCCTTTCATAGAGGTCTTCATAAGGATCCATATGAATGCTCGAGTGAAATCTATTTTTGTAAGAAAATTCCACCAAAGGAATGCGCTGATCCTAAGAACCTTAGAATTCTATAGAGTAATCTCTCAACATGTCCTTTAGAGTTTGAATTGCCCTCTCAGATTGAACATCTTTCTAAGGATGATAAGTAGTTCCGTAACCCAACTCTATATCTAGAGCCCACTGAAGGATTCTCCAAAACATCTATATAAACCTCGTATACCAAGAAGATTTAACTGATATTAACACTCCATGAAATCTCACAAATTCCTTAATGTATAGCCGATTATGGTGACTAAGAGAGAAATCATCTTTAATATTGATAAAATATGATGATTTCATAAGGTAATCAACTATAACACAAATTTCATTATTCCCATTAGATGTTTTGGGGGAGTATGACGATTAAATCCATGGTAATGTTTTCTCATTTCAATTTTGGTATAGGTAATGGTTGTAACTTCACCTTAGAAATATATCTCTCAACCTTAAATTAATTAAGCACCAATCATCGAGATACAAACTCAATAATATCCCTTTTCATATTATCCCACTAGAAATATTATTTCAGATCTCTATAAATATTTGAACTTCTAGGATCAATAGAGAATTCTTAACTATGAACCTCATATAACAATTCCTTATTAAACTATAATATTTATAGGAAACATACTTGGTTCTTAAACCTTATCATTACAGCATGATCATAGTTAAACTATAGAACATTCCTCACATTCTTCTATAATTCCAAATCTCCCTTATATACCTTATTAATCCTCTCATGATTGGATGGTTGAACATTATTTATATAAATATAATATCTATACCCTTTCCTTAAGATTAGAATATCCATGTTTTGTAAATTTATAAATATTGGGTCACTTTCAATCCTTATCATGGATGAACTTGTATGATGCTTCCTACTAAGAGTATCAGTCACCTTGTTCTTCTTCCCCGAATAGTAATGTATTGAGTAGTCATAATTGTGGATCAAATCTAACCATCTTCCCTATCATATATTTAACACTTTCTATGTAAATATTTACTTTAATAATTTTTGATGAGTATATATATATATCACACCTTTCACCATATATATAATCCCTCAATATCTTTAATGAAAAAATTATCACTGGAATCTTGAAATAATGAGTTGGATAATTCTACTCAAGAATTTTCAATTGGTGGTAGGAATAAGATAACAACATATAATTCTGTATGAGGATGAATCCTAGTCCCTTCTATGGTGCATCACTATAGATCACAAACCCTTCTCTACTTAAAGGTAGTGTAAGAATTGGTGCACTTTCCAACCTTCTCCTCAATTAATTAAAACTCTCCTCACACTCATTTTTCCACAAGAACTTAACCCCTCCCCAATAATCATTGTGAGTAGATTATATAGTCATGAGAAATATATCACAAAGCACCAGTAGTATCTAGCCAACCCTAGAAAACTACTAATTGTGGTTACCATGGTTAGTTTAGGCCATTACTCAATAACATCCATATTTGAATTATCCACTGATATAACATCACTTAAGATTATATGAACCAAGATTGTAACTATATAATGAAAAAATTCACACTTTGTAAACTTGGAATATAACTTCTCATTCCTTCTATTCTTCATCACAATTCTCAAATGTTCTTCATGCCCTTCCTTTGTCTTCGAATATATAAGAATATCATCTATAAATACTACTTCAAAATAAACAGGGTAATCTCTAAAGAATCTATTTCTTAAATCCATGATGATAATAGGAACATTGGTAAGTCCAACTATCTTTACTATAAATCCTAATGACTATACCTCCTATGTAATTTTTTCTTAGGTATATCCTCATTCTTTACTGTTAGCTGGTATTATCTATTTCGAAGATCAATCTTTTCATAATATTGAGATCCTCATGATTAACCAAATTGATCATTGATATAGGGTATAGAATATATGTTATTAGTAGTGACTTTTTTATGTTCTTGATGTAAAGACACATTGAACCATCTTACATCTTAATAAAAAGAATAGGTTCACCCCATGGTGATGCACTGGTCCAAATGAATCCGATATCTAGATTCCCCTAGAGTTGATTCTTCAATTCATGAAACTCAATCGAAGATATTCTATATGGGGTATTTGATATAGTCATTACACTAGGAATGAGTTCTATTGAAAACACAACTTCACGATTCAAGGGAAGACAAGGAAAATATTTTGGAAATACATCAATGAAATCCAATATAATAAGCACATATTCTATGTTGATTTTATCCCCAAAAATATGATATAAATATCCCTCATTAATTTTTATTAAAATCCATATTATGGAAGTAATTTCCATTGGGATTTCAAGTTTATACTTACACTGAATGACTATTTTAGGGTGATTTAGAATATCAAATATAAATTCTTAAATTCAAGAATATCTTTTTGGGGGACTTAATCCATTGTTCATTTACTAATGAATTATTAGTTCCATTAAATTATGGATTAATTTTTTGCATGAAGTCATACAACATAGGTGAATCACATTATAGAACAATAGATTTATCCATTCAAGAATTCTTATTCATTATAACTCAAGTAAGATGCTCTAATGTGGCAATGATATGCTCTATTCCAATACCAGCTATATTAACTTGCTCAGTAGTGCAATATCTACATTGTATATGGGTTTTGATTCTTTTTATTCAATTAGGAACCATCATTTAATAATGGTACACATTGAATAATTCATAATCATCATGAATATTTATCCATAAAATACAATACCTCTAATGGTAAATTTTCTCAAATATGATAGGGATTATCATAATTATCATGTTATCTATGTTTATATAACATCTATTTCCCAAGGATTCTACTATATTTACTCTGATAAAAACTATAGAAACCCCAAATCTAGTTACCCATATCTAATATCTATTTTTTTACATTGGTATATGATATAAATGATATAAATGTGAATGACCAATCTATTTAATATTCTTGAAGAACTGAATACATACAAGACTCTCATATTACATTTTAAATATAAAATACACAGATTAAAAAAAATTGTCAAAACCTTGATATTATTTACTATATCCTTCTTAATATCATATAGAAAGGAAAACAAATAAAGGGTGATCTTAGATTATTTGTAAGATTTGAATACAACAGAATCTTTTATAATTAAATAAGTCACAATCAATATGACATGGTAAATAACTAAATTCCATTCCATGCATTCAATAATAAGAGAATTAAATTACTCTATAGATAATATCAATATAGTTATATCATGTATAATAATAACTAAATTATAAATGCTGTAAATGATTAATATTGAACGTCATGATCTTATAAATCATGATATATATACCATCAATACCTTACGCCAATATAATTTAATAAATGGGTAGGTATACAGTGAAAATCCATTTAATTTGGCAATATGATTTAATAGACTTGTAGATGAATCAAGGGGAAACCTATAATAAATCCCCACCCATCACTTTATGTATAATAAATTCCTCATATATTGAATAATAAACTCAATTCATAAACAATATGGCTTATCAATAAATATCTTTATTGAGTAAAGAATACAAATTTATCATGGTTTTCCTTAATCAAATAAAATTAATAGTAGAACAATATATATAGAAATGTTTTACATTTTAAGTAATAAAAATATCCATGATGGATATTTGAGATCAATTTAATGTATAATGAAAAATTATCACAATAAAGTGAATGTTTTAAGATAAAATTTGACCACCAATTCATCAGAAAAACAGGTTTTAAAATAAATTCATGTCTTTTGTAAAATAAAATAAAATGGATTAAAATAAGATTTATTAAAATAATTTTCTTTTTAAAACCTTTTAAAACTTATAGAATAATCTAAATAGAATAAAATTGTTACATTGGTAGTAAAATATTTTAATTTTGTATAAATTAAAAAACACCCCTTTTTGAATTTTTATAATTATAGTAAAAAAATATCATTTCAAAAAACATTAGAAATATTAATTTAAAACCCTTTAAGAATTAAAGGATAACATAAAATTTCCTTTGATTAAATAAAAATGACTTTTATAAAACAATTTTAAAAAATATGGACATGGGAGAAAATATTCTCAATAAAAAGAGAAATATGACAAAATTTTCTTTTAAACATTTCATTTCTTCATTCAACTTCCAAAGTGAGGAAAATTTGGAAGAAAATTTGTAAAATAATTAGAAGAGTAAACTATAATTTAAGAATTAATAACCATGAATAAATATATATTCCCATTGAATACTTCAAAGGGTCGGTATATACATCACATAAAAAATAGGTTCATAATACCAACTATGTCTCAATGGAGTAGAAATTTTGACGAAATCCCTTACCGCATGATCGACTTGAATCGTATTAAATTTAACCTAATATATAGAAAATTTGAATTTATTATACTTTAATACTAGAAATATATTCACATATATGATATCATATATTATATATTTTTAAAATTTTATCTTATATTTGTTAATAATCTTTTATTATTATCATTATTTGAGTTTTAACTACTTTTTTCATATATGTTTTGATTCGGTAGTCTCAATCCTTACATATTTCTCATGGAACCATAATATCCATAATTTTATTCAATATATAAATATCATATATATTCAATAAATATTAATTTATAATCATTTATAAAATATTGAGATAGAAAAATTAATCACACCATTCACAGAGACGGTAGACCTTACGTACGCATGAATGTTGTTTTCACTTTTCGATGGATGGAATGAAAGAAAGGTAGAAAATAATTTAACTTTCCAGGATATTTTTTATAAAATATATATCTTATAAATTCATCAAATATATCCTTATTACCATCCATGTAAATGGGAAATAATTTTTTTATCACATCGCTTCAGGTATGTGGTAGTCCACACGTACGCATGAGTGACATTATCATTTTCTAAAGGATTGTAAGGTATGAAGGTAGATATGATATTATAATTTTAGAAACATAACTATGTAATAAATATTATATTTATTCATTAGTTCCATATTTATAACCATCCATGTAAATTGGTGATGAAAAACAAATTACACTACTACCCGGAGATGATAAGTCGTACGTATACACGAGCAATATATTCGCTTTTCATATATTGGAAAAGAAATGAAAAATGGTTTGAACATAATAATAATAAAATATAAGTGTATTTATTATAATTTATTTATAATTTTAATATGGTTACATAATATTTAGAGGATTTATAAGAATAAATAAACATGAAAGTTTCAGTAAAGATTATTACCTATTCTTTGATAGAATTCTTTTAGATCTCCTCTTAAGGGATATAGGGTTGTTATTTTTGGAAGACTGAAACCTCTAGAACATTGATATGGATTATTATAATATAAATGGGTAGGTTTTTGATGATATAGGATGCTCAAAGTTTTTTAAATAAAAGAGATAATGGATGTCCTTTTATAAATGGGGGGAGGGGCATTCTTGGAATTTCATAATGTATTAAATTAATATCAATAATACTTCATGTACAAATGGAAAAATTGATATAATTTGAAGATAAGTTGAGTATGAGTCAACATAATTTCATAAAATAAATGTTTAAAAAGTTTACTTTATGTTTTCACCCTTATCGTTTAGTTTTAACCCTAGTTAACACTTTTGAGAATTACTATTATATTAATGTTTTCCAAAATTTTAGGGTCTAGAATGTTACCATTAGAGGAAAAAAGACCCATAAATGGACCATGGATAATTTTTTAAACAATATCCCATTAAAATGGATGAATATAGGTTTTTTTTATAAATTTTAAATCTTTCAATAAAATATTAATTAATATAAAATATCATTGATTCCATTTTTGAAACTATTCCTTTAATCTGACTTTAAATACATCATAAAAATGAAGTAACTCAAATATAACCATTAAAAAGTCCCTAAAATGTCATATATATCTATAAAATTTGTGGAAAAATATAATTAATCTAATTTATATTGGTTTTACTATTTTTAAAAACATTTATTATATATTTCTACTAAATGAATTAATATTTTATATGCGTTGCATAAGCATTTAAGATAATATTTCAATCACTAATTTTTTTTAAAAAAATTACCATGATAAAAAAAAGTTATATTTAAAATAAATATTCATTACTAAACATAATTTGGTTTTATCCCTGTCGCAAAATATTATATATATTAAAAGAAATAGAGTTATATTTTTGACTTTATTCTTTACTTAAATATTAGAAAGGTAAAAATAAAATATAAATGAAAAAAGGGCCATATTTTAAAATTTTGGATGCTTATAGATGAAATATACTCATATAAAGAAATAAATTCAAGTTTTGGATATATTTTTAATGCCTTATCACATTATTTTTTACCTTAATTACTTGATTTACCCTTTACTGAGGTGATAAATTATACCACTATTACTATTCATAATGAAAAAATAAAAGGTTAATATTTACCAAATTTTACACTCATAATTATAAATATGGAACTATTTTTAAAAAATTTATTGCACATAAGTGGAAGAAGTAAATTTAAATATAAACCCACAAAATGAGATGAAAAAAAGTTTCATGATAAATGCATTTTGAAGTCTAAAAATGTACTTATACTAAAATTAGGTATAATAACGATTCAAACATAATTAATTATATTATTTATAAATAAAATAGGATTATTTTAATTTAATATTTATCTAAAATCATTAAGGGTATTTTTCTACTAAAAAGAAATGAAAATTTTACAAAATTTGAAATTTTCACTATTCATAGATTTTTTTAAAAAATACCAAAATTTAAAACTATGATATTATTAACATTATGAATTAAATAATAATTTAATTTTCACATAATAATATTTTATTATATTTTCTCAGTTCATTTAAACTCAGTGTTGCGTGTAAAACATGTAACACCTGGATGTTTTTATGAAATATTTTCTTTAAATAATTTTTATTCTTCAATAGATTGCTTTGCATGCAATTCTGAGTTTAAACGAACTGTGAGATCTAATAAATATAAAATTACCATTATACCCTACCTGTTAGTTTAGCGGGAATAATTATAACTAACTTATGAAAATGCATTATGAATTCATTGGCTATTAATTATTTATAAAAAATATAAATCAATTAGATATTGTATTTTTGAATGAATTACATTTAATAATAAAATTAATGTGATATATGTGTTATATACTTAATAAAATATTTTTTATATTCATCCAATGGATATTTTAGTCATAGGGTTTGAATAAAACCCTATTTTATGTATAAGAACCTATTTTTTGAAGGTTAATTTTAGACCTTTGAATGGAGAACCCATTTTAAATAAATATTTTGGAACATTAATAATTTATATATGAAAATATAAACATGTTATTTTGAAGTGGGATATAAAAATTTACTTTGGATAAAATTTTGATATTTTTCTGATAACTTTCATGTTTTGATGAATAGTAAAAATACCCTAAATTTTAACTAAAACAACTTTTTTCATCGAAATAATTTATATGGTAAAATTATAATATTAAATAGTTTGAAAGTATAAATAGAATATATTTTTACCTTTTAATATAATTTATTTCATTATCATTAATTTTACATTGAATTCATATGTAAAAACATTCCAATCTTTTGTAATGTTTTAACTTTTAAAACCCGTTTTCTCATTTCAACAACAAGAATAATTTAAAATTAATTACTGCGAATTCTGTGTTTTGAATTTGGAAAAATGGATTCCATCTTTGGAATCATAAGGTCTAAATTGTGTGAATAGGTACCTTTTATTTTTGGACATTATGAATAGTAACTTCAGTAATTATTTTATTTACCATGATTAAAGGGTAAATCTGGTAAATAATGGTAAAAAATAATAATTTAATAATATAAAACTACCCATAAAACATGTCCTAATCCTATTGGATGAGATTTTTCCGACCATGGGCATCCTTGGCTCAATTTTATCACCCCCTGGATGTGAAAATGACATTTTATAAGAATTAATTTAAAGTAAAGATAATTATAACCTAAACACATATCTTTTACTAAATCGATTTTAATATAGGGTTATATGACTGATCTTGTAACGACCCAGGTATTTATAGAATAATACATTTTCATATCTATTAATATTTATAAATAAGATATTAATTTTATTTTAAAGAGGACACTTTGTCTGATAGCATACTCAACACGCAGCAATAGGTTTCTTTGAAATCTTACGTTGCACACAACTTTGAGTTATACCAAAAAATAATATAATAATATTATTATTTTAAATGATAGTTAATGCCTAGCCATTTTATTGGTGGGAATGAAAAGAAATAACTATAATATTATTATTAAACGTCTTTACACTTATCCAATAAATTTTAGAGTCTTAAAATAAGAATTAATCCAATTTTAAGCATGAAAAACTCTAATATTTTTAAAAGGTCATTTTACCACCTTTCGATGGTGAACCCTTTTTAAATATAATTTTTTTTCACTTTTATATGTTCAATTTGAAAAAATAATATTATTATTTATAATAGGGACATAAAAATTTACATTGGATTAAATTTTGGTATTTTTCTGATAAAGTTCATTTTTTAACGAATAATGAAAAATACTGAATTTAAATCCAAAACTGCCTTTTAATCTAATTTATTTCTATAGTTAGATTGTAATTTTAATTGTTTTTAAAGTGTAATTTTCTTATATTTTTATCATTTTATATAAGTTTTGTTATTGGAAGTAAATTTAATTTGAAATTGGACATAAACGCATGCCAATCTTTTGGTAGTTTTTACTTCTTAAAAACACGCTTTTTGGTTTTGACAATGGGAGTTAATTTTAAATTAATTTCTGCAACTTCTTTGTTTTAAATTTATAAAAATGGATTCCATATTTATAATCATGAGGTCCAAATTGTGTAAATAGGTAACTTTTATTTTTAGATATTATGAATAGTAACTTCAGTAAATATTTTATTTACCGTGATTAAAGGGTAAATCTGGTAAATAATGGTAAAAAATAATATTATAATAATATTAAATTACCCTAACACATTTCCTAACCCTATTGGATGAGATATTTCTGACCATGGGAATCCTTGGATCTATTTTAGGACCCCATTGAGCCACTTGTGTGTGAAAATGACATTTAATTACTTTTAATTTAAAGTTAAGGAAAATATAACCTAAAAATGTATCTTTTAGTAAAACAATTTTTATATGGGGTTATATAAATGATATCTTCAACTATAAATAGTCATTAGAAATCTAAAAATATTCAAT
The DNA here is from genome assembly GCA_963277665.1 of Viscum album. Taxonomy (NCBI): domain Eukaryota; kingdom Viridiplantae; phylum Streptophyta; class Magnoliopsida; order Santalales; family Viscaceae; genus Viscum; species Viscum album. Next base: position 1,574,399,490 of record OY728127.1, read on the forward strand.
ACATTATGGTATTTTATTTACAATTTTTAGACATTAAATAAATAAATTTAATTATGACACAATGGTGATGCAGTGATTGCTTCATTAATAAAGGATTCAAATAAATGATATTATAATTGTTAAAATACATGTAATTTTGTTATTTTTATGTCATAAAAGAATTTTTTTGGATTATATTTACATGTTATATTTTTATTAATTCAGTTTTTTCTATGTAATCAAGTTTTTATGGATTTTTAAAAAAGTCATGACATGAATAGCGTTAAAATTGACATAATTCATATTTTAAAATATAAAATATTTTATTAAATATTATAAAATTAAAAAAATCTAATATTCATCCAAATAGTTATAATAAGTCTAAAATTTTATTATTGACTCTTTAATTGAATATTTTTCATGTTTTGGTAACTAGTTTTATTCTCAAAGTGTTAAATATTTGATAAAACGGTAAGAGTAAAAAAGGGTTGAATAAAAAAGATAAGGATTAAAAAATATCTAAAAAATTGTCTAATTATTATTGGATGATTTTATTTAGACTTATATTTATCTTATATTAGAACTAACTAAATTTGGACTCATTTATAATCGAAATATAATTTATAATAAAATAATATTTCAAGATATTCCTTAAGTACCCCTCCTCCCTCTTATAAATGGTCACCACCTCTAACCCTTACTCACACCTCTCAATCCCCCTTGGATCATCCAAAATCTGCCCAAATAATCTTAAAACATACCTATATTCCTCATATAATACTTACCTTGGGAATAATATAATTAAATAAGGCCTTTTAGTTTAAATCAAAAGAAGTTACCTGATTTGAGGTAGCGTCTTCTCTCAAGTTCCTTTTCATTATTTTCCCTTATACACTCCCTATGCTCTTCTTATTCTTTGTTTATATAAAAACACCAGTATCCTAAATATACTAGGTTGTTTTTATAAGATATATTTGAACTAAAATTACACACACATCCATCTAATGGGTATAGAACATACTGTTTTCATGGACAACAAACTACTGCCTCACAAAACGATGATTATTCAATCTTCTCCTATTGCCTCTCATGGTGGCCATTATGATGGAAATGTAATTATACTTGATATAAATGATATTTATTTTATCTATATGATTTTTTAATTATAATTTATAACATACCATTATTCTTTTCATGTTTTATATATACGATAATTTCATTTGAGGAAGTGCGGACTACCGCCCCCTCAAAGTGATATGACTCGTTCATGCTATACATGGAACATATAAAAGATGGAATTAATGAAATTATGTAACATATATAACATATATATTATACTTGAATTATAATATACCTATGTATCATTTAGTTTTAATTCCATTAAATATGAAAAAATAAATGAAAGCAGCGTTCATGCGTACGTACAACTTACCATCTCCATGAATGGTGCATTTAATTTCTTATATCAAAATGTTATGGACTATTATAAATACATATATACTGAATATATATGATATATATTATATCTAAATAATTAATATCATTCTGTAGATAATTTACTTTTGACCACATGGACAATTTGTAATTATAACAAGTTCATTTTTGACTCAAGTTCTGAACAATGACAAAATGTCCGATTTGAACTCAAATAATTAATTAATTATTATAGCAAGGTAATAAGTGATATAAAAGGAATAATAAAATTTAAAAGGGTTCTTAAGCAAGTATAAATTAACTTAAGTTTATTATTTAGGAAGAACGAGGAACATATGAGACAAGTCAGACTCGAGGTAAGAAAACCTTTCACCCTACTCTTTTAGTCAAAGAATTATTTTGTGTTATGTCTTTTAATTTCCATTTTATTATGTTGGGATATGTTCTTATATTTCTGTAAATTTTATTTCCAAGTTATGAGAGACCCTTTTTTCTCTCATCAACTCATTTTCATAATTTTTAAGTGACGCCATTAGGCTGCCGAATTTTCGTAAGGGACTTCGTATTAATCTCCTTTCATTGAGGCATATATTGATTTATACATGAATTTATTTTATATGGTGTATAAACCCCTTTGAATTTTCATTTCATTCAAATGGAATCTTTTTTATATGAAGTGTTTTACTAAATTATAAAAGGAATGTTTCTTTTTAACATACGTGGTGACAATGACTTTTCCACCGCTGTGAGTATTATTTGATATTTGGTTTCCTTAATAAGCCATAGTGTTTTTAAAAGAAAAATAAATACCATATACCATTTTTACATATTTTTTTATTGAAAATGGTTTTGATAAAGCATTTATTATGTCAATATCTTGAAATTATATATTTTTATTGCAATGTGGAAATGTTATCTTTCCGTTAACTTTGTTTTATGTGTTATGAATATGTTATGGTTATTGGGAATTATTTATGTATACGAGTGGTTCCGTGATAAACCTAGGGTGGGTGAGCCATAGATAGCTCTAAAATGCATTGGGTAACATGACAATGGTAAATGTTAATGTTTCTCCTAATATATTTAGGGAATATACTATGATGGCTATTCCAAACGTAACTCCCTACGCAGCTCTGAAAGCTACAATGTAAGTATGATATGAATTCCACAAGTTACCTTTATGATTTGTGATTACTATGTGTTATTCATAAATCTAAGATTTCATGAGGTATGTTAAAGAGCTTATGTTTTGTATGTATTTATGGACTATTGGTTTCTTTATTTTATAACCCTTACTGAGCTTTTTATGCTCATCCCAAGTTTTTTTAAATGTTTTTCATAGGTTATAAGGGAAAGAGAAAGGAAGTATTGAAGAATATTTATATCAAGAAAATAACTCTTATTTTATTTAAGGAGTTTTATTTTTGTGAAAAAATTGGATAGAGTAGAAGTGTCTAAATTGTAATATTGAGATGTAATGTAATAATTATGGCCTAATTCTCTAAAACTCTAAACCTAAAAATATCCTCAATGTGAATTATTAACTTAATTCAAGATTATGTAATGTTTAAGGCTGTAGCCTTATAATTGGTATTATAGGTCAGTTTAGACAACTTTAGGGAGTAAGAGTTTTTTTAGACACATGGTTAGTCTCTATGTATACTCTTTAAGTTAAATCCTTATTTTGTATCTCTTTCAGATTAAGGAAATCCTATTACAAATGGAAGGAGGAGGATATCAAACAACATTCTTATCACTTACTATAGAATTTCTTGCAATAATTATTGCAAAGTCATGTGCAGACGATTCTGAAACATTTTCTAATATACAACTCACTTGCAAGAAATTGTTTGAGATATCAAACACCTCTGCTATAACTTGATACCATTGTGGATCATGGGTTGTATTTAATCAAATAATATTTTCTAAATATTATTATATTTTTAAAAAAGTTAAATATTATCAAGGCATTTTCAAATATTTTACCTTATTAGAAGATTTTGAAGCATATTATGATTTTGAAAAATCCGCTGAAGAAGGTGACCCATGTGAAACTTATTTATATTTGCTTTTTAAATTATAGTCTTTCAGAACATACTTATGGTATTTTAAAGGGACCATTGATTGAATGTTTCAACTCAAACTTGGTCCAACTGTTTTATAAAAAGTATGTTTTATTAGATGTTTTGAAATTATATGTTATATATGATTATTTTCCAAAAATATTTTTCTGTGAACACCCACATGACCCAAGTTGTACGAGGTGTATTTGGATAAAGGAATAAATTGATTTTGAAGGATATCTAAATAATTGTTGAAATTCATGAACCATCTATCTATGTGAACAAGATGAAGATGAAACTAGGTGGACACCATGATCAAGGTATGATGTTCTTTCTTTAGGAATAGTGTTATTTTATAGAGGTAAAAAATGTCAATATATATAAGACTTCATGAATTAAGATCTTGAGGTTATTATGAGTTGGGATGAAAATAATAGGTATAAGAAAACCATTGAGGTTAAATCATTTTAGGGTTATTTTTAAGTTTTATAAAAAGGGAAGACACACAAGATGGGTGACAACCCATCATGTCCGACAAGGCTGTAGGAATCGAACCCACAACTAAAGGGAGACAAGGGCGCATCACCCACCACTAGCCTACATGAAGATGCTGGTTAACATGAATTATTCTTTTTAGTTAAATGATTTTATTGATCAAGAATAAGTTGATTTGAGATCTTATGTTTTATCAAATTTATATCCTTATTATAAGAAAATGATTTGATGATTAAGTGATAAAGGTTATTTTGGAAGATATTTTATCTTTTGGGAACACTATATGCCTAAGGAAAATAGAATACTATGGGATTTAATTTGAGGATTAATGATATAATTTTATTTTGGAAGAATCTATGTTTTTATTTTGGAAATATAGTGATTCAGGTTATTAATGTAAATGGTAAACCTATGTTAGAGAATACATAATTAGGCTAATTACTTTTTAGTATGAGACTTCAAAGTAACGAATGTTATTTGGAGATAAATGTTAAGATTTTTGTGGAAGACTATGTGATCAAATCCTTCTGAATTTTGGGTTTCAAACTTAGTTTGGATTATTTTGAATAATTTTAAGGAAAATGTGTATTGAGTGGTCTTTTTTGAGCTTTGTGTATTGTTTGTTAAATTTTAGATATTAAGAGTAGTATTTATTTTTTATAAAATATTATCCTTTTTGGGGATTATCTAATCTTGTAATAACCTTTTTGGTTTTGGTTAATGTATAAAGACATGGTAAATATATGGTTCATATTTTTTAGATCATGTTATTCTCTAGAAGTTAATTCTAGCACTTCAGGTGTGACCAAGTCATCTTGAATACTCATCGTTTGGAGAAAAGATGAGTTTTTGGTAGAAACTTATTAAAGGATGAACCTCTACTTGAAAAGTAAGTATATTTCCTTATGTTATTAGTCAATATCATAAATAAATTCTCCAAATTTATAAAAGGGAACCTAAAACAAAAAAATGTTGTCTGTTTACTTTTCCTACTGGGGAATCAAAGACCATTTAACCTATCACAAGTTTTTGGTTTTCTGGTGGTTAAACTTTCTCTTGATCATGTTTTCTATCACTCTCCAACAGAACATGACACTTAGTTTCTCCTCCATATCTATGTTTTCATGGAATCCTAGTATGTGTTATATCAGGTAACCTTTTTACTTCTCTTTCTTTCTTTTAATGTGATAGTATTATTGAATATTTTTTCGATGTGGTACTTTTAATGAAGTTTCCAAGCCCAGTTTTAAAATTGCGAGGAAGTAATTTCCAAAAGGGGGGAAGGATGTAACGACCCAGGTATTTATAGAATAATACATTTTCATATCTATTAATATTTATGAATAAGATATTAATTTTATTTTAAATAGGAAACTTTATTTGATAGCGTACTCAACACACAACAATAGGTTTCATTGAAATCTTACGCTGCACACAACTTTGAGTTATACCAAAAACATAATATAATAATATTATTATTTTAAATGATAGTTAATGCCTAGCCATTGTATTTGAAGGAATGAATATAACTAACTAAAATATTGTTATTAAATTATTTTACAGTTATCCAATAAATTTTATAGGCTTAAAATAAGAATGAATCCGATTTTAAGCATGAAAAACTCTAATATTTTTAAAATGTTGTTTTACTGCCTTTTGATGGAAAAACCTTTTTAAATCTCATTTTTATCACTTTTATATGATATATTTAAAAAAAATAATATTATTATTTATAATAAGGACATAAAAATCTACATTGGATGAAATTTTGGTGTTAATATAATAAAGTTCATTTTTTAATGAATAATGAAGAATACTGAATTTTAATTCAAAACTAATTTTTAATCAAATTTATTTATATAGTTAGATTTTAATTTTAATTGGATTATATTTTTATCATTTAATCCAATTTTGGTCATTTTAAGTAATTTAACTTTGAAATTGGACATAAAATAATGTCAATATTTTGGTAGTTTTTACTTCTTAAAAACACGGCTTTTGGTTTTGACAATGAGAATTAATTTTAAATTAATTTCTACAACTTCTGTGTTTTGAATTTGAAAAAATTAATTCCATATTTGGAATCAGGAGGTACAAATTTTGTAAATAGAAAACTTTTTTTAGACTTTATGAATAATAACTTCAATAAATATTTTATTTACCATGGTTAAAGGGTAAATCTGGTAAATAAGGGTAAAAAAATAATATTATAATAATATTAAATTACCCTAATACATGTACTAACCCTATTTTATGAGATATTTCCGACCATGGTAATTCTTGGGTCTATTTTATAACCCCATGGAGCCACTTTTATGTGAAAATTAAATTTAATTACTTTTTATTTAAAGTTAGGGAAAATATAACCTAAACATGTATCTTTTAGTAAAACAAATTTTATATGGGGTTATATAAACGATCTCTTAGACTATAAATATTCATTAGAAATATAAAATTATTTCCTACATCACTTTATTTTATTTATAATTTTTAGACATTAAATAAATGAATTTAATTATGATACAATGGTGATGCAATGATTGCTTCATTAATAAAGGATTCAAATAAATGATATTATAAATGTTAAAATAAATGTAATTTTGTTATTTTGATGTCATACACGAATTTTTTGGATGATATTTATATGTTATATTTGTATTAATGAAGTTCTTTCTAAGTAATCAAGTTTTTATGAATTTTAAAAAAATTCTTGATATGAATAGTGTCAAAATTGAGATAATTCATATTTTAAAATATAAAATATTTTATTAAATATTATAAAATTAAAAAAATCTAATATTCATCCAAATATTTATAATAAGTCTAAAATTTTATTATTTACTCTTTAATTGGATATTTTTCATGTTTTGGTAACTATTTTGATTCTCAAAGTGTTAAATGCTTGATAAAATGGTAAGAGTAAAAAAGGGTTAAATAAAAAAGACAAGGATTAAAAAATATCCAAAATCTGTCAAATTATTATTTTATGATTTTATTTAGACTTATATTCATCTTATATTATAACTAACTGAATTTGGACTCATTTATAATCAAAATAGAATTTATAATAAAATAATATTTCAAGATATTCCTTAAGTGCCCTTCCTCCCTCTTATAAAAGGCCACCACCTCTAATCCTTACTCACACCTCTCAAACCCCCTTGTCTCATCCAAAATCTATCCAAATAAGCTCCCTACATCTCTATATTCCTCCTATAATCCTTAACTTAGGAAGAAGGCAATTCAAGAAGTCCTTTTAGCTTAAATCAAAAGAAGTTACCTGATTTGAGGTAACATCTTCTCTCAAGTTCCTTTTCATTATTTTTTCTTCTATACTTCATATAATCTTCTTCTTATTTGTTTATATAAAAAAACCATTATCCTCAATATACTCAGTTCTTTTTATGATAATTATTCGAACTACAATTACACACACCTCTATCTAATGGGTATAGAACATACTATTTCTGTGGATGGTAAACTACTGCCTCACGAAACGATGATTGTTCAATATTCTCCTACCTCCTCTCATGGTGTCCATTATAATGGAACTATAATTATAAATTATATTTATGATATTTATTTTCTCTCTATTATTCTGTAATTTTCATTTATAACATACCTTTTTGCTTTTCATGTTGTATATATACAATAATTTCATTTGAGGAAGTGTCGACTACCGCCCCCTCAAAGTGATATGACTCATTCATGCTATACAAGGAACGTATAAAGGATAGAATTAATAAAATTATGTAACATATATAAAATATATATTATATTGTAATTATAATATACCTATGTATCATTTAGTTTTCATTCCTTTAAATATGAAAAAATAAATGAAAGTAGCGTTCATGTGTACGTACGACTTACCGTCTCCATGAACAGTGCATTTCATTTCTTATATCTAAATGTTATGGACTATTATAAATAAATATATACTAGATATATATGATATATATGATATCTAAATCATTAATATCATTTTGGAGATAATTTACTTTTGACCACATGGACAATTTGTAATTATAACAAGTTCATTTTTTACTCAAGTTTCGAATATTGAAAAAATGTCTGATATGAACTCAAATAATTAACTAATTATTATAGAAAGGTAATAAGTGATATAAAATGAATAATAAACTTGAAAAATGTTCTGAAACAAGTATAAATTAACTTAAGTTTATTATTAAGTAATAACAAGGAACATATGAGACAATTCGGACTCGAGGTAAGGGAAGATATCACACTCCTCTTTTAGTCAAAGACTTATTTTATGTTATGTCTTTTAATTTTCATTTTATTATGCTGGGATATGTTATTATATTACTGTAAATTTTATCTCCAAGTTATGAGAGACCCTTTTTTCTATCATCAACTCATTTTTAGAATTTTTAAGTGACGTCGTTAGGCTACCGAATTTTCATAAGGAACTTAATCTCAATCTCCTTTAATTGAGGTGTATTTTGATTTATGCACGACTTTATTTTATATGGTGTATAAAACCCTTTTAATTTTCATTTAATTCAAAGGAAATATTTTTTCTATAAATAGTTTTAATAAACAAAAAAATGAATGTTTCTTTTTAACATACGTATTGACAACGACTTTTCCATCACCGCGAATATTATTTGATATTTGGCTTCCTTAACATGCCGTAGTGTTTTTAAAAAAAAAATATCATATACCATTTTTACATATTTTTTTATTGAAAATGATTTTTAGAAAGCAATTATTATGTCAATATCTTGAAATGATATATTGTGATTGCAATGTGTAAATGTTATCTTTCCGTTATGCTTGTTTTATGTGTTATGAATACGTTATGGTTCTTGGGAATTATTTACGTATACGGGTGGTTCCGTGATAAACCTAGTGTGGGTGAGCCCAAGATAACTCTCCAATTAATTGGGTAACGTGATGGAGGTAAACTTTAATGTTTCTACTAATATATTTAGGGAATATACCATGATGAGTATTCCAAACGTAACTCCCTACAAAGCTGTGAAATCTACAATGTAAGTATGATATGGATGCTAAAAGTTACCTTTATGATTTGTGATTATTATGTGTTATTCATAAATATTATGCTTTCACGAGGTATGTTAAAGATCTTATGATTTGTATGTATTTATGGACTATTTTTTTCTTTCTTTCTTTTATAAAAATTACTGAGCTTTTTATGCTCATCCCATGTTTTTTGAAATGTTTTTTCACAGGGTACAAGGAAGGGTAAAAGAAAGGAAGTATTCAAGAATATTTCTATCAAGAAAAGAAATCTTGTTTTATTTAAGGAGTTTTATTTTTTTGAAAAAAATTGGATAGATTATAAGTGTATACCTTTTAATATTGAGATGTAATGTAATAGTTTTGGTCTAATTCTCTAAAACTCTAAACCTGAAAAGATCCTCAATGCGAATTATTAACATAATTCAAGATTATGTAATGTTTAAGGCTAGGGAATTATAGATCTCCATATATATAAATATTAATTAGAAATATAAAAAAATTTCCTACATCAAGTTATTTTATTTATAATTTTTAGACATTAGATAAATATATTTATTTTTGACACAATTATGATGTAGTGATTACCTCATTAATGAAAGATTCAAATAAATGAATTTATAAATATTAAAAAAAATTTAATTTTCTTATTTTGATGTCATACATGAATTTTATTGATGATATTGACATATTATATTTGATTTAGTGCATTATTTTTAAAGGAATAAGGTTGTTATGGTTTTTAAAAAAAATTCAAGTATGAATAGTTTCCAAAATTGACATAATTTATAACTTAAAACATAAAATAGTTTATTAAATTATATTAAATTAATAAAAATATAAGATTCATAAAAATAGTTAATATAAGTCCAAATATGTCATAAATAACTTTTTTTTGGGTCTTTTTACATGATATGATAATTACACTAACCCATAAGGTGTAAATAACATGATATCACGGTAAGATTAAAAAGGGTAAAATAAGAGTTAAACAAAAAAGATAAGAATAAAAAAATATTCAAAACTTGTTTAAAAATTATTGGATGATGGGTATTCGAACCAAAATAATATTATATTCAAATTAAAAAAGTTTTGGACCATTTTTAGTTGAAATTGAATTTATAATAAATTAATATTTTGAGAGTTTCCTAAAGTGGCCCTCTCCTCTCTTATAAAAGGGAACCTCCTCCCTCCCCTATTAATTCCATTTTGAGCCTTTGAGATCGGACAAACCCTGAAAATTTATCTTCTAAACTTCCCTAGTTACATTCTAGAGGTGCTGGTATTCTCAAAAGACCAACTCTAGTTCCCTAAGAGGAAATTTAAAGGAGGCATGTTGAGGAAGAGGTAATCTCTTCTACCGATTCTTTCAAATTTATTTCTTCTTATACATCTCATAATTTAGTTATTTCATTATAAATTAATAAAAACAGTATAAATAATGTACTTATATGTTATTATAAATATAAAACAACCCTATTTCACCTTCTATCCATTCTACGAAAAATGAAATCACCGCACGTGCGTACGTACGACTTACCGTCTCCATGCCGTGGTGTAATCTGTTTTTCACCACCACCTTACTTGGATGGGTATAATGGTGGAAATAATAATTATATATTATTTTTATAACATGATAAAACTTTTGAGGTACTATACACCATCCACTTCAATACCATTCAATAATTATGGGAATGATATCGTCGCTCGTGCGTACGTACGACTTACTGTCTCCACGGTGCGATGTGATTTTTTCTATATAATATTCCTTAAACCATGATTATATAAATTAATATAATGAATAAATATGATATATATTATACTAATACCATGATTTAAATTATATTACTGTAACCTAAAAAGAATAATAAGAACTTATCTGACAAAACATACATAAGAACATAAAGCAGTTAATACCCACATAACAAGTAAAAGTGAAGTGTTACTGAAAAACAGATGAAAATATGATCATAAATGTTATCATAAAAATTATTATGATTCTGAAATAAATTAGTAACATTATTTAAATCATTTTACAGGAGGTTTGGATACATACAAAGCATATCAGAACTAAGTTAAAGGATATATTTTCTAATATCGTTTTATCCGAGATTGTTTATTTGTAAGTATCTACTGGGGATATATTTATCATCCATGTCCATGTTTTCTAGAAATATTCTTATAAAATTTGTAATATTATTCTATGTATGTTTAAATTAATTTTTACCCATTTTAACTTTTACTATATGGCTTGTAAGGAATCTTTCTTTTGTTTACCATACGAGGAACTTTTTTACTTTTCTGGAAAAAGTACGAGGAGAATATTTTTTAACTTATACAACATGAATGGGTTTTTACATCTTCATAACGCCTTATTTCCATGAATATTTCTCTACATGTTTACAAGTGTATTTTCAACTAAATTATTTTCTTTTAAAATTGAATGATATTTTGAGATAAGAAAACATTTTTGAAGAAGAAATGATATTTTCCTCAATAATGAAGATAAAGTGTTTTATAAAAATTATTTTCTATCTAAGATTACACAGGTTTATGTTTATATCCCTATTATTACTATATTATTGTGTTTATGATGTAATATTATTTAGGAAATCCATTTTTTATATCGATTATGATGGAATGATGTTTAATAAACCCATTTGATTTCATTGGTTATGCTACAATGAATGTTTTTTTTTATTTTTTTGTGGAACATATAAGAATGGTTTAATTATGAGATGGTTGGGACCAATATATCCCTCTAATAATTTGGGTAAATATTTATATCTCATGAGATAGACATGGTTTGAACAACAAGTTAATCCAGTTCAGTGATATAGGGCTGGAACGAGGAGAGAACTCAGTTCAGTAATGGACATTGTCTGCTATGATGGTCTTGGAAATAAGACTTGACTAATATGAAATTATTTTCTATTCTTATGTGTGTATGACACAAAATTTCATGTCTTATGTTATGAATATTGGGATTACACTTCACTTTTATGATTTATCCCACGACATGATATTGTGATCTTTTATATTAGGATAAGATTTTCAAATGTTATGATTTTATGAATATGATATGACTTTTATTTCATTTGTTTAACCTTACTTATAATTTGATATCACCCTTTTATATGTTTATTTTCCCCAAGAAATGAAGAAGGGTATTAAGTATGATATACCAAAAAGGAGTCTAGTTATGATAAAATAAATGAGAGATAATGTAAATGTTTTATGAACTAGTTGTTTATGTTTCCCAGTTTCTAATGACACTACACCTATACGGTCCTATCATGGTTTTTTTATATGTTGTAATAAATATACTTCAATTATGAAGTGATATCAATTTATGTAAAGAATGAGTCACTATAGTTGGTATCAGAGGAACTGTATAATTAACCTTTGGAAACTAGGATTAGAAAGCCTTAAGGATATGTCTAAGTATAAGATACAACTCTAGTGTTTTGGAAATGACAATGAATAAACTAGGATAAAACCTAAAGTGTACTAAATTTAAATTTTATTCTTGATTATGTGGTTTTTATATTATGGTTAGTGTTTATCACACTACGATTCTTGGTTTTAGTCAATGGATGGAACTCAAAGGAACCGAGTTCATGTTGAATGCGATGAACAATGAAATGATTATCCCCTTGAGTAACCAAATTTTATGGGATATGGAATAAAAAATCTTGTATCCATGCTCACAAAACTTTCTCAAGCTTTTAATCATGACAAAATTACAAACGAACAAAGGAGGGAGCAATATTCTATTGAATCCTTCATGAGGCAGCATCCACCTTCATTCACCAGGTATTCTGATCCATTAGTGGCTGAACAGTGGATCAGTACCACTGAAAAGATATTTTCAGTTCTATAATGTTCTGAACATTATAAAATCCTCTCATCAGTATAATTTTTGGAAGGTGGAGTTGATAAATGTTATAATCTTATCAAGAATATGAGGTGAAGAGATGAAATTGAGTCCATGGAATGGGATGAGTTTAAGAACTTATTTTTCAATAAGCAATTTCCTAATATTCTCTGAAAAAAGATGGAGAAGGAGTTTATTGAACTTAAGAAAAAGGTTGATGAATCCATTGGTACCTATGAAGCAAATTTTACAAGACTTGCAAGGTACACTTTTGGAATTATTATACAACCTGAGAGTAAGATTGATCGATTCTTTAGTGGCTTAAAACTAAGTCTACGAAGGGAATTATCCATAAGGGAATTAAATAGCTATGAGGAAATTTTTCTATGTGCTCTCAAGTTTTAGATGGAAATTAGAGTAACCCATCAGTCATATGGGTTTGATAAGAAGAGAAAAATGGAATTCAAAGGAAAATCTAAACACCACATAGAAAAGAAGATGAGTTTTCCCTTATGATCATTGTTTGGAAAGAAACATGGAGGGAATTATCTTAAAGGGGATAGAAAATGTTTTAAGTGTGGAAAAGAAGGTCATCGGGAAATTAAATGCTAAATTTATGGGAAAAAGATGTATAATGATGCGAACAAAGAAAAGGATACTCAAAATACACCTCCTACTCTTCAATGTTACAAGTGAAAGGAAATGGGGAATTATGCTAACAAATGAACTAATCCAAGGGTTATTGATGATGATCGTTGTCAACAACATATTAAGGCCAAAGAAAAAGGAAAGTCACATGTAATTACTATCAGCGACATTGAGTAAGATAATGAAGTGGTGGAAGGTACACTTACCATCCAATCTAAAGTAGAAAATGTTTTATTTGATTTTGGATCCACCCACTCTTTTATTTCTAAATAATTTTCTAAGGGTATCGTCATATTACCTCAATAATTAGATATTTATTTGGCTGTGACAACTCCTAATGGCACAACAGTTTCATAAAAAGTTTATAATTCTTCTCCAATTGAATTTTGTGGGAAAGTACTTCCTACAAATCTTTTGATCCTTCCTATAGTGTAATTTTATGCAATTATTGGCATGGATTAGCTTTCTTTATATAGAGTTCATATCAATTTCCAAATGAGAGAAGTCAAATTTCATATTCTAGATCAATCTATGATCATCTACCGATGCAAGGATGAATACAACCTTCTAGTAGAAATTTATTCTATCTTATGGGTCTTGATTCCTATAAATGAAGGTTATTTATCTCAAATTGTTGGGGAGAAACTCATGATTATGAATACTCCCATTGTATGGAAGTTTGATGATGTCTTTCTGGGTGAATTTCCAGGCCTTCCACCAAATCGTGAAGTTGAGTTTTCAATAGAACTCATACCGGGTGCTATGCCTATTTCAAACACACCTTATAAAATGACCCTAATTGAGTTTCAAGAATTAAAGAAGAAACTCCAAGAGAATATTGATAAGGGATTCATAAGCCCTAGTGCATCACCTTGGGGAGAACATGTTCTATTTTTTAAGAAGAAATATGGATCAATGAGACTCTTCATTGATTATCGAGAACTTAACAATATCACTATCAAGAATAAGTATCCTCTCCCATGAATTGATGACTTATTTGAACAACTATGTCGAGATTAATACTTTTCAAAGATTGATATTCATTCAGGGTATCATCAATTAAGGGTCAAAAATTAGGATATACTAGAGAAGACATTCCCTACAAGGTATGGACACTATGAATTTATAGTGACACCTTTTTGTCTTACTAATGCCTCTGATTTCTTCATGGATCTAATGAATAGAGTCTTCAGAGACTATCTTGATCAGTTTGTGGTAGTATTTATATATGATATTCTTTTCTATTCAAATATCAAGGAAGAACATGAATATCACTCGAGAATTTCACTACAGACCCTGAGAAAGGAGAATATTTATTCCAAATTTAAAAAGTGTGAATTTTGGCTTCAAAAAGTTTAATTTTTGGGTCACATAATCTCAAGAGAGGGGATATCTATAGATCCAACAAAAACAGAGGTTTTTGAAATATGGTCAAAACCAATAACAATAATTGAGATCTGAATTTTTCTTGGTTTGACTATATATTATTGACTTTTTTTGAAAGATTTTTCATGATTCTCTAATCCACTCACCAAGTTGACTCGAAAAGGAGTGAAGTTCATTTGGATGGAGGAATCTGAAGAGAATTTCAAAGAGCTAAAAAGAAGGTTAGCCAGTTCACCTATTCTCACACTGCCTTGTAGTGAAGAAAGGTTTGTGATCTATAGTGATGCATACAAAAAGGGAATGGGGTATGTTCTCATGTAAAATTATATGGTGATAGATTATGCCTCATTAAAGTTGAAAAATTCATGATAAAAATTACCCAACTCATGATTTGGAGTTAGCCGCGGTAATATTTGCTTTAAAAATATGAAGGCATTATCTTCATGGTGAAAGGTGTGATATTTATACTAATAATAAAAGTTTAAAGTATATTTTCACACAAAAGGAGATGAATATGCATCAAAGAAGATGGTTGGAGTTGATTAAAGATTACGAATGCTCAATACATTACCACCCTGGGAAATCGAACAAGGTGGTAGATTCTTTGAGTCGAAAAGACCATGCTAGATTATCTATGTTGAGGATAAAAAAGATCTAAATATTTATGGATTTACAAAGGATGTATCTTGAAATTTTAATGGAAGGGGATAAATATTTTCTTTCTCAAATGAATGTTCAACCATCTATACAAGTGAAGATTAAAGAGGCATAGAAGGAAGATGTAGAGTTAGAAAATAAGGTGAGAAACATTCCTGAATTCAACCTTGATTATGATTAAATAATAAGGTTCTGGAATCGGGTTTGTGTTCCTACAATACCATAATTAAGTAAGGATATATTGGACGAGGCTCATAATTCTTCATTCTCTATTCACCCTGGAAGCACAAAGATGTACAGGGACATGAAATAGTACTTTTGGTGGTATGGAATGAAAAGAGATGTCGCCGAATATGTCTCTCGATGCTTGGTTTGTCAACAAGTTAAGGTTGAGAGATAGAAGTCTAAGGGGATGTTACAACCATTACCCATACTAGAATGAAAATGGGAAAACCTCACTATGGACTTTGTCATCAGACTTACCAAAATATCCAAAGGCAATAATGATATCTAGGTTATAGTTGATCATCTTATGAAGTCTACACACTTCATTGCTATTAGAGAGGATTTATCTCTTGATCAGCTTTCCAGGATATATGTAAAGGAAGTGGTAAAATTGCATGAAGTACCACTTTCCATTATATCTGATCAGGATCCGAGGTTTACCTTGATGTTTTGGTGAAGTCTTCAGCATGCTCTGGATACAAAGTTAAGTTTTAGCACTACTTATCATCCTCAAACAGACGGTCAGTCTGAAAGGAAAATTTAAACTTTGGAAGACATGTTGAGAGCTTGATCTATAGATTTTAAAGGTGGTTGGGATCAACACCTACCATTGGTGTAATTTTTTTATAATAATATATTTCAATCCATTATTCATATGGTTCCTTATGAAACCCTTTAGGGAAATAAGTGCATAACTCCAAATTTATGGGATAAAGTTAGGGAAAGAAAGATATTAGGACCTGATCTTGTTGATGAAATGGTAAAAAAGGTCAGATCTATTCAACAACACATAAGAGCAGCTCAGAGTCGACAAAAAAGTTATGATGACAACTGAAGAAAAGACCTAGAGTTTAAAGTGGGTGATAAAGTGTTATTATGAATATCACCCTAGAAGAGAGTAATGATATTTGGAAAGAATTACAGGCTGAGCCCTAGTTATATCAATCCTTTTGAAATACTAAATCGTGTTGGGAAGTTAGCTTAACGATTGGCACTTCCACCGAATATCTCTCAAGTTCAAGATGTGTTCCATGTATCTTTCCTGAGAAAGTACATACCCAATCCTTCACATGTACTAATCTTAGAAGTCATAACACCAAAGTAAGATCTTTCTTATGAAGAACAACCTATAGAGATTCTGGATCATAGAAAAAAAGTTTTACAAAACAAGACCACTCTCTTGGTTAAAGTTTTATGGATGAACCACCAATTAGAATAAGCTACATGGGAACTTGAGGATATGATAAGGGAGAGGTATACTCATCTATTTATTTCCAAGTGATTAATTTTGTGGGTGAAATTCAGTTTAAGGGGGCATAATATAACACCTGGATGTTTTTATGAAATATTTTCTTTAAATAATTTTTATTCTTTAGTAGATTTCTTTTCATGAAATCGTGAGTTTAAATGAACCGTGAGATACCCTTAATATAAAATTACTGTTATAGCCTAGCCATTAGGTTAGAGGTGTAGGATCGAAATATGATGTAGATTCTCAATATAAAAGGGGGGGGGGGGTGAATTGTATCCCTTAAAAATTCCTTTGGAACTTTTAAAGTTGATATAAAACTTTATATGTTTAACAAAGTTAAACAAGGTAAATTTACAAGACCTCTTAGTTCTAAAAACTTGCTAGATTCTGGAAATATGGTTCTGGAAATGAAACTTAAGAAAATTTTACAAGGTAAAAGATTATACCTTAAAGCATATAGAATCCTACTAATCAGATTACAAGTACATGGAAATATAAGATAGTTATACTTTCCTTATTAATCAAAATACAACGGAAAATAAACTTGAAACAACACAAGTAATAAGCATAGAATCTTTTAAACCAAAGAGTAGGGTATCCAACAACCTTTGATAAAGGTCCTTTGATTTATACTTTCAAGAAATTCTATCTTACCCACACCAGGGTAAGACCTCGATAGGAATATCAGAGTTTGTCTTGCTATCCCTGCAAGCCCTTGAACTTCAAGGTAGTCGACACCTCTGTCTTCTTTATCAAGAAATTACTCAAACTTTAAGGTAGTCGACACCTCTATCTTTCAATCCCTGAAAGCCCTAGATTGTACACAACAACAATCAAAGTATCACAAAGAAATCTGAATAAGATGTTCAGTACACACAAAGAAAGATGGTCTCTCTCTCTAGAAATCACTACAATAGTATTTAATCTCTAAAGTTATAGAAAAGTCCTCAGTTGTGTATCAGTGTTGAGCTCATTAAAATGAGATTCTATTTATAGGAACTTCTTCAACAGTCAGATCCTTCCTCCCACAGTCATATTTTTCCTTGAATCTTGGAGGGACCTGTACATGTGTCACTCTAACAACAGTTAGTTAGAAAAAGAATGCACGAAATCATTTCATAACTATAACATGATTAAGTGAAATATGGTTGATCAATCAAATCTATTTTTCGGTGTC
This sequence comes from Viscum album, assembly GCA_963277665.1. Lineage (NCBI taxonomy): Eukaryota > Viridiplantae > Streptophyta > Magnoliopsida > Santalales > Viscaceae > Viscum > Viscum album. Next base: position 1,574,417,690 of record OY728127.1, read on the forward strand.
TAAGGAAAAATAAAGTTCTAAGTATAAGAGAAAAAACATTCGGAGTCTGTATTATATGAATATTTGGATTATATTTTTCAAGGAATTCATAATTAGAATTCTATAGACTTCAGAGTGTGAATTCTAAGGAATTAGGAGTCCAAATTCTAAGGAATTCAGAATTTGAATTCTGAGGAATTCAAAATCTGAATTATGAGGAATTAGGAATCCGAATTCTGAGGAATTGAGAATCTGAATTCTGAGGAATTCAGAATCTGAATTTCAGCAGAATCTGAATTTTGAGGAATTCAGAATCCGAATTTCAGAGAATTCAGAATCTGAATTTTAGAGAATTCAGAATATGAATTTCAGAACCTGAAAACAAAATGATTTATATCTAATTATTTATAGGATTATGAGGTTTTAGAAATGAAACTGAATTTTACACTTATAAATAAAAACGTGTTAGATTTAGTGAAACTAAATCATGAACAATGAAAACAAAGATAGGGAAAAAATTTCCTTGGGAAGGAAAATTTTCCTTAGTAATATAAATATTATAGGAAATAAAATTTTCCTTAAGATAGAGTGTTTGTGATTTTCAAAAGATAAAGGAATGGAAAAGTCATGAGGAAACCTTATAGACTCAAAAATCTCACCCTTTTTGGAAAACACAAGCATCCTTACTAAAAAGAATCTAAGGACTTATAAATTTTATGGACTTGAAAATAAAAACTTATCTCCCTTTACTTATGGATCATAATGAATACAAATAACCCCCCATTAGGCTTTAGAATCACTAAGGATCATATTATTTATTTCTTGAATGAGATTTTTCATTTTCTTGCATTCGAAAAACATCATTGATAAGAAAAATCCTCTAGATGAACTCCCCCTTACTTAGAGAAATCTCTTCTTTACTTTGAATTATTTTTAACATTCCTTTCTCCCCCTTTATGATTTTCAAAAATCAATAGAGGGAATAGAAAAATTAGTACCTAAAACATTAGTACTAAACAACTAAAAATGTGGAGAACAACAAAAATTCCATTAAGACTGGAAGTATTTGTACAATGAGGAAAATAAAAAAAGACCAGAATGAAATGAAATTATCCTTATTTCTCCTTCAGCATTAGTTTATTCACAATGGTTTTTAACTTCTTGAGTTCCTTGTGATCCTCTTATACTCGCTTAAGCAACTGATCTTGGTCTTTAGTTTTCTTCTCTAAGGCTTGAATTTTATCTTCCTGAGCCTTAAGAATGTCTTCCTAAGCTGTCAATAGTTCTTCTTGTTTAGAAAGATTCTCTTCAATATCTATTCTGAGCTCTCTTTCCATTTTCCAATTCATGGATACAGAGTTTAGCTTTCCATTTAGATCCTTAACTTCTTGCTTCCAATTAGTTTGTTCAAGACTTAACTTTTCCTCAGAAATATTTGTAAGATCTTTAATCTTACCATCTTCAGCATCAAAATCATCCTTGACATTGTCATGGAATTCATCAAAAATTCTCATTTCTTCAACAATATTCTTTAACCAACTTGTCATCTTCTTGCACGATCTTTTATGAGCCTCATACCCAATGAGGAAGGTCTTGAAATCTGCCTCTAGTGCAACACATTTTTCCATCACCATGGAAACTAAATCTGACTTCTGGTTTATGGTATGCTGAAGCATTTGGAATCTTGAATCTATTCTTGGAAATAAAGGAATAATACCAACCAGCTTCTTCAATGACTGGACAATAAAATCATGTCCAAGGGAAGATTATTCTGAATCTGAATGTTTGGTTAGTGGGGATTATTTTTCTATATCCGTATATTTCCTCTTTGATGAAGCACTGACATCTTTCTTCTTAACCACATATTTACTAGGTGTATCTACAACCACCTGATTTCCCTTATCTGGTCTTGAAATGATATCTTGTTCTTTAGGAGATTCATGCTCACTATCAGATTGCTGAAAAATCCTTTCTTCCTTGACTTATTCTTTCTCTGCATCAGCCACTAGATCTTCTGGATTAATAAAATCATGAATACTAGTTTCATCATCTGTTGGATTATTCACTTCTTCTTAAAACTTCTTATCTTTTCCTGTTGTAGAAATTTTTGAGGATTCGGCTTGGGAAGTCTGGATTGATAATTTTACAGACGGAATTTCCCTCTCATGGTACTCTTCAACTTGTTTTATAATATCATCAGTTCCATTACCTTCTTTTTTTTCTTCTTCTTCTATTTTCTCTTCCTCTTCATAAGCAATTTCTTCTTCTTGATGCGATTCCAGAACCACCATTTTCTTTCCCATAGTCTCTAGTAATGGTTCTATCAAAAAGGATTTTGGTATCATAATTTGTTTAGAGGCTCTTTCAATAGACTTGATAAGAGATTGAATGACTTCATCTTCTGAATTTTTTTCCTTTGATTCTTTTCTTTTTATTCCTTTTCATGATTCTCAGCAGCATTTTCCTTCAATGATTTTGCTTCATTTGGGTCCAAGACAAACTTAGGAGACCCTTCCTTCCAGTTCTTTTTATATTCTATCCACTTATCCACTACTTCAACAGGATATACTTTTTGCTTCTTTAGATTCAGTGGTACTGACTGAGTTTTCTTGGCCACATGAGTTTTTTTTCTCTTCTAAATCCTTAGCTTTTCTCTTCCTTCCACCTTTCTTAGAGGTTTTAGCCACTACTAGATTCTTTGAAAAAGCTTATAATTCATATTTAGAAAGATAATATAATTGTCCATATTCACTGGAAAATCCAATTTTCATTCTCCTTAAGGTGTCATCAATTAGAAACATAACTTTGTAATTTCTCATCTTGGAACTGCATAGGATTTTGAATGACTGAAGGCAAAGGACAATAATCTTTGAAAGAATATCTAGATACATAATAATCCAAGACTTCAGATTTCCATTATTGATATTATCAATCATTACCAAGATATACTTAACTAAGTTTATCATCCTTAGATTCACCAAGAAATCCAAAATATAGATGTCACTCTTCTTCAGAGTATATTTATCCCCTTTACTTGGAATTATAAATCCTTGAACCCATAGTTCAAAAATTCACAAATTTGTAGAAAGATGAATGATCTTCAGAGTCTTCACTACTTTCAAGACAAGACACTCTATTTCCTTGTCCTTATTAAAAGATCCCAATTCATCAGGTAATTTGTGAGTATATAACTCTACTTCCCCTTCACAAGGAATACTAATGAGACTCACTGCCTTGCTGTATGAAAGAGAGTAGGTCTTTCTATAACACTTGAAAGAAAATTTATCTTTCCCTCCTTCATTGAAAAAGCTAAATGTTTCATAAAACTCCACCATCAACTCCAAATACACCAGATCCTGTGCCTTCGGCTTCAAAATACAAAGGATCTCCCAACCATTCAGCTTAATATTTTTGGAAACAATAGAATCATACTTGTCGAGAAATTTCTGATCAACTAGCCTCTCTCAGTATATCTTCTACTCAGATATTTCCTTAACATTTGACATTTCTTTTTGAGGAGAATCTTCAGCAGACATCCAAAAATGAGGAAACTTTTGAAGATTCATAACAAGATTAAAATACAGAGGCAAAGCTTCAACACACAAAGGCTTGAAAAACCGATGTAGGAAAACCATCAAGGGGGGCCTTATATAGGTGATTTAGGCGACTGTTTAACTTCCATGGTTGATCCAACGGTTGTAAAACTTATGATCAAATATGATGGTTGAGATGATAACCAAAGAATAAATTTGATAGGTTCTGATATTTTGAGCGTTTTTAAAAAAACATTCAGATTTAGGAAAAATAAATGAATCTGAAATTTTTTAAAAAAACCCACAAGTAAAAGATGATTATAAGAATTTAGAAAGAAAATATACCTTTCGGAATGCTAGGAAGATTATTCGTAATGAGGAAAAATTCTTCTTGAATAACTTTAGATTCTGAAAATTTTGATTACAAAAATTTTAGACTACAAAAATTTAGACTACAGAAAAAAATTTGACTATGAAAAATTTTTACTACGAAAAATTTTGACTACGAAAAATTTTGACTACGGAAAATTTTGACTATGAAAAATTTTGACTACAAAATTTTTTGACTAATAAGAAAATGTACTCCCCCTATGAGAAGGATTTTCTTACTGTAAAGATATAGGTTTCAACAAGAAGTTAATATGGAGTATTACCTTACAATTATCATTCCTAACTTCTATTTATTATATTCAAATCTATCAGAGGGTAAAGATTTTGTAAAAATATTAGCAAGTTGATCTTGCGTTCTGATAAATTGAAGAATGATATATCCTTTTTGTGTGTGATCCCTAATAAAGTGATGCCTAATATCTATGTGTTTTGTACAAGAGTGATGTGTATGGGTTTTACTTAGGACAATGGTACTAGTATTATCACACAATATTTGTGTTTTGGTAAAACTCATACCATAGTCTATGAGTGTGTGTTGCATCCACAACACTTGAGCACAACAACTTCCAACTCCTATATATTCATCTTCAGTAGTGGAAAGTGCTACTGAGTGTTTCTTTTTACAGGACCAAGAAACTAAAGAATCTCCTAAGAAATGACATGTTCCAGATTTAATTTTCCTATCCATTCTATATCCACCAAAGTTATAATATGAAAAACTATTTAGAAAAAATCATTTCTAGAAGAATAAAAGAGTCCCAAATCCATGGTTCCCTTTAAGTAGCGAAAAATCCCTTTCATTGCCTTTAAATGAGATTCCTTAGGATTGGATTGATATCTTGAACATAAGAAAACTAAAAACATTAAGTCTGGAGAACTAGATGTTAAGTAAAGTAGACTTCCTATCATACTTCTAAATGATGTTTGGTCTACCGAATTTCTAGTTTCATCAAGATCAAGTGAATTTGAGTTACCAATGGGAGTACTTATACTCTTAGTGTTTTCATATCCATAATTTTTAATAATATCTTGAATATACTTATGTTGAGATATATATATATATTCCTTCTAGTTTTTGAGAAATTTGAAAACCAAGGAAAATTTTTAACTCACCCATCATACTCATTTGAAACTTAGATTTCATTAGATCCATAAAGGAATCAGTTAGATATTGCTGAGTTGAACCAAATATAATATCATCAATATAAATCTAAACAATTAAAACATTTTTCTTATCTTTCTTTATAAAAAGGGTTGGATCAAAATTTCCCTTATCATAATTGTTTTGAATCAAAAACCCTGTAAGTATACCATACCAAGCTCTAGGATCTTGTTTAAGTCCATATAAAGCTTTGGTAAGCCTGGAAACATGTTCATGATGTTTTGTATCTTTAAAACTAGGAGGTTGTTCAACATAAACTTCCTATTGAACATAACCATTAAGGAAAGCACATTTAACATCCATTTGAAAAAGTTTAAAGTTAAAGAATGCTGCAAAGGAAAGTAGAATATGAATAGATTCAAGTCTAGCTACTGGAGCATAGGTTTATTCATATTCTATTCCTTCTTGTTGATTATAGTATTTAGCAACCAATATAGATTTATTTCTTACTATGATTCCATTTTCATCACACTTATTTCTTAAGAGCCATTTTACTCCAATAACAGAAGTTTCCTTAGGTCTTTTAACCAAGGTATAGACTTTATTCCTTTCGAATTCATTTATCTCATCTTGCATATCTTTTATCCAATCATCATCACCTAAAGCTTCATTAGTTCTTTTTTGGTTCTAGTTGGGAAAGGAATGCTAGATGTTCTACTTCATTTCTTAAGGAAATTCTAGTCCTTACAGGTTGATTTACATCACCAATGATACTATCACTGGGATGATTCTTATGGAACAACTGATTTGGGTTTTGTAAAACCTGTTCATCAACATATGGTAGGAAATATTCTGGGGTGAATGCTTCAGAAACATTTTCTTGAACATTTCCCTTATCATAAGGATCTTCTATCAAGGTTTGATAATAAGTTTTTGAAAACACATCCGAAGATGTATATTGAGGATGTTTAAAAACAAAGGGATTGGTTTCATCAAATTTAACATGTACTATTTCTTCAATAGTACAAGTATTTTTATTGAAAATTCTATAATCATTAGAGATTGTGGAGTAGCCTAAGAAGATTCCTTCATCAGATTTGGGTAAAAATTTATGTAAATTATATTTAGTATTCAAAATGAATATTTTTCAACCGAAAACCTTGAAGTACAAAAGTCTAGGTTTTCTACCATTCTATAACTCATAATGAGTTTTATTAAGAAAAGGTCTAATACAAACATGATTTATAGTATAATAAGAAGTAATTACAGCTTCAACCCAAATTTTTTTGGCTACCGAATATTCACTCAATAGTGTTCTTGTTATCTCTTGAAGAATTCTGTTTCTTCTTTCAACAACAACATTTTGTTGAGGAGTTATTGGTGATGATAAGTTATGAGTAATGCCTTTTCTACTACAAAATGTTTCAAAATTATAATTTTGAAATTCTTCTCCATGATCACTATGAATAGTTATCAAAGGAATATTTTTCTCATTTTTAACTTGGGCTCTAAAACTTTTGAAATAAGAAAAAGATTCAGATTTATTTTCTAGAAAATAAACCCATGTAAATCTAGTGTAATCATCAACTAAGACAAATACATAATATTTGCCTCCAATGCTTCCAGTTTGTGTTGCACCAAAAAGATTCATATGCACCAACTATAATGAATCAGTGGTTGACACTTCACCGACTGATTTAAAACTTGATTTATGTTGCTTTCCATATTGAAAAGGATCAAAAACTTTTGAAGAATCAAGTCTAAGATCCAGTATATCCTTAACTAGTCTTTTATTAGAGAGTTTTCATAGGTTCCTAAGGTTACAATATCCTAACCTTTTATTCCATAACCAAGATTGATCTTCCATTTCACTAAGGCAAGGTAGTTCTTGGTTCCCAAGGTCTTTTATGTTTAATGTGTATACATTCTCTTGCCTAAGGCCAGAAAGAATAAACTATTCCTTGGAATTTTGTACTAAACACTTGTCATTCCTAAAATTCACAAGGTAACCTTCATCACATAATTGAATTATGATAATAATATTGTTCTTAAGACCATTAACAAATAAAACATTTGAAATCAAAGTTTTTCCAAGAAGAACAATATTACCTATACCAATAATTTCTCCCTGAGAAATATCTCCAAAAGTTACTTTTCCTCCCTTCGTCTTGATAATATTTTGAAATAATATTTGGTTACCAGTCATGTGCCAGGAACATCCACTATCCATGTACCATGTATTTCTACCGGTACAATATTTACTTTCCTGAAAATAAGAGTTTTAGACTTTCAGAACCCAAAATTTCTTGAATCTGGAAACTTTAGAAATCAATATCTTAGGAATCCATATTTTCTTTGAAAAATAACCTTTATGAAAACCTGAAGACTGAGTTTTGTTTAAGGAATAATTTTTTTCCCAATGCCCACTACACTAATGCTTAGTACAGAATGGGGCACTTTGAAGATTAAAAAAATTATTACTAAAAATTGGTTTTGAATGAGTATAACCAAATCCAGAATTATTCCTTAGAGGTCGAATTTGGGAATACATCTTGTAAAAGTTTTCCTTACCCAAGGTAAAGTTTGAAAAAAAATTCCCCAAAGAAAATATTTTTGACTTTAGTCTAATAACTAAATTTTTATCCTCAAAATAATTAGTTTTAGCACTAGAGTTAATCTATAAAACATTTTTCTTAGAAATTACTTTTTTTAAATCCTTAGAAAGTTTATCCTTCTCAGAATTAACTTCCTCAAGGGTTTTTGAAATACTTTCAAAATCATTAATTTTCTTATCAAGATCTTTAGAAATATCTTATACTTCTTTAGTAAGAATATAAATTCTAGAATTTGTCTTATTGAGCTTTTTCTTGACTTTATAATTTTCATTCTCAAGGAACTTAGAAAACCTAGAAACCTCTTCATAGGTAGGTAAATTATTATCTTCATCAGAAGAATATTCTTTATCCAAAGATTCATAATATTTACTATCTCTATAATTATCATTCAAGGATACATTGGTTATGGATTCAACATTGTGTACCTTGGACATTAAACAATGATTTTCAATAGGTAACTTGGCAAGTAAACCAAGATTCTTCTGACTAGAAGATTCATACTTTGAGGATTCATCAGAAGAGTCTCCACCACTAGCACTCCAGGTGTCATTGGATTTCAAAACTTTCTTATCTTTAGCTTTTTAGTACTTCTTTCTATTCCTCTCAGAATGATTTTCCTTTCTATCCTTTCTCTTAAGAATATGACAATCTGGCCTTATATGCCCTACTCTTTTTCATTCATAACAAGTGAATTCAGATTCTTTCTTGTCCTTTCTTTCTTTCTTCTTATATCTATACTGAAATTTTTTATTCCCAACTATCTTGTTCATCTTTTGAGCAAGATTAGCTAGTTCATTATCATAATATTCACTTTCACTTGATTCAGATAAAATTGTAACCTTCTTCGACTTAGATCTAGTAACCCTTTTAGGAGTCTTGGATTTTGTATATGTAAAGGATACAATTACATTTCCATTATTATTTTTATTCAAATCAACATCTCTTTTAATTATCATATCATGCTAAATAAGAGTTCTAAAAATCTCATCAACAGTAATCTGAGATACTTTTCTATTCTCATCAACACATATTCTCTTAGATTCCCACTCATTAGGCATGGTGTCTATTATCTTGTCCACAAGTGCCTCATCATATAAACCTTTTTCACCCATGGATTTTAAACTATTAACAATAGTCACAAACCTCTATTTCACCTTGCATACTGGTTCTCCATAAGGAAATAAAAATCCATGATATTCTGCTCTAAGCATAACTCTTCTAGTTTCTATAACTGTGGATGTACCAAAATGAGTAACCGCCAATTTCTTCCAAATAAAATTTCTAGCTTTGCAAGAAGAAATATGGCTATATATATTCTTGGTCATGGAACACAAAAAAGTATTGCATACCTTGTAGTTTAGTTGATATTATAACTTTTCTTGATTAGTAAAAGTTCCGACTTCCTTATTAGGAATCTTGTAATCTCTAATAAGCACAAAAAAGTTGTCCACTCCAGTATTAATAAAAAAAGTATTCATACGATCTCTCCAATATTCATAATCATTCCCATAAAATATAGGTGGTCTAGTGGAATTAAGATTGTCAATCAAACCAACATTCATTCCTACCATCTAAAAGAAAATATCTTTCCACAAAAACTTGTTAATAGAAAATTTTTGTAAACAAGGATACAAATCCTAAGAAAGGAAAATATAGAACAAGAAAACTGAGAAAAAAAACTTATATGTGAATATAAGTATTTCAGATACCTCCTCTGATACCAATTGTAGGATCAAAATATGATGTAGATTCTCAATATACAAGGTGGGGTGAATTGTATCCTTTAAAAATTCCTTTGGAACTTTTAAAGTTGATATAAAACTTTCTATGTTTAAAAAAGTTAAAAAGGTAAATTCACAAGACCTTTTAATTATACAAAATTGCTAGATTTCGGAAATATGTTTCTAGAAATGAAACTTAAGAAAAGTTTACAAGAGAAAAGATTCTACCTTAAAGTGTATAGAATCTTACTAATCAGAGTACAAGTAAAAGGAAGTAAAAGATAGTTATACTTTCATTATTAATCAAAATTCAGTGGAAAATAAACTTGAAACAACACAAGTAACAAGTATAAAATCTTTTAACCCAAAGAGTAGGGTATCCAACAACCTTGGATAAAGGTACATTGATTTATACTTTCAAGAAAGTAAGTCTTACCCACACTAGGGTAAGCCCTCGATAGGAATATCATAGTCTATATTGCTATCCCCGCAAGCCCTAGAACTTCAAGGTAGTCGGAATCTCTGTCTTACTTATCAAGGAAGTCATTGAACTTTAAGGTAGTCGGCACCTCTGTCTTCCTATCTCCAGAAGCTCTCGATTGTACAATGCAATAATCAGAGTCACACAGAGCAATCTGAACAAGATGTTTAGTATGAACAAAGCATGAGAGTCTCTCTCTCTAGAAATCACTTCAACAACATATAATCTCTAGAATTATAGAATAGTACTCAGTTATGTATCAGTTTTGAGCTCGTTCAAATTAGATCCTATTTATAGGCACTTCTTCAATGGTCGGATCTCTCCTCCAATGGTCATATTTTTCCTTGAATCTCATAGGTACCTTTACACGTGTCACTCCAACAACAGTTAGTTAGAAACAGAATGAATGAAATTGTTTCATAACTGTAACATGAGTCAGTAAAATATGGTTTCTGAAACAAATTTATTTTTCAGAGTCTAAGGAAAAATAAAGTTCGGAGTCTAAGAGAAAAAACATTCGGAGTATGTATTACATGAATATTCAGATTCTGCTTTTCAAGGAATTCAGAATCAAAATTCTATAGACTTCGGAGTCTGAATTCTAAGGAATTAGGAATATTAATTCTAAGGAATTCAAAGTCTGAATTATAAGGAATTCAAAATATTAATTCTGAGGAATTTGGAATCTAAATTCTAAGGAATTAAGAATCTGAATTATGAGGAATTCAGAATCTGAATTATGAGAAATTCAGAATCTGAATTTTAGAGAATTCAGAATCTGAATTCTGAGGAACCTGAAAACAGAATGCTTTATATCTAAATATTTATAGGATTCTGAGGTTTTCTAAATGAAACCGAATTTTACAATTAGAAATAAAAAGGTGTTAGATCTAGTGAAACTAAATCATGAACAATGAAAACATAGATAGGGAGAAAATTTCTTTGGTAAGGAAAAGTTTCCTTAGTAATATAAATCTTAAGGGAAATGAAATTTGGCTTGGGATAGAGTGTTTGTGATTTTAAAAACACAAAGGAATGAAAAAGTCATAAAAAACATTATTGACTCAACAAGAGGGAATAATTATAACTTACTTATGAAAATGCATTATGAATTCATTGGCTATTAATTATTTATGAAAAATATTAATCAATTAGATATTTGTATTTTTGAGTGAATTACATTTGGAAATGAAATTAATGTGATATATGTGTTATATAATTAATAAAATATTTTTTATATTCTTCCAATGGATATTTTAGTCACAGGTCATGAATAAAACCCTATTTTATGTATAAGTACGTATTTTTTTAAAGGTTAATTTTACACCTTTGAATGACAAACCCATTTTAAATTAATATTTTGGAAAATTAATTTTTTTTTATATAAAAACATAAATATTTTATTTTGAATTAGGATATACAAATTTACTTTGGATAAATTTATGATATTTTTCTGATAACTTTCATGTTTTGATGAATAGTAAAAATATGCTAAATTTTAATTTTAAAAAACTTTTTTCATAGAAATAATTTATATGGTTAAATTATAAAATTTAATAGTTTGAAATTATAAATAGAATATATTTTTACCATTTAATATAATGTATGTCATTATCATTAATTTTATATTGAATTTATAGGTAAAAACATTCCAATCTTTTGCAATGTTTTAACTTTTAAAACCCGTTTTCTCATTTCAACAATGAGAATAATTTTAAATTAATTACTGAAAATTATATGTTTTGAATTTGGAAAAATAGATTCCATATTTGGAATCAGAAGGTCCAAATTTTACCTTTTATTTTTTGACATTATGAATAGTAACTTCAGTAATTATTTTATTTACCGTGGTTAAAGGGTAAATCTGGTAAATAAGGGTAAAAAATAATAATTTAATAATATAAAACTACCCTAAAACTTGTAATAATCCTATTGGATGATATATTTACGACCATGGGAATCCTTGGGTCGATTTTGAGATCCCATGGATTCACTTGGATGTGAAAATGACATTTTATAAGAATTAATTTAAAATAAAGATAATTATAACTTAAACACATATCTTTTACTAAATAGATTTTAATATAGGGTTATATAACTGATCTTCATGTCTACAAATATTCATTATCAATATAAAAATATTTCCTATATCATGGTATTTTATTTATAATTTTTATACATTAGATAAATATATTTATTTATGACACAATTATGATGTAGTGATTACCTCATAATGAAAGATTCAAATAAATGAATTTATAAATATTAAAACAAATTTAATTTGGTTATTTTTATGTATTAAACGAATTTTTTGGATGATATTGACATATTATATTTTATTTAATGCCTTATTTTAGAAGGAATCAGGTTTTTATGAATTTTTAAAAAAAGTCAAGTATGAATAGTGTCCAAAATTGACATAATTCATAACTTAAAACATAAAATAGTTTATTAAATGATATTAAATTAATAAAAATATAATATTCAGAAAAATGTTTAATATAAGTCCAAATATGTTATAAATAACTTTTTTTGGTTTTTTGATGTGATATGGTAATTACACTAACCCACAAGGTGTAAATAACATGATATCACAGTAAGATTAAAAAGGGTACAATAAGGGTTAAACTAAAAAGATAAGGATACAAAATATTAAAAACTTATCTAAAGATTATTGGATGATGTGTATTAGAAAAAAATTATCTTATCTTCTATTTAAATAATTTTTGGACCATTTTTAGTCAAAATTAAATTTATAATAAATTAATATTTTGAGAGTTTCCTAAAGTGCCCCTCTCCTATATTATAAAAGGGAACCTCCTCCCTCCCCTATTCACTCCATTTTAGCCTTAAATATTGAAAAAAACTACCTATTTATCTTCAAAACTTCCATAGTTACATTCTAGAGGTGTTTTTATTCTCAAAAGACCAACTCTAGTTCCCTAAGAGAAAATTTAAAGGAGGCACGTCGAGGAAGAGGTAATCTCTTCTACCGATTCTTTAAAATTTATTTCTTATTCTACTTCCTCTTATTTATTTGTTTAATTATAAAGTAATAACATCAGTATCAATAATATACTTATATGTTATTATAAATATGAAACAACCATATTTCACCTTCTATCCATCCTATGAAAAATGAAATCACCATGCATGCGTACGTACGACTTACCGTCTCCACGCCGTGGTGTAATATGTTTTTCACCACCACCTTACTTTTATCAGTATAATGGTGGAAATAATAACTATATATTATTATTATAACATTATAATAATTCTGAGATACTATACACCATCCAATTCAATAACATTCAATAATTATGGGAATGATATTGTTGCTCGTGCGTACGTACAACTTACCGCCTACACAGTGCGATGTGATTCGTTATACATAATCTCCATTAAACCATAATTATATAAATGAATTGAATGAATTAATATGATATATATTATACTAATACCATGATTTAAATGATATAACTATAACCTAAAAATAAGAATAATAACTTATCGGACAAAACATACATAAGAACATAAAGCAGTTAATACCCAAATAACGAGTAACAATGAAGTATTACTAACAAATGGATGAAAATATGATAATAAATTTCATCATAAAAATGATTATGATTCTATAATAAATCAATAATATTATTTAAATCATTATACATAATGTTCAGATATATACAAAGCATATCAGACCTAAGGTAAGGGATAACTTTTCCAATATCCTTTTATCTGAGATTATTTATTCGTAAGTATCTACTGGGGATATATTTATCATCCACGTACATGTTTTATAAAAATATTCTCATAAAATGTGTAATATTATTCTATGTATGTTTAAAGTCACTTTTACCCATTTTGACTTTTACTACAGGGTTTGTAAGGAATCTTTCTTTTGTTTACCATACAAGGTACTTTTTGACTTTTCCTGCAAAAGTAAGAGGAGAATGTTTTTTTAACTTATACGGCATGAACATGTTTTTTACATATTCATATCGTATTATTTACATGAATATTACTCTACACATTTACAATTGTATTTTAAACTAAATTCTTTTCTTTTAAAATTGAACGACATTTTGAGAAAGGAAAACATTTTTGAAGAAGAAAAGATATTTTCCTCAGGAATGAAGCTCAAGTGTTTTATCAAATTTTTTTCCATCTAATATTACATAGGTTTATATTTATATCCCTATTATTACTATCTTATTGTGTTTATTATGGTATATTATTTTGGAAATAAATTTGTTTTATATCGATTATGATAAAATGATGTTTAAGAAACCCATTTGATTTCATGGGTTATGCTACGGTGAATGTTTTTTTAATGTTTTTGTGGCACACATAAGAATGGTTTCATTATGAGATGGGTGAGACCTATATCTCCCTCAAATGCATTGGGTAAAGATTTATATCTCATGAGATTGACATGGATGGAATGAAAAGTTAATCTGGTTCAGTGATACAAGGCTGGAATGTAGAGAGAACTTAGTTCAGTAATGGATATTGTCCACTATGATGGTCTTGGAAATGATCTTTGACTAATATAAAATGATTTTTCCATTCTTATGTGTGTATGATAAAAAATCTCATGTCTTATGTTATGAATATTGGGATAACAATGCACTTTTATTATTTATCCCATGACATGATATTGTGATCTTTTATATTCAGATAAGATTTTCAAATGTTATGATTTTATAAATATGATATGATTTTTATTTCATTTTTTAACCTTACTGAGCATTTGAGATCACCCTTTTATATGTTTATTTTCCCTAGGACATGAATAAGGTTATTAAGAATGAAATTTCCAAAAGGAGTCTAGTTAGGATGAAATAAACAAGATACAATGCAGATGTTTTATGAACTAGTTGTTTATGTTTCCCAGTTTCTAAAGACACTATACCTATACAGTCCTATCATGGTTTCGTTATATTTTGTAATAAATATAATTCAATTCTGAAGTGATATCAATGTATGTAAATAATGGGTCACTATAAAACAAGCTATCAAATAAATTTATTTAAAGAGAAATATATCATAAAATATCACGCTCTTGCACTATTAGTTGGGTTTTGAAAAAATGGTATTAAATTTGATTATTAGAGTTATTTATTATCATATCTGATATTGATGGAGATTATATGGTTGGGACATAGAACATACCTATAATAATTTTATGATTATATTTTTCATAAAAGAAATGTTCAAAAAAATATTTTCATAAATAAAAGGTTGTTGATGATGTTAAAGGATAATAATTTTATCATTTAAAACATTTATGGGTAAAAACCAACAAAAATTATTGAATTAATTTATATTATGTGTCACGACCCGCCCTCGGGGTCCGTGCCGTGACTACCCCAAGCCCGCCTTCCATAGGCCAGGGGCTGGCGACTAGCACCAAGGCGTAAATCCCAAAAAAAAAGGGAAGGCATTGCCTTTGTAAAGTAAACAAACACCACAGAGTAAGCAAGCGGAAAGTAAACACTAAACAAAAACAGAGTACAACAGAAAGTGCGGAAAAGTAAATGGGCCAGAATACAAACCCAAACTGAAAGTAAAGTACAACTCGAAAAGGGGAAAACAACAACTGAAAGGTAAAACCGCTACACCGAGCTGCCCACTAGAAATCCCACCTGAAGGGTGGGTACAGATAGCTCCTCTGCTCCATGGGTCCCGCCGTCCGCTCCGTGCACGTCCCGCCCAGTGGTCCACCTCCGGGTACCGTCCCGTTATGCAAGCCTCAGCTAAGGTCAACGCTGTCCGTCGTCTGCAACCAACACAACGTAGTGCGGGCAAAGCCCGTGCAGGGGTGAGTATAAGCTACTCAGTAGGGACCCCGATACCCCTGAAGGTCTCTCAATTCCACAAAGGATAAACCACGAAGAAAAGTAACAATCACGAAGTAACAACTGACACTGCTTAGGTATATGCCCATACATATACCTAAGTCATCAATTTCCGTTCGGCTCCAACACCGAGCCCAAGAACAACCCAATCCACAAAGAAGAGTAAACAGTAAATCCACACAGATTATAACAAGTTTATGAATTCAACGGATAACCATTACCCAGGTATATGCCCATACATATACCTAAGTTATCAAGCGACCCATCTCAATCATGAGGAATCACAATTATCATTGACTCAGCTCAAACCAGGATTTTCATTATCGAAACCGTAAAAGTTGAAGAGCCCCATCTCTGAAGTGTACAGTGGTCCTATCACGACTCCGAGGTACTGCTCACTAACCTAAGACTGCTGAAGTACTCCTCCTGTCGAGTACCGCGGGTCTGCTGCCAACTACCGGGCGCTCCGTCCGCTGAGGGTCTGCTGCCAAATACCGGGCGCTCACCCAGATAGCCTACTGAGGTACTCCTCCTGTCGAGTACCGCGGGTTTGCTGCCAACTACCAGGCGCTCCGTCCGCCATGGGTCTGCTGCCAACTACTGGGCGCTCCCTCCACTGGGCTAGTCGACTCTCTCCAAGTCGAGTCGGTCAAGCAGTCGTCAGGTCTCAGTCATCTACACGGTCTCCGTACTCCGCACGCACGCCTCCACCGTCGCGGGTCTGTCGCTATAACCAAGCGCACACACTCCGTAGAGTATCGCGGGTCCGCCGCTACAACCAAGCGCTCCACCGCCAAGGGTCTGCTGCTGCATCCAAGCGCACCACCACTGTCAAGTACCACGGGTCCGCCGCTACACCCAAGCGCTCCACCGCCCAAGGTAAACAGAAGAATCAGCTCACGCAGGTTCAGTAGCACTGTTCCACGTAGGATCGCTGAGTGCTGTAGTCGTCGTCGTCGAATCCACACAGGATCTCTGTACTGTCGTCGTCGAAGTCACAGTAGCAGTCGTAGCAGAAGAACAGTCGCAGCCAACACTAGGGTTCCCGCACAAAGCAAGCTCGTTCGGAGGGTCCGCTCCACGAGCCGAGAGGCTGATACATCAACTGTCACGAAGACCGAAGTTGATGTATCCAAAAGTTCCATATCGTCAACAGGAACTCAACGCAACAGACGGCGCGTCGATCGGACGCCCGGTCTGAGAGTTATTGGCATTTTCGTCTCCGGGGCCCGGTTGGTTTTTTTAAGGCAAAACCAACCCGACCGTACTCCACCTGCGTCCAAACCTCGGGAGGAGTATGCCAAAAGATCCGTCTCACTAAGAGGAACACAAC
The DNA here is from genome assembly GCA_963277665.1 of Viscum album. Taxonomy (NCBI): domain Eukaryota; kingdom Viridiplantae; phylum Streptophyta; class Magnoliopsida; order Santalales; family Viscaceae; genus Viscum; species Viscum album. Next base: position 1,574,434,705 of record OY728127.1, read on the forward strand.
GCGACTGACGGTGCGTCAATCGGACGTTCGTAGCTCAAGATATGAGCGTTTCCGCTCCGAAGGCCCGGTTGGTTTCGTGAACGAACCAACCCGGCCGAACTCAAAGTTAACCGAAACCTTGAGTGCGATATATCGAAACGACCGTCTCGATCCAAGGATCGCGTTTCCGTAGACGGTTCGTCATTCGGAGGTCCGAGGCTCAAGTTATGGTCCAAAAACCAAATCTGGTTTGAAACGGGGGGTCCGGGTCCGGGCCGACCCGGCCCGACCCCCCCCCCGGGGCGGCGCGGCGGCGGGCGCCTGGCGCCGCACGAGGGTGGCACGCGGGGGGCTAAGCCCCCGCTTCATCAAGGTGGCGCGGCCTTTGTGCCGCGCCTAAGTAACAAAACGGCCCCCCCTCACGTGGGGGGCCTGCTGGAGCGCAACCGGGGGGCCGGCTGCCCCCCTTCTTCAAGGAACCGCCCCCCCTCATTAAGGGGGGGGTTTTGTTGAACCGGCCGGGGGATTTAATCCCCCGGTTTTATGTCATCCGGCCGGCCAGCTGGCCGGCCGGTTTTTACCAACGGGACCGGAAATTCCGGTCCCGCCTTCGACTTCTGACGCCGGCGGCCCGGCCGCCGGTCTTCACATCCCGCCACGGCCCGAATCCGGCCGCGGTCTCCTCGTCCCACCGCGGCCCGGAACCGGCCGCGGTGTTCGTCGTCCGGTGCGGTGCGACGGCACCGCGCCCCTTTCGCCGTGCCATGATTCTTTTCAACGCGGCGCGACGGCGTCGCGTTCTTGAAGATTCTTCCTCGACGTAGCGCGACGGCGCCGCGTAAAATATTTGCACGATCATCCGCGTGGTGCGACGGCACCACGCCACTTGCTTCCTCACGCAAGAATAATCAACATGAACGATGGAGGGGGGTTCGGCCGTGTTCATGCGGTCCGGCCCCCCTCACGTTAAATAAATAACTCAACTTAAACATTCAAGCCTCAAGTTTGACATGCGAGATCCACGTTCAAGAAATGGAATAAATAAATAATGAATCAACAACCCCTACCTCGGGTATAAGTTCGAGGATTTGACTATGTCCGCGGAAGTCGACGTCGCGGAGATCGGGCGTCGCGGTAGTCGTTCATCAATTCCGTTGACGAAGAGATACGTCTGATGTGATACGTCGTTGGAGAAACCTCTTATGTCGACGAAGGGAATCCGAGGAGGAAGCGGCGTTCCCTCACGTTGACACCGAGGACGAAGAAGAGAGGCGTCGTTCTTCGTCGGAGTTTGAGCGTTCTTCGTTCTTCGTCAGAGCTTGAAGATGAAGAATAAGCTCTCCAAAAGCTCTCAAGGAGACAAACAAACAACCCATAATAAAATAAGATAACATCTTATTTTATTATTAAAAAACATACTAGAATTTCAAAAGTTTGAAATTCAAAAAGGGGTTAACTCTCATAATTAAAAAGGGTAACTTAAGCCAATAAATTAGGCGTTAAGGGAGTTGGGAGAATTTGAAAGGTTTAGGGGTTCGTGTGGGCCCCACCACACTTAATCCTCCCAAGGGAGGTTAAGTGGGTGTGGGTCCCACTTCCAACCCCCTTTGGTAGGTTTTCAACAAGTTAAAATAAAATTTGTTCTATACAAATTTTATTTAACTCAAACTAAAAACCCCTAAAATTAACTTTCAACCCGCAACAAACGCAACTCCCGAAAAGGTCTCTTTAAGCGAATATCGGCGCTGCGAGTTCATCGGTGCCCTCGGATTTCAATTCCGAGCACCGGATCAAAATTTAGGAAATCCCGCTCGTTCGTTCACTGAACGTACCCGAGCCAAACTTCAGAAATTAATTCTGGGCACTCCGGGCCTCGGAATCAGGTGCCGTCTGAAACCGCGCTCTTGTAAAATTCTAAAGAAAATTAAGAAAAAATTTCCTTGAATTTTACGGGTCTTTACATTACTCCCACCTCAGGGATTTACGTCCCCGTAAAGATACATAAAAAACTAGGGAAACAAAAGAGGGTACTGAGCACGCATCTGAGCCTCCCGCTCCCATGTGCTCTCTTGGAGATTCCCGTGCTGCCATCTGATGCGCACAAGAGGAATCGATCGCCCACGCAGGACCCGCTCCTGTCGATCCTCTATCTCCACCGGGACCTCCGTAAAAGTCGCCCCATCGTCAACGTCAAGCTCCCCATGGTAAATGATGTGCGTCGGGTCGTGCACGTATCTCCTCAGCTGGGATACGTGGAAGACGTCGTGCACCTGGTGCAACTGAGGTGGTAGAGCCAGGCGATAAGCCACCTCGCCAAACCTGCTGAGAATCTGGAAGGGTCCGATGAAGCGCGGAGATAACTTGCCGCCTCGGCCAAATCTCTGAATACCACGTTGAGGTGAGACCCGCAAGAAGACGTGGTCGCCATCCTCGAACTCCAGTGGCCTCCGCCTCCTGTCAGCATATGACTTCTGCCGGCTCTGAGCTGTCCTCATCCGCTCCTGGATGACCTGGACCTTCTCTGTCGTGGCCTGGACCATCTCCGGTCCCACCAGAGCTGCAAGATTTCTTCTTTGCCGAAAAGAGAAATCTGGTCTCATCCCCTGGATGAACCACATTCTTTGCCTAAAACAGTCAATCCTAACATGGATGATACTAATCCATACCAAGGATGACGTCGTAAGGCCTCGACGCTACTACTAAGAGATTCAACCGTTACTCTCGCCTCCAAGGGTTGAGTCACACTGTCGGCATCAGTGTGTGGTAACTGGGTCTCCTCCAGTAGATGTCTCACAAGTGAGGGTCAAGTCAACAGTCAAAACTGGAACCTCTTAGTAACATCACGAAAGAGGTCAGGAACGAAAATATCACAAAGGTATGCGTCTTTTATTATTGCAGCTCATAATACAAGACGCTACACAAATGCAACAAGGAACCAGAAGTACAAAGGATGTATCCACTAGTTCAGCTCCTGTCCATCGGCTCCCAGAGCTCCATGATCGAAGGCCTCGGCTGCCTGGAGTTGAGCTCTCGCATTCTCACCTACTCCCTGTGGTCGGGGTGGACCTCCTGGTGGTGGTGGTGGAAGAGCCTCAAAGCGTCGCCCACCACCGACTGCTCGTCCAGCTCCTCTGCCTCGTCCGCCTCCTCCCTGCGGACCGCCACGGTCGAACCTCTGCCTCTACCTGGGAGGTTCTTCACTTAACTGTTGATCATCAGCATGGCGGGTCGGACAGTCACGAGCCATGTGACCAATCCCGCCACAGGAGTAACACTGCCCACTCTCGGCACGCCTGGCTCTGACTCCGCCCCGGCTTCCCCGTACAACTGAGCCTGAGTCGTGCAGTCGGCCACCGGTAGGTCTGGTCTGCCTGGAACCCTGAGTCATCCGTCGGCTACCTGCTGCAGATGACTCTGCCACGTGCCGCCCTGCGGTGAGTTGCTGTGCTGGTGTAGACTCAGCAAGGAAACTCTCGATCAGAAGTGCCCGCTCCAGTACTCCTGTCTGAGTCGGTATGCTGAGGGAGATCAGCGATGCCCTAATCTCGTGTCTCAAACCCTGCTCGAAGGTCCGGGCCCGGAAGAAGGGGTCCCGTACCATGTCTGTCGAGTACCGAGAAAGGTCGGTGAACCTCGCCACGTACTGAGCGACCGTCATGCTGCCCTGCCGCAGCTGTAGAAGCTCCTGAATACGCACCGCACGAAGGGTGGCTGGGACGAACTCCGAGCGGAAGATGCTCTCAAAGTCCGTCCAAAGTAGAGATGTCTCATCATGCACCTGGAGCATCAAGCTCCACCATCGTCCTGCTGCTGCGTGTAGTAGGCTCGCAGCGAGGATCACCATGAGGTCTGCTGGTGTCCTCACTAGCCTAAACACTCGTACCACTGCCTCCAGCCAGTCCTCTGTTGCCTGGGGATCCGTCTCCCCGCGAAACCTGGGCGGTCGCTGGCGCTGAAACTCATGTAGTGCGCTGAGGCGACGTGCATCGTCAGCGGCTGCTGCTGGAAGCATCGGGGGCTCGGCGGGTAGAGCTACCGCCGGTGCCACTACTGAAAAAGGGCCCTGCACCGAGGCCTCGTCGCTCGGTGGGCTGTCGTCTCGCTCGACTATCGGAACCCTAGCTGGCTGCCGTCGTGGGGCCATCCTGAAAGGAGATAGGTGCGCCACGGTCAAACAGTATACCTGGTGAGCTGACACAAAGAAATCACAAAGAAAACTTTGAAACACACACGCAATCAATGTTTTCGTGTATTAAGTCGGAAATCAGAAGTCAGGGTCCTGGTGTACGGATACGTCGGCCGCCGCACCAACACTGGACTCCCTGGACTGATATCCACACTCAATATGCTAAACATTATTGCTTCACATAGAAAAAGATCAGAGTTCACGGTAGAACCGAACTCCTATGATACCAATTTGTCACGACCCGCCCTCGGGGTCCGTGCTGTGACTACCCCAAGCCCACCTTCCATAGGCCAGGGGCTGGCGACTAGCACCAAGGCGTAAATCCCAAAAAAAAAGGGAAGACATTGCCTTTGTAAAGTAAACAAACACCACAGAGTAAGCAAGCGGAAAGTAAACACTAAACAAAAACAGAGTACAACAGAAAGTGCGGAAAAGTAAATGGGCCAGAATACAAACCCAAACTGAAAGTAAAGTACAACTCGAAAAGGGGAAAACAGCAACTGAAATGTAAAACCGCTACACCGAGCTGCCCACTAGAAATCCAACCTGAAGGGTGGGTACAGATAGCTCCTCTGCTCCATGGGTCCCGCCGTCCGCTCCGTGCACGTCCCGCCCAGTGGTCCACCTCCGGGTACCGTCCCGTTCTGCAAGCCTCAGCTAAGGTCAACACTGTCCGTCGTCTGCAACCAACACAACGTAGTGCGGGCAAAGCCCGTGCAGGGGTGAGTATAAGCTACTCAGTAGGGACCCCGAGACCCCTGAAGGTCTCTCAATTCCACAAAGGATAAACCACGAAGAAAAGTAACAATCACGAAGTAACAACTGACACTGCTTAGGTATATGCCCATACATATACCTAAGTCATCAATTTCCGTTCGGCTCCAACACCGAGCCCAAGAACAACCCAATCCACAAAGAAGAGTAAACAGTAAATCCACACAGATTATAACAAGTTTATGAAATCAACGGATAACCATTACCCAGGTATATGCCCATACATATACCTAAGTTATCAAGCGACCCATCTCAATCATGAGGAATCACAATTATGATTGACTCAGCTCAAACCAGGATTTTCATTATCGAAACCGTAAAAGTTGAAGAGCCCCATCTCTGAAGTGTACAGTGGTCCTGTCACGACTCCGAGGTACTGCTCACTAACCTAAGACTGCTGAAGTACTCCTCCTGTCGAGTACCGCGGGTCTGCTGCCAACTACCGGGCGCTCCGTCCGCTGAGGGTCTGCTGCCAAATACCGGGCGCTCACCCAGATAGCCTACTGAGGTACTCCTCCTGTCGAGTACCGCGGGTTTGCTGCCAACTACCAGGCGCTCCGTCCACCGTGGGTCTGCTGCCAACTACTGGGCGCTCCGTCCACTGGGCTAGTCGACTCTCTCCAAGTCGAGTCGGTCAAGCAGTCGTCAGGTCTCAATCATCTACACGGTCTCCGTACTCCGCACGCACGCCTCCACCGTCGCGGGTCTGTCGCTACAACCAAGCGCACACACTCCGTAGAGTATCGCGGGTCCGCCGCTACAACCAAGCGCTCCACCGCCAAGGGTCTGCTGCTGCATCCAAGCGCACCACCACTGTCAAGTACAACGGGTCCGCCGCTACACCCAAGCGCTCCACCGCCCAAGGTAAACAGAAGAATCAGCTCACGCAGGTTCGGTAGCACTGTTCCACGTAGGATCGCTGAGTGCTGTAGTCGTCGTCGTCGAATCCACACAGGATCTCTGTACTGTCGTCGTCGAAGTCACAGTAGCAGTCGTAGCAGAAGAACAGTCGCAGCCAACACTAGGGTTCCCGCACAAAGCAAGCTCGTTCGGAGGGTCCGCTCCACGAGCCGAGAGGCTGATACATCAACTGTCACGAAGACCGAAGTTGATGTATCCAAAAGTTCCGTATCGTCAACAGGAACTCAACGCAACAGACGGCGCGTCGATCGGACGCCCGGTCTGAGAGTTATTGGCATTTTCGTCTCCGGGGCCCGGTTGGTTTTTTTAAGGAAAAACCAACCCGACCGTACTCCACCTGCGTCCAAACCTCGGGCGGAGTATGCCAAAAGATCCGTCTCACTAAGAGGAACACAACGCGACTGACGGCGCGTCAATCGGACGTTCGTAGCTCAAGATATGAGCGTTTCCGCTCCGAAGGCCCGGTTGGTTTCGTGAACGAACCAACCCGGCCGAACTCAAAGTTAACCGAAACCTTGAGTGCGATATATCGAAACGACCATCTCGATCCAAGGATCGCGTTTCCGTAGACGGTTCGTCATTCGGAGGTCCGAGGCTCAAGTTATGGGCCAAAAACCAAATCTGGTTCGAAACGAGGGGGGTCCGGGTCCGGGCCGACCCGGCCCGACCCCCCCCCCCCCCCCCGGGGCGGCGGCGGCGGGCCGCGGCGGCGGGCGCCTGGCGCCGCACGAGGGTGGCACGCGGGGGGCTAAGCCCCCGCTTCATCAAGGTGGCGCGGCCTTTGTGCCGCGCCTAAGTAACAAAACGGCCCCCCCCTCACGTGGGGGGCCTGCTGGAGCGCAACCGGGGGGCCGGCTGCCCCCCTTCTTCAAGGAACCGCCCCCCCTCATTAAGGGGGGGGGGTTTGTTGAACCGGCCGGGGGATTTAATCCCCCGGTTTTATGTCATCCGGCCGGCCAGCTGGCCGGCCGATTTTTACCAACGGGACCGGAAATTCCGGTCCCGCCTTCGACTTCTGACGCCGGCGGCCCGGCCGCCGGTCTTCACATCCTGCCGCGGCCCAGATCCGGCCGCGGTCTCCTCGTCCCGCCGCGGCCCGGAACCGGCCGTGGTGTTCGTCGTCCGGCGCGGTGCGACGGCACCGCGCCCCTTTCGCCGTGCCATGATTCTTTTCAACGCGGCGCGACGGCGTCACGTTCTTGAAGATTCTTCCTCGACGTAGCGCGACGGCGCCGCGTAAAATATTTGCACGATCATCCGCGTGGTGCGACGACACCACGCCACTTGCTTCCTCACGCAAGAATAATCAACATGAACGATGGAGGGGGGTTCGGCCGTGTTCATGCGGTCCGGCCCCCCTCACGTTAAATAAATAACTCAACTTAAACATTCAAGCCTCAAGTTTGACATGCGAGATCCACGTTCAAGAAATGGAATAAATAAATAATGAATCAACAACCCCTACCTCGGGTATAAGTTCGAGGATTTGACTATGTCCGCGGAAGTCGACGTCGCGGAGATCGGGCGTCGCGGTAGTCGTTCGTCAATTCCGTTGATGAAGAGATACGTCTGATGTGATACGTTGTTGGAGAAACCTCTTATGTCGACGAAGGGAATCCGAGGAGGAAGCGGCGTTCCCTCACGTTGACACCGAGGACAAAGAAGAGAGGCGTCGTTCTTCGTCGGAGTTTGAGCGTTCTTTGTTCTTCGTCAGAGCTTGAAGATGAAGAATAAGCTCTCCAAAAGCTCTCAAGGAGACAAACAAACAACCCATAATAAAATAAGATAACATCTTATTTTATTATTACAAAACATACTAGAATTTCAAAAGTTTGAAATTCAAAAAGGGGTTAACTCCCATAATTAAAAAGGGTAACTTAAGCCAATAAATTAGGCGTTAAGGGAGTTGGGAGAATTTGAAAGGTTTAGGGGTTCGTGTGGGCCCCACCACACTTAATCCTCCCAAGGGAGGTTAAGTGGGTGTGGGTCCCACTTCCAACCCCCTTTGGTAGGTTTTCAACAAGTTAAAATAAAATTTGTTCTATACAAATTTTATTTAACTCAAACTAAAAACCCCTAAAATTAACTTTCAACCCGCAACAAACGCAACTCCCGAAAAGGTCTCTTTAAGCGAATATCGGCGCTGCGAGTTCATCGGTGCCCTCAGATTTCAATTCCGAGCACCAGATCAAAAGTTAGGAAATCCCGCTCGTTCGTTCACTGAACGTACCCGAGCCAAACTTCAGAAATTAATTCCGGGCACTCCGGGCCTCGGAATCAGGTGCCGTCTGAAACCGCGCTCTTGTAAAATTCTAAAGAAAATTAAGAAAAAATTTCCTTGAATTTTACGGGTCTTTACATTATGCATAAAATATAATGGTTTTAAATGAATTTTTTTCATGCATGAAAATAAATTTTCAATGAAATTATGGTTTTAATTTCCCAAACCCCCTTTTAAATAAACTATTATAATTGAATTAATTGAATCAATAGGGTAAATAATAGAAAATTAAATTAACAAATATATTGGTATACCATATAGTCAATGGTCATATGGTGTATTTTTATAATCAAGAGATATTATTCAATTATCAGGTTTTAATACAAATTTTTTTCTTTGCAATAGAAAACACCTCATGGATCTAAAATTGGTGCAGGGATAAAAGTGATAGAGTATGATTTTATGAAGGTTTAGTTAGAAATTTTCATTTTGAATGTATGTTTTTTATTTATTTTTGATGAGAAATATACAATATTTGTGTAATATTAGTGTGTATGTTTGTATATATGGTAGTTAGTTTTGACAAACCATTAATTCGAATGAGTGGGTTTCATGAAATGTGTGTTATATATTTGATGGAATAATAGGAGAGAAGTGGAGATTATTATAATGGGTTGATGAACCATTTATTTCATTTGATAATTTTTTTATATTAGAATATATATTCCCTTGGTGTGTTTTGAAAATACCCAGGGTCAATGCTTCATGGTAGTTATGTTTGGAATAGTCTATAAATAAAGAATTCAATCCCATGTATGATGGGAGACAACTCTATGAAACATGGGTTTATTGATAATATTGAGTTAAATATAGTATATAATCACAATTCAATAAATGATTTGGAATCAAGTAATTACTGGATAACATTAAAATAATGTTTCTATGATATTTTTTCACTATAGGAGTAATAGAGAGAGAGTTATATTGTGAATTTTAAGAGATGTTTCATGGATAATGGTTGTATAAGTTTTATGGAGGGTTACTAGAAACACAAATATCTAATTATATATGTATATAGTTATAGACACCATAGGTTTATAATAGTGCAAGGATTTTCTAGAGAATATTTATGGGATCCTAGAAGGGGATCCAATTTTAGTATGTGATTGGTATTAGAGATAAATTAAATATGGTATCATTACAATTGAATCATGTTTATACTAGGTTTTTCATCATGAGTGTGTGAATTATATAGAACCATTTAAAGTTAATTATATTGAATGAGAGTGAAAATTTGTTATATTATATTTCGATAGGAAATTGATTATATTATAGGACATTTTATTGAATAGGGTGGAGTCTATAGTGTGAAGGGGCATGGGAGCCACAATTCAATGATTAAGTTTGTTAGTTTAATGGTTTTCCCATTAAGAATAAAGGTTTATGGTGTATAGATTAAGTCCCTAAAATAGATCATGTATGAATTGTGGTTTTTTTACATGGGGAATAAAAAAAACAATATCTATATAGTGAGTATCACAACACTTTTTCTCTATGGTTATAAACCATGTATAGAGGAATGATTCAACATTGAGAGTGATGTATTGGGAAGTCATTAAATAATGAAATTTGAGTTTGGTTACTACAATATTGTGTGAATGGCGACATGAAATCTATTTAGTATGTTGGGTAGTTAATCAAATTTAACTATTGTAATTATTTTAGGTATAATAATGATTACTTGAAAATTAAGTATAATAGTATAGAATTATAGAGTGTTTGGAGACTATTAAAAAGTGGTTTCTAGATATTAAAATGATGGATGATTACTATGAAGGTATTTCCTAGAGAAATATGCTATTTTATGGCCTTAAATCAAGAGTTGTATAATTTTTCTTTCTAAATGATCAAGAATAATATATATATATTTTTTGTGTTTTTAGGTTCCATTTTAGATTTATGTGGAAGGGTTCGTAGATCACACATTTTCATACAAATGAGTTTATATTTATTCCTTAAACATTTAGGTTGTTAATTTATTAGGAAATACCAATGAGCGTGTTTGAGAATATGATTATCATAGGTTTGGATGGATATTAAAATAATATTATTCTTGACATTATTAAATTAGAATCTATAATTATTATTTTGATATAGAATGCAGTAATGTGATAATAGAGAAGAAAATGATATGAGTAATATGAGTTGTTAATGAGGAGAGTGACATTAGAACTAATCCTACTTATTCTTATTTTGGTAGTTTATTTTTATGTTTATTGTGATAAATATGGATTTGGTTTAAGATATATTATCATTCAATGGAGTAAACTTATAATTTATGAGTCTAGGTAGTTAAAACCCTATGAGATAAAATAACATATGAATGGTATGTATATAGTTATCATATTTCACACATCAATGAGTTCATGGAACTATATAATTATTTTGAAATTCATTCTGAATATGTAAAATAAGTTTTTAATTTATATTTTTTTCATATTGTTAAAATAATCACCCACATATTTCTTAGTTAGGATTATCATATAATTTTGGAATTTATCTTACAATATTAGTGTATTTTTATTACTAAGGGAAATAATTGATATTTTGTGATGGGTGGAAGAGAAAAATAAAAGGGAATCAGCTGATGTAGAATAACATGGCACCCATTAGGTAGGAACCAATTACCTGGTTACACATTAGTGGTTATAGGGACACTACCAATCCCATCAAGTACACTGTGGTCCATGACCGACTATGCTATATTCCTATACGTGGTCCATTTATATAAGTATTTTTACACTTTTCATGGTAATATTTAAATATCCCTTTTATAAATTCACTCACTATTTCCTCTATATTAATTAATTTGGCTCTTTGGGAGATCCTCCTTTTATCATCATTAATCCCCTTTAACCTATGTGTGATTCTTCATTTGAATTAATTTCTAAGTGGTAGTTATTATCTATATTTTTCATATCTATGGTAAATACTATACCTTTATTTGAATTTCATATTTTAATTTTAGTATCATATATAACACATTATATCATTATACTATGGTTTAGATATAGGAACATTTATCACTCTTATATTTGGTGCTGTAATGTAGTTTTAATCAATGATTATGAGGTATGTCTACATTACTACTTGAAAAACTTGAGTATCATGATAAGTTCAATGACATACATCCTACTTTATCCTATCCTTTGTTTCCCAAATTAGTTTATGGTGGAATATATATCTTTCTCTAGTATATGGATTCACATTTGTACATGATACAGTGGTTGATCTCATATAATTACATCAAACTAGGGTAGTATTTCTATTACAAGGGCATAAAGTAGAGTGAGTGATGAATAAAATAATAATGTTGATATAAAAAATGGTTTGATAAATTTTATGTTATTAGACTAAGATGAAATTGGGTGTCCCATATCTATTCATGGAAAATTGCAATTGGTTGTGCAATATTGGATATTCCAATGTATACATGTAATAAATAATAAATGATTTGATTTTCATGGAATGTTTATAGTTTGTTGATAAAATTTTATAGGATATTTCATTATTCATATATCCCTATGTTTTTATTAGGTTTTAAATTTACCCTATTATGTTCAATTTTGATTCAATGTTTCATGGGATTCCTTGTGATGCTAATAGAAACATTTTTAAAGTCTACATACATGTTATAAAATATAATTCTTTGTCCAATGGTATCATTGAGTGAGAATTGATGATATTCATTGATATATTATTAAACATCTATTAAGGATGTATTTGACTCATTTTACTCATTTATTTGATTCATTGATACATGTTTCATATTCTTTTTATGTTGTAGATATATTCTCATTCCTTTATAATCTATTTTTTAAATGATCATTATGTTTAGAATCTTCATTGATCATATTTTACATATATAAATTATTATTTACATATATTAAAAATATAGGTAGTCATAGGTTTTTTTGAAGGTTCCCACATGAGGAAAGTGCACAAAAAATACATATGAATATAAGTATATGACATAAAATTATCTTATATAAGTAGTGAGGAATCATATAAGGGAGGGTTACATATATGTATTTTATTATAGATTAATATATATGTTCATTCATTTGATAATTTGAGTTTCATCCTAGGTGAGGATGTCACTTCTTATGGATTTTTTTATTTAAATATACATTTGTAAAATTCTTTTTATAAACGATGGGTTCTGATATATTTCATTAACAGACAAGTCCATTATGGAGGAAAATTACCCAACATGAAATAAAAGCATGCTTTGACATTTGTTTAGCATATGTGACTAAAAATTAATTTGGTATTTTTATATAATGATATTTTGTATAGTTGTTTGATAAAAAACATGTATAATTTTGATTATCATATATTATTTTTTTAGAATAATTATTGAATTAATACATTATATCAACATTTTTCATCATCATTTCACAATTGGTTTCATGATATACTGGTTGAGGTTTGGTGGTGACATATATAGGGTATATTGTAATCAAGCAATATATGTGTTCCATCTGATGTAATGTAAACCTTGTTTTATACTACCTAGGTAAATCTAAAATAATTATTGTCAAGGGATAATGAAACCATTTCATTGGTTGATACTCTTGATATATATATATTTTGGTAGGATTATCATGGTAGATGTGTGGGGTGGGTACAATGGAGTTGTACAAAATTTTATCAGTGAGAGAATGCTCATAATAAACATGCATTTTTTTTTTCATTTAGGCTTTATTTGAAAATCCATTCACATGTAAAATTATTTATTTCTAGTTACAAATGTTTTTTTATATGAATGAATGATTTATAATAATTTATCATATAGATTCATTTCATATATGTTCTGAATTATTGTTTCTCTCTATAAACCAACTATATAGGCACCACATTCGTGAAGAACTATGAGTTCATATTTATACTACATAACAAATGATCATTCTATAATATACATTTGATTGTAATAGTTTTTATATGTGAATCTAAACTCAGTAAATCCTCCCCACATATATAACAATTATCTATCAACTTTTATCCAAATCTATTCTAATTTAGAGTTAAAAGTGAGGTCTTAAAGGGAATTGAATTTGGTCCTTTTGGGTATCTCGATCGGGTCATTACAAGAGGGAATCAAAGTGACTAAATTCAACTTGGTGAAGAGATTATGAAGTAATGTAATAATATATCAATATAACATACATTTGGTGGAATATTAGGCTTCCACATTTTGATTTTGGTTGATTATAATATTCCCCTAGACTCAGTTTTATTTTAAATGTTTCATCTATCACAAGTAAATATGTCTATATAGGCATAGGTATGATGAAAAAAAATGTCACATGATTTAACATGGTTTGATACATTATTATTTAATCATTTGAATTTTTAAATTAATAAAAATATTAGTAATAAATTAGTATAGTTTTCAACTTATTTATTAGTGATAATCATGTCAATATTTTAATTTATTTATTTACCAATAAAACACCTTTAACATGAATTTCCCTAGTTATTTTTAAAGAATAGTTTATATTATTTCTTTTAATTTTTTTGTAAATGGAATCAAGGATAATGAAATACACATGAGAGATGGGATGAAGTTATTTTATATCTTTTATTATTTAGTTTTAAAGGATAAATTTAAATTTTCACTATGTGAATGAAATATGAATTTCTACATTAAGGAAGATTATAACACTACATTAACCCCTTAAAAATCCACATGAAGGAAACAGAAAACAATATTCATATGATACTTCCTATTCATCATCAAGTAATTGAGTATCTATCTTATCTTCTATATGTATAGATAATGGTATAACCATAATTATGACCCTTATTTGGAATTGATATTTGAAATTTCCAATGCCATAACAGTCCTAGTTTCCTGGACGAAGAGTCACCTTGGGAAGAATAGGTGTGCGATGACCATATTTATTAAATATTTTATGTCTTAAGACTATAGTGGAACATCAATTTGACATAGAGAATATAATTTTGTATGAAAAAATTCATCATTAGTGATATGTGATTATTGGCGAGAAGAATGTTTTCTAGTTTTAACTAGTATGGTATTCAAAAAATTTATATTGAGTAGTTATATATAGAATAATTTTATTGAGTGATGTATTGGGAGTTTATTAAAAGTAAATGGGGATAATGTATGTGATGGGATATTTCACCAAATTCACTAAAAAATTATATTTCTATTCATGTTTGTGTTATGAGTAGTCAAATGTCAGATGGTATGACAAGTAAATATGGAATCCATTATTATATGTTTTTTTGATGTGTTACCTCTAAAATTTATTTGAGGCTATGATTTAGGAAATGTTTCCTTAGGCTATATACCATGAGAGATTGATATGTGGTAGTTCATCTAATGGATTAAATGGATTTCATAAGAGGTGGTTCAATGTTTATCTAGGTTAAAGAATCAACATATGAGTTCTCCCACTTCTAGTTTATATTAATACCCGACTATATACATCAAGTGTAATAACAATATACATAATATATATAGTCATCAATTCAATCCAATGAAATTCAATCATTAAAGATAGTATAATCATCTCTAGATGTGTTGTAGGTTTACTCTTTATGAGAGAATAGTTCAGTGACTATAGTAGTATAAGACCTTATTTGTCCAAAATAGTGGGTAGGTTAGTACAAAAAATGGCCCACTTTATAAAATATCATAACATGGAAACATGTGAGTGGTAAAAAATCAGTAGAAAGTTGAACCTCCTATAAAGAAGTAATAAAAACCTCAAGGTTATTGCGATGAATCATGAGAGTTAATTTCTTCTGATAAGTTGGGATAACTCTATGCTGTTTTTGATATAAGGGAATCATTTTAATTAATTTTTGAGCATATATTATCTCATTAAGGGTTATAAATGGAAAATTATGAGACAATCATGAGTAATGAAACACCATTTGGTAAGTGGATTGAGATGATTGAGGAATAATTTTCCATTACACTTGTTTCATGATCATTTAAAAATCTCTAGAACATTTCTAATATCGAAATTAAAACCATTTATGCTGTCATGAGAGTGGTGTGGTTAATTTATTTCAAGGATGTTATTGTTTTCAATAATGTAAAAGTTTCTTTTTCTTCTAGATATTAAACAAATCATACTCATGATATAAAATTAGAGTTCCTTTTATGTATTGTTTATTGGGATACATAAAATATTGGAATATCTACCACTATAATTTCAGGCATAGTACTCTAGGATGATGATTTAAGTTGACCAGAAGTGTTACCTCATATGATAAGATTAAATCCTGATGCATTTTTAAAGGAAATATACTAGATATATCTAAAATATTAATTAAAAAATTAAATATTTATAATTCTAGGATTTGACCCAATACCAATTCTATAATAATATATATCCCCAATATATTTGAGTGAACTAAAAAAATATTCTTTAGGATCTGGAGTTTGAATGGTTTATATAACCTAGTAAATCACTCTGGGTGCTCCATTTCCCTATTTAATGAAATATTATTAGATTCTAAATACTAGTATATTCTTTATGAAGCAGAACATGGTAACTATTTTGAACCAATATCCCATTTCATGCTTTGATTATTTTTTTAATTGTTGAATAATGGTAAATTGATTTTAGATTATTTATTTATAAAAGGGTACCATAAACCAATTCTGATAATTGTGGATATTATGCATAATACATAATTATGCTGGTATAGGCATTTCATATATTTAATTATGAGATTTATCTTAAAAAAACACCTATTATTATCATCAGGGATTTAATGAATACGATTTTTTATCGATTTAAAGACACCTTTAATGTATTATTAATGAATGAAATAATTTTTTATTCTCTAACTCCAGTATATCATGAAAGGATAAATAATGTGGTTCTTGTAAAATTATCTAATAAAAAAGTTTATCTAGATATCTATAAATGTTAATTCTATTTTTGAAATTTTAAATTATACAAGAATATAGTTGTTCTGAAATGAATTTTCTAAATATCAAATGAATATTGAGGCATTTATAACTAGTTAGTAATAAGGAATATATTTATGGTTCTATGTCTATGGGGAATTTTATATTATTATCATCAATTAATTTTAGATTATTTTATATAGATTATCCCATAACCTCATTAACTGAGAAAGGAGAGAATTGTTTTTCTTGATATATGTCAAGAGTCTTTTTATGATCTTAATTAGAGGATTATTAAATTTTGTATCCTGATTTTACTAAACAAAGTTAAATAATTTTAAGTATATTGTTACTCCTCTTCTATAGATCTTAGATGTGTACTCATGTAAGATCTCCCTATGCTATAAAATTTTTATAAGAAATCACAACTACACAGGGGGATTTATCTGATTCATAATCTATATACAGATACTGTAGTGTGTGAATTGATCTACTGAGGACACTATGTATCTAGAGATAATTTTGTGGAATATACAGACTATAATATCCTCAATTTTTTTTTATTATAGATATCATAATTATAGAGTACCTCAATGTGTTTAGTAATTATAATTATTTTATTTATATATTCTCTATGTTTAATGTAAATAAAATATTGTAACTAACACCATTAATTGGATATGTTATCCCCAAAATGTGTGAGAATATAAATATATATAGAGTATAATGTCTATATAATCATACCTCATTCTGGATACCTATTAAGGCTGATATGTCATTTTTTATTGATACCATTGATGTCAATTCCTTAGTTGTGTGATATGAGAAGTATTATCAAATCATAGAAAAGGATTTATCATTATTATATAAACACTTAGTATTTGGGAGATCCTATATTGATGGAATCCCTATTATAAATTCTCTATTTATATATATGTATGATAATTGGTTTACACCAATACTTGGGATGAGGTTATGAATAAGTATAACTCCTCTCACTGGGTTGTTCACTAGGTATTTTGATGTTTTATAGACATTTATATAGGATGATATGGTGGAATTTTATAAAATGAGATATAACTGGATTAATTCCACAATGAATTACATTCTATCAGTCTAATACATAACATCAAATCCAATAATGTTTGTTGCGAAAATATCCTAAACTAGTGTGTAAATGGAATGAGGTCCCCATGATTTTAATTAAAATAATATCTCTTTATTTAAAAGGTAGACATACATTATTAGTAATTCAGGATAACTAAACAAATACCTATAATTTTCTATCTATTTTATATATATCCACTTTTTATGATCGAGGAATTATTTATACTTTAGTGATTGAGAAATCTGAAGGTCTTTCACTCTGACTGATTATGATATGATATATGAAACCTCAATTTTTGAAAGGGTTTCAAAAAGCAATTAGGACTCATGTAACATTGATTATAACCTATCACCCATAGATAGCTGGAAAATATAAAGAAAAATTTAAATTAATAAATATAAATTACTATCTTGTATCATTTATTTTGGTGATCTAAGGAGTTTATTTTTTCACTTTTTATAATTACTTATACTAATGATTTTTAATAATATATCTAGAGGGATCCATTTTGAAGTAATCTTTGGTAGACTATTTCATTCTAAATTGTAGTGGAATGAGATTTATGATTCATATTTTATTTTTCATTGAATATATATATATATATAATATTATGAAGTTAAATTGTATATAAATACGGTGAAGAATATCCATTATTATTGAAAATCCTATGTCGATCACATGTGATGAAGCATAGAATGGCTTACGAGTGATCATGTAATTTTAAGAGTTCACCTTTGAGATTCTCATTGGTTTATGGGAATGAAACGGGTTTATTATCATCAATTTAATGGATCCTTTGTTGTTTCTGTGTGTTTATGGTAGGTACATAACATGACAGATTTACCACTAATATTTTTTGAATTCATAGTGTTTCCCATTTAGTATAACAATGGAAGTATATTCTTGATCCTACCCATGTTATTTGGATTGATGATACAGAGTTAGAGGATAATTTTTCCTTTTTAGATAATCATGTTTTTATTATTATCTCAAGAGGGAAAATATTATGAGGAAGAATTCAAACCTTTGGTACGGGTATGATGGAAAAAATGTTAACACTTATATGAGACTTGGGAATGTAAAGATGAAATATGGATATAATGGTAAATCCAATTCACTTTGAAAGTTAGAAAAATATTCTTTCCATATCCCTAGACTGGGGTTTCCTCTTATTTTTTAATTTTTTAATATTTTATTCAAATTTTAGTCAT
This sequence comes from Viscum album, assembly GCA_963277665.1. Lineage (NCBI taxonomy): Eukaryota > Viridiplantae > Streptophyta > Magnoliopsida > Santalales > Viscaceae > Viscum > Viscum album. The sequence continues at coordinate 1,574,453,062 of OY728127.1, forward strand.
ACTAATTGAAACTTTTGAAATTTTAGTTTTTTAGCATTGGAGAATGGTTGGTGAATAGTTAGTGGAAACAATTTAGAAAACCATGAGAATGAATCTCTAACCTAACAAAGATAAAATTCATAGTTAGCCTATAGTTTGAATAACTATGTATCCCTTTTATGTGAGATGTTCTATAGTCTCTATTATGAGGTGCATGGTTAGCGCACGATTTGCCTAACCATGGTTCCAAACCATTAATAGTGTCTAGATCTCTAACAAAATCTAGAATTAACTAATTACCCCTCCCCTTTCCCCCTAAATTTGACCCTCTTCACCCACTCTCTTCCTATCAAACTTGAAACCCTGCCTAGGGGGCTCCCTTACACGAACCCTCCCTTTCTCCTTGGATATTATCTTTGAAATTTTAGGTTATTCGTATCTGGTTGGTTTCCTCCCTTATCATTTTTCTTCATCCACTCCTTTCCAATTCTCCCCCTTACAACACATTTCCCTAAGACAAACCCTAAGTTATGTATTGATATATATTACATATCATACAATTTTAATTAATGTATTTTCATTTATAAGAGTTATTTATAGCATTGTGTGGTTCTTTTGACAGCTTTGAGGTGGATTTGGACCTTGTCTATGGAAATAAGTGAATTATAGGAAAGTTTCCACTTGTATTTTTCCTTTAAATTACGGAACTTTGATTTATTGTGTTTTAAATCAACTATTTTGGTATGAAATGGTGATACTATATCCGGTTAATGATTATTTAATATCAAAATCAAGTTTTTCCTAGTTTTTATTTCAAAGGAAATGGTTTCTTAAACATTAAAACATATTAAAATACATTGTTGATAAATTTTACATTCTATGTGTTTGGGAAATTGCTTAATCAACCCTTATAAATGATTCATTAAATTTTAATAAGTTGTGTTGTTCTTTTAAAATGATTTTTTTCACTTATGTTTTCCTTGTAATTTCATGTAATACATTAAATACGAAGTATTTATGAAGTGTTCCATGATTTTACTTTGAAAATGTAAGGTCCTCAAATTCCATGGATATATTTCATAGTTATACACATATACATGGGTATATATATATATGCCTATGTGTGTGTGTGTGCACGTGCGTGAGTGTGTGTGTGTGTGTGTGTGTGTGAGTACCAATTTAAGGAGAGTGTGTAAAATTGTGCGATGAGACATATATATATATATATTTGTGTAAAATTTTATATAGGTTCAATGAGTAGGAAACCATAAGAATATAATGTTGATACTCAACTTGGAATTCAAATAAGTGTTCATGTGAATTTTTAAAATGAATTATAAAGTCCTGGATGGAATAGTTTATCTCACTTTACATGTTTTATATAGGGTTCTTGATTTCAATGAGAGAATGGTTTAAAGAGTCATGTATTATTTTGATAAATGATATAGCTTATGAAGGGTAGATGAAGGCCCCCATTTTAAATGAAATGTAACACTTTTGAAATAGAAAATCACATGGGAATCTATGTGTGTAAGGGGAGATGGATAGTTTATATATCCCTTTGGATTTAACCTCACTAAATAAACACTTAGTCTTGTAGAAATGAAATGGTGTCATGGATTTGTGACACCAAACTAATAGGCCATAACATGTACTCCTTAGTCGATGGTTGTATGTGGTGGCATGGATGAGTGGAACTACCACAAGAGGACAAATACATCTTCATGTTAGTGGTTTCCATACACATTAATTCTTAACATATTATATCACCAGTTGTTATGAAAACTAATGTACACACTAACCTTATATTTCCTAGTGGTTTTCCCCATTTTTTCATGTATATAAAATGGTTATTTTAAGGAGATTTTTTCCTTTATAAAACTACTAATATTTGGTACTTTCTCTATTTTATAAATTTATAATGTATGTTTTATCCTTTCATGATTAATTAAATGTTTCAAACATATTTGGGATATAAAGGTTTATAAAATATATTTTTAAAATGGTTTACAAATGGGTTTTCTAATATTAGTGGTATAATTCGTTGAAATGTTTTCTATGTTATTTTTTCTATTTAATGAATATAAATGAAAATTATATAAAATTATAATGGATTATTTTTTCTTATAAATTTTAAATCTATCATTAAATTATATATTACATACAAGGATGAAATGGATCATTTATTTAAATATTTCACAAGGGGTGTGTTTCCCATGGGAATACATACTAGAAATTTTTTTGGTCACCCATATTATCATTTTCATTACAAGTTTTGGTTTTACTATAGGATTCTCATAGAGTAAGGTTGGATGTGGTCAGATAGAGACCTGTGGTTATATAGAGGAATGTTAGTTATTTATATTTTATTTAGACATAATTAGAGAAAAATAAAAATATTACCTTTACTTCATTATGTTTTTGTTATGGATTTTGTTTTGTAACTGGGGGGATATAATGGAGTTAGAGATGTCATGACCCCCTACCTCTAAACATATCACAATGAGGGGATAAATATAATAACCCCCTAATTCCCACCTCCAGTAGGCCTTAGGTTAGTGACTAGAACTAAGGGTGTAAAAATCTCATGTATGGGAGGAATTACCCTCTATAATAATTTAGGACTGAGAGATAAGATGAATCATCCATAATAAAATCCATGAAATAATATAAAGTAAAACAAAACCACCCCAAAATTAATTTATAAATAAAAATAATGCATAAAAAAGTCTCCAAATTAAATAACCAAAGAAACAAAGCTAGAGTAGTGATAGAATAACTGTCTAAATGTCTAAGCTAGTAATGTCCAACACGGTTTAAGAAGTCCTCCTAGAAACCAAAAAATAGTTTTATATATGTAGGATGTGAATAAAATTATACTCAGTAGGAAAATAAAAGTCTCTCATTCACATGTGAAAAGATAATACTAATTCACCCATGAGAAAAATAGTATAACTAAACGACACTTATACGAGTATATTAACCAAAACCACAACCTCACCAATGGTCGCTCACCAAATAATGCATCCAAGTATAATAATATAATATGAAGCATATTTATGAAGGGTAAACTGCACCGCTTTACCTTTATTTTTCTTCTCACACCCCTACGTTGTATGTATTGGTTCTCCCACCTCTTTCGAGTAACATCACATCACATCACATCACATCCCTCCTATAGACACTTGAGATATCACATCACATCAATTATCATAACTAGGGTAGTAGGGTATCATGAATGTGAAGTACATAAACCTAATTCCCTCCTTCTACCATGCACAACCACCACTATAATCCATCTCACCACATTATACCCAAACACTGAAGGTCCATCAAATCTCATTACAACACAACTTGAAAATGAAACTTTTGAATTATGGACATCACAACCTATTCATGTCCTACTCATATCCTGGAAGAGGGAGTGGGGAAGATAAGGTTTTCCATAAATTCATCCTCCCATTTGGATGTTGGTAAAAACACCCCTCACGTGACTATACAGTTTTTGGAACATAGTGCTCAATGAGGGTGGGGTATGTATATAAATTACAAGAATTTACAGTGTATATACGTATATAGTTACATCACACAAGCCCTATCCTAAGGGTAAAAAAGGAAAAAAACATCTCATAGGAACATCCATTTCCTCTTTCTAAAATAAAATCACAACCCCCCATAAACAAAACACAATCCACAATTCATATTTCAAATTTTAATTATCATTAATCCATTTTCTATATTTTCTATTACAAACCAATTTAATTGAGACAATCACCTTTAATTTATGTATTTAACATCAGATAGAATTCCATTTCATATCATTATTATGCATTTAATTAAATTAGTACTTAGGAAATGATCACAAATAACCACCATCTCAACCCTACTCCACAACCTTACCACCATTACCATCATATCCCCACTGCATAACCGCACAACCACTACCATCGCAGCCCTGCTGCATATCAAATCCACTTACCCCACACCCATCACAACATAACTACCACCCATTCACCACATCTTTGTAGCCAATACATAACATAAAAATCTATCCACAAATATATTATTGAACACACATAATTTTTCTATATTGGTAATATGGGCATTGATTCAATTCCACTTATTTCGTTATGGGTGTTATCACACAAGCTATAAGATCCCAAGGAAACCAATTCATTACCTGACTATATGTGATTATCCAATTATGGATTAATTGTTTTCAACAATGAAACAACATTAATTCAAAAATTCAAATCATAATAGTGTAGGTAAGGGCCCCCAACAATCATGATTTTTAGCTAACAATAAGAACAAACAATTCACATTATCAAAATAATAACAAAAAAGATATAAGATCATGGTTAAAATTCCCTTGACCCTTTTGATTTAATTTAATCCAATTAATTTATCTTTATTAATCCAGATGAAACTATCTTTACAAGATATATTAATAATAATCCCATCCCACCTGATACACATAAAGATAAATGAAGGAATTTCTACTTGAAATAAGAAGCATTTACTAAACTTGTTGCACCAACACATGGGGTGCACGCACAAGAGGAAAATTATTCAGGGAATATAGATCTAAATAAAAAAGTAGGTCTCCAAAACTCCAATAGAATGAGGATTTGTAACCAACCATCTCAAGAGAAAGCAAGATAGAAATAATGAAGGAAGGTTCTCCACTTTTGAAATATTAGATCTGAGACCTACAGGATTAAATATGGTTTAGATTTTCTATTAAAGTAGGATCTCATAAAAAATGTTTTAAATATTTAAAGGGTCTTCAAACATTTTACAAATTGAAGATATGATTTATCCACTTTTAAATGACTTTAAAACCATTAATTACGACATTAAATCCATTTTTCATCAGAAAAGTCATCAAAATGGAAAATGTGTAAATTTTGGAAAAAATGGAAACACTATTCACTACCACCACTAGGGTGACCTAATGCCAGAAAAAACCTACCACTAGAAAAGACCTACTGCTGGAAGGACACACCGCCAAAAATGATCGACCGCTAGAGTGACCTATCACAAGAAACAACCTACTGCTAGAAATGACCTACCGCCAGAAATGAACTACTGTCAGAATGACCCACCACCAGAAATGACCTACCACTATAATGACCTACCACCATAAATGACATACCACTTAAAATAACCTACCTATTGAATAAACTACCTCTAGAATGATCAACTGCTAGAATGACCTACCTCCAAAAATGACCTACCACCAGAATGAACCAATGCCAGAAATGACCTACCGCTAGAATAACCTATATCGAGAATAACCTACCATAAGAAATGACCTACCACTAGAATGATCCAATGTCATAAATAAATCATCGCTAGAATTTTTATACATCCCCTAAAAATCCCCTTTTACCTCCAAAATTCCTAAAAACTCCTCCCTTCCTTCTACTAACACATCTGTACTTTCCACGAACATCTCAACCACCAGATTTCACACAAAGTAACATGCCATAAAGTCAAGGTCATTACATCATATTACTATTAAACTATTATCTCCCTTAAGAATTAAAAACCAACCCGAAAGGAAGGAGGGAAAGGTTCTGAAAAACCATCCCTCAAGATACCTCTCAAGTATATCATTACATCTAAAATTATATAACAAACTGAACCTACTAACACAAAATCCCACAAAATCTAAACAAAATTATACTACCCCAAACATATGAATCATGGAATTTCATCCTCCATGTCAAGATATTATCCACTATAGGAGGCACTATATAACTTCCCAAACTTTTTATAAATAGATATTACATCTAAATAGAATAATATTCATAACATAACATAACAAAACCATTCCAAAACCACATAGTTTTATTGTCTTTAGAAATTTGGAAACATAAAAAACTAATTAATAAAACATATACATCATCTACCTATTATTACTTCATAACTTGAACCCTTTTTGACACATATTACTTAATAAATTTCTTCATATACTGGTGAAAGGAAACATAATAAAGTGTGAGATCAAGTACTCAGTAAGTGTAATCAAGGAAGATAACATAAGCATAAGGGAATAATAACATGAAAGTAACTCTTGAAAATTATATCTCTTATATCAAGGATTATTATATTGAGTCATGGAATAAATCATAGAAGTTAATAAGATATGAATTATAAAAAAATCAAAGAACATTATTAGTGGGAGTATATTATAAGAAATTAAATTGTGGTATACACACAAGCATAGAAAAAAATTTCCATATTAGTAAAGGATCACTTCCAAGACCATCATAGAGGATAAATTAGCTTATTGAACCAAGTTCACTCCTCATTCCAACCCTATATTACTGAACCGAGTTTACTCCCATTCCAATCCTGTATTACTGAATCAGGTTCACTTCCCATTTCAGTTCGGTCTATCTCATGAGATATAAATATTTACCCAATTAATTGGAGGTAAATATAAGTACCACCCATCACATAATGAAAATCATACATATGTGTTCCACAAGAAACATAAATCATATATGAAACCATAAAAATAAATGGGTTTCATAAACAATTCATCATAACATAACCCATAGAAAAGAAATGGGTTTCATAAATATCATTCCATCATAAACATAAACTAACCATAGGTATAATAGGGATAGTATCCTTGAAAAATATCCCCAATAAATCATAAGTGACATCAAATAATGTTATCATAGATGGGAAATAATTTTGAGAGATCACTTGAAAATAAATCTTGAGGAAAATATCCATTTTTCTTTAAAAACGTTTCCTTTTCTTAAAATTACAATTTTTTTAAAAGGAAGTATTTTATTTGAAAATTAACATGTAATATTGTAAGGGAGGCATCAAGGAATTAAGTTTTCATGAATTTGAAAAAATCCATTCAATCCATAGAACTTAAAAAATTATCTTGTACTTTTTCGAGAAAAGTAAAAAAGAACCTCATTTAGAAAATAAAAAAATATTATTTTCAATCTATTTAGTAAAAATGAACACATGTGTAAAAATTACTTTAGAAAATTGTAATAGAATAGTAAAAATATTTAGGAATAAATTTTTAAGAAACATGGACATGGAAAATAAATATTCCACGGTATATACTTATGTATAAACAATCCCGAATAATAATGAGAGTGTGAAATTAACCCTTACCTTAGGTCTGATTTCCTTCATACACATCTAAAACTCCTTTATAATGGTTTAAGTAATGTTTTTAATTTATACCATAACCATATTAATATTTATGATATTGTAATGACCTGATAATTCTCATTGGCTAAGGAATAAAATGAATCATTACTAGGCCTTAAGCATCATCTCCAAGATGCCAAAGGTTGGAAATAAATGCCTAAGGGTTTCAAATACAAGTGGGGGATGATTTAACCTTTAATAATAAAAACATTAACCAAATAGATCACTAAATGATGCATGAACAAATTAAAGGAAACTCAATAAATTAATATATCTCAAAACCACATCACAGTGTGAAACAATAGAAGAAACAATAACTATAAAAGTAAACAAAAAAACCAACTAAAGACTCCAAGAAGACCACAAGACTCCGAGCTCCACATTCCCCATGCTCTAAGATCACAAAAAAACCCGAGCATCATAAAGTGGTGCTAAAAACGTGTGAAACATTACCTTTGTCCTTGTCTCAGAAGATCACATCTGCAAAAGTACTAGAGTTCCAAAGAAGGGGTGAGTATAAAACTCAGTAGGTTTTCCACACTGACTTCCCTAATCATGCCACTAAGATAGAATATTTAGAAACAATTATATAAAACATTTTATATAAAAAAATTTCTCAAAAATAGTTTATAACTGAATATACACATGTTTCCAAAACCATTTATAACCAAAAGCATACAAGTGAAATTAAAAACAACTTTCCAAAAAAGTTATTTTTCCAGAAAAATAACTAAAAAAAATTTAAAACCATTTCTCAATATTTATTTGGAATACCCAATATATTCCACACATCCACAAAACCAACCATTCATGATACGCGATGATAGTTCCATACTCATGAGTGGTTTCTCATTGATCTACCAAGTCTTCACAATCTAATTGTATCTGATGTGCCATTAACCCTTTGGCACTGATCACAATGTCATATTTCAACCAAGACCCATATATGAAGCATGAACCCACACACCACATATGCCCAAAGATCATGCCAAAACCACCCTTTCAATAAAACACCTTTTTATTGAAAACCATTTCCATCAAAACCATTTCAATGCCAACAAATTTCAATAAAAAAACCTTCTTATTGAAAACCCCTTTTTCATAAAACTATTTTTCAATTCTAGAAAATCCATAATTTAAAATCACTATTTTTAATTCAAGAAACTAAATCACATTACACAATAATTCACCAAGATCACACAACTTCACCCAAAACCATAAACCATAACTATAGAAGATTTATTTCATTATTTTCACAATAAATTACATTCAAATAAACTAATTTTAAACTAATACAATCAATTATATCAATAGGAGTCGATATAGAAGCCAACTACTTCAAAGGTTTTGACGAAACTTGACCACGGACGAAGAACACTCAAGAAAACGAGGTTTATTATTCACGAAACCACCTTAGATCTATTCTACTAGAAAGATCAAGAAAAAAAAATCAACTTATTTGGCTTAAAAACTCATAGATATACCCATAATAGGTGTATATATGAGAAACTAAGAATATAGGAGAAGTAGATCTAAGTAGATCTAAGAAACCGATCAAGAACGAAGAAGAAAAATCACATACCTCAAGAATCTAGGTTCAAAACACCAAAGGAAGCCTTTTTATTGACTAAAAAAATGCTTGTTATAGGTTATAATACATTCAAGGAAGATAAATACCGAGTTAGGACTACTTAGGAGAAAAAAAGAGCAACTTAGAGGCAAAAACGTGTGAGATCCACTTTTTTAGGATCTCACTTTAGCCACATGCATGGTTAGTTCACACTGTTAGACAAAACGTGCACTAATCATGCATTAGATACTATCTAGATATACCCTCTCATGACCTCCTCACAAGTTCTCCTTAACCATTCACACACCATGATGAATCTCTCTACCTCAAACCTTCTATTTTGTACTATTTCTCCTAGGTTTTCTGAACGATTTGGATAAACCGTGCGTAGCCCGTGTGCCTCTCCTTTATCCCCCAAAACTTATTGAAAGATCACCAAACTCTCCCAACTTTCCCCCTTATATTTTATATCCATAAAAACAAAAATAAAGGGTTACATACTAGAAACCGGGGGTAATTCATTCTCCACACCATCTGTCTTTCCGTCCCCAAAAAGTAGAAAACTATCTCTTCCCTAAAAGAGTTCTGGACATTGCTCTTTCATTTAATTCTCACACTACTAAGTATCTTTATGAGTATGACCATGTTTCCATAAAACCCTCACTAGATAGATTATTTTTCCATGTAAGACTTTCTCTTTTCTATCCACAATCCGCACCGGGATATGTACCAATGAAGAATCCGGCTCTAGGTCAATGTGATCCCATCTAATCACATGGTCAGGATCAGGATGATACTTTTTCAACTAAGATACATGGAGAAAATTATGCACCAAACTAAACCATGGTGGTAGTAAGAAATGGTATACCACCTCTCCAACCCATTCCAGTATCTGAAAGGGGTCTATGTATCAAAAAGATAACTTTATTTGCTTCCCAAAATGATGATGTCTAAGTCTTAGAGAGATCCTTAAGAACACATGAACACTCATGAAAAATGACAATGGACTTAGATGATGATCCACATAAGATTTCTGACAATTCTGAGCCGTCTCCATCCTATTTCTGATTAACCGAATCTTCTCTGTTTTTTCTTGGACAAGGCTTAGACCAACTAGTGAAGTTTCACCTTCTTCCACCCAACAAAGTGGAGAACGACATGGACGTCCATACAAGGATTCAAATAGAGCCATATATATCGAGGTCTGATAGCTGTTATTATATGAGAACTACACTAAGGGTAAGTCCTCCTTCCACGAGCCACCAAAATCCATTACACAAGCCTACATCATGTCTTCCAACGTATGTATATTCCGTTTTCATTTCCCATCCATATGAGTATGATATACCATTTTCATATTCAACTGAGTGCCAAGTGATTTCGGTAAGGATTTCAAGAAACGAGACGTGAACCTTAGATCTCTATATAAGAATATTGACACTAGTATTCCATGCCACTTTACCACTTCTTGGATATAGATTTGAGACAGATCGTCCATCATACGAGTTTCATGAATTGGAATGAAATGAGCCAACTTGGTAAGACGATCCACTATCACCCATATGAAATCGTGTTTATGAATCATTTTTGGGAGACATGTAATAAAAAATATAGCTATTTGATCCCATTTCCACACTGGGATAGGAAAAGACTACAACATACCCACTGGTCTCTAATGCTCTGCCTTAATTTTCTAAAAAGTTAAGCACTTTGAAATGAACTCAACCACATTCCTTTTCATTCCACTCCACCAAAATTGCGCCTTCAACACCATATACATATTCTGTGTACCTAGATGTACAAACCATATTGAATGGTGATAAGCATGAAGAATTTTTTCTTGACAAGCTATCAATACAACCATTTTATCATTAAACCACAACAATACATTCCCATCAAGTTTCCAGCCCTCAATGGTCTCCCCACCATTGAGTTTTGAGCTCATAAATAGGCATTCTACATTATATGTTTGTGCCTATTTGACCATATTTACTAAATCAGGAACTATATTAGTGGAAAATAAAACTACAACATCACCTTGGTCTTCAAATTCCACATGCATGTTGGCTAGGACCAACATAAACTTCCATTAATTTGAAGCTTCTTTCACTAACTAAGCGTATGACTTTTTTCTCAATGCATCTTCCACAAAATTCCCTTTTCCTGGTGTATACATTAATTCAAAGTCAAAAATTTGGAGATAATCTATCCATCTCCTTTTCCTAAAATTCAAATCTCATAAGAAAATGTATTTCAAGATCTTGTGGTCTGTGAACATAGTAAATTTCTCAACAAAGATATAATGACACCAAGACTTCAAGGAATGAACGACTTCTATTAGTTTCAAGTCATTTATTGGGTAATTATTCTCATGCACTCTCAACTTACTTGAACCATATTCCACAACATGGTCTCCTTGTATAAAAAAAAACCCAAACCGGATCCCAAAGCATCATAGTACACCACATATCCCTACTCTGATTCTATAAAAATCAAGATAGGTGCTGAAGTAAGATAAAATTTCATCTCCTGGAATGACTTATGGAATTCATATATCCATTGGAATAGAGTATTATTCTTTTTCAAAGTTGTAATTGATGAGGCTAGCCATGATAAATCACACACAAAGAATTGGTAATAACTAGCTAGACCAAGAAAAATTCATATGTCAAAGAATTTTTTTGGTGGTTTCCAAGAGATCACAACTTCTATCTTTTCAGGATCCACTAAAATACCTTTTTTGGAAATCACATGGCCAAGAAAGCGTACCTCCTGCATAAAAAAATCACACTTATATATTTTTTCATATAAACGGTAATCTCGCAAAATTTTTAACACCGTCGCCAGGTGTTCCTCATTCTCATCCCTTGTCTTTGAATACAACAAGACGTCATCTAAAAACACAACAACAAAAGAGTCCAGATATTGCTAAAATATCTAGTTCATCAAATCCATGAATATTGCTGGTGCATTTGTGAGACCTAAAGGTATGACTACATATTCGTATTGTCCATACCTACTTCTGAAAGATGTCTTCAGAATATATTCCTTCCGAATGTGCAATTGATGATATCCTGATCGCAAGTCAATTTTAGAGAACCACTAATCTCCCCTCAATTAATCAAATAGATCATCAAAGAATGGGAGTGGATACTGATTCTTTATCGTAACTTGATTAAGCTTATGATAATCGACACACAACCGAAGAGTTCCATCAGCTTTCCTCATGAAAAAAACCAGGGCTTCCCACAAAGATATACTTGGTCAAATAAAACCCTTGCTTTTCAACTCCTCCAACCACACTTTTAATTCCCTTAACTCTGTTGGTACCATCCTATAATACATGAGGGAAATAGGGCTGGTCCCTGAATAGAGATCAATCGTAAAATCCACTTCCATTATAGGTGGTAACCCAGAGAAGTTATCAGGAAAGAAATCTAGAAATTGATCCACATCTACTGGAAAACTGGTATCCTTAATCTCTTCAATAGATGTCAAAGTTAATGCTGCCAACTGGTAAGATATCATTCCCACCACTAGTTCTAACAAGCATGTTTCACCTTTCTTTATAACTTTATCTCCTCTAAAGAGATACTCAATGCCGTACTTAGTCGCAAAACTAACCTTTATTCTATAACAGTCGATGTGAACCTTGAACATTATCAACCAATTCATACCCAGGATTGCATCATAGAAATTCATTTTATTTAATGAGAAGTTCCATTTCATCTCAACTCCATAAATAGTTATAACACATTCTCTACACACAAAGGCTTGACATTCTCATTCATCGAGAGAAGTTTGAAGTTTTATAATAGAGGGCATCATTTAAAATTTTAAACATAGCAGGTCAACAACATGATAAGAAATGAATGAATATGATTCACCTGTATCAAACTATACTTTAATGAAGGTATAATTCAAAAGAATCGTACCTCTCACTGTAGATGGTCTTTCCTGATCATCAACAATCATCTGTTCAACTCCAAACAGTTTCCTCATCACTACACTTTGCTCTTTGTTGCCTTGTTGGGATTTTCCTTGCTGAGGAGACATGGTATTTTAAAAATCACCATGACTATATTTGATCTGCTGACAAGGCTAGTTCTATTGGCCTTATCCTATCAAGGAATACGATGCTTGCGACACATGAGAAGTGTATGGAGCACCAAACCTTAGAGCACTGCGATAAAATCACTTAAGGTGTCCTATATTGTTGTAATTATGACATGATCTTGGTGGTGATGTATACACCCACTTTATGTGGTCAAAGGAACCACATTGGTAGTATCCTGCTTGGATCTTTGGTCATGGAGGAAGATTTATCGATCCATCAGTCAGATTCTGATTCCCGCTCCCACCCAGGAAGTAGGTATCTCTATTTTTCTTTCTCCCAGCATTGTGGTTTCCACCATTTCTAGTAGGGATCATCATACTTCCTCATCCCATAGCTCCTAATTTGTCTCTCTTAGACACTGCCACTCTGTTCACCATCTCTGTATAATCATTAATACAGATAACCACAATCTTTGATCAAATTTCTTACCTTATCCCTGATTCGAAGATATGTTCCTTCAGGGATGCACTTCCCGCAAATTCTGGTGTAAATCATACTAAATTCATTAATTTATCTGCATACTCTATGATAGAGAGATTCTCCTACTTCAGGATAAATAAGTCTATCATCCTCTGGATCTTGAATGTGTGAGGATATAATTGTTTATTAAACAATTCCTCAAAATCTTCCCAAGTAAGGCCTTGATCCACTTTAGCATGAAAAAATAGTTCCCACCATTAGAGTGAAAGATCCTCAAGCATATACATCGCCATATTGACCTTTAGATCTATTGGTGTACCAATGAACTCAAAGATATGATTCATCCTACTAATCCACACCTCCACCTTATGAGGTTTAGAATCTCCTCTGAATATGGGTGGATTCTGCTTCATGAACTGGATAGAATAGTCTACATTCCTTGGCTCATCCCTTTGATTCACCATGTCTACAGCTTGAAACACCTAGAAGATGCTTTGAACTAGCTCTTAGTTCAACTGTGGCTCTAGTGCAACCACGTTCTCTATAGCTTCTTCTGGTTGGTTTCTACGATGCCTACTGGGTTCCATTTTCTAACCGAATGACAAAATCTGTAAGTCTCACTCTATAGAAACTGATGGATTAGCATTTCAAATTCTATTAAATCAACTATCAAAACATTTTTTTTCCAAAAACAACCTTTTTCACATTCAACCAATTTTGGAAAAGTCATTCTTGATTTTTAAAATTAAACCATTTTCAAAATACACCAAGTATCCACTTTTCAAAATATTTCATCTGAAAACAAATTCTACATTTTTCAAAAATGTACACCTTTGAACAAAATAATAAATCATTACTCCAAATGAAATATTAAATACTATTGGGATTCCATTACTCTAATGCATGAGATTCTCATCCCATTGGCTGAACCCATGACAATGAGATTCCGATATCATATAAGTGTCTCCAAAATACTTATGTATCAAACACCCTGGTAACTCGAAGTTCATCATAAATGGGTTAGATACGTCCTTTTATGCTATAAATTCCACGTCCTGACAATAATACTCCTTTATAGGATCACAACCCAAGGAATACACAAGTATGAATCAACTCAATACTAAGAAAATGGAAACTACTTGTTAGGTAAGAACCGAACAAGTTGATACCATTTGTAATAACCCACTAATTCTCCTTGGCTTGTGAATAAAATAAATCATTACTAGGCATTAAGCAACATCCCCAAGACGTCAATGGCTGGAAATAAATGCCGAAGGGTTTCAAATACAAGTGGGGGATAATTTACTCTTTAAGAATAAAACCATTAACCAAACACATCACTAAATGATGTATGAACAAATGAAAGGCAACTCAACAACTTAATATACCTCAAAACCACATCACAATGTGCAATAGTGGAAGACCCAACAACTATAAAAGTAAATTGTGGAAACCAAATAAAGACTCCAAGAATACTACAAGAATCTAAGCTCCACATTCCCCATGATAAAAGATCACCAAATAGATTGAGCATCACACAGTGGTGCTAAAAACGTGTGAAATGTTACCTTTTCCCTTGTCCCGAAAGATCGCATCTACAAAAGCACCAAAGTGCCAAAGAAGAGGTGAGTATAAAACTCAGTATGTTTTTTCCAATTACTTTTTGACTCACACCACTAGGATAGAAGAGTTATAAATAATTATATAAAACAATTTATATAAAAAAATTTCTCAAAAAATAGTTTATAACTAAATATAGAAATGTTTCCAAAACCATTTATAACCAAAATCATAAAAGTGAAATTGAAACTAATATTCCAGAAAGTTATTTTTCCATAAAAATAACAAAACAAAACTTTTAAACCATTTTTCAATATTTATTTGGCATACCCAATCCATTCCACACATCTACACAACTAACCATCCATGTTACGCGATGACAATTGCATACTCATGAGCGATTTCTCATCGATCTACCAAGTCGTCACAGGATAATTGTATCCCATGTGCCATTAAATCTTTGTAATTGAGAAAAAGTTCACATTTAAACCAAACCCCGTATATGCAATATGAACACACACACCACATATGCCCAAAGATCATGCCAGAACCACCCTTTCAATAAAAACATCTTTTTATTGAAAACCATTTCCATAAAAACCATTTCAATGCCAGACCATTTCAATAAAACAAACATCTTATTGAAAACCCCTTTTTAATAAAACTATTTTTCAATTCCAGAAAATCCATAATTTAAAATCACCATTTTAAATTCAAGAAACTAAATCAATTTTCAAAACAATTCACCAAGATCACACAGTTTCACCCAAAACCATAAATCATCACTATAGAAGATTTATTTCATTATTTTCCCAATAAATTACATTAAAATAAACCAATTTAAAAATAAGAAAATAAATTCTACCAAGATGAGTGGAGAGAGAATCCCAATAATTCAAAGTTATTGATGAAACTTGACCACGAATGAAGAAAGCTCAAGAAAATTGGGTCGATTCTTCACTGAACTGCCTTAGATCTCTTCTCCTAGCAAGATTAAGACCAAAACTCAACTTATTTGGTATACATACTCATAGATATAAGTATAGATATGAGAAATCAATAAGAGACGAGAAGTAGATCTAAGAAAATGATTAGGAAAGAATAAGAGTGATAACATACCTCAAGAATCTAGGTTCAAAACACCAAGGGAAGCCTTCATATTGACTCCGAATCACTTAAAAGAGGTTATACTACCTTCAAGAAAGAGAAATCCCGAGTTAGGACCTATTAGGAGAAAAAACGAGCTACTTAGAGGCAAATACGTGTGAGATCCACTTTTTTAGGATTGCACTTTAACCACATGCATAGTTAGTTCGCACTGTAAGACAAACCGTGCGCTAACCATGCATTAGATACTATCTAGAAAAACCCTCACACAACCTCCTCACATGGCCTCCTTAACCATGTGCACATTGTGCCAAAGATCTCTACCTCAAACCTGCTATTACACAAGGTTTCTCCTATGATTTTTGCACAGTTTGGATATCCCATGCATAGCCCGTACGCCCCTCCTTCAGCCCCCAAAACTTATTGAAATATCACCAAACTCTCCCAAATTTTCCCATTATACTTTATATCCATAAAAACACAAATAAAGGGTTATGTATCAGAAACCAGGCGTATTACATTATCCCCACCATATGTCTTTCCATCCCCGGAAAGTAGAAACCATCGTTGCCCTGAAAGAGTTCTGGCCATTGATCTTTCATTTCCTTCTTACATTCCCTAGTCTCTTCCTGAATATGACCATGTTTCCATAAAACCCAAAATAGAATGATGCTTTTTCCAAGAAATAATTTCTCTTGTCTATCCATAATCTACTCCAGGATATGTACCAACGAAGCATCTGGCTCTAGGTCAACGTGATCCCATCTGATCACATGGTCAGGATTAGGCTGGTACTTTTTCAACTAAGATACGTGGAACACATTATGAACCAAACTAAATTGTGGTGGTAGTGACAAACAGTATTCCAACTCTCCAACCCATTCCAGTATCTCAAAGGGGCCTATGTATCAAGGATATAACTTTCCTTGCTTTCCAAAAGGACAATGTCGAAGTCTTGGAGAGATCCTAAAGAACACATGAGCACTCATGGAAAATAAAAGAGACCTTCAACGATGATCCGAATAATATTTTTGATGACCCTAAGCTGTATCTGTCTACTTTATGATTAAATTAATCTTATCCATTGTTTCTTGGACAAGGATCAGCCCAACTAGTGAATTTTCACTTGTTTCCACCAATCATAGTGGATAACGACATGGACTCCCATACAATGCTTCAAATGGAGCCATATGTTTCTAGGCCTGATAGATGTTATTATATGTGAACTCCACTAAGGGTAAGTTCTCCTCTCATGAGCCACCAAAATTCATTACACAAGCCCAGATCATGTCTTCCAATGTCTATATCATCTGTTTGGATTTCCCATACCTCTGAGGATGATACGCCATGTTCATATTCAACTGAGTTCCAAGGGATTTCTATAAGGATTTCAAGAAACAAGATGCGAAACTCATATCTCTATATGAGACTATTTACACTAGTATGAAATGCCTCTTTACCACTTGGATATATATTTGAGACAGATCCTCAACCATATGAGTTTCACGAATTGGAATGAAATGGTCCTACATGTTAAGATGATCCAATATTACCCATATTGAATCATGTTTATAGACCATTCTTGGGAGACCTGTAACAAAATCCATAACTATCTGCTCCCATTTCCACATTAGGATCGTCAAAGAATGCAACATACCCGCTGGTGTCTGATGGTATGCCTTAGCTTTCTAACAAGTTAAGCACTTTGAAACAAACACAACCACATTCCTTTTCATGCCACTCCACCAAAACTGCACCTTCAATGCCCTATACATCTTCTATGTACCCAGATGTATAACCCATCTCGAATGGTGATAAACATGAAGAATTTGTTTCTGAAAAGATATAGATTCAACCATTTGATCATTAAACCACAGCAATACATTCCCATCAAGTTTCCATCCTTCAATGGTCTCCCCAATATTGAGTTTAGAACTCATAACCATGAATTTTGCATCATATGTTTGTGCCTCTTTGACCATATTTAATAAATTAGGAACTAGCGTATCTAAAAAGAAAACCACAACATCAACTTGGTCTTCACATTCCACATTCATGTCGGCTAGGACTGACGCCAACTTCCATTCATCTAAATCTTATTTCACTAACTGAGCATATGACTTTCTTCTCAATGCATCAACCACCAAATTCTTTTTTCATGATTTATACATTATGTAAAATTCAAACATTTGGAGATAATCCATCCATATCCTTTGCCTCATATTCAAATATCATTGTGAGAAAATGTGTTTCAAGCATTTGTGGTTTGTGAACACAATAAATTTCTCATCAAAGAGATAATGACACCAAGTCTTCAAGGCATGAACAACTGCTGCTAGTTCCAAGTCATGTGTTGGGTAATTATTCTCATGAAATCTCAACTTCCTTGAACCATATTCCACAACATGGTCTCCTTTCATAAGAACATAGCCCAACCTTGATCCGAAAGCATCACAATACACCACATATCCCCACCCTAATTTTGAAAAAATCAATATAGGTGCTGAATTAAGATGAACTTTCAGCTCTTGGAAATACTTACAACATTCCTCTATCCATTGAAATGGATTATTATTCTTTTTAAAAGATATCATTGATGAGTCTATCCATGATAATTCATGCACAAAGTTTTAGTAATAACCAACTATATCAAGAAAACTTCATATCTTAGACATTTTCAGTGGTTTCTATGAGATCACAACTTCTATATTTTCAAGATCCACCAAAATACCTTTTTCATAAATCACATGGCCAAAAAAGAGTACAATCTATATCAAAAAATCACACTTAGATAGTTTTTCATACAAATGGAGATCTATCAATATTTTTAACACTATCGCCAGATGTTCCTCATGCTCATCCCTTGTCTTTGAATACACCAAGATGTTGTCTACAAAAACCACAAAAAATAGTCCAAATATTACTAAAATAACTGGTTCATCAAATGAATGAATACTTATAGTGCATTTGTGAGACCGAAAGGCATGGATACATATTCATAGTGGCCATATCTGCTTATGAAATCTATCTTCAGAATATCTTCCTTTTGAAATCACAATTAATGATATCCTGATCGCAATTCAATTTTAGAGAATGACTGAGCTCCCCTCAATTGATCAAATAGATCATCAATGCATGGGAGTAGATACCGATTCTTTATCATAACTTGGTTAAGCTTATGATAATGGACACACAACCAAAGAGTTCCATCAGCTTTCTTCACAAACAAAAACTGGGCTGCCCGCAGAGATATACTTGGTTGAATAAAAACCCTACTTTCAAGCTCCTCCAACCTCACTTTCAATTCCATTAACTCCGTTGGTGCCATCCTATAATATGGAAGGGAAATAGGACTGGTACTTGAAAGGAGATCAATCATAAAATCAAGTTCCCTTATAGGTGGTAACCCAGAGATGTTATTGGGAAGGACATCTAGAAATTGATCCGTACCTGCTAGTAAACTGGTATCCTTGATCTCTTCCATCATTGTTAAAGTTAACGCTGCTAACAAGTATTAGATAATTTATACCACTCATGCCAAAAAGCCTGTTAAACCTTTCTTTATAACTTTATCTCCTCAGAAGAGATACTTGATGTTATCCTCAGTTTCAAAACTAACCATTCTTCTATAACAGTTTATGTGATACTTTAACATTGTCAACCAATCCATTCCTAGGATTACATCATATACATCCATCTTCATCATTGAGAAGTCTCATTTTAGCTCAACTCCATAAAAAATTATATCACATTATCTACACACGAAGGCTGAAAATTCTCTTTAACTGAGAGGATTTTTTATTTTTATCATAGAGGGAATCATTTCAAATTTTAAACAAAGCCGGTCAACAACACGAAAAGCAATGAAGGAATGCGATGCACCTGTTTCAAATAGTACTTATACAAAGGTATAATTCAAAAGAATCATACCTCTACCCATAGATGGTCCTGTATTATCATCCACAATCATATGCTCGGTTCCATGAATTTGCTTCATCGATCACTATGCTCTTTATCACCTTGCTGGGATTGTCCCTGCGGAGGAGTCATGGTATTTCAAGAATCAAAATTTATAGCATTGATTTACTGACGAGGTTGGTTCTACTAGCCTCATCTTGTCGAAGCATATGATGCTTGGGACACCTGAGAAGTGTCTCAAGCACCATACCTCGAAGCACCGTGACAAAAGAACATAAGGTGTACCATATTTGTGAAATTATTGCATTCTCTTGGTGGTTCTGTACACTCTTACTTTACGTGGTCAAAGGAACCACATTGGTAGCATCCCACTTGGATATTTGTTCATGGAAGAAGATTCAATGATCCAGCCGTCATATTCTAATTCCCACTCCCACCTTGAAAATAAGTATCGCTCTTTTGCTTGCTCCCATAATTTTGTTTTCCACCATTTCCAGTAGGGATCAACATATATTATCCTCCCATAGATCTTGAGATGTCTCGCTCAGCCACCACCACTCTGTTCACTATCTCTGTATAATAATTAATAAAGAGAACCATAATATTCATTAAACTTTGTCTCCTTATCCCTAATTAGAAGATACATACCTTTAGGGACACACTTTCCACAACTTCTGGTGAAAAGCGTACAAAATTCACGAATTTAGCTGCATAGTTTGTGATAGAGAGATTCTTTTACTTAATGATAAATAATTCTGTCATCCTCTGGATCTTGAACAAGTGAGGATAGAATTTTTTATCAAAAAATTCCTCAAAATCCTCCCAATTAAGGCCTTGATCCGATTTATCATGCAAACTAGTTCCCACCACTGGAATGCAAGATCCTCAAGAATATACGTCGCTAGTTTGACCTTTAGCTCCACTGGTGTGCTGATGAACTCAAAGATATGAGTCATCCTACTGAGACAAACCTCCTCCTTCTCAGGTTCAAAATTTCCTCAAAATATGAGTGGATTATGATTCATAAACTGTATGGAATGGTCTACATGACTTGGATCATCCCTATGGTTCCCCATGTCTACAACCTGAAATGCTTGGAAGATGCTTTGAACTAGCTCTTGGTTCACCTACGGCTCTGGGGAAACCACATTATCTACAACTTCTTCCAGTTAGTTTCTACAATGCCTACTAAGTGCAATTTTCTAAACAAATGAAAAACTGTGTAAGTATCAATCTTTAGAAAATGATGGATTATCATTTAAAATTCCATCACATCATCTATCACAACATTATTTTCCAAAAACAACATTTTTCACGTTCAAATATTCTTAAAAAATCCATTATTGTTTTTGAAAATCAAACCATTTTCAAAATACACAAATCATCCTATTTTCAAAATATCTCATTTGAAAACATATTCTGCATTTTTAAAAAATTTACACCTTTTCTCAAAATCATAAATCATTACTCCAAATGAAATATGAAATCCTACTGGGAATTCATTACTCTAATGAATGACATGCTCATCTCATTGGATAAACCCATGACAATGAGATTCCAGTATCCTATAAGTATCTCTAAAACACTTATGTACCCAAAAAATTTCAGGTCCTGACAATACTACACCTTTCTAAGATCACAACTCAAGGAATCAACAAGGATGAATCAAATCGAAGACGAAGAAAGTGAAAACCACTTGTTAGGAAAGGACGGTACAAGTCGATACTATTTGTAATGAACCACTAATTCTCATTGGCTTGGGAATAAAATGAATCATTACTAGGACTTAAGCGACATCCCCAAGATGAAAAAGGATGAAAATAAATGCCAAAGGGTTTTAAATACAATTGGGGGATGATTTACCCTTTAAGAATAAAACCATTAACCAAACAACTCAGTAAATGATGCATGAAGAAATGAAAGGAAACTCAACAACTTAATATATCTCAAAACCAGATCACAATGTACAATAGTGAAAGACCCAACAACTATCAAAGCAAATATTGGAAACCAACTAAAGACTCCAAGATCCACATGCCCCATGCTCCAAGATCACCAAATAGACTGAGCATCACAAAGTGGTGCTAAAAACGTGTGAAACATTACCTTTTCCACTGTCCTGGAAGATCGCATCTGCAAAAGCACCAAAGTGCCAAAGCAGGGTTGAGTATAAAACCCAGTATGTTTTTACCAATGAATTTCTAACTCACATCACTAGTATAGAAGAGTTAGAAATAATTACATAAAACAGTTTATATAAAACAATTTCTCAAAAATAGTTTATAACTAAATATACACATGTTTTGAAAACCATTTATAACCGAAAGTATAAAAGTGAAATTGAAACCAATATTCCAGAAAGTTATTTTCCAGAAAAATAACTAAACAAAACTTTAAAACCATTTCTCAATATTTCTTTGGCATACCCAATCCATTCCACACATCCACAAAACCAACCATCCATGCTACACGATGATAGTTCCATACTCATGAGCGGTTTCTCATCGATCTAGAAAATCATCATAGGGTAATTGTATCCCATGTGCCATTAAACCTTTGTAATTGAGCACAAGGTAATATTTAAACCAAGTACCATATATGCAATATGAACACACACACCACATATTCCCAAAGATCATTCCAAAACCACCCTTTCAATAAAAAACATCTTTTTATTGAAAACCATTTCCAAAAAAACCATTTCAATGCCAAACCATTTCAATAAAACAACCTTATTATTGAAAAACCCTTTTTAATAAAACTATTTTTCAATTCCAAAAAATCCATAATTTAAAATCACCATTTTAAATTCAAGAAACTAAATCACTTTTCACAACAATTCACCAAGATCACATAGTTTCACCCAAAACCATAAATCACCACTATAGAAGATTTATTTCATGATTTTCCCAATCACTTTCATTAAAATAAACCAATTTAAAACTAATAAAATAAATTCTTGTAAGAGGTGTGGATAGAGAAGCCACATACTTCAATGGTATTGATGAAAATTTACCACGGATGAAGAACACTCAAGAAAACTAGGTCGATTCTTCACGGAACCGAATTAGATCTATTCTTTGAGAAAGATAAAGACCAAAAATCAACTTATTTAGAATAAAAACTCATATATATACCCATAAAAAGTTTATATATGAGAAACCAAGAAGAGAAGAGAAGTAGATCTAATTAGATCTAAGCAACTGATCAAGAACGAAAAAGAACAATCACATACCTCAAGAATCCGGGTTCAAAACACTAAGGGAAGCCTTCATATTGACTTTGAATCACTTGGGAGAGGTTATCATACCTTCAAGGAATATAAATACCTATTTAGGACTGATTAGGAGTAAAAATGATAAACTTAGAGGCAAAAACGTGTGAGATCTACTTTTTTAGGATCACACTTTAACCACATGCATGGTTAGTTCACACAGATAGACAAACCGTGCGCTAACCATGCGTTAGATACTATCTAGAAAGACCCTCTCACGCCATCCTCACATGGCCTCCTTAACCATGTGCACACCATGCCAAAGCTCTCTACCTAAAACCTGCCATTGTACACAGTTTCTCCTATGATTTCCATACGGTTTAAATAAACCGTGCGTAGCCGGTGCACCTCTCCTTTAGCCCCCAAAAATTATTTAAAGATCAACAAACTCTCCCAACTATCCCCATTATACTTTATATACATAAAAAAATAAATAAAGGGTTATGTACCAAAAACCACGTGTATTACATTATCCCCACCATCTGTCTTTCCATCCATGGAAAGTAGAAAACCATCGCTGCCCTGAAAGAGTTCTAGCCATCGATCTTTCATTTCCTTCTCATGTTCCCAAGTCTCTTCCTGAATATGAAAATGTTTCTATAAAACCCACACTAAAATTATTCTTTTTCCAAGAAATACTTTCTCTTGTATATCCATAATCCACACTGGGATATGTACCAACGAATCATCTGGATCTAGATCAACATGATTCTATCTGATCACATGGTCATGATCAGGCTGGTACTTTTTTAACTGAGATACGTGGAACACATTATGCACCAAACTGAACCATGGTGGTAGTTCCAAATGGTATGGAAACTCTCCAACCCATTCTAGTATCTCAAAGGGGCCTATCTATCAAGGAGATAACTTTCCTTGCTTCCCAAAAGGAATATGTCCAAGTCTCGGAGAGATCCTAAAGAACACATGAGAACTCATGGAAAATGACAATGACCTTCGACAATGTTCCACATAATATTTTTGAAGACTCTGAGCCATCTCCATCCACTTTATAATTAAATGAATCTTATCCATTGTTTCTTGGACAAGGCTAGGACCAACTAGTAAAGTTTCACCTATTTCCACCCAGCATAGTGGAGAACAACATGGAATCCCATACAATGCTTCAAGAAGACCCATATGTATCTAGGCCTGATAACTATTATTATATGTGAACTCCACTAAGGGTAAGTTCTCCTCCCATGAGCCACCAAAATCCATTACACAAGATCACATCTTGTCTTTCAATGTCTATATCATCCCTTCAGATTTCCCATCCCTCCAAGTATGATATGCCGTGCTCATATTCGACTAAGTTCCAAGGGATTTTTATAAGTATTTCAAGAAATGAGTCACAAAACTCGGATCTCTATCTAAGACTATTGAAACTGGTATTCCATACCTATTTACCACCTGGATATATATTTGCGACAGGTCCTCCACCGTATGAGTTTCACGAATTGGAATGAAATGGGCCTACTTGGTAAGGTGATCCAATATCACCTATATGGAATCGTGTTTATGAACTATTATTGGAAGACCTGTAACAAAATCCATAGCTATCTTCTCCCATTTCCACATTGGGGTAGGAAAAGGCTACAACATACCTGCTGGTATCTGATGGTCTGCCTTAACTTGCTAACAAGTTAAGCACTTTGAAACAAACACAACCACATTCCTTTTCATGCGGCTCCACCAAAACTGCACCTTCAATTCCCTATACATCTTCTATGTACCCAAATGTACAACCCTTCTATAATGGTGATAAACATGAAGAAGTTGTTAATGAAAATCTGTCGATTAAACCATTTGATCATTAAAACACAACACTGCATTCCCATCAAGTTTCCATCCCTCAATGGTCTCCCCACTATTGAGTTTAGAACCCATAACCATGCATTCTACATCACATGTTTGCACCTATTTGACCATATTTACTAAATTAGGAACTAGTGTATCTAAAAAGAAAACTATAACATCACCTTATTCTTCACATTCCACATTCATGTCACCTAGAACTAACATCAACTACCATTCATCTAAAGATTCTTTCACTAACTAAGCATATGGCTTTCTTCTCAATGCATCTACCACCGAATTCTCTTTTCCAGGTGTATACATTAAGTCAAAGTCAAACATTTGGAGATACTCCATCCATATTCTTTGCCTCATATTCAAATATCACTATGAGAAAATGTGTTTCAAGCCTTTGTGGTCTGTAAACACAATAAATTTATCATCAAAGAGATAATAACGCCAAGTCTTCAAGGCATGAACAACGGCTGGTAGTTCCAAGTCATGTGTTGGGTAATTATTCTCATGCACTATCAACTGCCTTGAACCATATTCCACAACATGGTATCCTTGAATAATAACATAGCCCAACCTTGATCCTAAAGCATCACAGAATACCATATATCCCCGCCCTGATTTTGGAAAAATCAAGATAGGTGCTGAAGTAAGATGAAATTTCAGCTCCTGGAAAGACTTACAACATTCCTCTATCCATTGGAATGGAGTATTATTCTTTTTCAAAGCTATAATTGATGAGTATATCCATGAGAATTCACACACAAAGTGTCATATATGACCAGCTAGATCAAGAAAACTTCGTATCTCAAAGAAATTTTTCAGAAGTTTCCATAAGATCACAACTTCTATCTTTTCAAGATCCACCAAAATACCTTTTTCAGAAATCACATGGCCAAAAAAGCATACCTTGTGTATCCAAAAATCACACTTAGATAGTTTTTCATACAAACAGTGATCTCTCAAGATTTTTAACACTGTCTCCAGATGTTCCTCCTACTCATCCCTTGTCTTTGAATACACCAAGATGTTGTCTACAAAAACCACAAAAAAGAGTCTAGATATTGCTGAAATATCTAGTTAATCAAATCCATGAATACTGCTGGTGAATTTGTGAGACCAAAAGTAATGGATACATATTCATAGTTTCCATATCTACTTATGAAATCTTTGATTATAATATCTTCCTTTTGAAATCTCAATTGATGATTTCCAGACCGTAATTCAATTTTAGAGAATGAATGAGCTCCCCTCAATTGATCAAATAGATCATCAATGCATGGGAGTGGATACCAATTCTTTATCATAACTTGGTTAAGCTTATGATAATGGACTCAAAACTTAAGAGTTCCATCAGCTTTCTTCACAAACAAAACCGGGGCTTCCTACAAAGATATACCTGGTCGAATAAAAACCCTGCTTTTTAGCTCCTCCAACCGCACTTTCAATTCCCTTAACTCTGTTGGTGACATCTTATAAGATGGAAGGTAAATAAGACTGGTCCTCAAAAAAAGATCAATAATAAAATCCAGTTCCCTTATAGGTGGTAACCCTGAGAAGTTCTTGGGAAATACATCTAGAAATTGATCCGTACCTGCTGGAAAACTGGTATCCTTGATCTCTTCCATTAATTTCAAAGTTAACACTGCTAACTAGTAAGAGATCGTTCCCACCACTTGTGCTAACAATCCTGTTTCACCTTTCTTTATAACTTTATCTCCTCTGAAGAGATACTTGACGCTATCCTCAGTTGAAAAACTAACCATTCTTCTATAACAGTTGATGTGAGCCTTTAACATTGTCAACCAATACATACCTAGGATTACATCATAGACATCCATCTCTAACATCGAGAAGTCCCATTTCAGCTCAACTCCATCAAAAATTATAGAACATACTCTACACACGAAGGATTGATATTCTCTTTAACCGAGAGGATTTTTCATTTTTATCATAGAGGGAATCATTTCAAATTTTAGACAAATAAGTTCAACAACATGAGAAGCAATGAAGGAATGCGATGAACCTATTTAAAATATTACTTGCACGAAGGTAAAATTCAAAAGAATCGTACCTCTCACCATAGATGGTCCTGCCTGATCATCCATAATCATATGCTCAGCTCCATGCATTTGCTTTGTCGCTGCACTCTTCTCTTTATCGCCTTTTTGGGATTGTCCTTGATGAGAAGTCATGGTATTTCGAGAATCATAATGGCTAGCTTTGCTCAAATTATGAGGTTGGTTCTGCTAGCCTTGTCTTGTCGAAGCATACGATGCTTGCGACACCTGAGAAGTGTCTTGAGCACCGAACCTTGAAGCACTGTGATAAAAGAACTTAAGGTGTCCCATCTTTTTGCAATTATGGAATTCTCTTGGTGGTGTTGTACACTTCTACTTTATGTGGTCAAAGTGACCACATTGGTAGCACCCCACTTGGATATTTGGTCATGGAGGAAGATTCACTGATCCAAATATCAAATTTTAATTCATGCTCCCACCTTGGAAATATATATCTCTCTTTCTCTTGCTCCCAGTATTGTGGTTTCCACCATTTTCAGTAGGGATCAACATCCTCCTCCCATAGCTCCTGAGATGTCTCGCTTAGCCACCACCACTCTGTTCACCATATTTGTATAATCATTAATACAGAGAACCATAATCTTCATTTTAATTTACTTCCTTAGCCCAAATTTTAAGATACATAACTTCAGGGACACACTTTCCATGACTTTTGGTGCAAAGCGTACTAAATTCAATAATTTAGCTGCATAGTTTGTGACAGAGAGATTCTCCTACTTCAGGATAAAGAAGTATGTCATCCTCTGGATCTTGAACATGTGAGGATAGAATTGTTTATTAAAAAATTCCTCAAAATCCTCCCAAGTAAGGCCTTGATCCGATTTAGCATGCAAAACTAGTTCCCACTACTGGCATGTAAGATCCTCAAGCATATATGTTGCTAGTTTGACCTTTAGCTCCACTGGTGTGCCGATGAACTTGAAGATACGATTCATCATACTGAGCCACACCTCTACATTCTCCAGTTTAGAATGTCCTTAGAATATGGGTGGATTATGCTTCATGAACTGGATGGAATGGTCCACATTCCTTGGCCCATCCCTCCAGTTCCCCGTGTCTATAGCCTGAAATGCTTGCACGATGCTTTGAACTAGATCTTGGTTCACCTATGGATCTGGTGAAACCACATTCTCTACAACTTCTTCTAGTTAGTTTCTACAATGCCTACTGAGAGCCATTTTATAAAAAAACAACAAACTCTTTAAGTCTCTCTCTCTAGAAACTGATGTCTTATCATTTAAAATTCTATCACATCATTTATCACAACATTATTTTCCAAAAATAACATTTTTCACATTCAACTATTTTTGAAAAATTCATTCTTTATTTTGAAAATCAAACTATTTTCAAAATAAACCAAGCATCTTCTTTTCAAAATCTTTCATTTGAAAACACATTCTTCATTTTTCAAAAATTTACACCTTTTCTCAAAATCATAAATCATTACTCCAAATGAAATATGAAATCCTAGGGGGAAGTAATTACTCTAATGCATGACATGCTTGTCTCATTGACTAAACCCAAGACAATGAGATTCCGATATCCTATAAGTGTATCCAAAACACTTATGTACCCAACACATTTCAGGTCCTAACAATCCAACTCATTTATAAGATCACAACTCAAGGAATCAACAAGGATGAATCAAATTGAATACCAAGAAAGTGAAAACTGCTTGTTAGGCAAGGACGGTACAATTTCATACCATTTGTAATGACCCACTAATTCTCATTTAATTGAGAATAAAACAAATCATTACTAGGCCTTAAGCTACATCCCCAAGATGCTAAAGGCTGGAAATAAATGCCGAAGGGTTTCAAATACAAGTGGGGGATGATTTACCCTTAAAAAAAGCATTAACCAAACATCTCACTAAATGATGCATGAACAAATGAAAGGCAACTCAACAATTTAATATATCTCAAAACCAAATCATAATGTGTAATGGTGGAAGACCCAAAAATTATCAAAGTAAATAGTGAAAACCAACTAAAGAATCCAAGAAGACTACAAGACTCCAAGATCCACATTCCCCATGCTCCAAGATCACCAAACAGACCGAACATCACAAAGCGGTGCTAAAAACGTGTGAAACATTACCTTTTCCCCTATCCCAGAAGATCGCATCTACAAAATCACCAAAGTTCTAAAGTAGGGGTGTGTATAAAACCCAGTATGTTTTTTCCAATTACTTTCCAAATCACACCACTAGGATATAAGAGTTAGAAATAATTATATAAAACAGTTTATATACAACAATTTCTCAAAAATAGTTTATAACTAAATATACACATGTTTTGAAAACCATTTATAACTAAAGGCATAAAAGTGAAATTGAAACCAATATTCTAGAAAGTTATTTTTCCAGAAAATAACTAAAAAAAACTTTAAAACCATTTATCAATATTTCTCTGGCATACCCAATCCATTCCACACATCCCCACAACCAAACATCTGTGCTATGTGATGAAAGTTCCATACTCATGAGCGGTTTCTCATCGATCTACCAAGTCATCATAGGGTAATTGTATCCCATATGCCATTAAACCTTTGGAATTGAGCACAAGGTCATATTTCCACCAAGCCCTATATACGCAATATGAACACACACACCACATATGCCCAAAGATCATGCCAAAACCACCCTTTTAATAAAACCATATTTTTATTTAAAATCATTTCCATAAAAACCATTTCAATTCCAAACCATTTCAATAAAACAAACTTCTTATTGAATTCCCCTTTTTTATAAAACTATTTTTCAATTTCATAAAATACATAATTTAAAATCACCATTTTAAATTCAAGAAACTAAATCACTTTTCACAACAATTCACCAAGATCATACAGTTTCAAACAAAACCATAAATCATCACTATAGAAGATTTATTTAATGATTTTCCCAATAAATTCCATTAAAATAAACCAATTTAAAACTAAGAAAATAAATTCTAGCAAGATTAGTGGATAGAGGCCACATACTTCAAAGGTATTGACGAAACTTGACCATGGAGGAAGAACACTCAAGAAAACCGGGTCGATTCTTCACAGAACCACCTTAGATCTCTTCTCCTAGAAAGATCAAGACCAAAATCAACTTATTTGGAATAAATACTCATATATATACCCATACAAAGTTTAGATATGAGAAACCAAGAAGATAATAGAAGTATATCTAAGTAGATCTAAGAAACTGATCAAGAATGAAGAAGAACGATCACATACCTCAAGAATCCGGGTTCAAAACACCAAGGGAAGCCTTCAGATAGACTCTGAATCACTTGGGTTAGGTTATCCTACCTTCAAGGAAGAGTAATATCGAGTTAGGAATTATTAGAAGTAAAAACAAGCAACTTAGAGGAAAAAATGTTTGAGATCCACTTTTTTAGGATCACACTTTAACCACACGCACGATTAGTTTGCACGGTTAGACAAACCGTGCGCTAACCGTGCGTTAGCTACTATCTAGAAAGACCCTCACACAACCTCTTCACATGGCCTCCTTAACCATGTGCACACTGTGCCAAAGCTCTCTACCTCAAACCTGCTATTGCACACGATTTATCCTATGATTTACGCACGGTTTGTATAAACCGTGCGTAGCCTATGCGCTTCTCCTTTAGACCCCAAAACTTATTGAAAGATCACCAAACTCTCCCATCGTTCCAAATTATACTATATATCCATAAAAAAACAAATAAATGGTTATGTACCAAAAACCAAGGGTATTACATTATTCCCACCATCTGTCTTTCTATCCCCAGAAAGTAGAAAACCATCGCTGCCCTGAAAGAGTTCTGGCCATTGATCTTTCATTTCCTTCTCACGTTCCCAAGTATCTTCTTGAATATGACCCTGTTTCCATAAAACCCACACTATAATGATGATTTTTACAAGAAATAATTTCTTTTTTTCAATCCATAATCCACACCAGGATATGTACCAATGAAGCATCTAGCTCTAGGTCAACATGATCCCATCTGATTACATAGTCAGGATCAGGCTGGTACTTTTTCAACTGAGATACACAGAACGCATTATGCACCAAACTGAATGGTGGTGGTAGTGAAAAATGGTATTCCACCTCTCCAACCTGTTCCAGTATCTCAAAGGGGCCTATGTATCAAGGAGATAACTTGCCTTGCTTCCCAAAAGGACAATGTCCAAGTCTTAGAGAGATCCTAAAGAACACATGATCACTCATGGATAATGACAATGACCTTCGACGACGATCCGAATAATATTTTTGATGACTCTGAGCCGTCTCCATCCTATTTTTGATTAAATGAATCTTATCCATTGTTTCTTGGACAAGGCTTGGCCCAACTAGTGAAGTTTCATCTGTTTCCACCCAATATAGTGGAGAATAAGATGGACTCCCATTCAATGCTTCAAACAGAGCCATATGTATCTAGGTCTGATAGATGTTATTATATGTAAACTCCACTAAGGGTAAGTGATCCTCCCATGAGACACCAAAATCCATTACACAATCCTGCATCATGTCTTCCAATGTTTATATAATCCATTCGGATTTCCCATCCCTCCGAGGTTGGTACACTGTGCTCATATTGAACTGAGTTATAAGGGATTTTTGTAAGGATTTCAAGAAATGAGACGTGAACCTCAGATCTCTGTTAGAGACTATTGAAACTAGTATGACATGACTATTTACCACTTGGATATATATTTGAGATAGATCCTCCACCGTATGAGATTCATAAATTGGAATGAAATGGGATTACTTGGTAAGATGATCCAATATTACCCATATGGCATCGTGTTTACAGATCGTTCTTGGGAGACCTGTAACAAAATACATATCTATCTGCTCCCATTTCCACATTGGGATAGGTAAAAGCTACAACATACCCCCTGGTCTCTAAAGGTCTTCCTTAACTTTCTAACAAGTTAAGCACTTTGAAACAAACACAACCACATTCATTTTCATGACACTCCACCAAAACTGCACCTTCAATGCCCTATACATCTTCTATGTACCCAGATGTATATCTCATCTCGAATGGTGATAAACATGAAGAAGTTGTTCCAAACAAGCTATCGATTCAACCATTTGATCATTAAACCACAACACTGAATTCCCATCAAGTTTCCATCCCTCAAAGGTCTCCCCACTATTGAGTTTTGAACTCATAACCAAGCATTATTCATCATATGTTTGTTCCTCTTTGACCATATTTACTAAATTAGGAACTAGCATAGCTGAAAAGAAAACCGCAACAACACCTTGGTCTTCACATTCCACATACATGTCAGCTAGGACTGAAATCAGCTACCATTCATCTAAATATTCTTTCACTAACTGAGCATATGAATTTCTTTTCAATGCATCTGCCACCGAATTCCCTTTTCTTGGTGCATAAATTAAGTCAAAGTCAAACATTTGGAGATAATCTATATACCTCCTTTGCCTCATATTCAAATATCACTATGAGAAAATGTGTTTCAAGCCTTTGTGGTTTGTGAACACAATAAAATTCTCATCAAAGAGATAATGGTGCCAAGTCTTCAAGGCATGAACAACTGCTGCTAGTTCCAAGTCATGTGTTGGGTAATTCTTCTCATGCACTATCAACTACCTTGAACCATATTACACAACATGGTCTACTTTCATAAAAAAATAGCCCAACCCTGATCTTAAAGCATCACAGTACACCACATATCCCCGCCCTAATTTTGAAGAAATCAAGATAGGTGCTGAATTAAGATGAAATTTCAGCTCTTAGAAAGACTTAAAACATTCCTCTATCTATTGGAATGAAGTATTATTATTTTTCAAATCTATAATTGATGATTATAGCCATGGGAATTCACACATAGAGTTTCATTAAAAACCAGATAATTTAAGAAAAATTCATATCTGAAAGACATTTTTTAGCGGTTTCCACGAGATCACAGCTTCTATCTTTTCAAGATCCACCGAAATACCTTTTTCAGAAATCACATGGCCAAAAAGCGTACCTTCTGTATCCAAAAATCACACTTAGATATTTTTTCATACAAACGATGATCTCTCAATATTTTTAATAGTGTCGCGAGATGTTCCTCAAGCTCATCCCTTGTCTTTGAATACACCAAGATGCTGTCTACAAAAACCGCAAAAAAGTGTCCAGATATTGCTGAAATATCTAGTTCATCAAATCCATGAATACTACTGGTGAATTTGTGAGACTGAAAGGCATGGATACATATTCCTAGTGGCCATATATTCTTATGAAATCTATCTTCATAATATCTTCCTTTTGAACTCACAATTGATGATATCCTGATCGCAAGTCAATTTAAGAGAATGACTGAGATCCCCTCAATTGATCAAATAGATCATTAATGAATGGGAGTGGATACCGATTCTTTATCATAACTTGGTTAAGCTTATGTTAATGGATGCACAACCGAAGATTTCCATCATATTTCTTCAAAAACCAAATTGGGGTTGCCCATAGAGATATACTTGGTCGAATAAAAACCCCACTTTCTAGCTCCTCCAACCGCACTTTCAATTCCCTTAACTCTATTGGTGCCATCCTATAAGATGGAAGGAAAATAGTACTGGTCCCTGAATGGAGATCAATCATAAAATCCAGTTCCCATATAGGTGGTAACCCTGAGAAGTTCTCTGGAAATACATCTAGAAATTGATCCATACCTACAACATCATAGGTAAATAAAGAATATAAAATTTTCATATTTATTAAAATTTGTGAATTAAATATTAATTTTTCTTTAAAGAGGATTCTATGTTTGAAGGCGTATCTAATACGCACCAATGAGTTTCTTTGAAATCTTATGTTGCATAAAATGCCGAGTCATAAATATAGTATTATTTTAATTGGTAGTTAATGCCTAGCCGTTGTATTAGTGGGAATGGACATAACTAACTACAATATGAATATACATGTTTTTTAAATGTTTTTACATTTATTAAATAAATTTTAGAGGCTTAAAATAAGAAAGAATCCAATTTTAATCATAAATGCTCTAATATTCATTAAAAGGTCAATTTACTGCCTTTTGATGGAGAGACCTCTTTAAATCTAGTTTTGGTCACTTTTATATGTTATATTTGACAAAATAATATTCTTCTTTATAATTGTGAGATAAAAATTTACTTTGGATAAAATTTTGTTATTTTTCTGATAAAGTTCATTTTTATGAATAGTAAAAAATACTGTATTTTAATTCAAATCTTCCTTTTAATATAATTTATTAAAATGGTTAGATTATCTTTATAAATTGTTTTAAAGTTTAATTAGATTATATTTTTACAATTTAATCCTATTTTGGTCATTGGAAGTAATTTAAATTTGAAATTGGATATAAAAAAGTGTCAATCTTTTGATAGTTATTATTTCTTAAAAACACGCTTTTTGTTTTGACAACAAGAATTAATTTTAAATTAATTTATACCACTTCTATTTTTTGAATTTTTAAAAATGGTTTCCTTATTTGGAATAAGTAGGTCTAAATTGCGTAAATAGGTAACTTTAATTTTTAGACATTATGAATATTTACTTCAGTAAAAATTTTATTTACCATGGTTAAAGGGTAAATCTGGTAAATAAGGGTAAAGAAATATTATTATAAGAATATTAAATTACCCTAAACCGTGTCCTAATCCTATTGGTTGATAAATTTATTACCATGATCATCCTTGGGTCGATTTTGGGACCCCATGGAGGCACTTGGGAGTGATAATGACACTTTATATTAATTAATTTAAAGAAAAGACAAAAATGACTTAAACATATATCTTTTAGTAAATAAATTTTTACATGAGGTTATATAAGTTATATCTCCGACTATAAATATTAATTTGAAATATAAAATAATTTCCTACATCATGGTATTTTTTTTATAATTTTTATACATCATATAAATAAAATTATTTATGACATAATAATGATGCAATGTTTACCTCATTAATGAATGATTTAAATAAATAAGATTATAAAGATTAAAACAATATCCAAAACCTGTCCAATTCTTATTCGATGATTTTATTTTGAAAATGAGTCATATTATATTCTAATTTAATAATTTTTGGACCTTTAGAAACTAAAAATCATTATATAATAAAATAATATATTTATACATTCCTAAAGAGCCCCTCCCCCATATAAAAATCCCCCACTTCTAACCCATTCCTCACACTTCTCAAGCCCCTTATCTCGTCCAAACTCTAACCAATTAGACTAAATACATCCCTATCATAATAATATAATACTTCTAATATGAATAATCCAATTCATTTAAACCTTTTGGTTCAAACCAATGGGAGATACCCGATTTAAAGGTAACATCTTCTCTTAAGTTCTTTTGTTTTATTTTACTTATCCAACCCCATAAAATATTTTTATTCATTTATTTTATAACAAAAATAGTATCATCAATATACTAGGTTTTTTTTATGAGAATTATTCGAACTAAACTTACACACACCTCCATCTAATGGGTAAAGAACATACTATTTCTGTGGATGGAGAACTAGTGCCTCACGAAACGATGATTGTTCAATCTTCTCCTACCACCTCTCATGGTGGCCATTATGATGGCACTATATTTATATATGATATATATCATGTTTATGTTTTATCTATTCTTCTTTAATTTTTATTTTCAAACATACCTTTATGCTTTCCAATATGTGTAAATACAATAATTTCATTTGAGGAAGTGCAGACTACCGCCACCTCAAGGTGATATGATTCGTTCATGACATACATGGAACGTATAAAGGACAGAGTTAATGAAATTATGTAACATATATGTCATATGATATTATATTGGAATTATAATATACCTATTTATCATTAATTTTTCATTCCATTAAATATGAAATAGAGATGAAAGTAGCGTTCATGCGTACATACAGCTTACCATCTCCATGAACGATGCATTTCATTTCTTATCTCCAAATGTTATGTAATATTATAATACATATAATGGATATATATGATATATATGATATATATGATATCTAAATCATGAATATAATTCTGTATATAATGGACTTTTGACCACATGAACAACTTGTAATTATAAGAAGTTCATTTTTGACTCTAGTACCAAATATCAACAAAACAACCATTATTAACTTAAATGATTGAATTATGTTTATAACATGGTAATAAGTGATATAAAAGGAATAATAAACTTTAAAATGGTTCTTAAGCAATTATAAATTAACTTTAGCTTATTATTTAGGATATTAAAGAATGAACGGGTCATGTCAGACACGAGGTAAGGGGTTTCTTATCTCACTTTTAATTCCGTGAGATTTCCATTATTCACCACTTATTTATTGAATGTGGTGTATTTTGTACTGCCATTTGATATATATTATCATTATACTCTTTATATTCATGGTATTCTGTGATTAATTTGGTGGTTATTAATTTTTTTTGTCATATGACTCGATTGATTACAACGTGGCAAAAGGATTTTATCTCACTTTTTATTGCTGTGAGATTCATGCTATGTTTGCCACTATTTCCTTTTGTGTGGTGTATGTACTTACCATGATTATATTAATTGTGTAATATAATTTAATTTATTGTTATTTACATCTTCATTTTATGATCCTTCTTTCATGGGGTGTATGTTTCGTATGTTACCAAATCGGTAAGGGAACCTTTCACCCTCCTCTTTTTAAAAGGCTTCTTTTTGTTATGTCTTTTAATCTACATCTTATTATGTTGGGATATGTTATTATATATCCTTATTGATGTAAATTTTATTTCCAAGTGATGATATACCCTTTTCTCTCTCATAATCTCGTTTTCTAAATTTTAAAGTGATGCCGTTAGGCTGTCGAATTTCTATAAGAGAACTTATTAACCCAATTTCAATTATTTGGGGTTAAACTTCTACTTGTTTATTATGCCATGATATGAATATATGCGAATGAAATATTATTGTTTTAAACTTAATATAAAATCATATTTAGTGTATTTATATTTTCCACAAAAAATTATATAATTTATTTATCCTTAATCTAGGGATACCATCTTTATAATTGATTTCATCTCAATTTACATTCCATTGAGACTTCATTGTTGTTATGAGCCAATTCACTTTTATATGGTGTATATACTACCCTTTGACATATTATATCATGAATCTAATTAGTATAATGATATTATAAGATTTGATTAATGTTATTCCTCAATTATTTGTAATCAAGCGTCTCTCATTTGGTTAGGATCTCTTTAACAAAAATACCATTTTAAATGTTTTAAAGATTTATTCTTCTAAATATTTCTCATTAATGTCCATGTTTTAAAAATGGTTTTAACGATTTATTTATATGGACATTATTGTTTTAAAATTTTAATTCCTTTAAATTATTCAATGTCGTATGAGACACTTTGATTCAAAAATCTCTTTATTAAATGTTTTAAATGGTTTTGAAAATGGTTTGATAAAGCATTGATTATGTTAATATCTTGAAATGATATATTATTATTGCAATGTGGAAATTTTTTCTTTCCTTTATTCTTGTTTTATGTGTTATGAATATGTTATGGTTATTGGGAATTTTTTACATATACGGGTGGTTTAATGATAAACCTAGGGCAGGTGAGCCCGAGATAGCTCTCCAATGCATTGGGTAACGTGACAGAGTTACATGTTAATGTTTCTCCTAAGAGATTTAGGGAATATACTGTGATGAGTATTACAAAGTAACTCCCTATGTAGCTGTGATAGATATAATGTAATCATGTTATGTATGCCACATGTTACCTTTATGATTTATGATTTCTATGTGTTATTCATAAATCTTATGATTTCATGAGGTATGTTATGATCGAAAAGTATGGTTTCATTGATTTGTATTTATTGAGGGTTTAATGTTTCCTTTCCTTATTTTGTAACCCTTACTGAGTTTTTATGCTCATCCCATGTTTTTGAAATGTTTTCCACATGACATAAATATAAATATAGTCAAGGATGAGATCAATTAAAAGTCATGTTGTCTAAAATATAGAACTAGACATGTTTCTTTTTAAGAGTTTTTAGTTTATAAAAAAATGGATACTGTGTAGTAGTGTCTACATGTAATTTTCAAGTTGATATATAATAGTTATGGCCTAATTCTCTAAAACTATAAACCTGAAAAGATCCTCAATGTAAATTATTCATTTAATTCAAGATTATGTAATGTTTTAAGGCCAAGTCTTTATAGTTGGTATCAGAGGTTGGTTTAGAAAACTTTATGGATTAGGAGTTTTAGTTAAACACATGGTTAGTCCCTATGTATATTATTTCAGTTAAATCCTTGTTTTATAAAATTTTTAGATCAAGGAAATTCGGTTACAAATGGAAGGAGGAGGATCTCAAACAACATTCCTATATCTTCCTGATGACATGCTTTCAATAATTATTACCAAGTCATGTTCAGATGATTGTGAAATTTTTTCTAGAATACAACTCACTTGAAAGAAGTTGTTTGAGATATAAAACACCTCCACTATAACTTGATATCATCGTGGATCATGGGTTTTATTTAATCAAATCCTATTTTCTAAATATTCTCATATTTTCAAGAAAGGTAAATATTATCAAGGAATTTTTAAATATTTGACCTTATCAAAAGATTTTGAATCATATTATGATTTTGAAAAAGGTGATGAAGAAGGATACCCTTGCGCAACCTATTTATATTTGATTTTACAATATAGTCTCTCAGCACATACTTATGGTATTTTAAAAGGACCATTTATTTAAAGTTTCAACTCAAACTCAGTCCGAATGTTTTATAAAAATCATGTTTTATCAGATGTTTTGAAATTATATAACATACATGATTATTTTCCGAAACTATTTTTCTGAAAACACCCATATGAACCAAGTTGTACAAGGTGTATTTGGATGAAGGAAGCAAATGATTTTGAAGGATCTCTAAATCATTGCTGCAATGGATGAGCCTTCTACCTACATGAACAAGATGACGATGAAACCATATGGACACCATAATCAAGGTATGATGTTATTTCTATTAAGGATAGTTTTATTTTATCATATAGAGGTGAAAAAATTACAATATATAAGATGTTGAGGTCTTAATATATTGGGATTAAATTGAAAGGTATAAGAAAACCTTTGAGGTTAAAAAATGTTAGGTATATTTTTGAGTTTTATAAAAAGGAAAACCTGTAAGATAGGTGACGACCCGTCGCGTCCGGAAAGGCCGCATGAATCAAACCCACAACTGAAGGGCGAAAAGGGCGCATCACCTACCATTTTCCTATGTAAAGTCCCTAGTTATTATGACTTATTCTTTTAAGTTAAATGATTTTATGGGTCAAGAATAAGTTGATTTTTGGAACTTATGTTTTATCAAATGGATATCCTTAATATAGGAAAATGATTTGTTGATTAAGTGATAAAGGTTATTTTAGAATATGTTTGCTCTTTTAGAAACACTATTTGCTTAAGGAAAATAAAATACTGTGGGATTTAATTTTCATAATAATGGTTGAAATATTATTTCGGAAGAATCTATATTTTTATTGTGGACATAAGGTGATTTGGGTTATTTATGGAAATGATTAATATATCTTAGAGAATATGTGTTTATGATAATTACACTTCAGTATGAGACTTTAAGAGTAAGAAATGTGGATAGAGGAGATCAAAATAATTTATGTAAGAAGGTTGCAAGTTGACGCCAATGAAGAGAAAGAGCTGTGGATAGATAAACAAGATCAAATACTGGCCTAAGGCTTTAATCAGAGCATAATAAACTCGGAGGAATTCATCCAGACAACGGAGAGGATGCTCACTCACCTTGAAGAGCTTATTAGAGAGGACCCAGAAATACAAGTTAGTCTGCTGCAATGGGAACCTTATAGGGTAGCTAATTCAAGAAATCCGAGTCTTGTGTTTAATAATTTTTTGAGCTCTTTTAGCACGTAGTGGTCTTGTCTACGAAGCATGGTTTCACATTTTCCCTCAAAATGGATTAATAAAAATTTAAATTTGGATGGATGGAGACTTTAAGAGTAATCCATGTTTTTGGAGATAAATGTTAAGATTTACTGTGGAAGACTATGTGATTAAATTCTTCTGAGTTTTGGGTTTCAATATTAGTTTGGATTATTTTGAAGAATTTTAAGGGCAATTGTATACTAAATGGTCTTTCTTGAACTTTGGGTTCTTTTTGTTGAATTTTGGAGATTAAGAGTATTATTTCTTTTTGTAAAGGATTATCCTTTTGGGGATTATCTGATCTTGTACTAACCAATTTTGGTTTTGGTTGATGTCTAAAGATAGGGGAAATATATAGTTCATCTTTTTTATATTATGTGATACTCTAGAAGTTTATTTTAGCACTTCAGGTGTGACAAAGTCATCTTGAATACTTGCCGTTTGGATAAAAGATGAGTTTTTGGTAGAATTTAATTAAAGGATGACACTCTACATGACACGTAACTATATTTCCTTTTAATATTAGTCTAGTTATTAAAAAAATTATTCAACTCTATGAAAAGGATCTTAAAGCAAAAATGTTATAAGCTCTCTTTTATCATCAGACTTTTACCCAATTACAAATTTATGGTATTGTGGTGGTTAAATTTTCGTGATCAAGTTCTCTATCAATATCTATTAATCTATGAGAGTTAGTTTCTCTTATATATCCATGTTTTCATGGAATCCTAGTATGTGTTGTCTCGGGTGACCTTTGTATTTCTCTTTATTTATTTTAAAGTGATATTTTTATTTACACTTTTTCTGATGTGTGACTTTTAATGAAGTTTCCAAGCCCATTTTAAAATTACGAGGACACAATTCCCAAAAGGGGGGAAGGATGTAACATCCCAGGTAAATAAAGAATATAACATTTTCATATTTATTAAAATTTGTGAATTAAATATTAATTTTACTTTTAAGGGGGTGCTATGTTCTATGGCGTACTCGATACGCAACAATGAGTTTCTTTGAAATCTTATATTGCACACAATGCTCAGTCATATAGAAAAATAATAATATAATATTATTTTAAATGGTAGTTAATGCCTAGCTGTTTTATTGGTGGGAATGGAAATAACTAACTACAATATGTATAAACATGTTTGTTAAATGTTTGTACATTTATCCAATAAATTTTAGAGGCTTAAAATAATAAAGAATCTGATTTTAATAATAAATTCTCTAATATTCATTAAAAGGTCAATTTACCACCTTTTGATGGAAAACCCTCTTTAAATCTAGTTTTGGTTACTTTTATATTTTCTATTTGAAAAAAATTACGTTCTTCTTTATAATTTTTACATCAAAATTTACTTTGGATAAAATTTTGGTATTTTTCTGATAAAGTTCATTTTTTATGAATAGTGAAAATACTGTATTTTAATTGAAAAGTGCCTTTTAATATAATTTATTAATATAATTAGATTATATTTATAAATTGTTTTAAAGTGTAATTAGATTATATTTTTACAATTTAATCCTATTTTTTTCATTATAATTAATTTCAATTTGAAATTGGACATAAAAAAGTGTCAATATTTTGATAGTTATTATTTCTTAAAAACACACTTTTTGTTTTGAAAACGGGAAATAATTTTAAATTAAATTCTAACACTTCTGTGTTTTGAATTTTTAAAAATGGTTTCCATATTTGGAATTAAGAGGTCCAAATTTTTTAAATAGGTAACTTTTATTTTTATACATTATGAATATTTACTTCAGTAAAAATTTTATTTACCATGGTTAAAGGGTAAATCTGGTAAATAAGGGTAACAAAATATTATTATAATAATATTAAATTACCATAAAATGTGTCATAATAATATTTTTTGATACATTTACGACCATGGTCATACTTGGGTCTATTTTGGGACCCCATGGAGCCACTTGGGAGTGATAATGACACTTTATATTAATTAATTTAAAGTAAAGACAAAAATGACTTAAACATATATCTTTTAGTAAATAAATTTTTACATGGGGTTATGTAAGTTATCTCTTCGAATATAAATATTAATTTTAAATCTAAAAATATTTTCTACATCATGCTATTTTTTTTATAATTTTATGACATCAAATAAATTAAATTATTTATGACATAATAATGATGCAGTGTTTACCTCATTAATGAATGATTTAAATAAATAAGATTAAAAAGATTAAAAAAATATCCAACACATGTCCAATTCTTATTGGATGATTTTATTTCGAACATGAGTCATATTATATTCAACTTTAATAAGTTTTGGACCTTTATAAACCCAAAATCATTATATAATAAAATAGTATTTTCAAACATTCCTAAAGAGACCTTCCTCCCCCTTATAAAAAGCTCTCACTTCTAACCCATTCCCCGCACTTCTAAATCCCCTTGGATCACACAATCTCTAAAAAATTAATCTCCCTACATCCCTATACTCATCCTAGAATCATTACCCAAGGAATAAGGAAATTAAATTAAACCTTTTGGTTTAAACCAAAGGGAGATATCCAATTTAAAGGTAACGTCTTCTCTTAAGTTCTTTTGTTTTATTTTACTTATCCAACACATAAAATCTTTTTATTCATTTATTTTATAACAAAACCAGTATCCTAAATATAATAGGTTGTTTTTATAATAATTATTCGAACTAAACTTACACAAACCTCCATCTAATGGGTAAAGAACATATTGTTTCTATGGACGACGAACTACTGCCTCACGAAATGATGATTGTTCAATATTTTCATACCACCACTCATGGTGGACATTATGATGGCACCGTATTTATATATGATATATATGATGTTTATGTTGTCTCCATGCTTCTATAATTTTTATTTACAAACATACCTTTATGCTTTCCAATATGTGTAAATACGATAATTTCATTTGAGGAAGTGCAGACTACCGCCCCCTCAAGGTGATATGATTCATTCATGACATACATGGAATGTATAAAGGATGAAGTTAATGAAATTTTTTAACATATATATCATATTATATTAAAATTGAATTATAATATACCTATGTATAATTAAGTTTTAATTCCATTAAATATGAAATAGAAATGAAAGTAGCATTCATGTGTATGTATGGCTTACCGTCTCCATGAACGATGCATTTAATTTCTTATCTCCAAATGTTATGTAATATTATAAACACATAAATATACTGGATATATAAGATATATATTATATCTAAATCATGAATATCATTATGAATATAATGTAATTTTTACCACATGAACAACTTGTAATTATAAGAAGTTCATTTTTGACTCAAGTACCAAATATCAACAAAACAACCATTATTAACTTAAATGATTGAATAATGTTTA
The DNA here is from genome assembly GCA_963277665.1 of Viscum album. NCBI lineage: Eukaryota > Viridiplantae > Streptophyta > Magnoliopsida > Santalales > Viscaceae > Viscum > Viscum album. The sequence goes on from OY728127.1 coordinate 1,574,496,404, forward strand.
TAACATGGTAATAAGTAATATAAAAGGAATAATAAACTTGAAAAAGGTTATTAATCAAGTAGAAATTAACTTTATATTATTATTTAGGAGATTAAAGAATGAACTGGTCATGTCAGACACGAGGTAAGGGTTTCTTATCTCACTTTTATTTGCATGAGATTTCCATTATTCACCACTTATTTATTGCATGTGGTGTATTGTATATTGCTATTTTATATATATTATCATTATTCTCTTTATATTTATGGTATTTTGTGATTCATTTTTGGTTATTAACTTTTTTTCATATGACTCGATTGATTAAAACATGGCAAGGGGATTTCATCTCACTTTTTATTCTCGTGAGATTCATGATATGTTTGCCACTATTTACTTTTGTGTGGTGTATGTACTTCCTGTAGTACCCCCGGTTTCTGGTATGTGACCCTTACTTGATGATTTTCATGGTTTTAAAGTTAAGGGTGATGAATGGGAGAGTTGAAAGAACTTTGAATGAAGTTTTAAGGAAAAGGGAAAGTCGTACGGACGGCGCATGGTTTGTCTAAACCGTACGGAAAAACCATGTGTAGTTGGTCTTGGAGGCAGTAGCTTCCACACGGGCGGTGCAAGGTTTGTTTAACCCTATGGAGAAACCGTGTGTGGAGGGTCTTCCAAGGCAGTGGCTAATGCACGGTCAGCGCACGGTTTTTCTAACCGTGCGAGCAAACCGTACGACCACTTAAATGAGATCCTATAAAAGTGGATCTCACTCTTTTTTGACTCTAAGTGCCTATTTTAAGATCCTAAGTAGACATTAATCTGGATTTTTCTTCTCTTAATATCAAAGAGGTTTCTCCCATTGTTCTAGAGGAAATCCGATGGCTTCTCTTGGCGAATCGAAGCCAGATTCTTGAGGTATGTGATTGTTCTTCTTCATTCTTGATCGGTTTCTTAGATCTACTTAGATCTACTTCTCCTATTCTCTCAGTTTCTTATATCTATGCCCGTTATAGGTAGATATAAGTGGTTGGATTCCAAATATTATGAGTTTTGGTCTTGTTCTTTCTAGGAGAAGATATCTAAGGTGGGTTTTTGAATAAGTAACCCGGTTTTCTTACGCGTTCTTCGTTCCTTGTGGTTTTCATCAAAACCCTAAAGGTAGGAGGATTCACTCTCGACTCCTCTTGTTAGAATTTATTGGGTTAGTTTTAAATTGGGTTATTTGAATGGAATTAATTGTTAAAATCATAGAATAAATCTTCTTTAGTGATGATTTATGGATTTGGTGAAATTGTGAAATCTTGGTGAATTGTTGTGCAAGTGATTTGGGATTCTTGAATTTAGAATGTTGATTTTAAATTAGGGATTTTATGAAATTTAAAATAGTTTGATTAAAAATGGGTTTTTAATAAAAAGGGTGTTTTATTGAATGGTTTGAGATTGAAATGACTTTGATGGAATTGGTTTTCAATAAAAAGGGATTTTTACTAAAATGGTTTGGAATAGAAATGGTTTTGAATTGAAATGATTTTGGTGGAAATGGTTTTAAATAAAAATATTTTTTTATTAAAAGGGTGTTTTGGTATGATTGATGGGCATTTTTGGTGTGTGTTCATGTTGCATTTACGAGGCTTGGTTGAAATATGACCTTGCACTCAGTGCCAAACATTTAATGGCACAATGATAACTATATGTACGAGGCTCGGTTGAAATATGACATTGTGCTCAGTGACAAAGGTGTAATGGCACATGGGAAACAATTACCTTGTGATGACTTGGTAGATTAATGAGAAACCACTCATGAGTATGGAACCGTCATAACGTAGCATGAATGGTTGGTTTCTTGGGTTTGTGAAATGGTTGGGTATGCCAAAAAGGGTATTTTGTGAAATGGTTGGGTATGTCAAAAAGGGGATTTTGTGAAAATGGTTCTAAAGCTTGTTTAGTTATTTTTATGGAAAAATAACTTGCTGGAAAATTGGTTTCTTTTGCATTTTAATTCTTTTGGTTATAAGTGGTTTTGGGAAACTTGTTTATATTTAGTTATAAACTACTTTTGAGAAAATGTTTTATATAACTGTTTTTATATAAATGTTTCTAACTCTTCTATTCTTGTGGCGTGAGTAGGGAAGTCATTAGGGAAACCTAATGAGTTTTATACTCACCCCTTCTTTGGTAATTTGGTGCTTTTTCATATGCTATTTTCCGGGACAGGGGAAAAGTTAACACTTCCCATGTTTTTAGTACTACCTTGTGATGATTGGGGCTGTTCGGTGATTCTTGAGCTCGGAGCTTGTGGAGCATGGAGTTTTGGTGTCTTTTGAGAGTCTTGAGTTGTTCTTCTGTTCTGTACTTTTATGCTTGGTTTGGTCTTCCGCTGTTGTGTACTTGATGTGGTTTGACATAAATGAAGTTTTTTAGTTGTCATTCATTTATTCATGCATCATATAGTGAATGTTGGTTATGCTTGGTTGGTTTATGGTTTTTTCTTAAAGGGTAAATCACCCCCCAACTTGTATTTGAAACCCTTTGGTATTTATTTCTAGACTTTGGTGTCTTGGGTATGTCACTTAAGGCCTAGTAATGACTCGTTGTACTCTCAAGCCAATGAGAATTGGCGGGTCATTACAAATGGTATCAGCTTGTTCGGTCCCTACCTAACAAGTAGTCATCGATGTTCCTAGTCTTGGAGTTGAAATTACTTACTGTCTGTTCTTTAAAGTCGAAATATTAAACAGGAGTAGGATCGTCAGGACTTGAAATGTATAGCATAAAAGGACTTATCTAACCCATTTATGCTGAACTTCAAGTTACCATGGTGTTGGGTACAAAAGTATTTTGGATACAATTCTAGAATGTTGGAAATCTCATTATCATGGGTTTAGCCAATGGGATGAGCATCACATTCATTGTAGAGGAATGACTTCCCACTAGGATTTCATATCTCATTGTGAATAATGACTTATTATTTTCTTCAAGGTATGAATTTTTGAAAAGAAAAATGCAGAAATTGTTTTAAGTGGAAAATTTTGAAACCAGGATATTTGGTGTATTTTGAAAATGGGTTGATTTTCAAAAAGGCATGTTGAATTTTTTTAAAAATATTTGAACATGGAAAAAGGATGTTTTGGAAAAAAATGTTGTGATAGTTGATGTGATAGAATTTGAAATGCTAAACCATCAGTTGCTAGAGAGTGAGATTGAAAGAGGATGTTGTTGGTTTAGAAAATGGAACCCGGTAGGCATCGTCGAAACCAACCCAAAGAAGCTGTAGAGAACATGATTGCACCTGAACCATGGGTGAACCAAGAGTTGGTTCAAATTATTATCCAGGATTTTCATGCTGTGGATATGGGGAACCAAAGGAATAAACCAAGGCATGTGGATCATACCATTCAGTTCATGAAGTAGAGTCCACCAAACTTTCAGGGTGATGCTGAACCCAAAAAGGCGGAGGTGTGGCTAAGTTAGATGAATCATATCTTTGATTTCATCAGTACACCATCAGAGCTCAAGGTCAAGTTGGCGATGTATATGCTTGACAATATTGCACATCAATGATGGGATTTAGTGGTGCAGGCTAAATTGGATGAAGGCCTTACATGTGAGGATTTTGAATAATTGTTAAACAAACAATTCTATACTCACACATTCAAAATATAGAAAACAACAGACTTCTTCAGCTTGAAGTAGGAGAGCCTCTCTGTCACAGAGTATGTGGCTAATTTCATGAATTTAGTTCATTTTTCACCAGAGGTTGCGACAAGTGTGTCCTTGAAGGCACACATCTTCGAATCGAGGCTAAGGTAAGAGATTCGATCAAAGATTACGATGCTCTGTATTAAGGATTATATATAAATGGTGAACAGAGAAACTATTGCTGAACGTGATATCTCAGGATCGATAGGAGGAGGAATGATGATACCTATAGGAAATGGTGGGAACTCTACCACTGGGAACAAGAGTAAAAGGGACACCTATTTCTATGGTGCAAGTGGAAAACAGAACCAGACGGCGGGATTAGTGAACCTTCCTCCACGAACCCAGAGAAAAGAAGGTTATTTTCATTGTGGTTCGCAAGACCACATAAAGTGGGACTGTACAACAAAACCTCGAGCATGTCATAATTGCAAGAAAATGGGGCATCTACAGCACTATTGTAGGAATCCTCTGAGGCCGGGTGCGCATGACACTTCCTAGGCATCACAAGCATCGTATGCTTCGACAGGATGAGGAAAACAGAGTCAGTCTCGTTAGCATAATAGAGATATCCATGGTGATTCGTGAAATACCATGACTTCTCAACCAGGGAAACCTCAACAAGGAAACATGGAGAATAGTATAGTGAAGAAGCAATTGTATGGAGCTGAGAAGACGATTATCGATGATCAGGCTTGACCATCTACAATAAGAGGTATGATTCTTTTGAATTCTACCTTTGTGCAAGTGTTGTTTGATACTGGTGCATCACATTCCTTCATTTCTTATTGTTCTGTTGACTTTCTATGTATAAAATTGGAAATGATGCCTTCTGTTTTGAAACTGCAAACTCCTCTTGGTGAAAGAGAATGTCAAACCTTTGTGTGTAGATCATGTGCTATAACTGTTGATAAAGCTGTGTTAAGATGGTACTTATCAATGTTGGAGATGGATTTTTATGATATAATCCTAGGTATGTATTGGTTGACAATGTTTAAGGATCATATCAACTGTTATAGGAGAACAATTAGTTTCAAGAAGGAGGACGACATCAACCATCTCTTCAAAGGAGAGAGGATGGAAAAGAAAGGTGTAAAGAGATTTTTGGCACCAATGTTTGGAATGATCTCTTACCAATTAGTATCTTTGACTTTGGCATCAATGGAGGAGATTGAAGAAAATATTTTTCCAGCTGTTGTGGATAAATTTCCAGATGTCTTTCCCAAGAACTTCTTAGGGTTACCACCACTAAGGGAAGTGGATTTTATGATTGATATCCTTCCGGGGACCAGTCCAATTTCCCTTCCATATTATAGGATGTCGCCAATAGAGTTGCAGGAATTGAAAGTGCAGTTAAAGGAGCTAGAAAGAAAAGGGTTTATTTGACCAAGTATGTCTCCTTGGGCAGCACCAGTTTTGTTTGTGAAGAAAGCAGATGGAACTCTTCGGCTGTGTATTGGTTATCGTAAGCTTAACCAAGTTATGATAAAGAATATATATCCACTTCCACACATTTATGATCTATTTGATCAATTAAGGGGAGATCAGTGGTTCTCCAAGATTGACTTGTGATCAGGATATCACTAATTGTGAGTTCGGAAGGAGTATATTCCAAAGACATCTTTCATAAGTAGATAGGGCCACTATGAATATATAGTCATGCCTTTAGGTCTAAAAAATTCACCATTATTATTCATGACATTGATGAATTAGATATTTCAAAAATATCTGGATTCTTTTATAGTGGTGTTTGTGGATGACATTTTGGTCTATTCAAAGACAAGGGATGATCATGAGGTGCACTTGAAAACAATGTTACAAATCTTGAGAAATCATCTCTTGTATGCCAAATTATCAAAGTGTGATTTTTGGATACTAGAAGTATGTTTCCTTGGCCATGTCATTTCTCATAAAGGCGTTTCATTTGATCCTGAAAAGATAGAAGCCGTTATCTCTTGGAAACCACCGAAGAATGTGTTCGAGATACGAAGTTTTCTTGGTCTAGCTGGTTACTACCGATGCTTTGTGCGTGATTTCTCACGATTAGCTTCACCAATGAAAGCTCTGACAAAGAATAATGATCCATTCCTATGGATAGAAGAATTTCAGAAGTCTTTCCAAGAACTGAAAGTTTGGATTACATCAACACCTATCTTGATTTTACCATAATCAGGACAGGGGTATGTGGTGTATTGTGATGCTTCGGGATTAGGGTTGGGTTGTGTTCTCATGCAAGGAGACTATGTGGTTTCTTATGGTTCAAGGTAGTTTAGGGTGCATGAGAAGAATTACCTAACACATGATTTTGAGTTAGCTGTAGTCTTCCATGCTTTGAAAACATGGATACATTATCTCTTTGGTGAGAAATTTACTGTGTTTACGGATCACAAAACTTAAAACACATTTTCTCACATTGAGTTTTGAATCTGAGGCAAAGGATGTGGATGGAGTACCTCCAAATGTTTGAATTTGACTTGATGTACACACCAGGGAAAGGAAATTCTGTGGCGGATTCATTGAGTAGAAAGTCATATGCTCAGTTGGCGAAAGAATCTTTAGGTGAATGGCAGTTGATGTCGGTCTTAGCCGACATGCATGTGGAATGTGAAGACCGAGGTGATGTTGCAGTTTTATTTTCAGCTATACTTGTTCTTGATATCATAAAAATGATGAAAGAAGCACAAACATCTGATGCAGAATGTCTAGTTGTATGTTCAAAACTCAATGGTGGGGAGGCTATTGAGGGATGGAAACTTGATGGGGGTTCATTTTTGTGATTCAGAGATCGGATGGTTGTACCTATAGTTTTTCAGGAACAACTCCTTCATGCTTACCACCATTCAAGATGGGATGTACATCCAGGTACACAGAAGACGTATAAGGCATTGAAGGTGCAATTTTGGTAGATCGACATGAAAAGGAAGGTGGTCAAGTTTGTCTCACGGTGCTTAACTTATTAGCAGGTTAAAGCAGAGCATCAGAGACCTACTGGTATGTTACAATCTTTGTCCATCCCAGTGTGGAAATGGGATCAAATAGCAATGGATTTTGTTATAGGTCTTTCAAGAACATTCTGGAAACACGATGACATTTGGGTGATAGTGGATCATCTAACCAAGTCAGCCCATTTCACCCCTATTCGTGAAACTCATATGACGGAGGATCTTTCAAAATTTTATATCCAAGAAGTGGTAAAGAGGCATGGGGTACCAGTGTATATACTCTCAGATAGAGATCCGAGGCTCACATCTTGTTTCTAGAAATCATTACAACAAGCCCTTGGAACTCAGTTGACTATGAGAACGACATATCATCCTCAGACGGATGGGAAATTTGAGCGGACGATACAAACATTGGAAGACATGTTTTGGGCTTGTGTAATGGAATTATGTGGCTCATGGGATGATCATATACCCTTAGTGGAGTTCTTATACAATAACAACTATCAATCCTTGATACGCATAGCTCCATTTGAAGCATTGTATGGGCGTCCTTGTCGTTCTCCACTATACTGGGTGGAAACGGGTGAAACTTCAATATTCGGGCCAAGCCTTGTCCAAGAAACAATAGAGAAGATCTAATTGATTAGAAAAAGGATGGAGATAGCTCAGATTCGTCATAAATCTTATGCAGATCACCGTCGAAGACTGTTGTCCTTCATTGTGGGTGATCATGTCTTCTTGAGGATCTCTCCAAGGCTTGGACATCGTTGTTTTGGGAAGCAGGGAAAGTTATCTCCTAGATACATTGGAACCTTTGAGATACTAGAATGGGTTGGAGAGGTGGAATATCGGTTTGCATTACCACCACAGTTCAGTTTGGTGCATAATGTGTTCCATGTATCTCAGTTGAAAAAGTATCAGCCTGATCCTGACCATGTGATCAGATGGGATCATGTTTACCTAGAGCTGGATGCTTCATTGATATATATCCTGGTACGGATTGTGGATAGGCAAGAGAAAGTCTTGCATGGAAAAAGCATCAGTCTAGTGTAGGTTTTATGGTAGCACGGTCAGATTCAGGAAGAGACTTGGGAACATGAAAAGGAAATTAAAGAGCAGTGACCAGAACTCTTTCAGTTGGGTGAAGGTTTTCTACTTTTTGAGGATGGAAAGACCAATGGTGGGGAGAATGTAGTATCCCCGGTTTCTGGTATGTAGCCCTTACTTTATTATTTTCATGGTTTTAAAGTTAAGGGTGATGAATGGGAGAGCTGGAAGAACCTTGAATGAAGTTTTTAGGCAAAGGGGAAGTCGCACGGACGACACACAGTTTGTCTAAACCATGCGGAAAAACCGTGCGTAGTTGGTCTTGGAGGCAGTAACTTCCACACGGGTGGCACACAGTTTGTTTAACTGCGCAGCCAAACCATGCGTGGAGGGTCTGATAATGTAACACCCCAAGCTTCCATGGTACACTTCTCTTTTAATAATAGAGCATCGTGTGTTGTACGCAACCTTGAGTTTTAACACACCGTGACCAATAAAAATAGCAGTTATGAATAGTAATACCCACTTTTTGAAATTATATAAATTTTATATTTCAAAATGGACTTCATTTTTATAGTCGTAATATCGAAATTACCCTAAGTTGAATTTTTTGTAATTTTCTGAGAACTTCCAATTTTTTATGAATAGTGAAAAATACTTAAAAACAACTTTTTTAATAAAAATAATTTATAGTGATAAATTATACTATTTAGTGGTTTTAAAGTTTAATTAGAATATATTTTTACCATTTTATCTAATGGTGGTCATTATAATTAATTTCACTTTGAAATTGGACATAAACAATTGTCAATCTTTTGATATATATTGTTTCTTAAAAACACGCTATTTGTTGTGACAACGGGAATTAATTATAAAATTAATTAATGAAACATATATGTTTGTAATTTTTTAAAATAGACATCATTTTTGAATTCAGAATATCAAATATAGCTTAGGGTGAAATTTTGGCATTGTTCTGAAAAACTTCAATTTTTGATGAATAGTGAAACCACTAAGTGGTAGTTAAAAAACTGATTTTTTCATTTAAATGAAACATTACCACTTATGTGATTTGATTTTCAAAAATCCGACATACATGGTTTTCATTATAATGTAAAATGTGGTTCAATGGGATTAAAATAATTTTTTTGGTGAATAGTAACTTTTTAGTTTAATTAATCGTGATTAAAGGTAATTAGTGAAATTTAAGGTAAAAATGATATTATAAAAATATGAAAATACCTTTACACTTGTCCTAACCCTATTGGATGTGTCATGGCCGACCAAGAAAATCCATGGGTCAACTTGGGGACCCCATGGAGCCACTTGGTATGAAAATGACATAAACAACTTTTTATTTAATGTTAAAATAAAAATGTCACAAACATGAGTTGTTTTAATAAAACAATTTTTAAATGGTGTTATACAAGTCATATTTTTGACTATAAATATTAATTATAAATCTAAAAAGATTTCCTACATCATGATATTTGTTTTATAATTTTTAGACATTAAATAAAGTAAATGTTTTATGACACCATGATGATGCAGTGATTACCTCATTAATTAACGATTTAAATAAAATAAAACGATAATGTAAAATATAAGACTTAAACTTGTAAAAAACTTATTGTATGAGTATATTTCTAACCCTTATCACCTTAGCCTCGAAATATATAAGTGTGGGACCTTTAAAATCCGAAACTCATTATATAATAAAGTAACATTTCATGACTTTCCAAGAGTGCCCCTCCTCTCCTCTTATAAAAGGCCCCCACCTCTACCACCTTATTCACACCTTCAAGCCATTTGGATTGGCCAAACTCTGCCCAAATACTCTCCCAAAATCCGTATATTACTCCTAGAAGCCTCAATTTTGGCAGAATTCTTCCCAAGGAAGCCTTTGGCTCAAATCAAAAAGAGTTACCTGGTTTTAAGGTAATGTCTTCTCTTATGTTATTTTGTTTTATTTTGATTATCCAACCCCTTAAACTCTTTTTATTCATTTCTTTTGTAACATAACCAGTATCCTCATTATACTAGTATGTTGTTATAAGAAGTATTCGAGCTACACTTACACACACATACATCTAATGGTTAAAGAACATACTATTTCTGTGGATGGCGAATTTCTGACTCACGAAATGATGATTGTTCAACACTCATATAACACCTTCAAAGGTGGAAATTAAGATGTCACTATATTTATATATGATATATAATATGTTTATGTTTTACTTAAGCTTCTGTATTTTTCATTTATGGCATACCTTTATGGTTTCCATTATGGGTAAACGCGATATTTTCATTTTAGGAAGTGCGGACTACCGCCCCCTCAAAGTGATTTGAATCGTTAATTCCATATGTGGGATGTATAAAGGATGGAGTAAATGATAGTATATATGATATTATACTGGTATTATAATATACCTTTATATAATTATGATTTCATTCCATTAAATACGAAATAGAAATGAAAGTAGCGTTCATGCGTACGTACGACTTATCGTCTCCATGAACGGTGCATTTCATTTCTTACCTATAAATGTTATGTAATATTATGAATGAATGTATATACTGGATATATATGATATATATGATATCTAAATCATGAATATAATTATGGATATAATGGATATTTCACCACATGAACAACTGGTAATTATAAGAAGTTTATTTTTGGACTCAAGTACCAAAGATCGACAAAATGACCGTTAATAACTTAAATAATTACATAATGTTCATAACATGGTAATAAGTGATATAAAAGGAATAATGAACATGTAAAAGGTTCTTAAGAAAATAGAAATTAAATCTAGTTTATTATTCACGAGGTTAAAGAACAATCAAGTCAAGTCGGACACGAGGTAATGGAATTTCTTAACCCAATTTCCATTCTTTGGGTTAATCTCATACTTTCAAATTATGTTATGATATTATTATGTCCTATCTTGTATTTGTACTTTCATTATGTGTACTTATATTTAATACACATAATAGATCTATTTTATTTAAAAAAATGATCTTGGTAAGGACTTCGTCTCAATCTCCTTTCATTGAGGCATATTTTGTTTTATACACAATTTCCTTTATACGGTGTATAAACCCCTTTGACTTTTAATTTTATTCAAAAGGAATATTTTTATACGAAGCATTTTTACTAAACGATAAAAGGAATGTTTTTCTTACATATGCGGCAACAACGACTTCTCCACCTCCGTGACTATTATTTGAGTTTCGGCTTCCTCTACAAGCCATAACTTTTTTTAAATGAAAAATAAATACCAAGTTTTAATTTTCTTTTATTTTGGTATTGAAAATGGTTTTGATAATGTTTTTATTATATCAATGTGTTGTATTGATATCTTGTGATTGAAATGTGGAAATTTTATGTTCCCTTTATGCATATTTTATGTGATACAATTATGTTATGGTTTATGATATGTTTAAACCATTCATATGAGGAATGCATTGGACTTAATAAGTGAAGGGTGGAGCCCGCTATAACTCCTCGATGCATCGACAGGTCTCATGAGACAAACTAGTGTCTTGGCATGAGGCCTTGACAAAATCTTATTTGTAGTCTTGGCACGAGGCCTTGGCTACGTGGTTATGATAGTCTGGCATTATTCATTCCATCATTATGAAAGTGGTTATTGATATTGCATGTGATTATTAGACCATTAGAATATCCATGTGAATAAGTAAATGACATTATCTCATTTTACTTTTTTCCATATTATGTTGAAGTTCAAGTTTAAAAGGCTTTTGTTTTAGTTACACATTGCCTTAAATGTTTATGTTTATTTATGAAAGCTTCCTCCATATTGTTATCCTTACTGAGCATCTGATCTCACCCCTTTCAATGTTTTAATATTTTCTAGGATGTGAAGAAGTATTTTATGAATGACTTGCAGGGATAGTCAGAAGAGGATATGAGTGTGGACTATGGAGACTTTTTTATTTTAGTTTTTCACTTTATGATGTAATGTAACATTTATGAATGTATCTAGTGTTTCCAAGGCTACTAAACTAATTGGTCTTTCGAGACTTGATCTTTTGTGATCATGCCAATGTTACGCAATAATGCACCGACTTTGGGTAACTGGGGTTGGGGCGTTAAATCTAAGATAGTGGCTAACGCACGGTTAGCGCACAGTTTGTCTAACCGTGTGAGAAAACCGTGCGGCCACTTAAATGAGATCCTATAAAAGTGGATCTCACTCGTTTTTGCCTCTAAGTGCCTAGTTTAAGATCCTAAGCATCCATAACTCAGGATTTTTCTTCTCCTAAGGTCAAAGAGGGTTCTCCCATCATTCTGGAGGTGATCCGAAGGCTTCTATTGGCGAATTGAAGTTGGATTCTTGAAGTATGTGATCGTTCTTCTTAGTTCTTGATGGATTTCTTAGATATACTTCTCCTCTTCTCTCGGTTTCTTAGATATATGCCTGTTATGGGTAGATCTAAGTGTGTGGATTCCAAATATGATTATTTTTGGTCTTGGTCTTGCTAGGAGAAGAGATCTAAGGCGGGTTTTTGAAGAAGAAACCCGATTTTCTTGTGTGTTCTTCATTCCTTGTGGTTTTTGTCAAAACTATAAAGGTAGGAGGATTCACTCTTGACTACTCTTGTTAGAATTGATTGGATTAGTTTCAAATTGGGTTATTTGAATGGAATTTATTGTGAAAAGCATAGAATAAATCTTCTTTAGTGATGATTTATGGCTTTGGTGAAATTGTGAAATCTTGGTGAATTGTTGTCCAAGTGATTTGGGCTTCTTGAATTTATAATGTTGATTTTAAATTTGGGATTTTCTGAAATTGTAAATTGTTTGATGAAAAATGGGTTTTCAATAAGAAGGGAATTTTATTGAATGGTTTGAGATTGAAATGACTTTGATGGAATTGGTTTTCAATAAAAAAGGAGTTTTTATTGAAATGGTTTGGAATTGAAATGGTTTGGCATTGAAATGATTTTGGTGGAAATGGTTTTCAATAAAAAGGTGTTTTTATTGAATGGGTGTTTTGGCATGATTGATGGCCATATATGGTGTGTTTTCATGTTGCATGTATGAGTCTTGGTTGAAATATGATCTTGTGCTCGGTGCCAAATGTTTAATGGAACAATGGTAACTATATGTACGAGGCTTGGTTGAAATATGACCTTGTGCTCGGTGTCAAAGGTGTAATGGAACATGGGAAACGATTACCTTGTAACGACTTGGTAGATCAATGAGAAATCTCTCATGAGTATTGAACTGTCATAATGTAGCATCCATGGTTGGTTGCTTCGGTTTGTGAAATGGTTGGGTATGCCAAAAACGTTATTTTGTGAAATGGTTGGGTATTCCAAAAAGGGGATTTTGTGAAAATGGTTCTAAATCTTGTTTAGTTATTTTTCTGAAAAAATAACTCACTATAAAATTTGTTTCTTTTTCATTTTAATGCTTTTGGTTATAAGTGGTTTTGGGAAACTTGTTTATATTTAGTTATAAACTACTTTTTAGAATTTTTTTATATAACATTTTTTATATAAATGTTGTTAACTCTTCTATCCTAGTGGAGTGAGTAGGGAAGTCATTGGGGAAACCTGTTGAGTTTTATACTCACCCCTTCTTTGGCACTTTGGTGATTTTGCAGATGCTATTTTCCAGGATAGGGGAAAAGGTAACGCTTCCCATGTTTTTAGTACTACCTTGTGATGATTGGGGCTGTTAGGTGATTTTGGAGCTCAGAGCTTGTGGAGCATGGAGTTTTGGTGTCTTTTGAGATTCTTGAGTTGTTATTCTACTGTGTACTTTAACATTTGGTTTGGTCTTCCATTGTTATGTACTTGATGTGGTTTGACATAAAGGAAGTTGTTTAGTTATCATTCATTTGTTCATGCATCATATAGTGAATGTTGGTTATGCTTGGTTGGTTTATGGGTTTTTCTTAAAGGGTAAATCTTCCCCCAACTTGTATTTGAAACCCTTAGGCATTTATTTCCAACCTTTTGTGTCTTGGGGATATCGCTTAAGGCCTAGTAATGACTCGTTGTACTCTCAAGCCAATGAGAAGTGAAGGGTCATTACACTACCCATTATTATATTCATTGTGTAATATACTTTAATTTATGGGTATTTACATCTTCATTGTATGATCCTTCTTTAATGGGGTGTATGTTTTGTATGTTACCAAATCAGTAAGGGAACCTTTCACCCTGCTCTTTTTAAAAGACTTCTTTTTGTTATATCTTTTAATTTACATCTTATTATGTTGGGATATGTTCTTATATATCCTTATTGATATAAATTTTATTTCCAAGTGATGAGATACACTTTTCTCTCCCATCAACTCATTTTTTGAATTTTAAAGTGATGCTGTTAGGCTATCGAATTTCTATAAGAGAATTTCTTAACCCAATTTCAATTCTTTGGGGTTAAACTTCAACTTGTGGATTATGTCATGATATGAATATGTGTTAATGAAATATGATTGTTTTACACTGAATATCAAATCATATTGAGTGTATTTATATTTTTCATACATAATTATATAATTGATTTATCCTTAATCTAAGGATACCGTCTTTATAAGGTATTTCATATCAATTTACATTCCATTGAGACTTCATTGTTGTTTTGAGACAATTCACTTTTATATGGTATATATACTTCCCTTTTACATATTATATCATTAATCTCCTTATTATCATGATATTATAAGCTTTTATTAATGTTATTCCTCAATTATTTTTATTCTAGCGTCTCTCATTTGGTTAGGAACTCTTTAACTAAAATATCATTTTAATTGTTTTAAATATTTATTCTTCTAAATATTTTTAATTAATATACATGTTTTAAAAATGGTTTTAAGGATTTATTTATATGTACATTATTATTTTAAAATTTTAATTACTTTAAAAGATTCAAAGTGTAATGGGACACTTTGATTCAAAAATATCTATATTAAATTTTTTAAATGGTTTTGAAAATCATTTGATAAATCATTGATTATGTTAATATCTTGAAATGATATATTGTGATTTCAATGTGGAAATTTTATCTTTCCTTTATTCTTATTTTATGTGTTATTAATATGTTATGGTTATTGGGAATTGTTTACATTTACGAGTGGTTTAATGATAAACCTAGGGCGGGTGAGTCTGAGATAACTCTCCAATGCATTGGGTAACATGAAAGAGGTAAACATTAATGTTTCTCCTAATAGATTTAGGGAATATACTGTGATGGATATTCCAACATAACTCCCTATGTAACTGTGATATCTATAATGTAAGTATGTTATGTATACCACAATTTACCTTTATGATTTATGATTTCTATGTGTTATTCACAAATCTTATGATTTCATAAGGTATGTTATGATCGAAAAGTATGGTTTCATTGTTTTTTATTTATTTATGGGTTAATGTTTCCTTTCCTTATTTTGTAACCCTTACTGAGATTTTTATGCTCATCCCAAATTTTTAAAATGTTTTCCACAGGACTTAAAGATGAATAGGGTCAAGGATGGGATCAAGTAAAAGTCATGCTGTCTAAAACATGGAACTAGACATGTTTCTTTTTAAGAGTTTTTATTTTATAAAAAATGGATACAGAGTAGTAGTGTCTAAATGTAATTTTCAAGTTGATATGTAATAGTTGTGGCCTAATTATCTAAAACTCTAAATCTGAAAAAATCCTCAATGTGAATTATTCATTTAATTCAAGATTATGTAATGTTTTAAGGCCGGGTCCTTACAATACCTGCAGGAAAACTGGTATCCTTGATATCTTCCATCAATGTTAAAGTTAACGCCGCTAACTAGTAAGAGATCATTCCCACCGCTCATGCCAACAATCCTGTTGCACCTTTCTTTATAACTTTATCTCCTCTAAAGAGATAATTGATGTTATCCTCAGTTGAAAAACTAACCATTCTTCTATAATAGTTGATGTGAGCCTAGAACATTGTCAACCAATCCATACCTAGGATTAAATCATAAACACCCACCTAAAACATCAAGAAGTCCCATTTCAGCTCAACTCCATCAACAATTATAGCACATGCTTTACACATGAAGGCTTGACATTCTCTTTCACCGAGAGGAGTTTTCAGTTTTATCATAGAGGGCATCATTTCAAATTTTAAAAATAGAAGGTCAACAACACGAGAAGCAATGAAGGAATGTGATGTACCTATTTAAAACAGTACTTTCACAAAGGTAGAATTCAAAATAATTGTACCTTCCACTATAGATGGTCCTACCTGATCATCCACAGTCTTATGATCGACTCCATGCATTTTCTTCATCAATGAACTCTACTCGTTATCGCCTTACTGGGATTGTCCTTACTGAGGAGTCATGGTATTTTGAGAATCATAATGGATAGCTTTCCTCTACTGACGAGGTTGGTTTTGCTAGACTCATCCTGATTATCCACAGTCTTATGATCGGCTCCATGCATTTTATTCATCACTGCACTCTGCTCGTTATCGCCTTGCTGGGATTGTCCTTACTGAGGAGTCATGGTATTTTGAGAATCATAATGGCTAGATTTCCCCTACTGACGAGGTTGGTTCTGCTAGCCTCATCCTATTGAAGCATACGATTCTTGTGACACCTAAGAAGTGTCTCGAGCACCGGACCTCAAAGCACTGCGACAAAAGAACTTATGGTGTCCCATCCTTTTGCAATTGTGGCATTCTCTTGGTGGTGCTGTACACTCCTACTTTATGTGGTCAAATGAACCACATTGGTAGCATTCCACTTGGATCATTGGTCATGGAGGAAGATTCCCTAATCCATCCGTCTGATTCTAATTCCCGCTCCCACCTTGGAAATAGGTATTTCCTTTTTTCTTGCTCCCCGCATTGTGGTTTCCGCGATTTCCCGTAGGGATCAACATACTTCCTCATCCCATAGCTCTTGAGATGTCTCACTCATCCACCACTGCTCTATTCACCATTTCTATATAATAATTAATACAGAGGACCATAATCTTTGTTCTAATTTACCACCTTATCCTGAATTTGAAGATACATAACTTCAGGGATTCACTTTCCACAACTTCTGGTGAAAAGCATATTAAATTCATGAATTTAGCTACATAGTTTGTGATAGATATATTCTTATACTTCAGGATAAATAAGTCTGTAATCATCTAGATATTTAACATATGAGGATATAATTTTTTATTAAAAAATTCCTCAAAATCCTCCCAAGTAAGGCCTTGATCCGATTTAGCATGCAAAACTAGTTCCCACCACTGGCATGCAAGATCCTCAAGAATATACATCACTAGTTTGACCTTTAGCTCCACCAGTGTGCTGATGAAATTGAAGATATGATTCATCCTACCAAGCCACACCTATGCCTTCTTGGGTTCAGAATGTCCCCGTAATATGTGTGGATTATGCTTCATGAACTGGATGGAATGATCCACATGCCTTGGCTCATCCCTCCGGTTCCCCATGTTTACATCCTGAAATTCTTAGATGATGCTTTTAGCTAGCTCTTGGTTCACCTGTGGCTCTGGTTAAACTACATTCTCTACATCTTCTTCCAGTTAGTTTCTACAATGCCTACTGAGTGCCATTTTCTAAACAAACGACAAACTCTATAAGTCTCACTCTCTAGAAACTAATGGCTTATCATTTAAAATTCTATCACATCATCTATCACAACATTATTTTCCAAAAAATACATTTTTCATGTTCAACTATTTTTGAAAAATTCATTCTTGCTTTTGAAAATCGAACCATTTTCAAAATACACCAAGCACACGCTTTTCAATATCTTTCTTTGAAAACATATTCTGAATTTTTCAAAAATTTACACCTTTTCTCAAAATCATAATTCATTACTCCAAATGAAATATGAAATCTTAGTGGGAATTCATTACTCTAATGCATGACATGCTCGTCTTATTGGCTAAACCCATGACAATGAGATTCCGATATCCTATAAGTGTCTCCAAAACACTTATGTACCCAACATATTTCAGGTCTTGACAATCCTACTCTTTTATAAGATCACAACTCAAGGAATCAACAAGGATGAATCAAATCAAAGACCAAGAAATTGAAAACTACTTGTCAGGCAAGGACGATACAAGTTGATACCATTTGTAATGACCCACTAATTCTCATTGGCTTGGGAATAAAACGAATCATTACTAGGCCTTAAGTGACATCCCATAGACTCCAAAGGATGGAAATAAATGTTGAAGGGTTTCAAATACAAGTGGGGGGATATTTACCCTTTAAGAATAAAACCATTAACCAAACAACTCACTAAATGATGCATGAAAAAATGAAAGGCAACTCAATAACTTAATATATCTCAAAACCACATCACAAAGTACAATAGTGGAAGTCCCAACAACTATCAAAGTAAATATTGGAAACCAACTAAAGACTCAAAGAAGACAAAAAGACTCCAATCTCCACATTCCCCATGCTCCAAGATCACCAAACAGACTGAGCATCACAAAGTGGTGCTAAAAACATGTGAAAAGTTACCTTTTCCCTTGCCCCGGAAGACCGCATATGAAAAAGCACCAAAGTTACAAAGTAGGGGTGAGTATAAAATTCAGTATTTTTTTCCCAATGACTTTCTGACTCACTCCACTAGGATAGAAGAGTTATAAATAATTATATAAAATAGTTTATATAATAAAATTTCTCAAAAATAGTTTATAATTAAATATACACATGTTTCCAAAACCATTTATAACCGAAATCAAAGAAGTGAAATTGAAACCAATATTACAAAAATTTATTTTTCCAGAAAAATAACTAAACAAAATTTTAAAACCATTTCTCAATATTTCTTTGGCATACCCAATCCATTTTACACATCCATACAACCAACCATCCATGCTACACGATGACAGTTCCATACTCATGAGCGGTTTCTCATTGATCTACCAAGTCATCATAGGGTAATTGTATTGTATGTTCCATTAAACCTTTGGAAGTGAGAACAAGGTCATATTTAAACCAAGACCCATATATGCAACATGAATACACACACCACATATGCCCAAATATCATGCCAAAACCACCCTTTCAATAAAAAAAACTTTTTATTGAAAACTATTTCCATTAAAACCATTTTAATTCCAAACCATTTCAATAAAACAACATTATTGTTGTAAACCACTTTTTCATCAAACTAATTTTAAATTCTAGCAATTCCATAATTTAAAATCTCTATTTTAAATTCAAGAAACTAAATCACTTTGCAAAAAAAATCACCAAGATCACACATTGTCACCCAAAAACATAAATCATAACTATAGAAGATTTATTTCATGATTTTCACAATAAATTCCATTAAAATAAACCAATTTGAAAATAATAAAATAAATTATATCAAGAGGAGTCAAGATATAATCCACCACTTCAAAATTTTTGATGAAACTTTACAATGAATGATGAAGGATCAAGAAAATCAGGTCGATTCTTCAAAAAACTTCCTTTTAACTATTATCCTAGTAAGATCAAGACCCAAAATTGACTGATTTTTCATAAACACTCATATATATACCCATAATAGGTGTATATATGGGAAACCAGAAAGATAGGATAAGTTCATCAAAGTATATCTAAGAAACCTATCAAGAATGAAGAAGAACGATAACATACCTTAAGAATCTGGGTTCAAAACACCAAGGAAAGCCTTCATATTGATTCCAAAATGTTTGGTAGAGGTTCTAATATCTTAAAGAAAGATAAATCCTGAGTTAGAGACTCTTATAAGAAAAATAGATCAACTTATAAGGAAAAACGTGTGAGATCCAATTTTTTAGGATCTCACTTTAACCACGCACATGGTTAGACAAACCATGCGCTAACCGTGCATTAGATAATATCTAAACAGACCCTCGCATGGCCTCCTAACATGGTATCATTAACTGTGTGCACACTATGCTAAATCTCTCTACCTTAGACCTGCTATTGCACACAATTTCTCCTAGGATTTCCTCACACTTGGAAAAACTGTTTGCAGCCCATGCGCCTCTCCTTTAGCCCCCAAAACTTTTTGAAAGATCACCAAACTCACCCAACTTTCCCCATTATACTTTATATCCATAAAAATACAAAGAAAGGGTTACATAACAAAAATAAGGGGTACTAAAAATATCATATATTATCCTATTATATCATCTTATCATCTTCTTGTTAATAATATTTCATTATTTTCCTTCTTTCAGGTGTTAACTGCATTATTTTCCTATGCATGTTTGGTCATATAAGTCCCATTTTCTGTGCATTGGATATAGTTATGTAATATACATAATTATATTAAGGTAATATATATTATATTTATTCATTATATACATTTATATTATCATTATTGAATGATGAACATGGAAAATGAATCGCATCATGCCGTATAGATGGTAGACCATATTTACAAACAAGTGATGATATCATTTCCTTAATGGTGAAATGGAAAGGAAAATGATGGTATATTAACTATTTTTCCAAAATAAATATAATTTTTTAATTATCAAATATATATATATATATATACATTATTTTCAGTATTATACCAATCTAAATAAAGTGGTGATGGAAAAACATTTTCCACCACATCATGGAGACGGTAAGCCGTACATACGCACACACAATGATTTTTTTTAGGATGGATAAAAGGTGGAATATGGTTGTTTCATAATCATAATAACATCTTATAATATAGGGGAAAATTTATTTATTACTTTATAACGGAAAAAAACATTAATAGGAAGTAGAAGAAGAAATAATTTTGAAAGAGTTTGTAAAGACGATTACCTCTTCTTTGGTTATCTTCCTTTAGATCACCTCTTTGGGATACTGGGGTTGGTATTTTAAGAAGAAAAAAACCCGTA
Organism: Viscum album; assembly: GCA_963277665.1. Taxonomy (NCBI): domain Eukaryota; kingdom Viridiplantae; phylum Streptophyta; class Magnoliopsida; order Santalales; family Viscaceae; genus Viscum; species Viscum album. The sequence goes on from OY728127.1 coordinate 1,574,516,936, forward strand.
GAATGTTTTTAGTGAAGTTGAGAAGATAAATTGGTAGATTATCATTGAGATTTAGGTCATAATGTGATGTTAATAAGTGATGGAGGAGGTACCGTTTTATAATTGAGGCAAGGGGTACTTTTGGAATTTCCAAATATATTAATTTTTAATAAATTCAATCTCAATCAAAATACCTAAAAAATGACATAGATTTAAATATAATATGATATAAGGCTTTAATATAATCAAAAAATATATTTTAGACATGTTTTGATATTATTTTAAACCTTATCATTTTAATTAACCCTTAGTTATGCTATTTTAATTTTAACTATGATAACACATTTTTCAATATTGAAAGTTTGTAATTTTTATTTATATGATGTAAATTGGACCATAAATGAACAATTTATAACATTTTAGACCATATTATACTTATTTTATATTTTTAATGTTGTTTTATAATTTTTAAATAATTTAATAAAATATTATTTTGATAAAATATCATTAGTGTCAATTTTGACACTATTCATTACTTGAACATTAAAAAAATATCAATATAAAAAGTTAACATAGAAACAAATATGTAATTATATACCTGAGAAGTAAATTTCATCTAGAAAATTTTTCTATCACATTAATTATTTCAATTTTTTTTTTAATATTTTTAATAACATTTATTTGATATTTCCATTAATAAAATAATTATTATATTAGTGTTTTGTAATTATTAAATATACTTATTTACTCAATAAAAATTAAAAATAAAAAACCATGATGAATATAAATGTTCTATATTTAATAAATATATTTATATTATAATATATATTTTAGGTAATCCTATATTAAAAATTCTGTAGTATTTAAAACATGAACATTTCATCTTTAAATTTTAATTAAATAAAATATTATAAATACGATAATCTCATTTAAGTGGCCCAAAAAGTCAAAAATTATTTTTTTTCATGAAAATATGTTTATTAAGTTAAAAATTTACATTAATATTCATTTATAACATACCTTTTTACACATGTGGACACATAAGGGATGCTTAAAAAAAAGAAAGTGACATTTTGTGACTTTATTTGATTTAAATATTATACAAGTCATTTTCATGGAAATGTGCCCATTAAACAAAATAATTTAGACCCTTATGTGTTAATCATATAATTATATTCATCCAATAAAATTAGGGAGTGTTCTAGAGTCATTTTATAGTCTTTACCATTTTATTTTTAACCTAAATTACCTAATTTAACCTTTACCGTGATAATTTTTTTACCAAGGTTACTATTAATATTTGTGAAAATTAAAATGGAATTATCCACTAAATATGAAAATCATGAATCTAAATTTTTTATCCATTTTTCAAAGTAACAAACACATAATTTTCATAATTTATTTTAAAATAAAATCGGTAAAATGCCATGAAAAATGGTTTTTAAAAAAAAACCTCATAAAACATAAAATGTTTTTATAATAAATTCATGTATAAAAATCCTTTAAAAACCATAATTGAATTATTTTAAATTAAAATGAACAAATTAACATTTAAAACTAATAAAAACATAATTTGACCTTAAAAATACTTAAAAGAAAATATAATTTCAAATAAAAATCAGTATTTTTAATATCCCTTAAAAAATAAATGTGTATAGAAAAATAATTTTAAGATAATTATTAAAATAAGAATTAAAAAATGAGATTATTTTTTTTTTCAAATTCATTTTCTATAACTTCTTAAAATTAATATTAATTTATACAAATAAGAAAAAATCATTTTTTTTTGAAAAAAACATATTTTTGAAGAATAAAATTATTTTACTAAAATTGTATGATTATTTTCTAAGAGATTAACAATACATTAATATTAATTTAGAGAATTATATTTATTTCATAAATTAGTTATTCATATTTATTCCCACTAATTTAATGACTAGGTTGTAATAATAGCATATCTTAGTTCATTTAAACTCATGGTTATATGAAACACAAGCTCTTGAAGAATTAAAATTATTAAAAAAGAAATATTTCATAAAAAATATCCGGGTGTTACATTATACCCCCTTAAAATGAATTTCACCCTTGAAATTCATCACTTAGATAAAAATAGACAAGGATACCTCTTACTCATCACATCCTCATTTTCCCATGTAGATTCCTCAAATTGGTGGTTTCTCCATAAAAAATTAACCAAGAGAGTGGTCTTGTTTCATAGAACTTTTTCTTTAAGATCCAAAATCTCTGTTGGCTATTCTTTATAAGAAATATCTTGCTCTAGTGGTATGACTTACAAGTTTAGTACATGTGAAGGATCATGTATGTACTTCCTTAGGAGAGATACATGGAACACATCATGAACTTGAGAGAGATTCAGTGGAAGATCCAATCTATAATATACCTTCCCAACATGATCAAGAATTTCAAATGGACATATATACCTAGGGCTTAGCTTTACCTTCTTTTAAATTATCATCACTCTGTTCCAGGGAGATATATATAGAAATACCTTATCACCCACTTCAAAGTTTAGGTCTTTTTTTTAATTGTTAGCACAACTTTTTTGTTGACTATGAGATGCTCTTATGTGATGTTGAATAGATCTATCTTTATGTAAAATTTCCTCAACTAGATCAGGTCCCGATAGTTTTATTTCCCCAACAACATTCCAACATGTTAAGTTATTCACTTATTACGATAGAGGGCTTCATAAGGATCAATCTGAATATTGGAGTAAAATATATTATTATAAGAAAATTCTACCAAAGGTAGGTGTTCATCTCAACTACCTTTTAAATACATAGAGAAAGATATCAACATGTATTTTAGATTTTGAATTTTCCTCTCAGACTGACCATATGTATGAGGATGATAAGATGTGTTGAAATTTAACTATGTATCCAGAGCTTGCTGAATAATTCCCTAGAAATTCGATGTAAACCTCATATCCCGATGATATATAGTGGAAAGTAGTACTCCATGCAATATAAAAACTCATTTAATATATATTATGGAAAGCTGATCAAGAGAGAAATTTTATCTGATAGTAATGAAGTGTGCCTACTTTGTAAGATGATCAATTATAACCCATATAGAATTATGGTTTTTAGATGTTTTGATATTTCCAACGACAAAATCCATGGTGATATTTTCCCATTTACATTATAGTATGGGTAGTGGTTGTAAAATACCCTTAGAATTATATCTCTCATTATTGAATTTCTGAAAAATTGAGCATAGAGAAACATAATCTATAATTCCATCCCACGAGAAATATTCTTTCAGGTGTCTATACATCTTGGTGTTTCTAGGATGAATTGAGAATGATGAACACTAAGCCTCATAAAATAGTTCCTAATTTAAATCATGTAATGGAGGGACACAAACATGTTTCCTAAACCTTATTATTCCATCAAAATAAAAGTTCAAATCTGGAACATTTCTCATCTTCTTTTATAGATCTACCTATTCTTTCTGTGTGTCCCTAATCTTCACATGTATATATGGTTGAAAATTCATTTGAGATAGATAATATTTCTACCCTTACATTAGTATTTCCAAATTCATCCTTTAAAATCCATAAATATTGGATATTTTATGATCCTTATCACAGATAGGCTAGCATGGTCCTTTTGACACAAAGAATCCACCACCTTGTTCATTTTCCCAGGGTGGTAATGTATTGAGTAGTCATTGTAACGCCCCGACCCCAGCTACCCAGAGTCGGTGCATTATTGCGTAGCATTGGAATGATCCCAAAAGATCAAGTCTTGAAAGAACGATTAGTTTAGTAGCCTTGGAAACACTAGATACATTCATAAATGTTACATTACATCACAAAGTGAAAAACTACAATAACATAGTCTCCATTTTCCACACTCCTATCCCCTTTAGACTATCCCTGCAGGTCATTCCTATAATACTTCATCACATCCTGGAAAAATTAAAACATTGAAAGGGGTGAGCTCAGATGCTCAGTAAGGATAACAATATAGCGAAAGATTTCATCAATAAACATAAACATTTAAGGCAATGTATAACTAAAACAAAAGCCTTTTAAACTTGAACTTAAACATAATATGGAAAAAGTAAAATGAGATAATGCCATTTACTTATTCAAATGGATATTCTACTGGTCGAATAATCACATGCAATATCAATAACCACTTTCATAATGATGGAATGCATAATTCCAGACTATCATAACCACGTAGCCAAGGCCTCGTGCCAAGACCACAAATAAGATTTTGTCAAGGACTCGTGCCAAGACACTAGTTTGTCTCATGAGACCCGCCGATGCATCAAGGAGCTATAGTGGGCTCCACCCGTCACTTATTAAGTCCAATGCATTCCTCATATGAACAGGTTTAAACATATCATAAACCATAACATAATCATATCACATAAAACATGCATAAAGGAAACATAACATTTCCACATTTCAATCACAAGATATCAATACAACACATTGATATAATAAAAACACTTTCAAAACCATTTTCAATACCAAAATAAAACAAAAGTAAAACATGGTATTTATTTTTATTTAAAAAAAGGTATGGCTTGTAGAGGAAGCCGAAACTCAAATAATGGTCACAGCGGCGGAGAAGTCGTTGTCGCCGCATACGTACGACAAAAATATTTCCTTTTGTTGTTTAGTAAATGCTTCGTATAAAAATATTCCTTTTTAATAAACGTAAAGTCAAAGGGGTTTATACACCGTATAAAAGAAAGTTGTGTATAAAACCAAATATGCCTCAATGAAAGGAGATTGAGACAAAGTCCCTTACAAAGATAATTTTTTAAATAAAATAGATCTATTATGTGTATTAACTATAATTACACATAAAGAAATTACAAATACAAGATAGGACATAATAATATCATGACATAATTTGAAAGTAGGAGATTAACCCAAAGAATGGAAATTGGGTTAAGAAGTTCCCTTACCTCGTGTCCGACTTGAATCGAACGCTCTTTAACCTCCTGAATAATAAAATAGAGTTAATTTATAATTTCTTAAGAACCTTTTTCAAGTTTATTATTCATTTTATATCACTTATTACCATGTTATGAACATTATGTAATTATTTATGTTAATAACGGTCGTTTTGACGATCTTAGGTACTTGAGTCAAAAATAAACTTCTTATAATTACACTTTGTTCATGTGGTAATATATCCATTATATCCATAATTATATTCATGATTTATATATCATATACATCATATATATCCAGTATATACATTCATTTATAATATTACATAACATTTAGAGGTAAGAAATGAAATGCACCGTTCATGGAGACGGTAAGCCGTACGTACGCATGAACGCTACTTTCATTTCTATTTCATATTTAATGGAATGAAGTTATAATTATATAAATTTATAATATAATTACAGTATAATATAATGTATAATACCATTTACTCCATCCTTTATACATCCCACATATGGCATTAATGATTCAAATCACTTTAAGGGGGCGGTAGTCCGCACTTCCTAAAATGAAATTATCACATTTACCCATAATGGAAATCATAAAGTATGCCAGAAATGAGAAATACAGAAGCATAAGGAAAAAAATAAATATAATATATGAAAATAGTGTCATCAAAATGGCCACCATTAGAGGTGTTAAAAGAATGTTGAACAATCATCGTTTCGTGAGGTAGTATTTCGCAACCCACAGAAACAGTATGTTCTTTAACCATTAGACGAAGGTGTGTGTAAGTGTAAACAAAATAATTATCATAAAAACATCCTAGTATATTTTAGATACTGGTGTTGTTACAAAATAAAGGAATAAAAAGAGTTTAAGGGGTTGGAGAAGCAAAATAAAACAAAACAACATTAAAGAAGACATTACCTTAAAATCGGGTAACTCTTTTTGATTTGAGACAAAGGCTTCCTTGGGAAGACTTCTGCCCAAAGTGAGGCTTCTAGGAGTAAGAGAGGGAAGTTTAGAGATTATTTGGGCAGAGGTTAGCCCTTCCAAATGGCTTGAATGTGTGAATAAGGTGATATAGGTGGGGGCCTTTTATAAGAGGAGAGGAGGGGCACTCTTGGAAAGTAAGGAAATGTTACATTATTATGAGATACTTTTCGGATTTTAGAGGTACCACAATGATATATTTCAAGTATAAGGTGATAAGGGTTCTAAATATACTCATCCAATAGGTTTTTGACAATTTTAAGCCTTAGATTTTACATTATCTTTTCATTTTATTTAAATCATTAATTAATGAGGTAATCGCTGCATCATCATGGTGTCATAAATAATTTAATTTATTTAATATCTAAAAATTATACAAAAACTATATTGATGTAGGAAATCTTTTTATCTTTATAATGAATATTTATAGTAAAAAATATGACTTGTATAACCCCATTTAAAAATTGTTTTAGTAAAACAACTCTTGTTTGTGACATTTTTATTTTAACATTAAATAAAAAGTTTTTAATGTCATTTTCCTACCAAAGTGGCTCCATGGGGTCCCCTAGTTGACCCATGGATTGTATTGGTCAGCCATAACTCATCCAATAGGTGTAGGACAAGTGTAAAGGTCATTTCATATTATTATAACATTATCTTTACCTTACATTACACTAATTACCTTTAATCGTGATTAATTAAACTTAAAAGTTACTATTCACCAAAAATTATTTTAATATTATTGAACCAAATTTTACTTCCTAATGACAACCATGTATGTCAGATTTTTTAAAATCAAATCACAAAAGTGGTAATGTTTCATTTAAACGAAAAATCAGTTTTTTAACTACCACTTAGTGGTTTCACTATTCATAACAAATTGAAGTTTTTCAGAACAATGCCAAAATTTCACCCTAATCTATAATTGATATTCCGAATTAAAAAATGATGTCTATTTTACAAAATTATAAACATATAAGTTTAATTAATTAATTTTATAATTAATTTTCGCGGTCACAACAAACATCATGTTTTTTAGAAACAATATATATCAAAAGATTGACAATTGTTTATGTCCAATTTCAAAGTGAATTTAATTATAATGACCACCATTGTATATAATGGTAAAAATATATTCTAATTATTCTTTAAAACCACTAAATAGTATAATTTATAACTATAAATTATTTTGATTAAAAAAGTTGTTTTTAAGTATTTTTCACTATTCATAAAAAATTGAAAGTTCTCAGAAAATTACAAAAAATTCAACTTAGGATAATTTCGATATTACGAATACAAAAATGAAGTCCATTTTGAAATATAAAATTTCTATAATTTTGAAAAGTGGGTAGTACTATTCATAACGGCTACTTTGATTAGTCGCGGTGTGTTAGAACTCGAAGTTGCGTACAATGCAAGCTATTGCATTATTGAATGAGAAGCGTATCGTGGAAGATCGGGGTGTTACATTCTCCCCTCCTTCAATAAATTGCGTCCTCGCAATTTGAATTTTTTTTTGAAAATAAAAGGTTGAAAATAGAAAATACCTTTTTGGAAAACCCACATCAGAAATAAGGTTAATAAAAATATAACATTAAAATAAGGAAAGAGAAGTACAAAGGTCACCTGAGATAGCCCATACTAGGATTCTATGAAAATATGGATATGGAAGAAAAACAAACCATCAAGGTCTGATGGAGAGTTGTAGAACACTGGATTAGGAGAAAGTTAACCATAAGAAAATCACAAACTTGTGATTGGTTAAACAGTCATTGAATCCCCAGTTGGAAAAGTTAACCGACAACGTTTTTGTTTTAAGTTACCTTTTATAAAGTTGAGGAATTTATTTAAGAGATTTACTAAGAATGTAAGGGAATATACATACTTGTTATGTATAATTTCATTCTTTAATAAATTTTTACCACAAACCCATCTTTCACTCTAAAAGGTAATATAACTCAAAAAATATTCTATTTATCCTAATTGTATAAGGTTCCAAATATTAAAACATACCATTTAGATTAGTAAAACTATTTTGTAATAACCAGGGACTTCCTGTAGGCTAGTGGTAGGTAATAAAGGCCTGTCACACTATGGTTGTGGGTTCGATTCCTGCAGCTTTGTCCGACGCGACGGGTTATGCCCCACCCTGCAGGTTGTCCTTTTCCTAAAAATATAGTATTATAATATTCCAAAAATAATCTTCAGAAATGTTTTAACCTTAAACAATACTATTCAAAGTTCAACTTAATCCATCCCAACCTTTATAGTAATCCAAAATACCTCTCTCCAGACTTTCACTAAAAGGTCTCTTAATTCCAAAATCAATTTATCATATTCCCCAAACAAAGTAAAGTTTCTCTTACTGTCACATACTAAAAATATGATTAACTTCATCATATTAAGGCCTTAATGAAAAGAACAAGTACTGCAGTACAATCCTTATATATATCACATTATTCTTATAACCAGAATATAATCCTTGAGTCCAAAAGCACCAATACATAAATTATTCTACTTCAATTGTAGTAACAGAATAAGATTGTCCTTGATCCCTTGGTCTTTTATGAGGTAAGTTTCCCTGATTCTTAGGACATTCATTTGCATAATGCCCCATTTCCCTACAATTGTAGCATTCAACATTGACAACCTCTTTCTTTCCCTTGCAATCACGAGCCTGGTTACCTTTTTCTCCACATTTATAACAAACTCCCATTTCTTTTGGGCAAGCACCGGGGTGATTCTTCCCACAATTATCACATAATGGAAAATCCTTCTTTCCCCTTTTCCCTTTTTCCGTCTCTTGTTCCACCATTCTATTCTTTTCTTTCTTTGCTTTAAAGTCATGAGACTTAGAGAATTCCTTTTCCATCTTGATAGAACACGAGACAATATCTTCGTATGACGAGAAGGTTTGTGAGACTAATGATCGATGGAGAAATGGTTTTAACCCATCAAAGAAATGATCAATCTTACTTCTTGGGTTACGTATATAATCTGCTTCATACCTCACTAACCTTGTAAAGTTGGCCTCATACTTTGCGACATTATCATCCTCCTTTTGTCTCAGACTCAGAAATTGCCTTTCCATATCTTCTTGATGGTCACGAGGAAAATATTTTTCTAAGAAAAGATCTTTGAACTCTCTCCATTCCATACTTGACACTTCTTCATCTTCCTTTGTGTTTTGAATCAGCGACCACCATTGATCGGCATCTCCAGTGAGGCGGTAGACTGCCATGACAACCTTCTCCCTTTCACTACTCCCCAAGGCGTGGAATATTTTATCTTAGGAGTTTATCCATTGCTCAGCTACTAATGGATTTGTACCCCCATTAAATGTTGGCGGTTTTTGCGTCATGAAGCGGTCTAACATTGATCCTCCACGCTGCGGATCAGGGTGATCCATACGAGTAAGGTTATTATTCATAACCTGAGTGAGTTGTCCCAGTATGGTAATAAGTTGATCAGCACCAATTGTATCTCCAGCTCCACAATAATTATCTTGAGCAGGCGGGCAATCCCTACACGAAGTGCGTGCATTGATACGGTTTCCATTCCTTCCACTAGGTGCCATTTCTAAATAATGGCATAAACTAGATTAGTTTACGAATCAAAATACATAATTCCGTACTTGTAAAATACTTAACATAAATTGAATAATTTATGGATATAATCCATAAAAATATTTTCTTTCAGGAAGTATATACTCATAACCCTTCATAGTGGGTTGTAAAGAAAATGAGAATTATCCTAAGCATATCCCCCGAGAGTGTCGTAACCAAGAGTGCAGCAAGGCCCGTTGTCGTGCACCAGTTCCCATTCGAGTCTAGCTCAAAGCAGTGTTTTCGGGGTTTACCCCTAGGTACATCTGTGCCAGAGCCACCTCTACCTGCTCGTATTCAGACAGGGATGTATTGCTCAGAAAACTCACAACATCTCTATAAAACCAAAATTCTAGGAAGTTCTTCTATACTAATCCTCAAAGTCTATCTTTGGGCTATGTGCTCTAATCAGAGTTTATCTAAATCTAGCTTCCAAGGTTAGTACTAAACTGCCTCTGATACCAACTATAACGCCCCGACCCTAGCTACCCAGAATCGGTGCATTATTGCGTATCATTGGCATGATCACAAAAGATCAAGTCTCGAAAGACCAATTAGTTTAGTAGCCTTGGAAACACTAGATACATTCATAAATGTTACATTACGTCACAAAGTGAAAAACTACAATAACATAGTCTCCATTTTCCACACTCCAATCCCCTTCATACTATACCTACAGGTCATTCCTATAATACTTCATCACATCCTGGAAAAATTATAACATTGAAAGGGGTGAGCTCAGATGCTCAATAAGGATAACAATTTAGCGGAAGCTTTCATCAATAAACATAAACATTTAAGGCAATGTATAACTAAAACAAAAGCCTTTTAAACTTGAACTTCAACATAATATGGAAAAAGTAAAATGAGATAATGCCATTTATTTCTTCACATGGATATTCTACTAGTCGAATAATCACATGCAATATCAATAACCACTTTCATAATGATGGAATGCATAATGCCAGACTATCATAACCAAGTAGCCAAGGACTCGTGCCAAGACCACAAATAAGATTTTGTCAAGGCCTCATGCCAAGACACTAGTTTGTCTCATGAGACCTGTCGATGCATCGAGGAGCTATAGCGGGCTCCACCCATCACTTATTAAGTCCAATGCATTCCTCATATGAACAGGTTTAAACATATCATAAACCATAACATAATCGTATCACATAAAACATGCATAAAGGAAACATAACATTTCCACATTTAAATCAAAAGATATCAATACAACACATTGATATAATAATAACACTTTCAAAACCATTTTCAATACCAAAATAAAAGAAAAGTAAAACATGGTATTTATTTTTCTTTTAAAAAAAGGTATGGCTTGTAGAGGAAGCCGAAACTCAAATAATGGTCACGGCGGCGGAGAAGTCATTGTCGCCGCATACGTACGACAAAAACATTCCATTTTGTCGTTTAGTAAATGCTTCGTATAAAAATATTCGTTTTGAATAAACATAAAGTCAAAGGGGTTTATACACCGTATAAGAGAATGTTGTGTATAAAACCAAATATGCCTCAATGAAAGGAGATTGAGACGAAGTCCCTTACAAAGATCATTTTTTAAATAAAATAGTTCTATTATGTGTATTCACTATAATTACACATAAATAAAGTACAAATATAAGATAGGACATAATAATATCATGACGTAATTTGAAAGTAGGAGATTAACCCAAAGAATGGAAATTGGGTTAAGAAGTTCCCTTACCTCGTGTCCGACTTGACTCGACCGCTCTTTAACCTCCTGAATAATAAACTAGAGTTAATTTATAATTTCTTAAGAACCTTTTTCAAGTTTATTATTCATTTTATATCACTTATTACCATGTTATGAACATTATGTAATTATTTATGTTAATAACGGTCGTTTTGACGATCTTAGGTACTTGAGTCAAAAATAAACTTCTTATAATTACACTTTGTTCATGTGGTAATATATCCATTATATACATAATTATATTCATTATGTATATATCATATACATCATATATATCCAGTATATACATTCATTTATAATATTACATAACATTTAGAGGTAAGAAATGAAATGCACCGTTCATGGAGACGGTAAGCCGTACGTACGCATGAACGCTAATTTCATTTCTATTTCACATTTAATGGAATGAAGTTATAATTATATAAAGGTGTAATATAATTCTAGTATAATATAATTTATAATACCATTTAGTCCATACTTTATACATCCCACATATGGCATTAACGATTCAAATCACTTTGAGGGGGCGGTAGTCCGCACTTCCTAAAATGAAATTATCGCATTTACCCATAATGGAAATCATAAAGTATTCCAAAAATTAGAAATACAGAATCATAAGGAAAAAAATAAACATAATATATATATCATATATGAAAATAGTGTCATCAAAATGTCCACCATTAGAGGTGTTAAAATAATGTTGAACAATCATCGTTTCGTGAGGTAGTATTTCGCCACCCACAGAAACAGTATGTTCTTTAACCATTAGACGAAGGTGTGTGTAAGTGTAAAAAAATCCTTATCATAACAACATCCTAGTATATTTTCGATACTGGTGTTGTTAAAAAAGAAAGTAATAAAAATAGTTTAAGCGGTTGGAGAAGCAAAATAAAACAAAACAACATTAAAGAAGACATTACCTTAAAATCGGGTAACTCTTTTGATTTGAGCCAAAGGCTTCCTTGGGAAGACTTATGCCCAAAGTGAGGCTTCTAAGAGTAAGAGAGGGAAGTTGAGAGAGTATTTGGGAAGAGTTTGGCCGAGCCAAATGGCTTGAATGTGTGAATAAGGTGATAGAGGTGGGGTCCTTTTATAAGAGGAGAGGAGGGGCACTCTTGGAAAGTAAGGAAATGTTACATTATTATGAGATCATTTTCGGATTTTAGAGGCCCCAAAATGATATATTTCTAGGATAAGGTGATAAGGGTTCAAAATATACTCATACAATAGGTTTTTTACAATTTTAAGCTTTAGATTTTACATTATCTTTTTATTTTATTTAAATCGTTAATTAATGAAATAATCGCTAGATCATCATGGTGTCATAAATAATTTAATTTATTTAATGTATAAAAATTATAAAAAAATATAATGATTTAGGAAATATTTTTATCTTTCTAGTGAATATTTATAGTCAAAAATATGAATTGTATAACCCCATTTAAAAATTGTTTTAGTAAAACAACTCTTGTTTGTGACATTTTTATTTTAACATTAAATAAAAAGTTTGTAATGTCATTTTCCTACCAAAGTGTCTCCATGGGGTCCCCAAGTTGACCCATGGATTGTCTTGTTTGGCCATAACTCATCCAATAGGGGTAGGACAAGTGTAAAGGTCATTTCATATTATTATAACATTATCTTTACCTTACATTACACTAATTACCTTTAATCGTGATTAATTAAACTTAAAAGTTACTATTCACCAAAAATTATTTTAATCTCATTGAACCAAATTTTACTTCCTAATGACAACCATGTATGTCGGATTTTTGAAAATCAAATCACAAAAGTGGTAATGTTTCATTTAAACGAAAAATCAGTTTTTTAACTACCGCTTAGTGGTTTCACTATTCATCAAAAATTGAAGTTTTTCAGAACAATTCCAAAATTTCACCCTAAGATATAATTGATATTCTGAATTCAAAAATGATTTCTATTTTAAAAAATTCCAAACATATAAGTTTCATTGATTAATATTATAATTAATTCCCACTGTCACAACAAACAACGTGTTTTTTAGAAACAATATATATCAAAAGATTGACAATTGTTTATGTCCAATTTCAAAGTGAAATTAATTATAATGACCACCATTGGATATAATGGTAAAAATATATTCTAATTATACCTTAAAACCACTGAATAATATAATTTATCACTATAAATTATTTTTATTAAAAAAGTTGTTTTTAAGTATTTTTCACTATTCATAAAAAATTGAAAGTTCTCAGAAAATTACAAAAAATTCAACTTAGGATAATTTCGATATTACGAATACAAAAATGAAGTACATTTTGAAATATAAAATTTCTATAATTTTAAAAAGTGGGTATTACTATTCATAACAGCTACTTTGATTAGTCGCGGTGTGTTAGAACTTGAAGTTGCGTACAATTCAAGCTATTGCATTATTGAATGAGAAGCGTATCGTGGAAGTTCGGGGTGTTACATTCTCCCCTACTTCAATAAATTACATCCTCGCAATTTGAAATTTTTCTTTGAAAATAAAAGGTTGAAAATAGAAAATACCTTTGTGGAAAACCCACATCAGAAATAAGGTTAATAAAAATATAACATTAAAAGAAAGAAAGAGAAGTAAAATGGTCACCCGAGATATCCCATACTAGGATTCTATGAAAATATGGATATGGAAGAAAAACCAACCATCAAGGTCTGATGGAGAGTTGTAGAACACTGGATTAGGAGAAAGTTAACCATAAGAAAATCACAAACTTGTGATTGGTTAAACAGTCATTGAATCCCCAGTTGGAAAAGTTAAATGTCAACATTTTTGTTTTAAGTTACCTTTTATAAAGTTGAGGAATTTATTTAGGAGATTTACTAAGAATGTAAGGTAATATACATACTTGTTATGTAGAATTTAATTCTTTAATAAATTTTTACCCCAAACCCATCTTTCACTCTAAAAGGTAATAGAACTCAAAAATATTCTATTTATCCTAATTGTATAAGGTTCCAAATATTAACACATACCATTTAGATTAGTAAAACTATTTTGTAATAACCAGGGACTTCCTGTAGGATAGTGGTAGGTAATAAAGGCCTGTCACACTATGGTTGTGGGTTCAATTCCTGCAGCTTTGTCCGACGCGACGGGTTATTCCCCACCCTGCAGGTTGTCCTTTTCCTAAAAATATAGTATTATAATATTCCAAAAATAATCTTCAAATTTTTTTTAACCTTAAACAATACTATTCAAAGTTCAACTTAATCCATCCCAACCTCTATAGTTATCCAAAATACCTCTGTCCATACTTTCTCTAAAAGGTCTCTTAATTCCAAAATCAATTTATCATATTCCCCAAACAAAGTAAAGTTTCTCTTATTGTCACATACTAAAAATATGATTAACTTCATCATATTAAGGCCATAATGAAAAGAACAAGTACTGCAGTACAATCCTTATATATATCACATTATTCTTATAACCAGAATATAATCCTTGAGTCCAAAAGCACCAATACATTAATTATTCTACTTCAATTTTAGTAACAACATATGATTGTCCTTGATCCCTTGTCCCTTTTTGAGGTAAGTTTCCCTGACACTTAGGACATTCATTTGCATAATGTCCCATTTCCCTACAATTGTAGCCTTCAACATTGATAGCCTCTTTCTTTCCCTTGCAATCACGAGCCTGGTGACCTTTTTCTCCACATTTATAACAAACTCCCATTCCTTTTATGTAAGCACCGGGGTGATTCTTTCCACAATTATCACATAATGGAAAATCCTTCTTTCCCTTTTTCCCTTTATCCATCTCTTGTTCCACCGTTCTCTTCTTTTCTTACTTTGCTTTAAAGTCATGAGACTTAGATAATTCCTTTTCCATCTTGATAGCACACGAGACAATATCTTCGTATGAAGAGAAGGTTTGTGAGACTAATGCTCGATAGAGAAATGGTTTTAACCCATAAAATAAATGATCAATCTTACTTCTTGGGTTATGTATATAATCTGCAGCATACCTCGCTAACCTTGTAAAGTTAGCCTCATACTTTGCGACATTCTCATCCTCCTTTTGTCTCAGACTTAGAAATTTCCTTTCCATATCTGCTCGACGGTCACGAGGAAAGTATTTTTCTAAGAAAATATCTTTGAACTCACTCCATTCCATACTTTATACTTATTCATCTTCCTTTGTGTTTTGAATCAGCGACCACCATTGATCGGCATCTCCAGTGAGGCGGTAGACTGCCATGACAACCTTCTCCCTTTCGCTACTCCCCAAGGTGTGGAATATTTTCTCTAAGGAGTTTATCTATTGCTCAGCTACTAATGGATTTTTACCCCCATTAAATTTTGGCGGTTGTTTGCTCATGAAGCGGTCTAACATTGATCCTCCACATTGCGGATCAGGGTGCTCCATACGAGTAAGGTTATTATTCATAACCTGAGTGAGTTGTACCAGTATGGTAATAAGTTGATCAGAACCAGTTGTATATCTAGCTCTACAATAATTATCTTGAGTAGGAGGGAAATCTCTACATGAAGTGCGTGCATTGATACAGTTTCTATTCCTTCCACTAGGCACCATTTCTAAATAATGGCATAAACTAGATTATTTTACGAATCAAAATACATAATTCCATACTTGTAAAATACTTAACATAAATTGAACTATTTATGGATATAATCCATAAAAATGTTCTCTTTGAGGAAGTATATACTCATAACCCTTCATAGTGGTTTGTAAAGAAAATGAGAATTATCCTAAGCATATCCACCGGGAGTGTCGTAACCAAGAGTGCAGCAAGGCTCGTTGTCATGCACCAGTTCCCGTTCGAGTCTAGCTCAAAGCGGTGTTTTCGGGGTTTACCCCTAGGTACATCTATGCCAGATCCGCCTCTACCTTCTCGTATCCAGACAGGGATGTATTGCTCGGAAAACTCACAACATCTCTATAATACCAAAATTCTAGGAAGTTCTTCTATACTAATCATCAAAGTCCATCTTTGGGCTATGTTCTCTAATCAGAGTTTATCTAAATCTAGCTTCCAAGGTTAGTACTAAACTCCCTCTGATACCAACTGTAACGCCCCGACCCCAGCTACCCAGAGTCGGTGCATTATTGCGTAGCATTGGAATGATCACAAAAGATCAAGTCTCGAAATACCGATTAGTTTAGTAGCCTTGGAAACACTAGATACATTCATAATTGTTACATTACATCACAAAGTAAAAAACTACAATAACATAGTATCCATTTTCCACACTCCTATCCCCTTCAGACTATCCCTGCAGGTCATTCCTATAATACTTCATCATATCCTGGAAAAATTAAAACATTGAAAGGGGTGAGCTCAGATGCTCAGTAAGGATAACAATATAGAAGAAGCTTTCATCAATAAACATAAACATTTAAGGAAATGTATAACTAAAACAAAATCCTTTTAAACTTGAACTTCAACATAATATGGAAAAAGTAAAATGAGATAATGCCATTTAATTCTTCACATGGATATTCTACTGGTCGAATAATCACATGCAATATCAATAACCACTTTCATAATGATGGAATGCATAATGCCAGACTATCATAACCATGTAGCCAAGGCCTCGTGCCAAGACCACAAATAAGATTTTGTCAAGGACTCATGCCAAGACCCTAGTTTGTCTCATGAGACCTGCCGATGCATCGAGGAGCTATAGCGGGCTCCATCTGTCACTTATTAAGTCCAATTCATTCCTCATATGAACAGGTATAAACATATCATAAACCATAACATAATCATATCACATAAAACATGCATAAAGGAAACATAAAATTTCCACATTTCAATCACAAGATATCAATACAACACATTGATATAATAAAAACACTTTCAAAACCATTTTCAATACCAAAATAAAAGAAAAGTAAAACATGGTATTTATTTTTATTTTAAAAAAAGGAATGGCTTGTAGAGGAAGCCAAAACTCAAATAATGGTCACGGCGGCAGAGAAGTCGTTGTCACCGCATACGTACGACAAAAAAATTCCCTTTTTTCATTTAGTTAATGCTTCGTATAAAAAGATTCCTTTTGAATAAAGGTAAAGTCAAAGTGGTTTATACACCGTATAAAAGAAAGTTGTGTATAAAACCAAATATGCCTCAATGAAAGTAGATTGAGAAGAAGTCCCTTACAAAGATCATTTTTAAATAAAATAAATCTATTATGTGTTTTCACTATAATTACACATAAAGAAAGTACAAATACAAGATAGGACATAATAATATCATGACGTAATTTGAAAGTAGGAGATTAACCCAAAGAATGGAAATTGGGTTAAGAAGTTCCCTTACCTCGTGTCCGACTTGACTCGACCGCTCTTTAAACTCCTGAATAATAAACTAGAGTTAATTTATAATTTATTAAGAACCTTTTTCAAGTTTATTATTCATTTTATATCACTTATTACCATGTTATGAACATTATGTAATTATTTATTTTAATACCGGTCGTTTTGACGATCTTAGGTACTTGAGTCAAAAATAAACTTCTTATAATTACACTTTGTTCATATGGTAATATATCCATTATATCCATAATTACATTCATGATGTATATATAATATACATCATATATATCCAGTATATACATTCATTTATAATATTACATAACATTTAGAGGTAAGAAATTAAATGCACCGTTCATGGAGACGGTAAGCCGTACGTACGCATGAACGCTACTTTCATTTCTGTTTCATATTTAATGGAATGAAGTTATAATTATATAAAGGTATAATATAATTCCAGTATAATATAATGTATAATACCATTTTATCCATCCTTTTTACATCTCACATATGTCATTAACGATTCAAATCACTTTGAGGGGGCGGTAGTCCGCACTTCTTAAAATGAAATTATCGCGTTTACCCATAATGGAAATCATAAAGTATGACACAAATGAGAAATACAGAAGCATAAGGAAAAAAATAAACATAATATATATATCATATATGAAAATAGTGTCATCAAAATGGCCACCATTATAGGTGTTAAAAGAATGTTGAACAATCATCGTTTCGTGAGGCAGTATTTCGCCACCCACATAAACATTATGTTCTTTAACCATTAGACAGAGGTGTGTGTAAGTGTAAACCAAATACTTATCATAACAATATCCTAGTATATTTTCAATACTGGTGTTGTTACAAAATAAATGAATAAAAATATTTTAAGGGGTTGGAGAAGAAAAATAAAACAAAACAACATTAAAGAAGACATTACCTTAAAATCGGGTAACTCTTTTTGATTTGAGCCAAAGGCTTCCTTGGGAAGACTTATTCCCAAAGTGAGGCTTCTAGGAGTAAGAGAGAGAAGTTTAGAGAGTATTTGGGTAGAGTTTGGCCGATCCAAATGGCTTTAATGTGTGAATAAGGTGATAGAGGTGGGGGCCTTTTATAAGAGGAGAGGAGGGTCACTCTCTGAAAGTAAGGAAATGTTACATTATTATGAGATACTTTTCGGATTTTAGAGGTCCCAAAATGATATATTTCGAGGATAAGGTGATAAGGGTTCGAAATCTACTCATCCAATAGGTTTTTTACAAGTTTAAGCCTTAGATTTTACATTATCTTTTCATTTTATTTAAATCGTTAATTAATGAGGTAATCATTGCATCATCATGGTGTCATAAATAATTTAATTTATTTAATGTATAAAAATTATAAAAAAATATAATGATTTAGGAAATATTTTTATCTTTCTAATTAATATTTATAGTTAAAAATATGACTTTTATAATCCCATTTAAAAATTGTTTTAGTAAAACAACTCTTGTTTGTGACATTTTTATTTTAACATTAAATAAAAAGTTTTTAATGTCATTTTCCTACCAAAGTGGCTCCATGGGGTCTCCAAGTTGACCCATGGATTGTCTTGGTCGGCCATAACTCATAAAATTGGGGTAGGACAAGTGTAAAGGTCATTTCATATTATTATAGCATTATCTTTACCTTACATTACACTAATTACCTTTAATCGTGATTAATTAAACTTAAAAGTTACTATTCACAAAAAATTATTTTAATCTCATTGAACCACATTTTACTTCCTAATTACAACCATGTATGTCGGATTTTTGAAAATCAAATCAAAAAAGTGGTAATGTTTCATTTAAACGAAAAATCAGTTTTTTAACTACCACTTAGTGGTTTCACTATTCATCAAAAATTGAAGTTTTTCAGAACAATGCCAAAATTTCACCCTAAGCTATAATTTATATTCTGAATTAAAAAATGATGTCTATTTTAAAAAATTCCAAACATATAAGTTGCATTAATTAATTTTATAATTAATTTCCGTTGTCACAACAAACAACGTGTTTTTTAGAAACAATATATATCAAAAGATTGACAATTGTTTATGTCCAATTTCAAAGTGAAATTAATTATAATGACCAAAATTGGATATAATGGTAAAAATATATTCTAATTATACTTTAAAACCACTCAATAGTATAATTTATCACTATAAATTATTTTGATTAAAAAAGGTGTTTTTAAGTATTTTTCACTATTTATAAAAAATTGAAAGTTCTCAAAAAATTACAAAAAATTCAACTTAGGATAATTTAGATATTAAGAATACAAAAATGAAGTCCATTTTGAAATATAAAATTTCTATAATTTTAAAAAGTGGGTATTACTATTCATAACAGCTACTTTGATTAGTCGCGGTGTGTTAGAACTCGAAGTTGCGTACAATGCAAGCTATTGCATTATTGAATGAGAAGCGTATCGTGGAAGCTCGGGGTGTTACAGTCATAATAATTAATCAACTCCAACCATATTCTTTGGTACATATTCAATTACTTGTAAGTGAAAATATAATTTAAAATTTTATGATCGGTATATATGTCACACATTTCTCCATAAAGATAATGCCTCCATATCTTTAATGCAAAAAATTACCGTAGATAACTCCAAATCATGATTTGGGTATTTTTTTCTCAAGGATTTTCAAATTTCATGTGGCATAAACTATCACCATATGATTTTTCATGATAAAAAATTCCGTTCCCTTCTTGGATGCATCAATATAGATTAAAAACCTTTCTCCACTATAGGACAGTTTGATCACAGGTGCACTGAATAACCTTCTTTTCAAATACTTGAAATTCTCTTCACATTCCTCCACAAATATGAAATTAACTCCTTTCCGAATCAACTTGGTGAGTGTATTAAATAATAATGAGAAATATTTCACAAAAATTTATAATATCTAGCCAAACTAAGAAAAATTCAGGTTTCAATTAATGTTGTTGGTCTAGGCCAATGTTTAATAACTTTTTTCATTACTAGATCAATAGATATCCCCTCTCATGATATTATGTGACCCAAAAATGAAACTTTATGAATCCAAAATTCACACTTGTTAAAATTTTCATTAAGATTAACTTTTCTTAGGGCCTATAGTAAAATCCTCACATGATCTTCATCCTCTTACTTTCCCTTTGAATACAGAATAATATCATCTATAAATGCTACCAAAAACTGATCAAGATAGTTTATAAAGAATCTATTCATAAAATCTATGAATATTTTGGGAGAATTAGTAGAACCAAAAGGTATCACTATAAATTCATAGTGTCCATACCTTGTATGGAATGTTATCTTGGGTATATCCTCCCTCTTGAACCTCAATTTATGATATCTAGAACAAATATTAATATTAGAAATTTATTGAGATCCAAATAGTTGATCAAATAATTCATTAATACGGGGATATGATATTTTTTCTTGATAGTGATCTTGTTATATTCTTGATACACTATCCAGAGTCTCATTGATCCATCTTTCTTCTTAACAAAAAGAATATTTTATCCCCATGGGGATACACCAGGGAATATGAATACATTTTTAATATTATCTTGGAGTTTATTATTGAATTCCTACAACTCAATTAGGGTAATTATATAAGGGTTATTTAAAATAGGAAAAACACTTGGTATGAGTTCCTTTGAAAAATCAACTTCACAATTTAGTGGAATACCTGAAAAATAGTCTGAAAAAACATCAACAAACTCCTGTACAATAGGTGTATCTTTACTAGTGAGTTTTCCCCAACCATATAATATAGAAAAACTTCATTTATAGAAATTAAGACCCACAAGATGGAAGTAATTTCAACTGCAAGTTTGTAATCATCATTTCATTGATAGATGATCATAGATTCATTGAGAATATGAAATGCGACTTATGTTCCTTGACAATCGATATGATCTCTATATAGTGAAAGCCAATATATTCCAAGAATCTCATAAAATTAAACTAATGTAAGGATCACAAGATTTGTATGAATCACTTTCCCACAAACTTTAACGTGAGGAGAATTATAAACTTGTGATGAGACTGTTGTGGCATTGTGAGATTTCACTGCGAAGTCAACATTTAATTGTTGAGGTAATAAGAAAATACCCTTATAAATTTCACTAAAAATAAAAGAGTGGGTGGATCTAGAATCAAATAAAACATTATATTCTTTAGAGAGGATGGTAAGTTTACCTTTCACCACTTCATTGTCGTACTCCACATCACCAATAGTGATTATATGTGATTTTACTTTTTATTTGGCCTTAAGAGGTTACTAACTTTGATCATCATCGATATCCCTTAGATTTGGGAATTAGTTAGCATAATTCCCATTTTCATTTCACTTGAATCATCGAAGTGTGGGAGGTTCATTATGTGCAGCCTTTTCACTATTTGAATCATTAGCTATCTTTTTACCATCAATTCAGTAGTCAATTTCCATATGACCATATTTAACACACTTAAAAACATTTACTAGTCCCCTTAAGATAGTTTCCTCCATGTATATTTACAAAGTTTGAGCATAAAGTAAATATCATCTTCTTTTCACTATGGTTTTTATATTTTCCCTTGAATTCCATTTTCTCCGATTATCAAACCCATAAGATTGATGGGTAACTCCAATATTCATATCAACCTTGAGAGTACATAAAATGTTTTACTCATAGATACTGAAGTTCCTTATGTATAATTACCTTTAAAGACTTGGTTTTAAGAGATTAAAGAATTGATCAACCTTAGTTTCAGGTTGGATGATAATTCCATAAGCTCACCATGCAAGTCTTGTAAAATTTTCTTCATAGGTACCAATAGATTCATCATCCTTTTTATTAAGCTCAAGTAAATTGTTCTCCATATTCGTATGAAGAATATAAGGAATGTACTTATTGAAAAATATGTTTTTGAACTCATCCCATCCAATGGATTCAATTTCATCTTGTTCCCTAATATTCTTGATGAGATTCCACCATTGATCCACTTCACCTTCTAAATGATATATTTATAAAATGAATTTATCATTTTCTAAACATTAGAGAACTTAAAATATATTTTCAGTGGTACTAATACATTATTAAACCACTAGTGGATCATAAGACCCAAGAAAGAAGGTGGATGCTACCTCATGAAGGACTCAACAAAATGTTGTTCCCTCCTTTGTTCATTTGGAAGTCCTATATGATTCATAGCTTTAGAAAGTAATGTGATCATAGAAACAAGATTTTTTTATTATATATAACATAAAATTTAGTTTCTTAGGAAGAAAATCATTACATTTACCATTACATTCATCATTAACATGGTAACTTTAGGTTCTATCCATTGACTAAAACTAGAAAGAATAGTGTCAACAATACTAATCCTAGTGGGAAAACCACATAATCAAGTGAAATTATTTATAAAATTTAAATTTAGGACACCTTAGGTTTTATACTAGGTTATTTATGATCATCACCAAAACTATAGGATTGTATCATATAAATAGACTTATCCTTATATTTCTTACTAAAGTTCTCTCATAATAGTTTCCAAAGGTTAACTAAACATTGCTCTGATACCAATTATAACATACCATAATTTTCATACATAGATATTACATCTAAATATAAAAATATTCATTACATAAAAAACCACAAGAAATATATAGGTTTAGTGTCTTTGGAAACTGGGAAACATAAACAAATTGATTCATAAAACATCTACATCATCTCCCTCTTATTCCTTCATAACTTGAACACTTTTTTACAAATCTTACTTAATACCTTTCATCATATCTTGGGGAAAAGAAATATAATAAAGGGTGAGACTATGTGCTTAGTAAGGGTAATGAAGGAAGATAACAAAAGAATAATTACATAAGAACATGAAAGTAAATTTTGAAATTTATATCTCTTATATCATGGATCATGATATTGAGTTAGGGAATAAATCATAAAAGTTCATAAGACATGAATTATACAAGAATCAAAGAATATAATTTTTGGGAGTATAACATAAGACATGAAATTGTGGCATAAACACAAGTGTAGAAAATAATTTTCATATTAGTCAAGTCTCACTACCAAGACCATTATAGTGGATAAAATCCCTTACTAAATTGATTTCACTCCTTATTCTATCCACATATTACTGAACCTATTTTACTCTCATTCCAGTCTCATATTACTAAATCAAGTTCACTTACCATTATACTCCTTTCTATATAATGAGATATAAATATTAACCCAATGCATTGAAGGGAGATAGAGGTCGCATCCATCATGTAATTAAAACAATACATATGTGTGACATAAGAACTTAAATCATATTAGAACCAATAAAAATAAATGGTTTTCATAAACATTTCATCATAACATAACCCATGGAAAAGAGAAATAGGTTTCATAAATATCATTCCATAATAAAAAATAAAATAACCATAGGAATAATAGGGATAATATAATTAAAAATATCCTCAGTAAAGAATAAGTAACCTAAAATAATGTTATCATAGATAGAAAATAATTTTGAGATATCACTTGAAAATAATTCTTGAGAAAAATATCCTTTATGTTTTGAAAATGTTTTCTTTTATTAAAATGCCACATGATTCTAAAAGAAAAGATTTTATTTAAAAATATTATTTTAATATTATAATATAGGAATTAGGGAATTAAGGATTTATGAAATAAAAAAAATCCATTCATGCTGTATAAGTTAAAAAAACATTCCTCTCATACTTTTACTAGAAAAGTCACAAAGAACCTCATTTAGAAAATGACAAAATCATTTCAATACATTTAGTAAAAATTCACACATGTGTAAAAATGAATTTAAAAATTATAGAATAATATTAAAAATATTTTGGAATACATTTTTAAGAAACATGGATATTGAATATAAATATACTCTGACAGATACTTATATATAAACAATCCTAAATAATAATGATATTGTGAAATTATCCCTTACCTTAGGTCCGATTTCTTTAATACATATATGAAACTCATGTATAATGGTTTAAATAAATTTATTAATTTATATAAGAACCATATTCATATTTATTATATCATATATGATCCTCTTATATAATATTATCACTCATTTGTTAATAATATATCATTATTACCCTTCTTTTGGGTGTTAACTACTTCAATTTTTTATGCATGTTTTGTCGTATAAGTCATAATTATTGTACATAAGATATAACTTCATCATATAAATAATTATATTAAGTTAATATATATCATATTTATTTATTATATACATTTATATAATCATTATTTAATGGTGAACATGGAAAGTGAATCGCATCGCATCATGGAGATGGTAGGTCATATGTACGCATGAGAGATTGTATCATTCCATTAATGGTGAAATGGTAAGGAAGAGGATGGTATATTAATTATTTTTCTATAAAAAATATAATTTTTTAATAATATATTTATATATATATATTATTTTTATCATTATAAACATCCAAATAATGTGGTGATGAAAAAACAAAATACACCACGACATGGAGACGATAAACTGTACGTACGCGCACACGATGTTTTTGTTTTTTATAAGATGGATAAAAGGTGTAATATGGTTATTAAATAGTCATAATAAAATCAAAAAATATATTTGATAATGAATTTATTACTTTATAATGTAAAAACACATAAATAGGAAGTATAAGAATAAATAATATTGAAAGAGTCGGTAAAGACAATTACCTCTTCTTTAGTGAACATCCTTTTGATCTCCACTTAGGGACTCTAGGGTTGGTATTTTGAAAATAAAAAGACCTCTATAACATGTATAAGTAATTTTAGAAGAGAAATTGGTAGGGTATAGGTGATATTGAAGGATCAATGTGATTTTAATAATTAAGGGAGGATACACCCTTTTATAATCGAGGTGAGGGCCACTTTTGGAATTTCAAAAACTTTAATTTATAATAAATTAAATATCCATAAAAATACCTTCAAAATGACATGGATATGAAATATAATATAGGATAAGGATTTAATATCATCAAACAATTTATTTTAGACAAGTTTTGATATTATTTTAAACCTTATCATTTTAATTAACCCTTAACCTATTAAAATTTTAACTATAATAACAAAATTTTCAATATTGAAAGGTTTAATTTTTAATTATGTGATGTAAATTGTACCACAAATGAACCATTTATAACATTTTATACCATATTACAATTATTTTTATTTTTTTTTATTTTAGGATTTTTAAATAAATTAATAAAATATTATTTTGATAAAATATCATTAGTGACAATTTTGACACTATTCATTACTTGAAATTCTAAAAAATATCACGATAATAAGTTAATTCGAAAATAATTATTTTATTATATACCTAATAGGTCAAAGTAATCTATAAAATTCATTTATTATATTAATTATTTGAAATTAGATTTATTTTAATATTTTTTATAACATTTATTTGATATTTCCATTAATAAAATAATTACTATATCACTGTTGTGTAATTATTAAATATACTTATTTGTTCAATAAAAATTAAAAATAAAACAACCTGATGAATATAAATGTTCTATATTTTAGAAATATATTTATAGTCTAATATATATTTTAGGTAACCCTATATTAAAAATTCTATAGTATTTAAAACATGAATGTGATATCTTTAATTTTTTATTAAATAAAATATTATAAATATGATAATTTCATTTAAGTGGCCCAAAATGTCAAAAATAAATTTTTATCATGAAAATATGTTTACTAAGTTAAATATTTACATTAATATTCATTCATAACATACCTTTTTACATATGTGTACACATAAGGGATATTTAAAACAAATAAAGTTACATTTTGTGACTTTATTTTATTTAAATATTATAAGTTATTTTCATGGAAAAATTTCCATTAAACTAACTAATTTAGATACTTATGTGTTAATGGAAAATTATCTTCATCTAATAAAATTTGGACACATGTTAGTGTCATTTTATAGTCTTTATTATTTTATTTTTAACCTAAATTACTCAATTCTCATTTTACCATGGTAACAAAATTTACCAAGGTTAATATTCATATTGGAAAAAAGTAAAAGGGACTTATTCAATAAATTTATAAATTATGAATCTAAAATTTATATCCATTTTTCAAAATTTTAAACATATAATTTTCATAATTTAATTTAAAATAAAACTAGTAAAATTCTTTAAAAAATAGTTTTTCAAAAAAATGCCCTTTTAAAACATACAATGTTTTTATAATAAATTAATGTATAAAATACATTTTAAAAAATAATTATTAGATTATTTTAAATTAAAATTAACTAATTAAAATTTAAAACTAATAAAAAAATAATTTTACATTGTAAAGACTTTAAAAGAAATTACAGTTTTCAATAAAAATCAATATTTTCACTATTTCATAAAATATTAATGTTTTCAAAAAAATAATTTTAAAATAATTTCTACATGCCGAATTCAAAAATGTA
Organism: Viscum album; assembly: GCA_963277665.1. Lineage (NCBI taxonomy): Eukaryota > Viridiplantae > Streptophyta > Magnoliopsida > Santalales > Viscaceae > Viscum > Viscum album. The sequence continues at coordinate 1,574,543,971 of OY728127.1, forward strand.
ATTAATTTTTTCAAATCAATTTTATTGAAATTTTAAAAATTAATATTCGTTCATACAAATAAGAAAAAATCATTTTTTAAAGAAAATATATTTTTGAAGAATAAAGTGAATTTACTAAAATTGTGTGATTATTTTTATAAAGACCTAGTTCTTGAATTGTAATAGATTAAAGTATTTCTATATATATATTTATAAATATAGGTGCTGAGACAATATATGATTCTGAGACTCGGTGTTCCTAGAATTAATTTTATAAAAATATTAAATATATTTTATATTGTGCATGAAAATTCATAAAGAAAATGAGATAAATCTTAAATGGATTATTGGATAAAAAATACGAGACCATTGTTGAGTCCATAACATTTTTTACCCCAGGTGTGACATAAAATGGGTTGGCACAGGGCATTTAAACTCCTTACTCATTAGCATTACGTTCAGTAGATTGATTAATTAATTAATAAATAAATTAATTCATTTTAGGTCTAAATGAAATGTATAAAAAACCATCACTATAGAGAATCCTCTAGGGTTATCCACATAAACCTCTATAGTATTTGAGATCACCTCCTTCCTCTTTCTTTGGTGAATCACCTCAGACAATGACAGAACGCCGAATCAAAGCATACCGGGATGCAAAAAACACAACGACTTCCTTTGATAATTGGAAAATGAATTATTTGATTATGGATGGTCTAATATCTTGGTAGGACTTGTCAATTTTTGGTTTAAAAACTTTTCTATTAAACTAACTGAGAAGATTTATCCCTTCTATTGATCTCTGCCAATTGTTGCCTACACATGTGCCTACATACCAGTTTAAATTGAGTTATTTTATTAGTTTCTAACCCCTATATCACTATTCATGATTTTTAGCTAAGAATGCTTTTACAATGATGGTTAAACCTATATTATTGTGCCTTTATTCAAAATTTTCTTCACTTTCATCACCAGTAGGACCCTGCAGTCCCGGTTCGACATTGTCGGGCGGTACCGAGCTCAATCGGTCCCTTGGAATCATGACATATTGATGAAACGAGGATAGATCGAGGATATTTGTAAGGAATGGGTTATAATTTTGAAAAAAATAGATTGAATATATGGTGATAGGATGAACTAAGGCCTGTGGTGAATACAAGTTGAATGACAGAACCATAGATGACCACCAGAAAACCATTTTCTGACTAATGATGGCTGGAAACTGCCGATCGATGCTAGATCCACTATTCTCGGCTAGATATATGGAAAGATTTGAAGTGGTGAGGTTGGATCTGAGTCATAGATCATGGATATGAGTTTCAATGGAAAACCCGACTACATGCCATGTAAAAGTATGAACACAGAATGTGTATCCCCTTGAGTGTGGCGACTAGTGTTTTTTCAGAAAATCATAAGGATGGAACTGTATATATCCATCCTAAATTCCATGTACATCATCCAATGATGGAAAAGCCATGTGATGGACCAAAAATGAAGGAATCCATCTAGAAGTATACATAGAGGCACATAGCTATGTACCGAAGTACACGAACATGTCCATAAGGACACGACATGATCCCGATTAGCTTGGACAGGCCGTGTAGTCCACCTACAAAACATGTACTACTACATGGAAAGGGAGATGTGTAGTATCCAGGGACATGGACAGGTAGTGGAGTGAAAAAAAAACCATGTGGGTCCCCTCACATTCCATTTACTACTTGGTTCCTTTTATGGAAACAACAATTGTTTGTATCTCCTTCATTTGAACTTGGATTTTGGTCTGCGAGTAGCCTATACTAAGTGTTTTTACACATAGAACATGATGATGTACCATATTGTTGATCTATAGATATGGTGTGGAATTTTTCAAGCACAACACTTGGATATGTGATGCTCGATGATGGTAGTGATCATGCAAGATCACCAGAGACTACCAAGTTGTACCCTTCAGTAAAGCTAGGTGGTGAGGACCTAAATGACTACTGAGTAGTACCCTCTATTACATATGCATAGTGAGGTCCTTGACGACTAATGAGTAGTACCCTCCAGTATATCTTGGTAGTGGAATCCTCGGTGACTATCGTGTGGTACCCTCTAGTAGAGTTGGGAAGTGGATTCCTCGATGACTACCAAGTGGTACCCTTCAGTAGAGCTAGGTAGTGGGTCCTTGATAGCTACTAAGTTTTACCCTCCATTAGAGATAGGTTGTGAGGTCCTCAACAACTGCAAAATAGTACCCTCCAGTAGAGTTATGTAGTGGGTCCTCAAAAACTACAAAGTTGTACCCTCTAGTAGAGATGGGTAGTGAGGTCCTTGATGATCATAGAGTAGTACTCTTTAGTAGAGTTGGCCATTGGATTCCTTGACGACTGTCGAGTTGTACCCTCCAGTATAGATAGGCAATGAGGTCCTCGATGACTACTGAGTAGTACCCTCCAATAGAGCTGGGTAGTGGAGTCCTCAACAAATAATGAGTTGTACCCTCTAGTTGATCTAGTCAGTGGAGTCCTAGATGACTATTGAGTTGTACCTTATAATAGAGCTGGGAAATGAAGTCCTCGATGACTACTGAGTTGTACCCTCCAGTAGAGAAGGGAAGTGGGTCCTCAATGAAAATTAGAGTGGATACCTCATATTGTACCAAGGCATGGGTATTCTACTCAGAATTTGTGCCTACTCGACTATTCAAAACAATGATGAGGTGTGTTTTTAATTGCATGATTACATATGGGTAGATGAGTGAGATGCTGGGCATCATTGATAAAATTTTGGAATAGTGGGCTATTCTTCTTCTTCTTGGGATGAGATGTGATATGGAGATCCCCTTAATCAGTCATTTGGGATTCTTTTAACTAAGCATATATATATATATATATATATTCTTCAATATCCACACCTTGGATTTGGTTACTCTCCTTCTATGAGAGGTGAAGACACTTGGGGTATGCCATGTGCTTTCTATGTTAAGATTATCATAGTTAGATGATTCCACTCTCCTTATATAGGTGGAGAATACTCAACGTGTAATTCATATACTCACCGTATCGAGACTCTTATGCTTGGATGAGGTTACTTTCACTCTTGGTTTGGGTAGAGTTGTTTTATTTGACTGTATGTTTCATCTAATATCTTTTTTTCCTATTATATCTCTTACCAATCCTCCTTTATCTTTCAAGGAATCCTACTAGTTATGTATATAATCAAACCTACATAGGCTTTTCCCACACATGTTTTGTCTTATGCATATGACAGATAGGTCAGTGGTGACTTCAGAGGTTCTTAGGGATACACGGTACTTTAGACTGCATGTGGTGGTCATAGCTTGGAATTCGGGAGTTAGGCTCTCTCAGTAGTATACTTTTCCATTTTTTTTTTCAGTTTGTGAAATATTTCTAGTTGAGTGTTTATTTTTCACTTAAATTTTTATTTTTCACTATCTTACTCATGTAAAACCTAGTGGTTATTCCTGGTTGGTTTAATTTCTAGCTCTATTTCATATTTTACACTTTCCATCTGTACCTCTACATCAATATGGTTGTGTGTGCATATAGGTACTTAGAAAAAGGTCTCTCCATGTTATTTATGTCTCCATCCTTGGTCACCAACCCATATCCTATGGAGGTGGGATTGGGGTAGTTGCAGCTTGAGCTCTGGCTTGGGTCGGGTCATGAAAGATTGATATCAGAGGTGGTTCGACCCTTGGGACATTATTCAGACTCATCCCATTATGAGGATTTTTTGGGTTTATATCAATAATGTCAAAGTTTCTCGAGTGCTCCCCTTAGGCCAGGGAATTGAGTGATGGTGTGGGTGGTATACATATCCATTCACTAGGACCTTGACTACTTTTTTTTGGCTCAGTATACTGAGACACTGGCTATAGGTATCAAGAGTACATGGTTCATATAGGATTGAGTATTTTATTGTCCTTCTTGAGTCAGATCCCAAATATTGTTATATATATATATATATTATCATCTGACTACGGTATGTCTTAATAAATTTTAGGATTCCTCTATGATGAAATCCAACCAGGATACAAGCTCTGGATCATGAAAATAATCTGATGAGAGATGACGACTCAGTTCATGGTCCATCCCATGACCCCATCCTTTAGGTGGGGATGTATAAGCACCTCCTCCTATCAAGAAACATATCATTCCTGCATACCAGGATGAGGATGCACATAGGCTTAGTGCACTCTGTGAGTTCCAGTGGTAGGGACTGTTAAGGTTTCATGGTGAACCAAATCCTCTAGTAGTAGAGGATTGGAAAGAGTTGGTGGTTTGTATCTTTAGACTTATTCTAACCCATATAGATCAATTTTTGTGTGTGATGGAATCTATCCTTTTCCTTGGAGCAGTTGGGTGTTGGTGGAGTAAAAAGACCCAGCCTTAAAACATTACATAATCTTGAGTTTTAGTCAACAATTTACTTTATTTAACATTGATGATCTTTTTTGGTTTATAGAGTTAGATAATTATAACATAATTCATACATAAAAAACCACATTGATAAAAAGAGGGTACTACTAAAACAATATCCATTTTTTTCAAAACATAAAATATTTTAAAATAAAACATGACTTCTTTGAAAAATATTTATAAAATTTAACTTTACTTCCTTCTGTCTCTTACACATACTTATAACCTATTAAAAAAATTTAAAAACATTGTATGAGCACAAAAAGTTCAGTAAGGGACATAAAGAAATAAAATCATTAGTTTAGTGAAAAGATGAAAATCAGTAAAAACCATTTCATAAAAACTCATTAGCATGCATAGAAACATGATACATATGCCTTGGGACATATTTACCATTTCAATATTACAATCACACTTACACATTGAATAAAAATTTGGTCAAATTTCATCTCTGGAGTATGTAATGCATTTGAGAGCTATAGTGGGGCTCACCTGTCATGTCTTGAGCTATAATGGGCCCAACCCAACACATATTGAGCTATAATGGGTCTTAAAAAATCATATATTCAGCTATAATGGGGATCAAACCATAATATCTTGAGATATAATGGGATGAACCCAACATAAATAATGTACAAAGAAAATTTCAAGAATAAAACTCTCGATAACTCATTTAAACCCATGATCAAAACACATTCACATATCAAAATACCATTTTTTTGTACAAATCACTTTTTTTTACAAAAATATAAAAAATGTGCACATAATAATGAAATAATATTCTTTAAAAATAACTATGAAAAATTATAAAGGAAGAATTATAGTAATAAAATGTCATGTAATCATAGAAACCTCTCATTATGTATATAAATAAAAGAACAATATTTTTAAATTTCATAAAAGAGACAGTTAAAAGGATTTTAAAAGGAAAGTATCATACATAAAAAATGAAAAAGATCCATTTTCAAAACAATTAAGATAAATTAAAACATTAATAAACATATAGATACATTCATAAAAACCATTTTTAATAAATGTACATAAAATATAAATATTTAGAAGAATCAACCTTTTTTTTCATTGTTTTGGGAGCATTCTTTTCATGGTTTCCAAGGTCGGTTTATTATGAACTTCCTTGTAAAAATAAATAATACTAAATAAGTGATAAAAACATATATATTTAGTTAATTTTAAACAATTACATGTGAATTTAAACTTTCCATTATTTTGGTAAAAGGGAAACAAAAAATCATCATCTACGAAGGTGGTGAATTGACGCACACCGAACATCGATTTCATTATTTAAGAGTAAAAGGATAATATGAAAGATTTTATGATGAATATACCATAAAAACAAAAAAAATCCTGTATATATTTTATAATTTAGCTTTCATGAAACATTGGATAATATTTGGGGATAAGGTAGAAATGAAAAGTAATTTAAAAGAGAAGAAAAAGGAATGTTACTTCTTGAAAATTCCTCCTTGAGAACCTCCTTAAGGATCTTGGAAGTGGTTTTTATGTGAGTCCATAAGCTCAAGAATGTATAAATGGATGAGGAGGTGGGAATTTTTTAGAGTTTATCCAAGAAATAAGGCTCAAGGTGATGAAAATATGTGAAGGAGGGAGCCTCCTTTTATAATCAAGGTGAGGGTTAACATAGGAATTAATCAAATTATTAAAATATAATAAATTTATTATTGGGTTTAAGAATTCCATAATGCCTAAAAATAATATGATATACCATTATAGAAGGAATATTATCATTTTTTTCCTTTTTAACGATTTTTTTAAATAATTTAATAAAATATTTTATTCATGAAAAAATAATTTTTTAAATTAAAAACTATTCACAATCACGACTTTAAACACATAAAAACAAAGTTTACAATTTGAATTAATTTTTTATTACATGTTATACAGATTATAATTACCTATAGAAATAATAAATTGACTTAAAAATATCAAATTAAATTTATTTTACTATTTTTAAAATCATTAATTTGATTTATTCATTAATTAAATATTTACTGAATCATAATATCTCAACTCATTAAGGTAATTATTTATAACCTAAAAATTAAAAATAAAATTATATGAAAAAGATAATTTTATTATATTTCTAAATGATATTATCATTCACAAAAAAACTTCTATAAAACCTCATATTAAAATATCATACTTATTGAACATTATAGTGTGAGCAAGTTGTCTTTATTTTTAATAGAATAATATAAAGGGACTAATGTGATCCATATGGGTAAAAAAATGTCCCAAATCCAAATAAAATTATGATAATGGTAAAAAATTTCTTATATAAAAAGTTTTATCCCCAATTTTATTAATTTAATAATTCTTATAATTTTAATAAAAAAAATTATTTATTTTTCTTTTGCTTGTACGAGAACTACATTAGTAATTCACATGCATTAATGTTAATTACTTCATATATAAAAATTAAAAATGAATTTATTTCATAAAAAAATTTAATTAAGTTCAAAATAAAATTCTATATTCATTCATTATTGATATTCACTCATATACATGTCAACAAAGCATCTTAAATTTGTTATTTTATCTTTTATTGCACTGTGTAAGCCTTGCACAGACATTTAGGCAAGATTAATATTATATAACTATAAAATTAAAATTTAATAGATGAAAACATAAATAATACATAATAATTATTAAAATGTAATGATAATAATTTTTATAATTAAATTATTATTTATAAGAAACCAAATTTGACATGGCCAATGCTCTACAGGAACTGCATCGGTACTCACAATAATTTTTATACCTATCATGAAATAAATTATAACATTCATGGTATAAATTATTTATGAACAATATTACTCTTATAAAATCATATTTTAGTTTTTTCATAAATTTAATATATTTTATCTCATAATTATTTCTTCAATATGTCATAAAAAATATAGTATTTTATAAAAAACCATATTTTTTAATATTCCCCCAAAATTAAACTTTTTCAGAAAATTCTCAAAAATTAATACTAAAATAATTTCAACATGATGAATTCAAAAATGAAAATAGTTTTGTCAAATTAAAATTCTATAATTTAAAAATTATTTTTGTAAATAAATAACCGTATAATAAATTTTTTATTTTAAAAATTACTATTTAAATAAAAAATACTAATAAATATAAAAACAAATTATTCTATAAATAATTAGGTTGTTACATTCTCCCCCAATTTTCAAAATTGCATCCTCAAAATTTTTATTAACTTATTAAACAAATGTGGATACTTTTCCCTCGTAGCATTTTCAGATTCCTATATTGCTTCTTCTACCACATGGTTTCTCCACAAAACCTTAACTTGGTAAATTACCTTATTATGTAAAACATGCTCTATGTGATCAAGAATATGAATTGGTTTCTCTTTATAATAAAATTTGTCTACTAGATGAACTACTTATGGGATCAAAACATGAGATGGATCTGGCACATACTTTCTTAACATTGAAACATGAAAAACATTTTGTACCTGAGATAAACTTGGAGGTAAAGCTACTTGAAAAGCAACTAGTCCAACTTTCTACAAGATTTTGAAATGTCTAATGAACCGTAAACTTAACATTTCTTCATTACCAAAACTCATAAGACTTTTATAAGGGAATATTTTAAGGAAAACATGATCACCTACCTCGAAAATAAAGGTCTTTCCTCCTATTATCTACATAAATTTTCTTCCTGCTCTGAGCTGTCCTCATATATTGCTGAATCAACTGAACTTTCTCTGCCACTTCCTTTACTAATTTTGGTCCCATCAACTTCCTTTCCCCAATTTCATCCAAAAATTTTGGAGTTAGACACCACTTTATGTATAGTTCTTCATAAGTTTCCATCTGTATACTGGAATAAAAACTATTATTATAAGAAAACTCAACTAAAGAGAGATGATGATCCCAAATTCCTTGGTAATAGATTGAACAAGCTCAAATCATATCCTCCAATGTTTCAATTGTTCACTCTAGCTGTCCATAAGATTTGAGGATGAAAGGATGTGCTAAAATTTAATTTAGTTCCCAATGAATTCTAAAGGCCTTTCTAAAAGTTAGAAGTGATCCTAGGATCATGATATGATATAAGGAAGCTAGGAACTACATGAAACTTGACGATTTATTTTAGGTATAGTTGAGAAAATGATCTAGAGAAAGAGTGTATCTAATAGGAAGAAAATGAGAAGATTTAGTCAAATGATCAATAATAAGCTAGATTGCATTATTACCTCAAGATATCTTTGGTAGTCCTACCATGAATTCCATGGATATATTTTTCCATTTCCACTATGGAAGTAGAAAAGAATGAAGCATCCTCTTCAGTTACTTCCAATCTTCTTTAACCTATTTACTTGTCAAACATTTCATGATAAAATCTACAATATCTCTTTTCATTCCATCCCACCAATAATACTCTCAAGGGTCTCTATACATCTTTGCGTTGTCAGGATGGACTGAAAACAAAGAATTGTGAGATTAAGATAACAATTATTTCTTTGGATAAGAATCATAAGGAACACATAATCTATTCCCAAAACTAAAAAAATAATTATCAATGTTAAACTTAGGAAAATTACCCTTTTGAACCAATTCTACCTTTTTCTGCAACTCACGATCTTCATTCTGAGAAAGCCTTATTCTCACTGACAGAGATGAATACACCGAAGCCTAAAACAAAACAGAGGAATTTTCTACACTAACAACTTCCAAGCCAAAATTAATCAAATAATTAAACAAAGGGTCATGTTCTAAACATATCATGGTTAATGTAGAATTAATTTCACAACTCAATGCATTAACCACTATGTTTTCTTTTCCAAGATGGTATTGAATTGTGAAATAATAATCCTTGATTAGTTCCATCCATCTTCTCTGTCTCATGTTAAATCCATTCTGAGTAAATGTATACTTTGAAATTTTATGGTCAACATATATTTCACATTTTACTCTATGCAAATTATGCCTCCAAAATTTTAATGCAAGAAAATCAATAGTTAATTCCAAATAAAGTGTAGGGTAATTTAACTCATGTGGTTTCAACTGATGTGAAACATAAGCAATTACTTGATCATTTTTCCTTAGGAAACAACCAATTCCTTTCAACAAAGAATCACTATAAATGAAAAATTCACCACTTCTAGAAGGTAGGGTCAAAACTAGAGCATTCACCAATATTATTTTAAATTCATGAAAACAATCATTACATTCTTTTATCTAGATGAACTCAACACCTTTTCAAGTTAACTTAGTCAGTGGTCTAGATAACCATAAAATTTTGTCAAAAAACATATGATAATAGGCTCCCAAACCATGGAAACAATGAATATTGATTATATTTGTGGGTCTTGGAATTTATTAAACAACTTTTGTTTTAGAAGGATCAACGAATACACCATCTTTATAAAAAATGTGACCAAGGAAATAAATTTATTGCAACCAAAATTAAAACTTGTAGAATTTTCCATACATTCTCTTTTCTTTTAAGGTTTTCAAAACAACCCTTATATTTTTTTTCATGATCCTCTTTAATTTTATAATATAAAAGTATGTCATCAATAAACACAACCGAAAACATATTCAAGAACTCATGAAATATTTTATTTATAAGATCCATGAATACAACAGATGCATTAGTTTACTAAAATGACATAACCAAAAATTCATAATGCCCATATCTAGTATAGAATAATGTATTCAGAATGTATTCTTCCTTTACTTTCAACTTATGGTACCCCAACCTCAGGTCAACCTTTGAAAAATACTGTGCTCCCTGGATATGATCAAACAAATCATCGATATTAGAAAAAGGATACTTGTTCTTAATATTGATGTTATTCAAGGCTCTATAATCAATGAAAAGTCTCATTGAACCATCTTTCTTTCTAACAAAAAAGATAGGAGCACCCCATGGTGAAGTTCTGGGTTAGATGAAGCCTTTATCTAATAATTCTTACAACTTATTTTTCAACTCTAAAAGTTCCATTTGAGCCATTCTATTAGGGGGTTTAGAAATTGTATTAACATAAGGAACTAAGTCAATAGTAAACTCAACCTATCAATCAAGAATAATACTAGGAAAATCATCAAGAAATACATCAATTAACTCATTTACCACTGGAAAATCATTAATCTAAATAGAAACCTTGTTTCTAAAAATGTGTGCAAGATAACATTCATTTCCATATTTTAACAGTTTCTTAGCTTCCTAATAAGTTATCAATGGTATGAGTTAATTTTGGAAGAAAAATTGAAACTCTTTCTAAAAAACAACATCTTTTTCTCAACAATATATCTTTGCATGATAAAAAGAAAGCCAATATATATCCAGAATAACATCAAACTCTACTAGATGGAATAAAAAAGGTTTACAGGTAAAATATTTCTATATACAAAGATAGTTATATTCTTATAATTTCTTTTTTTTTTCAATAGTTCATCTAGGTGTTTTTACTATGAGTTTTGGATTCATTTCTTGAGGTGGAATTTACAATTTAGTAAAAAATTTCTCAGAAATGAAGGAATGTGTTGACCTGAATCAAACTACACATTGAAAAAATCAATAAAAACAAGAGATGTACCTAATACAACTTCATTTGATGGCTCAACATCTACTGAAGTAATTTAAAAGGATTTTACACACCCCTATGCTTCCAATCTTGTTGAATTCCCCCTTGAGTGACTAACTTTAGACACACATTAGCAAGATGAACCAATTACTTATAGTTAAATCATCTTACCATCAACCTCTTGTCATTATTATAATCTTTTTCATTGCACTCACGAGACATATATACAAACATTTCACATTAGTATCACTTCTTAGAATTTACAAGTCATTCTCCAGGATGTTTTTTACCACACTTTTGAAAAGAAGAGAAATTGATTTTCTTACCCCTTGATTTCTTTTGTGAATTCTTCCCCAAATCCTGCCGGCCTGACTACTTCTTATTCTTGTCATCATGAGGCACATATGTTACCAAAAACTTCATCTCAACTTTTTTAGCAAAAAAACGAGTTTTTATAGATTTTAAACTCTTATGAAGCCAAATATATTTGTAAAAGTGGTTTCAAACTAGAGTAAAATCTATTAATTTTACTATCAAAGTCTTGAGTAAAATTTGGTACATACCTAGATAGTCTTGTAAAATTGGATTCATACATAGCCACAAATTCATCATACTTCTACCTCAGTTCCAAGAATTGTTTCCAATGTGAGTTGAATGTTTTAAGAAAATATTTTTCTAGAAAAATACTCTTAAAATCATCCCATTCCAGACTATCAAGATCATCTTTTTCTCCCATATTATTAACCAGAGAACACCATTGATCGAATTCACCAGAAAAACAATAAACAAAAAGGGTTAACTTTTTTATGTTCTAAATATCCCATGACATCAAATATATTTTCCAGAGCATTGATCCATCCTTCAGCTACCACTAGGTCAGATGATCCACCAAAAGATGGGGGATGCTGCGTCATGAAATGCTCCACAAAAGACATGTTACTACATGGTAGATCAATTTAATTTATAGAATGAACATAACCACTATTTATAACCTATTTCAAATGATCTGTTACCATTAAAAACTACTCAGTTCCAATTCCCACCATTCCAGGCTGCAGATTCGGACAGATATCAGCCTCTCGGTGCCTTCATATTTCAGCTTCCCTATTTCTTCTATGGAAGAACATTCTGAATAGAAATATACTAGATGAAGCACCATGGTAATCATAAAATTTTATATCATTTTAAATTATCCATAAAGTAAAAATCATATATGGTATTCTATTAACATCATCTTAACCCCTAAGTTTATCTAACCATCTTCTGATACCAACTTTAAAGGCCCAACCTTAAAAAATTAAACAATATTAAGTTTTAGTAAATATTTAATTTATTTTACATTGAGGATATTTTAAGGTTTATATATTTAGAGAATTAATACATAAAAAATATATAACAAACCACATTCATATAAAGAGGATACTACAAAAACAATATCTATTTTTTTCATAACATAAAATCTTTTAAAATAAAACACATTTTCTTTGACAAATCTTCATAGAATTTAACTTGACTTCATTATTTTTATTAAAAACCCTTATAACCTGTGAAAGAAATTTAAAAACTTGGGATGGGCACAAAAATCTTAGTAAGGGACATAAAGAAAGAAAATTGTTAGTCCAGTGAAAACATGAAAATCAATAAAACCCATTTCATAAAAATCCATTAGCATGTATAGAAACATCATGTAATTATCTTTGGAAATATTTACCATATCACTCTTACAATAGCCCTTACACATGGAATAACCATTTGGTAAATTTCCATATCTGGAGTACCCAATGCATTTTAGAGATATAATGGGGCTCACCCATCATATCTTGAGCTACAATGGGCTCAACCTAACATATCTTGAGCTATAATAGAGCTCAAACCATCATATATTGAGCTATAATGGGGCTCAAACCATCATATATTGAGCTATAATGGGATCAAACCAACATAAAAAATGTACAAGGAACATATCATGAATAAAACTCTTGATAACTCATTTAAACCCATGATCAAAACATATTCACATATCAAAATACCATTTTTTTATAAAAATAACTTTTTTACAAAAATATAAAAAATGAACACATAATAATGAAATAATATTCTTAAAAAATAACTATGAAAAATTATAAAGGAATAATTATATTAATAAAATGTCATGTAATCAGAGAAACCACTCATTATGTATATAAATAAAAGAACAATCTTTTTAAATTTCATAAAAGATACATTTAAAAAGATTTTAAAAGGAAAGTCTCATACATAACACATGAAAAAGATCACTTTTCAAAACAATTAAGATAAATTAAAACATTAATATACATATAGATACATTCATAAAAACCATTTCGAAAAAATGTACATAAAATATAAATATTTAGAAGAATCAACCTTTGTTTTCATTGTTTTGGGAGCGTTCTTTTCAAGGTTTCCAAGGTCAGTTTATTATGAACTTCCTTGTAAAAATAAATAATACTCCAGAAGTGATAAAAAAACATATATATTTAGTTCATTTTAAACAATTACATGTGAATTTAAACTTTCCATTATTTTGGTAAAATGGAAACGAAAAATCATCGTCTACGAAGGCAGTGAATTGACGCACAACAAACATCGATTTCGTTATTTAAGAGTATAAAAATAAGATGAGATATTTTCGGATGCATATACCATAAAAACAAAAAAATCCTATATATATGTTATACTTGAGTTTTCATGAAACATTGGATAATAGGTGGGGTTAAGGTAGAAATGAAAAATAATTTAAAAGAGAAGAAAAAGGAATGTTACTTATTGAAAATTCCTCCTTGAGAACCTACTTAAGGCTATTGGAAGTGGTTTTTTGTGAGACCAGAAGCTCAATAATGCCTAAAGGGATGAGGAGGTGGGAATGTTTTAGAGTTTAGCTGATAAATAAAGCTCAATATAATGAAAATTTTTGAAGGAGGGAGCCTCCTTTAATAATCAAGGTGAGGGGTAACATAGGAATTACTCAAATTATTAAAATATAATAAATTTATTTTAGGGTTTAAGAATTCCATAATGCCTAAAAATAACAGGATATCCTATTATAGAAGGAATATTATCATTTTTGTCCTTTTTCATGATTTTTTAATTTTTAAATAATTTAATAATATATTTTATTCCTGAAAAAATAATTTTTTCAAATTAAAAACTATTCAAAATCATGACTTTAAACACATAAAAAAAGTTTCCAATTCTAATTAATTTTTTATTATATATTATACATATTATAATTACCTATAGAAATCATGAATTGAATTAAAAGTATAAAATTATATGTATTTTAATATTTTTAAAATCATTAATTTGATTTATTCATTAATTAAATATCTACTGAATCATAATATTTGAACACATTAAGGTAATTATTTATTACCTAAAAATTAAAAATAAAATTATATAAAAAATATAATTTTATTATCTTTCTAAATGATTTTATCATTCAAAAAAAACTTCTAAAAAACCTCATATTAAAATATCATAGTTATTTAACATTATTGTAACACCCCAAGCTTCCATGGTACGCTTCTCTCTGAATAATACAGTAGCGTGTGTTGTACACAACTTCAAGTTCTAACACACCAAAACCAATCAAACTAGCCATTATGAATAGTAATACCTAATTTTGGAAATTTTATAAATTTTATCTTTCTAAATGGACTTCAGTTTTGGATTCGTAATATCGAAATTAGCCTAGGGTGAAATTTTGGTATTTTTCGGATAAATTTCATATTTTGATGAATAGTGAAAATTACTAAATTTTAATTAAAAACAAATTTTTTAATCGAAATAACTAATAGTGATAAATTATTAATTTGAGTGGTTTTAAAGTATATTTAGAATATATTTTTATCATTTAATACAATGTTGGTCATTGGATGAGATTTCACATTTAAACCAGACATAAACAAGTGTCAATCTTTTGATAGTTATTATCTCTTAAAAACACGCTATTTGTTTTGATGATGGGAATTAATTTTTAAATTAATTAATGAAAATGATATGTTTTTAATTTTTTAAAATAGGAATCATTTTTGAATTCATAATATCAAATATATCTTAGGCCTAATTTTTGGTATTTTTCTGGAAACTTTCATTTTTTGATGAATAGTGAAACCACTAAGTGGTAGTTAAAAACTGATTTTTTCATAAAACATAATTTTACCTCTTCTGTGAGTGGAATTTAGAAAATCCAAGGGACACAGTTAATATCAAGAAGTAAAATGTGGTTCATTGAGATGAAAATAATTTTTGGTGAATAGGAACTTTTTACTTTTATTTACCACGGTTAAAAGTAAATAGGGTAATTAAGGGTAAAAATGATATTAATATTACCCTAAAACATGTCATAATTCTATTGGACAAGTTTATCTCGACCAAAACCAACCTTAGGAATAAAATATTATCATTAAGGTCCACTTGGATTAGATTTGGACATTTATTATTATTTAATTCAAAGAAGAGTTAAAAGAGTTAAAATCAAAGTTTATTTACTAAAACATTTTTAATATACTTTTACACATAAGATAAATTAGATTATAAATATTCATTAGAAATATAAAAATATTTCCTATATAATTATATTTTAGTTATAATTTTTAGACATTAAATAATTTAATTTATTTATGACACAATGATTATGTAGTAATTACCATAATAGTAAACAATTAAAATAATTGATATTATAAATACCCAAATAAATATAATTGGTGAATTTTATTGAATTAAACTAATTTTATAGGTTAATATGACATATTATTATTAATTTAATTGAATTTTTTTGAAGTAATAATTCTGTTATGAGTTTCACAAAAATCAATTATTGAATAGTGTCAAAATTGACATAAAAGAGTTTTTAAAACAAATATTATATTATTAATTGATATTAAATTTCTAAAAATTTAAGGTTAGGCCAAGAGACTTATATCATGATAGGTGTATCATTAATGGACCACTTGGGGGTTTCTTGGATGTATATAGTAAGTTTATTAACCATATAATATAAAAATACAAAGAGACATTGTAAAAGTGAAACTAATTAACTAAGAGTTAATACTTAAAGATAAGGTTAATATAATGACCCAAACCTGTCTAAATTCTATTGGTTGAGTGGTTTTCGACCTATCCCCACCTTAAAATTTAAATAATAAACTTTTGAGCCATTAGAAACCGAATATGAATTTATTATAAAATAATATTTCTAGCTTTTCCAAAGGTGCCCCTCACCCCTCTTATAAAAGGACACTCCCCCTTCTCATTACTTCACACCTTCAAAGCCTTTTGGTTCGGCAAAAACCTGCCCAAATACTATAAAAAATTCCCTCAATACAACCTATAGGCCTTAGTTTGATCATAAAGACAACCTAAGGAGACATTTCGATCAAATCAAAAGGAAGAACCCGAAGAAGAGGTAATGTTTTTACCACCCTTTTTCAAATTCTTTTCTTCTTCAACTTCTTCTTTATTTTTTATTCCCATTATAAAATAATGAATCCAGTATCTCCTATATACTATAATATTATTACAAATATGGTACAACCATATTCAGTATTCTATCCATCCTTTGAATGACATGTCACCATACGTGCGTACGTACGGCTTACCGTCTCCACGTCGTGGTGTAATTGTCATTCAATAAATTATTATTTAGATGGGTATAATAATGATGTGTAATTAATGTAAATAATAAATATAACATGATAATTATTCTGTATATATGATATACCATCCAATTATATATTATTTTAACATCAAAAGAATGATATTGTCGCTCGTGCGTACGTACGGACTACGGTCTCCACGAAAGCGATGAGATTCATTCTCCATCGTATCCATTCAAGTATAATTATCATTTTATGATTTAAAAATAATGTTTAAGGACTTGATATAATTCTTGATATGAATAAGATACAACCTATCCATAACAAACACGGCTTACGTAACAAAGAATATAAAGGAAAACAAGTAAGTTAACACCAGAAATGACGATAATACTAAGATATTATTAAAAAATAAATGTTAAAAGATCATATATGATATAATATTAATATAAATTATTCTTTTATAATTAAATAACAATTATTTAACCATTATACAGGAGGTTAACCTACCTTCGACCAAGGAAAAAGTACAAAGTAAGGGGTTTCTTATCTCACTCTTAATTTCGTGATAATTCCATTGTTCACCACTTATTTATTGCATGTGGTGTGTGTGTACTGCCCATGATTGTATTAATTGTGTAATATAATTTAATTTATCGATATTTACATCATCATTGTATTATCCTTCTTTTATGGGTGTATGTTTCGTAAGTTACCAAATCGATAAGGGAATTTGAAATTTCAATTTCCATTTATTCGGCTTTACGCAAACTTTATTGATTATTTTACTCCGAGATTATGTATGGAATCACTATTAATTTGCTTATGTCATAATTTCCACTCCCCTTTTATGTGGATATACTTTGGATACACATAATCACTCAATTTATAATTTCTCAAGTCATTGATATGAATTTTATAAGAGTAATTTTAACTCATTCTCCATTTTTTGAGTTAAACATCCAATTCGTTGGTGTTGTTTTTATAAGATTACGTGTGAATGTAATTTGATATTTTTACACTGAATATCCAATCATATTTACTTTATTTATATTTTCCACACATAACTATGTCATTGATTTTTCTTTAACCTAAAGATACAACCTTTATGAGAGATTTCATCTAAATTTACATTCCATTGAGACTTCTTTGTTGTTATACACCAAATCACTTTTACATGGTGTATATAATGTACTTTGATATAGTATATCATGAATCCCTATATTCTCATGATATTATAAAGTTTTTATTAACTCAATTATTATTATTCAAGTGTCTCCCTTTTGGTTATAAACTCTAACTAAAATACATTTTTAAGTGTTTTAAAGATTTAATCTTCTAAATATTTATCATTAATGTCCATGTTTTAAAAATGGTTTTAAGAATTTATTTATATGGACATTAAAGTTTTAAAATTAAAACTACTTTTAAAAGTTTCAAAGTGGAATGGGACACTTTGATTCAAAAAACTATTTTTAAATGGCTTCTTTCCAAATAGTGTGACTTTTAAATGATTTCAAGAAAAAGGGTGATATTTCTCTCAAATAGATTTGATGATTATTTTCATATATGTCAATATCTTTAATTATTCTAGATTGAGGTTAATATATTACAATAAAATCTTCCATATTGTATTGAATGAGTTATGGTTGACTGTGGATGTACTATTTTTATACCATTCATGGTTTGTGGGTAAAGTATTGACATTTCGTATGCTAGTTTTAATACGAATGTTTATGTTATGTTTCAACTTTTCATATGAGGAATGCATTGGACTTATTAAGTGACGGGTGGAGCCCGCTATAGCTCCTAGATTCATCGGTAGGTCTCATGAGACAAACTAGTGTCTTGGAAAAAGGTCTTGGAAAAATCTTATTTGTAGTCTTGGCATGAGGCCTTGGCTATGTGGTTATGATAGTCTGTCATTATGAATTCCATCATTATGAAAGTGGTTATTGATATTTCATGTGATTGTTCGACTAGTAGAATATCCATGTGAATAAGTAAATGGTATTATTTCATTTAATCTTTTCCATATTATGATGAAGTTCAAGTTTAAAAGGCTTTTGTTTTATTTATAAATTGCTTTAAGTGTTTATGCTTATCTATGAAAGCTTCTGCTATACTATTATCCTTACTGAGCATCTGAGCTCACCCCTTTCAATGTTTTATTTTTCCCAGGATGTGAATAAGTAATTTATGAATGACCTGCAGGGATAGTATGAGGGGATATGAAGACAATATGTTGTTGTAGTTTTTTTACCTTATGATGTAATGTAAGACTTATGAATATATCTAGTGTTTCCAAGACTACTAAACTAATCCGTCTTTAGAGACTTGATCCTTTGTGATCATGCCAATGTTATGTAATAATTCACCGACTCTGGGTATCTAGGGTCGGGGCGTTACAGTTGGTATCAGAGGGAGTTTAGTACAAACCTTGGAAGCTAGATTTAGATAAACTCTAATTAGATCACGTAGACCTAAGATGAACTTTGAGGATTAGTATAGAGTAACTTCCTAGAATTTTTGTATTGTAGAGATTTTGTGAGTTTTCCGAGCAATACATCCCTGTCTGGATACGACTAGGTAGAGGCGGCTCTGGAACAGATGTACCTAGGGGTAAAACCAGAAAACACCACTTTGAGCTAGACTCGAACGGGAACTGGTGCACGACAATGGGCCTTGCTGCACTCTTGGTTACGACACTCCCGTGGGATATGCTTAGGATAATTTACATTTTATTTACAAACCGATTTGAAGTATTATCTATATAAGATGAGAGTAAATGACCTTGGTTAATCCTAATGTGTTTCAAATTGAGAATATGGTGACATATTAATATCTAAATGATTTTATGACTCCTGTTAATCACACAATGCTTTCTGGTTTTAGTCAATGGCTAGATTCCAAGGAACTCATAGTGACTTTGAGAATTATGTACAAGGTGGGAACGATGGTGGAAATGAGAAACAAAATGGAATGTTGATAGGCGTAAAAGATATCATCTTTATGCCAAATAAATTTTCCAAAAATTTGACCAACAATATATATATTAACCAATTCCCAGACTCAACAAAGAAGAGAAAGGTGATGAATGATAAGAGCTCCAGCAGTGGATACCATGGAGAATGGAATCCTCAATTTCCATCATGCATGAAATGTGGAAGGAGACACCCAGGAAAGTGTCTCAATGGGACAATGAAATGCTTTATGTACGGGAAGGAAGGACATAAAGTGAATAATTGCCGAAAAAAAATGAAGAGTACTATGGAAGAAGAAAAAAATGGTCCCAAGAGTCCATTTACAGTCATTTTCCATAAATGTAGGGGACCTGGCCATTAACCGAGTGAATGCCCTATTCTATAGGATATTTTCTTGGTCAAAGAAGAATCTATGTGGAAATAAATTGTTGGAGAAATGTTTAAAAAGTATTAGTGCTCCTTGTTGATGGGTTTACTTTGGAATAATTTTCTCTTATATTTGTAACCCTACAGTTTTCCATGTGAGAATGATATTTGAGGAAGAATTATCTTTTCTCTTTTGGATATAGTTATAAATAACCATTTGGTTTTATATGATCATGGGGTTTGAGGCAATTATAAGTTATTATAATTTGGGATGAAAATGCAAGGTATGAGATAAGATTTGTGGTTAAATTATGTTATGGTTATTTTGAGGAATTTATCTCATTTTGGTAATGTTATAAAATATAGTTTTTGAAAAAGGACAACACGCAGACCGTGTGACAACCCGTCGCGTCGGACAAAGCTCTGGAAATCGAACCCACAACCAAAGTGAGATTGGGATTTATCGCCTACCACTGGACTACGTGAAGTCCCTGGTTAGTGTGACTATTATTTTTAGTTAAATGATTTTATTGATCAATAATAATTTGATTTGGGATCTTATGTCTTATCAAATGAATACCCTTAGTATAGTTAAATGATTTGGTGATTAAGTTATAAATGTTATTTTGGAAGTTGTTCGCTTTGTTGTGAACACTATATTCCCAAGGAAAATAGAATAGTATGGGATTTCATTTGAGGAGTAATGGTGGATTTTTATCTATGTTTTTATTGCGGATTTATAGTGATTTGGGTTATTTATGGAAATGATTAGGTTAATTACTTTTAAGTATGTGACTTTAAGAGTAATTAATGTCATTTGGAGATAAAATTTAACATGGAAGACTACATTCTTATAAGTTTTGGTTTTCAATATTAGTTTGTATTATATTGAAGTATTTTAAGGATAATTGATTATTGAATGGTATTTATTTAACTTTGGGGTATTGATGCTTTAATTTTATAAATTAAGATTAGTGTTTTTTATCTAATGGAATATCCATTTGGGGGATCATCAGATATTATACTAACCATTTTGGTTTTGATTAATCTCTAAAGACAAGGTAAATATATAGTTTATCCTGCGTGGATCATGTATTTCTATAGAAGTTTATTCTAGCTCTTCCATTGTGACCAAGTCTTCTTGAATACCAATTGTTAAAAAAAATTAGTTAGTGGTAAAAATTTATTAAAGAATGAAACTCTACTTAAAAATTAAGTATATCTCTTTATGTTCTTTGCCAATATCATAAACGAATTCCTCATCCTTATATAATGTAACTTAAAACAAAAAATGTTGTTCGTTTACTTTTCCTACTGGGAGACTAATGACCGTTTGTCCCAACACAAGTTTGTGATTTTATTATTGTTAAATTTATCCTGATCATGTTTTCTATCCCTCTCCATCAGAACTTAACTCTTAGTTTATTGTCCATATCCATGTTTTCCTACATGGAATCCAAGTATGGGTTATCTCGGGTGACCTTTGTACTTCTCTTTTAAAGTGATAGTTTTATTGACTCTTTTTCCGATGTGGGACTTTCCATTATATTTCCAAGACCAATTTTAAAAATTGTGAGGACACAATTTATTGGAGGGGAGAATGTAACACCCCAAGCTTCCACGGTACACTTCTCTCTGAATAATACAGTAGCATATGTTGTACACAACTTCAAGTTCTAACACACCACAACCAATCAAACTAGCCATTATGAATAGTAATACCTAATTTTTGAGATTTTATAAATTTTATCTTTTGAAATGGACTTCAGTTTTGGATTCGTAATATCGAAATTAGCCTAGGGTGAAATTTTGGTATTTTTCGGATAACTTTCATATTTTGATGAATAGTGAAAATTACTAAATTTTAATTAAAAACAACTTTTTAAATTGAAATAAATAATAGTGATAAATTATTAATTTGAGTGGTTTTAAAGTATATTTAGAATATATTTTTACCATTTAATACAATTTTGGTCATTGGATGATATTTCACATTTAAACCAGACATAAACAAGTGTCAATCTTTTGATAGTTATTATCTCTTAAAAACACACTATTTGTTTTGACGACAGAAATTAATTTTTAAATTAATTAATGAAAATGATATGTTTTTAATTTGGTAAAATAGACATCATTTTTGAATTCATAATATCAAATATATCTTAGGCCTAATTTTTGGTATTTTTCTGGAAACTTTCATTTTTTGATGAATAGAGAAACCACTAAGTGGTAGTTAAAAAACTGAATTTTTCATAAAACTTAATTTTACCACTTCTGTGAGTGGAATTTCGAAAATCCGAGAGACACGGTTAATATCAAGGAGTAAAATGTGGTTCATTGAGATGAAAATAATTTTTGGTGAATAGTAACTTTTTACTTTTATTTACCACGGTTAAAAGTAAATAGGATAATTAAGGGTAAAAATGATATTAATATTAGCCTAACACATGTCATAATTATATTGGACAAGTGTATCTTGACCAAAAACAACCTTAGTAATAAAATATAATCATTTAGGTCCACTTGGATTAGATTAGGACATTTATTATTATTTAATTCAAAGAGGAGTTAAAAGAGTTAAAATCAAACTTTATTTACTAAAACATTTTTAATATAGGGTTACACATAAGATAAATTCGATTATAAATATTCATTAGAAAGATAAAACGATTTAATACATAATGATATTTTATTTATAAATTTTAAACATTAAATAATTTAATTTATTTATGACACAATGATTATGCAGTAATTACCATAATAGTAAAAAATTAAAATAATTGATATTATAAATATCCAAATAAATATAATTTGAGACTTTTATTGAATTAAAATAATTTTCTAGGTTAATATGACATACTAGGATTGATTTAATTGACTTTTTTTGAATTAATAATTCTTTTACGAGTTTCAAAAAAATCAATTATTGAATAGTGTCAAAATTGACATAAAAGATTTTTTAAAACAAATATTATATTATTAATTGATATTAAATTCCTAAAAATATAAGGATCAGCAAAGAGACTTATATCATGATATGTGTATCATTAATGGAAAACTTGGGGGTCTCTTGGATGTATATAGTATGTTTATTAACCATATAATATAAAAATACAAAGAGACATTGTAAAAGTGAAACTAATTAACTAAGAGTTAATACTTAAAGATAAGGTTAATATAATGACCCAAACCTGTCTAAATTGTATTGGTTGAGTGGTTTTCGACCTATACCCATCTTAACCATTAAATAATCCACTCTGGAGCCATTAGAAACCGAATATGAATTTATTATAAAATATTATTTCTAGCTTTTCCAAAGGTGCCCCTCACCCCTCTTATAAAAGGACACTCCCCCTTCTCATTACTTCACACCTTCAAAGCCTTTTGGTTCGGAAAAAACCTGCCCAAATACTCTCTCAACTTCCCTCAATACAACCTATATGCCTTAGTTTGATCATAAATACAACCTAAGGATCCCTTTTGATCAAATCAAAAGGAAGAACCCGAAGAAGAGGTAATGTTTTTACCACCCTTTTTCAAATTCTTTTCTTCTTCAACTTCATATTTCTTTGTTATTACCATTATAAAATAATTAATACAGTATCTCCTATATACTATAATATTATTATAAATATGGTACAACCATATTCAGTATTCTATCCATCCTTTGAATGACATGTCACCATACGTGCGCACGTATGGCTTACCGTCTCCACGTCGTGGTGTAATTGTCATTCAATAAATTATTATTTAGATGGGTATAATAATAATGTGTAATTCATATAAATAATAAATATAACATGATAATTATTCTTTATATATGATATACCATCCAATTATATATTATTTTAACATAAAAAGAATGATATTGTCCCTCGTGCGTACGTACGGACTACGGTCTCCACAAAAGCGATGAGATTCATTCTCCATCATATCCATTCAAGTATAATTATCATTTGATGATTTAAAAATAATGTTTAAGGACTTGATATAATTCTGTATATGAATAATATACAACCTATCGATAACAAACACGACTTACGTAACAAAGAATATAAAGGGAAACGAGTAAGTTAACACCCGAAATGACGATAATACTAAGATATTATTAACAAATCAATGTTAAAAGATCATATATGATATCATATTAATGTAAATGATTCTTGTATAATTAAATAACAATTATTTCACCATTATACAGGAGGTTAACCTACCGTCGACCAAGGAAAAAGTACAAAGTAAGGGGTTTCTTATCTCACTCTTAATTTCGTGAGAATTCCATTGTTCACCACTTATTTATTGCATGTGGTGTGTGTATACTGCCCATGATTGTATTAATTGTGTAATATACTTTAATTTATGGATATTTACATCATCATTTTATTATCCTTCTTTCACGGGTGTATGTTTCGTAAGTTACCAAATCGATAAGGGAATTTGAAATTTCAATTTCCATTTATTCGGCTTTACACAAACTTCATTGATTATTTTACTCTGAGATTATGTGTGGAATCACTATTCATTTTCTTATGTCATAATTTCCACTCCCCTTTTCTGTGGATATACTTTGGATACACATAATCACTCCATTGATAATTTCTCAAGTCATCGATATGAATTTGATAAGAGTAATTTTAACTCATTCTCCATTTGTTGAGTTAAACATCCAATTCATTGGTGTTGTTTTTATAAGATTATGTGTGAATGTAATTTGATTGTTTTACACTTAATATCCAATCATATTTAGTGTATTTATATTTTTCACACATAACTATGTCGTTGATTTATCCTTAACCTAAGGATATGACCTTTATGAGAGATTTCATCTCAATTTACATTCCATTGAGACTTCTTTGTTGTTATACACCAAATCACTTTTACATGGTGTATATAATGTACTTTGACATAGTAGATCATGCATACCTTTATTCTCATGATATTATAAATTTTTGATTACCTCAATTATTTTTATTCAAGTGTCTCTATTTTGGTTAGAAACTGTAACTAAAATACATTTTTAAGTGTTTTAAAGATTTATTCTTCTAAATATTTCTCATTAATGTCCATGTTTTAAAAATGGTTTTAAGAATTTATTTATATGGACATTGAAGTTTTAAAATTAAAATTTCATTTAAAATTTTCAAAGTGGTATGGGACACTTTGATTCAAAAAACTATTTTTAAATGGCTTCTTGCCAAATAGTGTGACTTTTAAATGATTTCAAGAAAAAGGGTGATATTTCTCTCAAATAGATTTGATGATTATTTTCATATTTGTCAATATCCTTCATTATTCTCGATTGAGGTTAATCTATTACAATACAATATTCCATATTGTATTGAATGAGTTATGGTTGACTATGGATGTACTATTTTTATACCATTCATGGTTTGTGGGTAAAGTATTGACATTTCATATGCTAGTTTTAATATGAATGTTTATGTTATGTTTCAACTTTTCATATGAGGAATGCATTGGACTTATTAAGTGATGGGTGGAGCCCACTATAGCTCCTCGATGCATCGGTAGGTCTCATGAGACAAACTAGTGTCTTGGCACAAGGCCTTGGCAAAATCTTATTTGTAGTCTTGGCACAAGGCCTTGGATATGTGGTTATGATAGTCTGGCATTATGCATTCCATCATTATGAAAGTGGTTATTGATATTGCAGGTGATTGTTCAACTAGTAGAATATCCATGTGAATAAGTAAATGTCATTATTTCATTTTATCTTTGCCATATTATGTTGAAGTTCAAGTTTAAAAGGATTTTGTTTTAGTTATAAACTGCTTTAAGTGTTTATGCTTATCTATGAAAGCTTCTGCTATATTGTTATCCTTACTGAGCATCTGAGCTCACCCCTTTCAATGTTTTATTTTATCCAGGATGTGAATAAGTAATTTATGAATGACCTACAGGGATAGTATGAGGGGATATGAAAAAAAGATGTTGTTGTAGTTTTTTTACCTTATGATGTAATGTAAGACTTATGAATATATCTAATGTTTCCAAGACTACTAAACTAATTGGTCTTTCGAGACTTGATCCTTTGTGATCATGCCAATGTTATGTAATAATGTACCGACTCTGGGTATCTAGGGTCGGGGCGTTACAATTATAGTGTGAACAAGTTGTGTTTCTTTTTAATGAAATATTATAAAGGGACTAATGTGATCCATATTGGTCCAAAAATGTCCCAAATCCAAATAAAATTAAGATAATTGTCAAAAATTTATTATATAAAAAGTTTTATCCACAATTTTGGTAATTTAATAGTTTTTATAATTCTAATAAAAAAAATTTATTTATTTTTCTTATGGTTTTAAAAGAACTACATTAGAATTTCACAGACATTAATGTTAATTATTTCATATATAAAAATTAAAAATAAATTAATTTCATAATTTTTTTTAATTAATTTCAAAATAAAATTCTAGATTCATTCATTATTTGTATTCACTCATATACATGTCAGTAAAGCGTCTTAAATTTGTTATTTTGTCTTTTCTTGACCTGTTCAAGAATTGCATAGACATTTAAACAAGATTAATATTATATAACTATAAAATTACAATTTATGAAATTTAAAGACATCATTCTTTTATTTATATATGGAATGAGGGGTTTCTCTGATTTCATGAAATTTCATAAAAGATATATTTAAAAGGATTTTAAAAGGAAAGTCCAATTCATATAACATAAAAATGATCCCTTTTAAAAAAAATAATAGAAATTAAAAAATTAATAAACATATAGATACATTCATATAATCCATTTTTAAGAAATAGACATAAAATAGAAAGATTTATAATAATAAACCTTTAAAACATTTAAAATAGTGTTTTAGTTAAAGAGTCCCTTAGCTCTGGTTCTACTTCCATAAAATATGTTCAAAACACATGTATAATGGTTTTAATAGTGTTATTAATTTATTAAAGAACTAAAATCATGTTTATAATACCTTAAATTATCTTCTTATTACATTTTCCACCCATTTATTAACAATATTTTGTTATTTTCATTATTTCAGGTTCAGTTTTTTCATGGTTTCTAAGTTCAGTTTATTATGGAGTTACTTGTAAAAAGAAATAATATTCAATAAGTGATAAAATATATATTTATTTCATTTCAAACAATTACATGTGAATTTAAACCTTCCATGATTTTGGTAAAAGGGAAATGAAAAATCATCATCCACAAAGGCGATGAACTGACGCACCACAGACGTTGATTTTTTTATTTAAGAGTAAAATGAGAAGATGAGAGATTTTATGATGAATATTTCATTAAAACAAAAAAATATAGTATATATGTGATACTGTATTTGTCATGAAACATTGGATAAGAGGTGGGGATAAGGTAGAAATGAAAAGTAATTTAATAGAGGAGAAAAATTAATCTTACTTCTTGAAAATTCATCCTTGAGAAACTTTTTAAGGCTCTTGAAAGTGGTATTTTTTTGAGTCTATATGATCAAGAATGTGGAAAGGTATGAGGAGGCAGGAATTTAGTAGAGTTTAGCTGAGAAAGAAGGCTTAAGGTGATAAAAATTTGTGAAGAAGGGAGCCTCCTTTTATAATTGAGGTGAGTGGTAACATAAGAATTACTTAAATTATTAAAATATAATAAATTTATTATAGGGTTTAAGAATTAAAAAAGTCCTAAAAATCATAGGATATTCAATTTTCAATGGAATATTATATTTTTTGGCCTTTTCATATTTTTTTTAAATAATTTAATAAAATATTTTATTCATGGAAAAATAATTTTTTCAAATTAAAAACTATTCACAATCTTGACTTTAAACACATAAAAAAAGTTTAAAATTCGAATTAAAATTTTTATTATATCTTATAAATATTATCATTACCTATAGAAATCATTAATTGAATTTAAAATATCAAATTTTATTTATTTTACTATTTTTAAAATCATTAATTTGATTTATTCATTAATTAAATATTTACTACATCATAATTGTTCAAATGATTAAGGTAATTATTTATTACCTAAAAATTAAAGATAAAATTCTTTGAAAAATATAATTTTATTATATTTCTAAATAATATTATTTTTCAAAAAAATTTCTTGAAAACCTCATATTAAAATATCGTACTTATTGAACATTGTAGTGCGAACAAGTTGTCTTTCTTTTTAATAAAATAATATAAAGGGACTAATGTGATCCATTTGGGTCCAAAATGTCCCAAATCATAATAAAATTAAGATAATGGTTGGAAATTTATTATATAAAATTTTTTATCCACAATTTAGTTTATTTAAAAATTCTTATAATTTTAATAAAAACATTTTATTTATTTTTCTTATTCTTGTACAAGCTCTACATCAGTATTGCACAAACATTAACGTTAAATATTTCATATATAAAAATTGAAAATAAATTAATTTCATAAAAAAAGTCAATTAAGTTCAAAATAAAATTATATATTCATTCATTATTTATATTCAATCATATACATGTCAATAAACCATCTTAAATTTGTTATTTTGTCTTTTCTCGCCCTACACATGCATTGCACATACATTTGGACAAGATTAATGTTATATAACTTTAAAATATTAATTTAATAGATAAAAACATTAATGATACATAATAATTAATAAATATTCCTAAAAATAATTTTATCACTCGATTATTATTTATAAGGAACCAAATTTGACATTGCCAATGCTGTGTAGGCACTGCGTCGACACTAACCATAATTTTTATACCTATCATGAAATAAATTATAACATACATGTTCTGAATTATTTCTATACAATATTACTCTTATAAAATCAAAATTTAGTTATTCAATAAATTTGATAAATTTTATATCATAATTATGTCTTCAATATGTCTTAAAAAATACAGTATTTTATAAAAACACGTATTTTTTACTATTCACCAAAAATCAAACTTTTTCATAAAATTATAAAAAATTCATAATAAGATAATTTCAACGTGATGAATTCAAAAATGAAAATATAATTTTCAAATTAAAATTCTATAATTGAAAAATTAATTTTTTATATAAATAACCATGTAATTAATTATTTATTTTAAGATTTTCTATTTAAATAAAAAATACTAATAAATATAAAAAAAATTATTCTATAAATTCCTTGGTTCTTACATGAAGTCTTGTTACATAGATGTTTGATGATTCGACACTCTCATGGACTGATTTACAATAGATGTTCCGTGAGGAGTACTACCCCTCTTGTTTGTGCCCAGTTCAAATTTAGGAGCTTCTAGAGCTGCAGTAGTGAGGGATGACGATGGCCGAGTACGCAAATAGGTTCATAGAACTTACCAGGTACTCTCTTTACATGATCTAAGAGGGATACTTCTAAGCATATAAGGTTGATCAAGGACGACACAGGGAGGTCTATGCCAACGTGGTGCCCTTGTGCATCCCCACTTATGTCGGGGTACTAGAGAGGGAACTAGCGGTAGAGGGATTTTTGTCAGAGGGACGCCAGATAACTAGAGATGGTAGTGGGTGTCATATAGAAGAGTTATTTTCAATAGCTAGAAGGCCCCAGTTAGTGGGATCTTGACATAGGAAGTCCTATCATAACTAGTATCAGGCATGAGGTCGTGCGGTGTAGGGACAATGCAAAGCACCAGGGTACCCGAGAGGATTGGTGCTATGCTCATGATGGGTGAAGTCACAAAGCACATGAATGCCTAATAAGAAATGTCGAGGAGTGAAAGAAGGTAGCTGATGAACCACCACAATAGAGACATTTCCATGATCATAGATCTCCCAGGAAAGAACAGGGTGGTCCCCTGGGAGGCGGAGCTAGCATAGGAGTAGGGGGATCTATGGGTGGTGGAAAACGCTATAATATCTTTCCACCACCACCACCACCACCACCACCACCAGGTGACCAACTTTAGGCTTAGGGAGATGAAGGTCAAGGCTTAGAACAACTGCAGGCTTTGGAGAATTATAACCCCATGATACATGAGATGATTAGAGGCATGATCTGTGTGTTTTCTACTCTAGATTCAATATTAGTAGAAATATGTTACAATCATTCCTTCATCTCTATAATTTTGGTGGGAGAGCTAGAGATCCCCGTTGATCCAATAGCCCAACAAATTTGTCTTGAGGTTCTTAGAGGGAATGCTTATTATGTATCTTTTATCTGCTGACAGGGTGATCTATCTCTTGGTGGAGAGAGGTTCACATGGGACATTTTGGTTATCATGATGGAACCCTATTCACTAATGGAAAATAGCCCTATACCCACGGTTTTTGAAAACCATTGGTATAGGGGTAGTATGGGAACCTATACCCACGATTTTCCAAAACCATGGGTATAGGTCATCTATACCTACTGTTTTGGGGAAAACTGTGGGTATAGGTTTTTTTGAAGACCTATTCCCAAGGTTTTGGAAAACTATGGGAAAAAATAGCTATAACAATGGTTTTAGTCAAAACCGTGGGTATAAGAATTTTTTTAAGGCCAATACCCATGGTTTTGGAAAAACCATGGGCATAGGATTTTTTCTCAAAGACCTATACCCACATTTTTATAAAACCGTGAGTATAGATTTCTCCAGTTATGGAAGGAAAAAAAATTCCATGCAACACAAAAAAAATTGGTGGGAAAACCGATACCCACAGTTTTCCCCCTATACCCATGTTTAAAATTAATATATATAGATAGATACAAATAAATAATAACAAAAGTTTCGTAGATGAGTTGGTGAGGTGCCATTTGATGTTCTGAATGGTTGCAGGATCGAATCCTGCTGACTATTTTTTTTTCTAATACTAGGAGCGATATTAATATATTATAATAAATGTAGATGTATAATTATATAAGCAAGTTTGCTGGGTTGGTTTATCATTCGGACTATGAATATGGGGTCGTGGGATCGAAACCCATGAGGTGTTTTTTTTCTTAATACGGGAGTGAATTAATATTTTTAGTGAAATATAGATACATATACATATAAGCAGCGTAGCGTGAGAGATGAGGTATCTCAAATATGAATTGCAGGTCACGGGTTCTATTCCTGCGGCTGCATTTTTTGTACAATTTATACCCACGATTCTAAAACCGTGGCTATAAGGCTTTGGAAGGTGGTGGGATAAAATGTTGATTTAACACGGTTGCAGTAAATCTTTACCCCCGATTTTAAAAATTGTGGGTATAGGATGGGGACCTATCCTAATGCCTCGGTTTCCCACAGTCCCCAAAACTGTGGGTATAGGCTATACCCACGGTTTTGGGGGCTATACCCACAGTTTTGAACCATGGGTATAGTTCATTTTTTCAGTAGTAATTATATCATTTTGGTTATGAACTGGTTTTTCATGGTCCAATCCTAGATTCACTATCACTGCATATAAGTTAGATTTCTACACACTAATGGGATGAGATTATCCTTTTTTGGAGAGAAAGATCTCCTAGAAGGGTAAGTGGGTTTTGTGAGCAGGAGGCTATATCCCATCTCCCATCAGTTAGAAAGTACAACCCTTGGTGCAACAAGCTATTTAGGAATATAGATTCCTTCAATTGTGGAGGATTTTATAGATATAATCCCCAAGGACGTTTCCGGACTACCTCCAAGGCAGGAGATATATTTTTGGATTAACTTTCATCCCAACACAGATATGATATATTTGGAGGCATATCGGATGACCCCTACTGAGATCTGGGAGATGCAATTGTAGTTGGAGGACCTTTGAGTGAATGGTTTCATCAGGCCCAGTGAGCCCCCCCTAGAAAACTCCAGTGTTTTTCGTGAAAAGAGAGGATGGGAGTTTGCAGCTTTTCATGAATTATCACTACCCGAACAAGGCCATGATAATGAATAAGTACCCCTTTCTGAGGATTGATGACCTCTTTGAATAGTTGTGAGGCCTGATATGGTTCTCGAAGATCGATCTCAAGTCCAGATACAACCAATTTAGGGTTCATGAGAAACATATTCCAAATATGACATTTTGATGTCACTATGTACACTATGAGTTTATAGTGATTCCCTTTAGTGTGATTAATTCCCCCACCATGTTTATAGATTTGATGAACTAGTTTTTCTTACTGTACTTGGACTAGTTTTTTGTTTTCTTTATCAATGATATACTCATATACTCTGCATCAGAGGATGAGGATGAAGATCACATGAGGATAGTCTTAGATATTCTTTAGGATCACAAACATTATGGTAAACTCTCCAAGTTCTAGTTTTGGATTCATGAGGTTCACTTTCTTAGGAATTTCATTTATAAGCATGGTTTAGCTATGGACCCGACAAAGATCGATGCAGTTCTTTCTTGGGATCCAACTAAGAGTGTGTCAGAGGTATAAGGCTTTCTTGTCTTGGTGGGGTACTACATGAGGTTTGTGGTAGACTTCTCCTGAATCACAGCCTCTTTGACTGCCCTGATGCATAAAGGGGAAATTTTTACCTTGTCTGAGTAGTGTCAGAGGGACTTTAAGGAACTGAGGTATAGGCTAATGAGTGCTTCCATTTTGATACTACCAGAGGAAGGCATGAGGTTTATAGTGTATTGCAATTCCTCAGAAGCTGGGCTCAACTGTGTGTTGAGGCAGTGATAGGCAGTTATCACATACGTGTCTAGGCAGTTGGGACCCCTCAAGAATAACTAAATGAATCATGAACTAGAGATGGCAGTGGTAGTATTCTCCTTGACGATGTGGAGGCACTACCTTTTCGGGGAGCACTTTGTGGTTTACTCAGACCATTAGAGTCTTAGGTACATATTCACACAGAAGGACTAGAACCTGAGATAGTGGTGCTGGTTGGATTTCCTACATGAATATCAATTATAGATAGTATATACTCTAGGAAAGGTAAACATAGTAGAATATTACCTTAGTATGAAGTCCCAAGATCAGTTTGTACATTAGTATTTAGAGTATTTAGCTTCCCTGAAGTTGAATATGGTGGAGCAGGGGGATGCAACTTATCTACAGTCAATGGTGTTGAATCCTCCACTTCTTGAGCATGTGAGAGATTCCTAGTTGGGATAAATTTACTATGAGGTATTATGTGAACATATATCTACAGGTGACTCACCAGAGGGATATTTTGAAGGAGGTAATAACTTCATATTTCTGTAGGGACTGATGGTGATTCCAATCACAATGTAGGAATAGGTGATACAAGAGTTCCACACTTATCCCCTAGATGTACATTCTAGTGTAGTGAAGATGTACAAAGACCATCAGTGGTAGTTTTGGTGGTCTAAAATGATACAAATTTTAGCTGAGTTCATCTCTTGGTGCCTCACTTATTAGCAAGTAAAGGCTAAGCACCATGTTCCATCATGTTTATTTTAGCCCCTTGAGACCCCAGAGTGAAAGTGGGACAATATATTCATGGATTTTTTTTGGAATTCCACACACAAAAAAGGTCTATGATTTCATATGAGTGATAGTTTACTAACTCATGAAGCTAGAACACTTCGTTGTTATCAGAGAGATATGTTCGATGGAGAGTTTGGGGTAGTTGTATGTATGGGATATCGTTGGCCATCATGGGGTGACCTTAATGATTGTTTCCAATCATGATGTGTGGTTTACATCATGATCATGGAGAGGCCAGAAGGAGGAATTTGAGACCCAAATGAGGATGAGTACATCCTTCCACCCCTAGACTGATGGAAAGGCTGATCAAACTATATAGGTTTTGGAGGATATTCTACTGGATTGTGTATTAGACTTCAGCCGGAGCTGGGAGGATCACTTTCACTTAGTATAGTTTGTGCACAACAATATCTACCACTATAATATTAGCATGAAACCTTTTAAAGACCTATAAGGGAGACCCTATAGGACACCCTTATTCTAGATATAGATTGGTGAGACAAATATTATGGGCCTAGATATGGTGTAGGTGATAATAGAGATGGTCTAGGTTATCCGTGAGCATATGAGGACAACCCAGAACATATGAAAATATTACATAGATCACCATCTTAGGTCCTTAGAGTTTGATAAGGGAGACCAAATTTTCCTAATAATCTCCCCATGATGAGGATTTCAAAGTTTCATCTATCTAGGAAAGTTATCTCCAAGGTTCATCAGGCCATTCAAGATCGTGTAGAGGTTTGGGGAGTTTGCTTACCACCTCGACCTACCCCTATAGATATAATGGGTGCACAACATCTTCCATGTGTCACAACTGAGGAGATACATGCGTGACCTCATGAACATCATCGACTGGGACAAGATAGACATCGAGGATGGATCCAACTTTTTAGAGAACTCACTAGTGATTGAGGATCAACAAGAGAGGATCCTGTATATATAGGCCATCCCATTGGTTCACATGTTTTTATATCATGAAAATGTGTAGGATAATTACTAGGAAAGGGGGAGACATATGCAGACTCAGTATCTTGAGTTTTTTGTTTTGTTTTTCTTTTCGGGGATGAAAATCCTGAAGGAGGGAATGATGTAGAGACTCATTTTTTCCTTTTAATAATTTGAAATATTTATAAATATATTTACAAATATTGTTGTTGAGATGATGTGTTATTCTGAGGATCGATGTGCCTGAAGTTAATTTTATAAAAATATTAAATATATTTTTTATTTTGTGCACATAAATTCTTAAATAAAATGGGATAAATCTTAAAAGGAATCTTGAATTATAAATTAGAGACCACAGTTGAGTCCAAAATGTGTTGTTTATCCAAGGTGTGTCATAAAATGGGTCATCATGGGGTGTTCAAACACCTCACTCGTTGGCATTATGTTCAGTGGATTAATTAATTAATAAAAAAATTAATTTATTTTAGACCTAAATTTAATTTATACAAATTAATCTCCAGGGATAATCCTCTAGGGTTATCTAAATAAACCCTGGGAGGATTCCAAATCTTCTTCATCCTCCTTCATTGATAAATCACCTTGGACGACGATGAAACATCAGAACCGAGATGCAGAAAACATAATGAATTAATTAGATTTTTGGTGAGAAAATTATTTGATGATAAATGATCCTCCTCTAATGGCCCAAAGGCCTTAATTTTTTATTGATTTTTATAATCCACCTTTCAAGGGATGAGGTGGAACCCTTACAAGGTCCGTAAGTGTAAGCATTACATGGCCCGTAGGCCTTAGAGGAATTCATTACCCATTGGCTACAAACATTACATACAACCCAGAATAACTACTTGTAATTACTCCACCCCAACATCTTCATCGTGAAATCATATATCCATCTTCGCATGGCTGTTCGTCTAGGCTTTCCCATGCATGCACATGCTTGTCCTGATGGCAGGTTTTATACCCTCTCATTCTTGCAATCTGTTTAGCTTCTGCTATGGTGAAAGCTCCTTGCTCATCCTCCTTTTGGAGATTGTTCCTTGTAGGTTTTCTGGTTTTCATATACACTTAAGGTGGCCTAAAGGCCTTCAGGTGGCTTGAAGGCCTTACTGACCCAAAGATCTAGGTGGCCTGAAGATTGAACCCTTCTATTGATCTGTGACAACTGTTGTCTAGCATGCACCTATGTACCAGATTAAATCGAGTTATTTCATTGGTTTCTAACCCAAAAATAACCTTTCATGATAATTGGCCAATAAATCTTGGACAATGATGGTTGAACGTTTGTTATGGTTCCCTTATACCAAATTTTCTTCACATTCATCACCGGTAGGACCCCATAGTCCCGATTCGACATTACCGGGTGGTATTGAGCCCGATCAAACCCCCAAAATCATGATAGATTGATGAAACAAGGAAATATATATAATGTTTTTTAGTCATGATAAATCATTTTGAAAAACCAAGATCTAATCTATGGAGATGAGATGAACCGAGTTTTGTGGTGGGTATGGGTTATACGAAAAAACCATCGAAGAACATTTGAAATCTGTTTTCTAATGAACAATGTCTGAAAAACATTGGTCAATGATATATCCAAAATTATCATCTAGATATAGGGATGTGTTTGAAATGGTGTGGCTGGATCTAAGGTGTG
Organism: Viscum album; assembly: GCA_963277665.1. Lineage (NCBI taxonomy): Eukaryota > Viridiplantae > Streptophyta > Magnoliopsida > Santalales > Viscaceae > Viscum > Viscum album. Next base: position 1,574,579,916 of record OY728127.1, read on the forward strand.
TATTGAGGATATGAGTTTCTATGGAAAACCTAACTACACGCTGTGTTCAAGGATGAACATACTGTGTGTATCCCCTTGAGTGCGACAAATAGGATTTTTGGAAATCATAATGTTGGAATGGAATGTATCCATCATATAAACCACGTACCTTTTACTTAGGTGGAAGATCCATGTGATGGAACACATAGGTAGGGATCAGTGTGGGAGTACACTGTCACGTACCGATGTACATGGACATGGAAAGAAGGACACAACTCGATATCGGTTATCTTGGACACAACTTGTAGTCCACCTGCACAACATGTACATATATATATGGACAAGGATCCATTTACTATCTAGGTATATGTCTTGGTAGTGGAGAGGGTCACACACTATGTGGGTCCCCTCACACACTATGTACTACTTGGTTCCATTTCATGAAACTTTAATCATCCGTATCGATTTTGTTTGAACTCAGATTTCCCCCCTTGAGTAGTATATCCTGAGTGTTTTTCTATGTATAACATTTTTGTTCCATTGGTTGTGGATTTATAGATATTATGTGGAATTTTATGAGCATTACTCTTGGATATCATATGCTCGATGATAGTAGTGATCATGCACAATCACCATAGACTATCGAGTTGTACCCTCCAGTAGAGCTGGGCAGTGAGGTCCTTGATAAATTACAAGTAGTACCTCCAGTAGAGTTGGGTAGAAAGGTACTCAATAAATATTGAGTATTAACCTCTAGTAGATCTAAAAAGTGGAGTCCTCAATGACTACCGAGTGATTCCATCCATTAGAGCTGGGAAGTGGAGTTCTTGACGACTACTGAGTGGTATCCTCTAGTAGAACTGGGTAGTGGGTCCCCGAAGACTATTGAATTTTACCCTCTAGTAGAGATGGGTAGTGTGGTCCTTGATGAATACCAAGTGGTAGTAAACTCTAGTATATCTAGGTAGTGAGGTCCTTGATGACTACTGAGTAGTACTATCTAGTTGATCCAGAAAGTAGAGTCCTCGATGACTACCAAGTTGTACCCTCTAGTAGAGATGGGAAGTTAGGTCCTCGATGACTACTGAGTAGTACCCTCTAGTAGATTTGGGTATTGGAGTCCTCAATGACTATCGAGCTATACCCTCTAGTCGGGCTGGGTAGTGGAGTCCTCAATGAATACTAAGTTTTACCCTTCAGTAGAGCTGGGTAGTGGAGTCCTCTATGACCACCAAGTTATAACCTCTAGTAGAGTTGGGGAGTGGATCCTTAATGACTATTAGAGTGGATCCATCCTGTTTTACCAGGGCATGGGTCCTCTAATTTGATTTTGTTCCCACTTGACTGTGTGGAACAGTGAAGCGGCATGGTTTGACTGGCACAATTACTTTTAGAAAGGCAGTTGAGATGCTGGGAATCATTGATGGACATTTGGAACTGTTGTCTACACTTATTCTTAGGATGAGATGTGAAATTTATATCCCATTACTCTCTCATTTTGGTTTCTTTTGACTGATATATATATATATATATATATATCAATAACTTGGATTTGGTTACTCTCCTTCCATGAGAGGCGACGACGTGTGGGGTATGCCACACACTTTCTGTGTTTAGATTCATGTGGTTGGATGAGTCCAATATCCATATATAGGTGGTGAATAATTGACATATTTCATATACTCATTGCATCGATCCCCTTTTTCTTGGATGAGGTTACTTTCACTCTTAGTTTGGGTTGATCTATTTTCTTTGAATGTATCTTGCATCTACTATCTTTATTTTCCTGTTGTATCTCTTACTGATCCCATTTTAGATTTTAGGGAGTCCTCCTTGGAATGTATATAATCACCCCTATATAGGATTTTCACACACATTTAATGTATTATTAAGATGATAGATAGGTCAATGAAGACTTCAGAGGAGCTTAGGGATACATGATACTTTGGTCCTTGTATGGTGGTCGTAGCTTGGGATTCATGAGATGGGATCTCTCGACAATTTACCTTTCCAGTTTTTTCAAGTTGGAACATATTTATGGTTGGGAATATATTTTTATCCTTTACTTTTTAGTTTTCACTATCATACTCTTATACATCCTAGAGGTTATGCATACTTGATTTACATTCTAGCTGTGTTTCATCTTTTACTCTTTCCCTATGAACTTATACATATATATGGTTGTGTGAGTGTGTAAAACTAATTAGAAAAAGGCCTAATAATTTTATTAATTCCTTATTTGTTGGTCTCTATCCCCTAGATGATAGAGGTAGGCTTGGGGTAGTTGTGGCTCATCCCCCGACTTGGGTCGGGTCGTAAAAATTTCCTTATCACTCACCAATAAATTCATATTAAGTTAGAGATTTATATTTATTTTATAAATTATCTATTCATGTTTTTTTACACTAATTTAATGGACAGGTCATACTAATAGTGTCTTGTAGTTCGTTTAAACTCATGGTTGCATGCAATAAAAGCTATTGAAGAATTAAAATTATTTAAATATAAATATTTCAAAAAAAGTATCCAGGCATTGAACACAGACTCACCCGCATGGGTTTAATCACATCATAGTATAATGTGGAATGATTAGCAGTCGGGTATTCCATTTTAACATATTGTAACTCTATCACACATCACACATAACACATCACATAAAGGAAAAACAACATATATTAAAAAAAACACTAAGGCCCAAACAACACATCACAAAGAAAAATAGAGCATGGAGAAACTCCAAACAACTCTGGTTACCAGGAACACGTATGTGCCTCACAATCCCAAGTACTATTCTATAGGACACCATTTATCCACAACACATGAAACAAGGGAATAATACATCCTTACAAAACCTTCTATTGAAGGTCTTGGATCTCCACTGGCTGCTCCATAAATTTTGTACCATCCTCAATATCCAACTATCCCTAGTCAATGACATGGGATTCATTATAAAGAAACTAACAGAGATGAGAGGCATGGAAGGTTTCATGGATCCGATCTAGTAAAGGTGGAAGTTCCAACTGATAATAAACCTCATCAATTCATCCCAACACCACGAAGTTCCTAATAAATTGGGGTGAGAACTTACTCCCTTTGTCGAACCTCTTCTTCCCACGTTGAGGGGAAACCTTCAAGAACATGTGGTCCAAAAACTAAAACTCCAAGGACCTTATCCTATGATTGATATTATATTTTTTATAGTTAATTGATACTTTAATCCTATTATAAACTAAATAAACATTCTCTATCATGCTCTGCACCACATCGGGTCCAAGAAATGTTGACTCCCCAACCTCTTCCCAATATAAAGGAGAACAACATGTATACTTGTAAAAATACTCAAATGGGGCCATGCCAATGGATGAGTAATTGATATTATTATAATAAAACTCAACCAAGGGAATGTGTCATTCCCACGATCTGAAAAATTCCAAGATGTATTCTTCGAATATATCCTCCAACATCTGGATAATCCACTCTATCTGACTATCCATCTGAGGGTGTAAAGTAGTGATGATGCATAATTGTGTTCCAAAATAATTCTCCAACACCCTCCAAAATCTTGATGTAAAATGTGTGTCCCAATCCAAGAAAATGGACCTTGGGAATCCGTGAATCCATAAAACATATGACTCCTTGATCACTAGAATGTGAGCTGATTTCATCAACCGGTTCACAATTACCTAGAAAGCATCAAATCCTCCCTAATCTCAAGGTATCCCTATGATGAAATCCATCAAGATTTCATCCCATTTACACTTGGGAACATCCAAGGGATGAAAAAAAACCTCTAGGAATATAATGCCTGACCTTTACCTGTTGGAAAACTAGATATAAAGCCAAAAAATATGCCACTTCCTATTACATCCTAGGTCACCAAAAAATTTTCCTCAAGAAATGATACATCTTGGAAACTCTTGTATGTAACACTAAAGGTGATATATGAAACACATGAAGTAATCCATCATGAATCACTACCAGAACAAACAACCTCCCTTGAAATACCATCTAGTTCTGATCACCCTCTAACCATATCTTTAGAGAATCACCATGGCCAACATGATCCCACAAATCATCTACCTTTGAGTCTCCCAAATGAGACTCCTCCACCTACTGAATCATAGAAGAATATACCATCATCTGAAAAAAACAAAATATACCATCATTCACCCTTTAATCTAAGTGTAGGAATGCCAACTCCTTAGTATCTCTCCAAGAATCCATAAACTCTTAAACAACATCCTAATGTGAATTTATACTCAAACCATCAGCCATGATATCCCCCTTTTCAGAGGTATAAATGATCTCAAAAATCATAGGCTGAAAGAAACTCTATGCACCTCATCTTTCACAGATTTAGATCACACTGAGAAAAGACATACCTAAAACTCTTGTGATCAGTGAAGACCACAAATCACTCCCTAATTAGATAATTTCACCACTTCTTCAGTGAAATAATAACAACTTCTAGCTCTAGATCATGAGTGGTATAGTTACACTCGTGAGGGTATAACTGCCTAGGCCCATAATATATAACTACCTTTTATTGCATCAAGACACATACCAAGCCCATATGGGATGTGTCCCAGAAAACCTCAAACATCACACCCTCATTAAGAAACCAAAGAACTGGAGAATTGACCAAATTACTCTTCAGGTAAAAAAATTCTTTATGGAACTAATCAATCCACAAAAACACTTGGTCATTCCTCATAAACTTTGTCAATAGGGATTCAAATCAAGATAAATCAGGAATGAACCTCCAATAATACCCTATGAAACCAAGGAAGCTACAAAAATCTACCTCATTATTTAGTTCTACCCAAGAGATAATTTCCTCGACCTTTGATAGGTCCATTTCCACACCATAATGAGACACCACATGCCTGAGTAAATTTTCCTCTCATGTACAAAAATTAAAAATGGAAAACATTCTATCAAATTGGTGGAGATGAAGAACATGTAAAATAGATTTTAGAATATCATCATGATCATACTTAGATAATGAGTAGATCAAGATATCATTGATAAATACAATGAATAAATAGTCAAATAACTCATGGAACAAAGAGTTCATAATCCATATAGACACTACTGGTGTGTTTATAACCCCTAAAGGCATGACCATGAACTCAAAGTTCCCATAACTGCATCTGAAGGAATTATTCTAGATATCTCTATCCTTCACCATTAACTAGTGATATGTAGACTACATATCGATCTTGGGGAACTAACTAGATCCCCTAAACTGGTTGAAAAGATCATCAATATTTGAAATAGGATAGAGATTCTTGATTTTCACTTTGTTTAACCTCTGGTATTATATGAACATCCTTATACTACCATTAACCTTCATAGAAAATAACATTGGATCACCCCATGATGATACAATAGGTTAGATGAAACCCTAAAACATCAAATCAACTATCTGAATCCTCTACTACTACAACTCATAAGGAACGATATGATATGGAGCTATCTAAATCAAATATGAACCAAGATATAAGTCTATTCAGAACTTAACGTCACATAAAGGGGGTAGTGTCACAACCTCCTTAGTGAAAATATATAGGAACTACCAAAAAACCTTAAGAGGCTCCTCTATCCTGGTGTCTTCTAATTCCATAGACAACTTAGTGACCAAGGAATGAAGGTAATACAAATGATGACTACCTAACTGAAAACCCCTCTCTCTAATGAAAACCACACATTTGACATCTACATCTGAGAACATGACTCTCCATTATATGTAGTTGATAAAAACATGCACAAAAATAAAACCAGTAGATGCTGAGGATGACATCGTATGGCTTCATATGATGTGATAAAAGATACACACATGAATGATGTTTCTCCATCATTAGTACACATCCCGATCACACATAAAACAAGTTTTTCTAGCCTATGAATAGAATATTAAACACCAAGGGCACATGAAGACTCTATGTGTCTAGTCCGAGAGAAGAAACTAGCGAGTGTAAAATAAAGGAGTGTGAAGCTCTTGAATCAAACAAGGCACACATAATGGTACACGATAAACTGAGTGTACCTTGAAAGATCTCTTACCCCTCTGGAGATGCTTCCTAAATTGAATTAAAATGACCATGCCCAACTCCTCTGCCTCTCTATTGATAACCACCACTACAACCACACTCAAGTCGAGGTCCCTGAGGGTGAGGTACATCCTAAGGTCGAACTCTACCTACCACATCTTTTCTCAGTAGAGCATAATCCTGCTTACCCTAATGCTAGAATGACTTAACTGGTAATTGATACTAAGGATGGAGATAAACCTATACACACCAACCAAAGTGATCCTGATAAGACACTTGGTATTGATACCGACAATGAACATGAACCCCATAGACAAAACACACTGGTCTGAAGTCCCCAGGAAGAGTACAGAAACCACTAGACCCAGATAGATGTAAGGGAAGCTACTAAGGTCGACTCCCTACTGGTCAAAACCTCAAAATCACTGAGACCTGATACCTACCACTGAAAAATATACTCCTTGAGGAACCTTGCTGGTTCTCCTCTTGTGGTAAGCCTCCTCAATAGTGAATCCGATCAATTACCTCTACCTTCTTTTGAACCTCCAGATACATTGAAAACATAAATGGATTAACTATATAATTGATCAAAGGATGGAGTGCCTCCATGAGGTTCCTTGCTCAGGACTCCTCATGTGGGAAAAGATAAGGGGAAAATCATAGACGATCCTTCAAATTTATCTCAATATCCAACATAGGCATACTCCCCCACTGAAGGGAGAGTAGCTCCTGCCTCTTCACAACCTTCATGGTCAATGAAAGGAACTCTACCCAAAAATCCTTCTAAATGTCGACCCATGAAACATTGGCATCCTACTAATCACCTAGGTATATAATGTACCACTAACACACAACTCCTTTCATTTTACTAAATTCCAAGGGGACCCAATAACTCGTTAGACCCAAGATCAAACAACAACTGATTTCCAGATCCTCTATTCATCCCTCTGTCTCCACATTAGAAATGTTTCCCATATACTTCCCAAAACTCTAAAGGGGAAATGATCAAAACATCCTATGACACTAATCTTCATCCTCATCTAGATAAATTATTTGGTGATCCAATGGGTATGCATGATGAACCTTTACCGCCTGAGCCACACTTGGATGACAACTAGGATCCATAAATGAAAGAGAAAAAAGGATTTACTAATACTGGTAGTATGTAATTTTATTATTATTCAATTTAATTCACTTTATTAGTTATAACCTTCCCAAAAAAAACCCAATTCAAACAAGAATACATGTTATCATGATGCATGTACCTCTCCAAGGTCTCTACAGTGTAAAAAATTCCACATTACTTGGTCTCTCAATAAGCCCAGAGTCTATGCACTGGATCATGGGGGCCCAAAAATCCTATGTCCTAGCCGGTATCCTTGGCTTAGGTCTTGCTCTAAGGTCAAATAGAACCATTTCCATACCATCCCATGCAATCCTCACAGTTCCAAACTCCAAACTTCATCCTATCACTCAACTATTAGCCTGTCATACCACTCTATCATAACCCCCCTACCTCTAAAGATACTATAATGAGGGGAGAGAGATAATGGCCCCGAGTCCCACCTACAGTAGTCCCCAAGATCGGGACTAGAACCAAGTTATAAAAATATCATTCATGGGAGGAATTTCAATTTATAATAATATAGGACTGGGAGATAAGATGAATCATCCATAATAAACCTCATGATATAATATAAAATAAAACCAAAACATCCCATAATGCTTTTATAAATAAAACTAATAAATAAAAAAAGTTTTAAAATTAAATACCCAAATAAAAAAATCTATAGAAACAACACAAAAACGTTCCTAAGGTCCAAGCTAGTAATGTCCAACATGGTTTGCGAAGTCCTCCGGGAAACCTGAAAACAATTATATATACATAGGGAGATAATACATATATAATCAGTAGGAAAAGCAAAGTATCTCATTCATATGTGAAAATATTATACTAATCCACCGATGAGAAAACAATGTAACCAAAGAATACCTATACTGGTATACTAAACAAAACCCAAACCTCACCCAGGATCTCTCAAAAAATAATGAATCCAAGTATACTAATATAAAATAAAGAATATCTATGAAGGGTGAATCACACCACATTATGACTGATTTGACACTCTCACACCCAAATTTCATACATCCTATTGCTCCCACATCTTCTTAATAACATAACATCACATCACATCACATCACATCACATTCTGCACACAGAAACAAGGTACATCATATCACATAACATCTCATAAACATGGTAGTAGGGTATCTTGAACATGACAGACAACAACCTCATTCCCTCATCCTACCGCGCATGACCCCCACCATAATACATCTCACCACATATACACCAAACACTCCTAGGAAATCACATATCATCACATCACAACTTTACAATGAAACTTTTTAATTCTAGTCATCACAACCAGTGCATGTCCTTCTCATCTCTTAGAAGATGGAGTAGGGAAGATTAGGTAGCCAACCATCCATCCTCCCACTTGGATATTGATAAATCCACCCACATGACTATGTGGGTGTCAACACATAGTGCTCGATGAGGGTGGTGTGTGTATAGAAATCACAAGAATTTATAGGGTATATACACATAGTGTTACTACACAAAATCCCCATCCCAGGGGTTCAAAAAGGCACAAAAATTCTCACATGAAACTCCACCTACACTAAAAAAACTAAAAGAATTACCACCATAAGAAAAACACAATCCAAAATTTATATTTCTATTTTTAATTATCAATAATCCATTTTCCATATTTTCCATTACCAAAACATTTCATTGAGACAATTTCCATTAATTTATATATTCAACATTTTTTATAATTCCATTTTATATCATTACCATGCTTTTAATTCCATTACTACATATGAAACTAGCACAACCAACATCTATTACATCCCTACAACACAACTAAACCACCACTACCATTATTGCTCTGCTAAATAACTACACCACCACTACCATCATAGCCCCACTACATCACCACAACACCACTACCCTTGAATCCCCACTACATATCATATCCATTGCGTCACACCCATCATAACATTTCTAACACCCATTTACCGAATCATTGTATCCAATCCACAACACACAAAACCATAAACAAACATATTATAGCACACACATAGTGTTTTTCAAATTGGTAATAGGGGCTTTCATTTAGTTCCAACTATTTAATTATGGGCGTTATCACACAACCCATAAGATCTCAAGGAATCCAATTCATTACCCGAATGTATGTAATTAGCCAATTATGGTTTCTATGTTGTCAATAATATCACAACATGAATTCTAAAATTCAAATCAAAACAACTCAAGAAAGGATTCCCGATGGACACATTTTTCTACCAACATTAAGACCATAAAATTCAAAATATCAAAAAAATAATAATAAAGATATAAGATCATGATTCACATTCCATTTCCACTTTTGATTTAATTTGAAATAGTTTATTTATCTTTATAACTCCAAATGAAACCATTTTATAAAGAGATAAAAATAATAATACTATCCAGAAAGATACAAATAAATTTAAACGAATGAATTCCTATATAGAAGAAGAATATTTTCCCAAAACTGTTTCACCAAAACAGAGGGTGCATGTATAGGAGGAAACCTATTTGGGGAAGCTTGATCCAACTTTAGAAATAGGGCTCCATGAATCCAAGGGAAGATGGATTTGGAACAACCCATCTCAAGAAAAATAAAGATATAAAGAATGAAGGAATGGTCCTAACTTTTAAAAGATTAGATATAAGACCCACATGATTAGATACAGGTTAGATTGGCCATTAAAGGTGGATATAATCAAAGTCATGTATTTTAAACATTTAAAGGGTTTCCGTACTTTTTTGAAATTAATGATATGATTAATCCCCTATGAAATGGATTTAAAAACAATTAATTAAGGTATTAAATCCATTTTTCATCATAAAAGACGTCAAAATGGAAAATCTATAAATTTTGGAAAAACCAAAATCACTGTTCACTACCACCACCAGGGTGACTTACCACCCAAAATGAACCATTTCTAGAAATGAACTACCACTAGAATAACCTACTTCCAAAATTGAACTACCTTTAGAAATGACGAACTGATAGAAATGACCAACAACTAAAAATGACCTACCCCCAGAATAAGACACCTCCAGAAATGACCCACTGATAGAAATGGACCACCGCTAGAATGACCTACTTACAAAAATGAAATACCACAAAAAATGAGATACCACTAGAAATGGCCTATTATCAAAATGAATGACTACTAAAATGACCTTATACTAGAATGAGTTACCACCAGAAATGAACTAGCACCCGAATGACCTACCACTAGAATGATCGACCGCTAGAAATGACCTACAAACAGAATGAACAACTTCCAAAAATGACAAACTAATAGAATAAACTACTATTAGAATGACCTAACACTAAAAATTACCAACCACCAGAAATAACCTACCGTCATAATGACCCACCACTAGAAAATTGCCTACAGCCAGAATGAACTACCACTAAAAATGATCTACCACCAAGAATGACTGACCACCAGAATGACCTGCCACTAGAATGACCGACCACTAAAAATAACCTACCGCTAGAATGATCCACCACCATAAATTACCTACTTCTATAATTACCCACTTCTATAATGACCTACTGCTAAAAAGGACTTACCATTAGAATGGCCCACCTCAAAAAATGATTCACCACCATAATTTTCCATCATCCACTAAAACTACTTGTTTTCCTCAAAACACTTGAAAAATCATACCTTAATTCTCCCAACAAATCTTTACTTTCCCCAGAAATATCTACCAATAGATTTATCACAATTTTATAAGATAGAAGGATTGTGAAATTAAAAATAACGTTTTTATGGTGGGAATTAGAAGGTGGCATGAGGGATTTATATTACTTTGTTATATCATGTTTTTTATATTTTATATTATTATATGTTTTTTATAGAAATATGACATATAGATGGGACATTGTAGTTTTTTTGTTATTTCATAAATAATTTTATAGGAAAAATATTACCCATATGTTTATATTTGAAGACTTTAGTGCTCTTCACCATCCTGGGGTGACTGGGAATCTGTATCAGGTATTTTATGGGAGATCTTGGGTAACTAATGAATGGATGGATTGGGTTGTTCATGAAAAAATATAATCAAAGATGAGGTTCATTATAGGGGATTTATTTTGAAATATCCCTTTATTATTTGGGTTTTTAGGTTGACTAAAAATAGAGATGCTGAGGCTTGGGAGGTAGGAGCAAGAAGAGTGTTGTGATCTCATACTCATTTTGAACATCGAGTATCCAGGGGATATTGGTTTGTGAATATTAGTTTTTGAGAAGTATTTTTTGTTTTATAGAATTATTTTCTAATACACATGGTTTTCAAAAATTTTCAGATAATGTATAAATTTTTTAAATGATTTAAAATTCTGGTGGTATGACAATGGAAGTGAACTAATAGTACATAGTGAGTTTTCATGGTTGAGAAACCCATGTAGAGCCATAATGCATATTTAAATATAACTTTTGGTGGGGATTTCATGATTGGAACATGGTATTCCTAACTATGTGGGCACATCATACAAAATAAACATCCCCTCATAAAGTGGATATGGTGTTATATAGTGTCATTAATTTGATTTGAGATAAGGTGTGTTGGTTTTAAAAAGAAAAAAAGGATTTCTGTTTTGAAAATTAAAAAATGGATTTTATGCTGGGAAATTGATTTTAGAATGATTATTATTAATTTCAAAAAATAAATTTACTGAATTTAAACTTTAAAGGTTTGTCTTTAAAGGATTAGTTTTATTGGGAAGTGATAATTGAATTTGTTAAAATATTGAATTTAAAATTAATAGATGAACATTCCATAAAAAATTGAAGTGACCCATGTATGGAGATTTTTTAAATAGCATTAAAGAGGGAGTTTTTGATTTATAAACAAATTTTAAAAAAAAATTCATAATTCTAAATCTAACACAAATAAATTTTTTATTTTAAATGGTAAATATGTTTTTAATTGTTAACATAGAAATTCAAAACCACATTTGCAGGGATAACATCAAATATTTTTTTGAAATTTGAAAATAGATGTTAATATTTGGTTTTATATATTAATTGGAAATTGATTTTATGTGGTTATTGATTTATCTAGGTAATGGTATTCCTGATTTTTTTAATTGGGGTTTACCTTCATTCCCATGGTTTTTTCAATTTTGTATGAGTAAATATTTGGTGATCATTAATTTAAAATTTCATACTATTATATAGATTATCCCAACCTGAAACAATTTCTATTAGGTTAAGGGAATATCATATTTTTGGATGTCCCCTAGTTGGGTGTCCTATGATTAGGATACACGACCCATTAGTTTATGGTCTTTCCAAATAGTTCTTGGTGGGTTTCCATTTTCTTTATTTAGGTGATATTCTTTTTCCAAAGTTAATGGTGTATGATTTGTGTTATGTTCTGTTTTTGATAGAGGCCTTCATTAGAACCTTATTTTGAATATTTTTTCTTCAAACGTAGCTCTATTTGTGGATGTGATTGGTGGGATCATGGTAGTGGGATGTAATTCAAGGGACCAACCCAAAATAATTGACGAGACTTCTATTTTTTACTCTTAGAAAAGATTCTATAACTTGAGAGGAGAAACACCCTTTTATGCTTTGGTGTGTCTGGATATTTAGTCTGGGTCCCCTTATTTTTAGTTTCAAAATATTATTGCCACTTGATCTATATTTTTTAATTTTGAGATAATCTTAAATATTTTTTTACGACCTACCTGTTTTAGTTGATAAACATTATTAATTTTCTCTTGATTTAGCATTTTTAATTGACCTACTTTTATTTAGATCATTTTTAGTCATATTGTTTCCCATGGGATGTTTTACGGTTCCATTAGAATTTTGTGTTAGTAGAGTATTTATGGTGGCAAGATCTATTATCAGTCTCAAATCACTTTTTGGATAACCCTAAAGGTTATTAGAATACATGTTTTTATTTTAATTGTGATTCATGGTTTTTGGGTGATCGTGGTTTTAGAGTCATTTTTTGATTAGGTTGGGAATCATTACATGGGTATAATTTTGGATGGGTTGTCTATAGGAATTCTAATATGGTTGAGAGGCCACCATAATCTTATAATCTTTTCTATTTTGATTATTCTATCCTAAGTTTCTTGTGGATTTTATTTTGGTGGGAGAGTGTCTCATAGTTTCTAGTGCATTAAGAGGTTATTTGAGAACTAAATTGAGTTTTGAGGTTTACTGTGGAATGTTTTAGTTTACTTCATGGGTATCTTCATGTTTTTGGTCACGATGTTCCATTTTTTCATGATTTATTTAGTCTAAAGAGGCTTATTTTTTTCTTTTCATCCAGAAAAATTAATCTACATAAGAATTTTGGGGTAAGAAAGTAATATTATGGGTAGTTATATCACACTTCAGACCCATATTTTCCACTTTTATTTTACTAAATTATTTACTTTTAATATTTACTTTAAATTTTGGATGAAACTGATTTTTTTTTTGAAATTTTGGTTTCCCATCATGGGAGATGGGTTGGTGCATAGTTAGTGAAATCCATGTTCCAACCATGAAAATTTACTTATAACATAAAGAATAAAAAATTCATGGTTGAAACATGTCTTGTTAGACCATGCATTATACTAGTGTTAGTTATTTTTGACAATTCAATATAACATTCATGGTTTTTGTATGGTTTAGCTAACCATGCACAATGTATAGATCTTAAAAAATGGAATTTTCCTATCCCCCCCATTTTCCCTTAAATCACCCCCTTCTCCCCCTATTCCTCTCATTCACAACACCCATCCAATCGGGGGAACCATCATGTGCCCCCTCCTTACCTCTTCATTTTAAATTATCCATGTTAATTCAAGATATCGAGATCAGGTTAGATTCCTTGATTCTCATCCCACTTCTTCCTCTCCTTTCCTCTTCTGCCCCTTAATGAGCATCAAATTAAGTTAGGTTTTGTTCTAGATTTCTTGTTTATAGATTTTAATCAGTGATTTGGAATGCTTTTGGATCTTTATTTTCTTTTGAGGTTCCTTTTACTCCATTGAGGTGAATCTTGACAAGGTTATTGAAAGCAGATATTTTATGGTAGGTTTCCACATTCATTTGAAATTTAAGTAAAATAATATTGATTAATTGTGTTTTAAATCTCTTTTTTTGGTATGAAATTTAGATATTAAATATGTTTTAGGGTCATTGGTAAGGAATTTTATTTATTTTATTTTCATTTAAATTAAAGTGGTTTTTGAAAATTTAAAACATGGACAATTTTTTCTGATAAACTGTGCATTCCATGTGTTTGAGAAATTACCCAATTAAGACTTATAAATTAATTAGGATATTTTAAAAAGGTGTGTTGGTCATTAAAAATGAAATAAAAATTTTCAATTATGTATTAATTTTCATTTCAATTAAAACTTGAAATGTCAACTGTTGATTATGTGTTCCCAGATTTGGTTTTGAATAAAAATGTAAAGTTTTAAAATGCAATTGATTTATTTATTACCTATACACATATAACTATATATATATATATATATATATTCCAATTCACATGTGAGTTTATTAATTTTTGAAATGAAATACATACATACATACATACATACATACATATATATATATATATATATATATATATATAGATATAAGTGTGTGTGTTTATTGCTATGTGTGACTAATTATGTGTATAATGATAAAGAAACCTTATGATTTTAAAGTTGAAAATAAACTTGGTTTTTAAGTATGTTTTAAGGGAAATTAGAAAATGAATTATAAAGGCTTGGTTGGGAAGATTTAACTCAATTTAAATTTTATTAATGATGCTTTTTTTGATGAATTAATGGTTTGAAGAGGACCATGTTCTCTTTTTAATTGATATGAATTGGGATGGGTTGATAAATAACCCCTTTTTTAATGAAAGGTGTAAATTTTGAAATGGATAATAAAATGAGAAGCTGGGTATTTAAGAGGGGTTATATAGTTTTTTCATTCCTTTGGATTTCACAACACTAACTAAACACATATAATTATATAAAGGTCATGTTTTCTTGGTGGGGATACTCCACAACACTATGAAAATTCATGTACTCCATATTAGATTATTGGATATTGTGTCCTGGGTAGATTACACTACCATGATTGGAAAAAGTCATGTTATCCTTATGGGATAGAATGAGAATTAGATTTTTTAGAAATTAAATAATTTTTTGATATAAGTAACTAGAGTTCCTAAAAATCATGGATAACATTGGGATCTTCCCCATGATATATGTTTTTTAAATGTCTATTTTTTTGTTACCTTTTTTCCTTTATAAAATTTTTAATGTATGGTACTTTATCTCCTTTATAAATTTCTAAAGTATGTTGTAAGATATGATCTTTTTCTAGGCACGCCACTCTTTGAGATTTCTATTTGAGCCTTAGTGGTCATGTATTGTTCAAATACAGAGACCCTTTATTGGGGAAAATGACTTAATGTTCATAGAGTCTTGGTTGTTTGAATAAAAATAGACTTGGGTTGCGAGGAATGTTGAGAAAACCGGAGAGGATCCATGTGGGGAGAGGTTTTAGGTTTCTTTTTGAATTAATGGATATTTGGTTTAAATGGGTCAAGTATTACTAAGGGTTATTGTTATATTGGGAAGAATTAAAAGGTGTTCAGGTTTTTATGATGAAACTAAGATGAAAAACTTTCTGCAGGACATTTATATACCGTGTAAATGAGTTATACATCATGTAATAGACACCAAACTCATGTCATGAACCAATTCATGACATGAAGTGGTTACACATCATGAACCAATTACAAGTCATGTATTTTTTGGGCTAATTAAATATTCAGCAGAGGTGATGTGTTTTTCAATGTATCCATCTAAAAATAAATTCATGATGTGTAACTAAATTACACACCATGTAATTTTCTGAGAATGTTTTTTTAAAAAGTTTCGTGCAGTTGATTTTATCTCCAAATCATGTGTAGCTTCTTCCTATTGACCCTATAACACCTTCTAGGTGATGTTGGTTTGTATATCATGATTCTAAACATCCCGACTGTGCATCTAATCTCTGGTAAGTATATTTTGTTGGGTTGTCCTTTCTCTCCCTTTGTTCTCCAGTCATTGTATTGTAATCACTTTCCGTGTTCATTAGTGGTTTTGATCTTGATCAGTTATGATCTAAAAACATTCTTATGATCATCCATAGCTTCATTCTTATTGGAGAATCTAGTTGAAATAATTGTCTGATCTCCAGTTAAAGGTAGGGGGTCAAAACCTTAAGCATATGGTTTGATAATTGTCAAGTATGTGAAATATTGAAATTTCTTCATCATTTCACATTCCCAATAAATTAAAAATAATGAGTTGAATTATTCCTTTAAGTCCCTTTGGATCTAATTAGTTATTTACCTAGATTTTGGCTACCGTTCTGGTGAGAGAACCATTGATTATAAATGAATTGTTTAATGGATTAAATTGTCTTTAGCATGACATAGATGGTAGGTGATTTCTTAATATAGATTCACCCTCTCTTAGATTTTTTTATTGAGATAACTAGAATGTTATTGGTTATGAACAATTGATATATTAAATTTATAATTGAAAGATAAATGGTAACTTTCATAATTAACCATGGATCCATATGTTGTTATATTTTGATATCCTTGTTTCTATGACTTGTGTACTGATTTTTATGCTATAATGCTTATATAGGGTGTTATTTTAGTGATACATGATGAAATGTATATATAGATGGATATGAATAGTGGCACATGTTGTAATGAATATTTTGGGAATTAGCCTAGTGATACATGCTAAAATTATTATATAACAGGCTATTCCTGGTGACACATGTTGAAATGATTATATACTAGGCTCAAACATGATTAAATGCTGAAATGATTATATAATAGGTCTTAAACCAGATTTTTGTTCGTAATACTTTGGTTATAAGGTTAGGTTTCACCATTTTTATATCGTTATGGTTGGAAGGGTTGTGAGACATGCTTAGAGACATTCTAGAATGGAACCAAGGCAAGTTATATTATTCCATTATATGATAATAGTTGGCATGGTTTTCATACACGCTCAGAGAAATTCTAGAATGGTGCTGAAGAAGGTTTATGTGGTATTAATTTAATTGTTTAATTAATTAATACACATTTTTATTGTATTATTTTATAAACTTATTATCAGGCTGGTTATTCTTAGACACAACGGTGTCGACATAATGAGTTATAATCACACTCTATTCAATCCGCTGTTTGGAAACCAAGTAGATTACATGTATACAATATTAGAAAAGGGAAAGGGACCTTACTGTTTATTATTTCTTACTAGATGGGATGGATTTTGGAGATGGGACTGATATGGGATTTCCGACCAGGGAATTTTTAGTTTTTATTTTAGTCTTATATTATTTTATTTGTACTACATATAGAAAAAAATTTAGTTCCATTCCTTTACATCATTACATTATTCCTTTATTATTTATTAGATTATTCAGTTGGCTTCCATTTTTGGTTTTCCAATGTATTTTATTGTTTCCATTATTTTATACACTCTAATATTTATTCATTATTTTTATATGATTATTATATTATGTTGTAACTCTATAACCAGGGGTATAGTCTCCCCACTATACTTATCACAACCACATTACTAGTCGTTAGACTCTGGCATACATGGATGCATTCTTGAGGTCTTGTAACCAACCATTTTTGGACATGCGAGAGAGTGTTAGATTGGGGGATTTTACAAAGTGGTATTAAAGGTACGACTTTATTTTCTATTTCATTAATATTTGGTAAAGGTAGAAATGAGACTAGGATGTGTCTGGACGAGGTAATGAGATTGTGCGTGGGAGTTTCTAACCCATGTATGGGGGAAAATATGAGTTCCTAGGGGTGGATTTTTGTTTATATTGTTTTCATGTTACTGTTGATGTTATTTCACCCTAACTGATTCACATGTGGTGTGAGATTTATTATTTCATGATGTTATTAGTTCTTGATTTTTATACTCGTGGCTTAATATGAAATGGGATGAGTATGCATTCATCATGATAGGTACCCAGTGATATATATTGACACACATTTTTCATGATAAGGACATATTTATTTCATGTGATATATACACTTTACTATAGAAATATGATATGATATTTATATTATATTTGATAAATGAAATCAATAAAATGATATGCTAGGGAAAAAACTTTTAATCCATGTTTAGAGTGGCCAAGAGTCATTGTTTCTATGTTATTTTTACCCATTGAGGTTATATATACTATAAATAGTGTTTTGAGGAGTGTGTTTATCTTATAGAGAAAATTCCACCTCATCATCTTCAATTTGAGAATTTGGAGAGTGAAAATAAGCACACTACGGATGCAACTGAACTTGATATTCTTGAACTTCCTAAGGATTGGATGGACGTTTAGCTTCACGATAACTCCCTGAGGGCCATGAGATCCATTTAAAGAGTTACTGTTTGCACTGTTTCTTCGATGTCTGAGTTGATGAGAGATTTTTAACTGTAGCATCTGCCAACATTCACTAAGGAGAGAGGACCAAAGGAAGTCAAGTTTAGGGTTGAGTCTGTCCAAATGATCTTTAAGAATATGGAGACACCCTCATATAAGAGGGTGAAGCTTTCTGCATATATGCTTCTTGGACTAGCCATGAATTAGTGGGACATTCTCGAGCAAGAAGGGGAGAAGGATGAGTCATCCTAAAATTAATTTGAGATGAAGTTACTAAGACATTTATCTCATGAGACGTTTTTGGATGATAATTCCCATGAGTTCATGCACCTGACACATAGTCGAATTTTAGTTCTCGACTACATAGAACGTTCCACTGGCCTAAATTGCTTTGTACCATCCTTCATAGATAATGAGATCTCCAGGGAGAGATGTTTTTAGGATGGTCTCATTATGAGATCATGTCACAGGTGAACATGTTCCTTTTGAGTAGTTTTTCTGATATGATGAATCATGAACTCATCACATAAGGTAATATGAGATAGTCCCCAACAGGAGTACATGTTGTTTTAGTAGTGAAAATTATTAACTCTTCTTCGAGTGGAATGAAGTGTCTCTATGATAGTTTTCACTAAGGAAATAGTGCAGAGAGTATTTAGAGAAGTGGGAAACCATCTTAAGACCTTGTTCCATTATAGTTCTATAAATGTGGAAATATGGGCCAAAAAAAACCTCAATGTATGAACCCTGATTTGGAGTTTCATTCATGTATAAGATTGGGATATCTATAGATCTTTTGAAGGGGCATGTTGCAGTAGAGTACTGGTAGAGGAACAAGATAGACACCAGAGTCTAGACATTATACAGAGTACTCTGAAATATTGTAGATGCAAGGAAATATACTATCAGAGGTATGATTATTGTATCATCTACCATTTATTATGTTTTTTTTGATATTGTATCATCACATTCCTTTTTATCTACTCTTTGGGAAGATTTTGTGCATTAATGTGATAATATTTTGTGATTTTATGACCATTAACACATCGTTGGAAGTGCAGTTAGAAAATATGAAACGTTTCATGGAATGTTCTCTAGAGATATGGTGGTTATCATTTCTTTTTGGGAACCATTTTTACTAGAAATGAAAGGCTTAAATTTTATTCTTGGTATCATTATTTAGTTATATACCAGGCTCATTTCAACTATTATCAAAATATAGTTACCTTTTAATATCAAAAAAGGAGGAATCTATTCTCACCTGGGTGAGTGGGACCATCAGGCTGGCCGTGAAGGACTAATTTAGTGAATATTGGATTATATCATAGTTTAGATAGTCAGTATTTATCTAGATGATGGTGGAACATAGTGGAATTATTTTCCTATAGTGGTAGACCATTTTTAGGATATTTTTCCTGATGAGTTCTATGTCTTATATTCTAAGAAATAGATCTAGTTTATGATTGAGTTAGTGCTAGGAGAAGAGCCAATTTCTATCCCACCTTATAGAATGGAACAAAAAAAGATTTAGGAGTTGAAAGTTTAGTTGGATGATCTATAAGATAAGGGAATCATACATCCTAATACATCTACTCGAGGTTCTTTAGTTCTATTTTCCAAGAAGGATGATGGGGATTTGCGATTGTGTGTGGATTATCTGAGATTGAACCTAATGACGGTCAAGAATCAGTATCTACTTTGATGCATTGATGATCACTTCGATCAACTAAGAGGTGATAATATCTTCTCTAAGATCAATTTCATATTAGGATGCTATCATATGTGTGTGATTCCATTAGACACACCTCAAAATTATTTTAGGAGTAGGTATGGATTGTATTATTTTGTAGTGATTCCATTTTGTTTGATCAATCCACCGGTGGTATTCATGGCCATGATGAATTTGATCTTCCATATTTTTTTTGGACCAGTTTGTGGTGATTTTTTCTAAAGGCATTTTACTGTACTCTGAGCCAATAGATGATCATGCCTATCTTCTAAACATCATCCTAAGTAAATTGAGAGAGTATCGGCTTTATTCCAAGATGACCAAATGTAATTTCTAGAATGATAAAGTGAACTTCTTAGTCCATGTCATCTCAGAGGAAGGAGTGTAAATGGTACCATAGAAATTTACATCCATGGTATCTTGGGATTATCCTAATATTTTCTTTTAGATTAATATATTTTTGGGTTTGGAAGGTTATTATCAGTGCTTTATCTAAGACTTCTCCCATTTGACAACACCGATGTTAAGGCTGACCAAGAATTGGGTGAAGTTTGTTTGGTTTGATTCTTATGAGAGATATTTTCAAGAGATTAAAGGCATGATTTAGTAGGATTTAATTTTATGTAGTAGGATTTATACTTAGAGTAATTATGATGGAGGAGGTTTGATTGGTTTCTTATGGCTACAGACAGTTGAGACCACATGAGGAAAATTACCCTACTCATTATTTGGAGTTACCAGTAGTGGTAAATTCTCTAAGATGCAGTAGGAATTATCTCATGGTTTAGAGGTTTATAGTGTAAAAAAACCATAAGAGCCTCAATACATTTTTCTTAGTGGTACTTGAACCTTCGATAGAGTAGGTGGGTCGAGTATCTATAATATTTCAACTTCGATTTTTATTATACACCGCAGAAGGGAAACATCTTTGTTGATGAATTGAGACAAAAGACATAGGTAGAGGAAGTAAAGGAGTCTTGTGATGAGTGGTGTGTGATGGACCTCTTTATTGAAATTTATATATATGTTCAGGATTCATAGATATGAGTAGCTCTGACTTTCACATCTGTTATACCAATTATTTTTTACTAGATTAAGACAGAGTAGTTATTTGATCCGTAGGAATTATTTTTGAGAGACATATTATATGAGGGGGTGACACCATTAATATGGTCTCTTGGCAATGGATATTCTCTTATTTTCATTGGCTGAGTATGGATTCCTATGGTCTTTCTTGAGGAGCTAATGAAAAAGTTTCATTCTTCTAGATAGGTGATACATCATTGTTTGAAAAATATGAATCATGATCTCTAGATCTAGTACTGTTTGTGAGGAATGAAGAAGAAAGTAGAGTTTTTTTAGAAGTTTCACTTTTCATTAGTTTAAATTATAGCATCAAAGGACAACTAAGATTTTGAAGCCTTTTACCATTCCTGAGTGGAAATGAGATGATGTCACTATAAATATTTTTATAGGATTACCCAGAAAATATATAATAATGATGGTGTATAGGTGATTTTTGTTAAAATGATGAAGGTATACACTTATTGAATGTTAGGGAGACCTTCACAATTAATGATCTAGGTATTAATTACATGTATGAGGTTGTTTGGGTGAATGGTGTTATGAGGGGTATCATTTTAGACATAGATCCTTATTTCACATCGTGGTGTTGGCATGGCCTTTAGAAGGATCTAGTATTGAAGTATATTTTTATTATGGCTTATTATCCTTAGACTAATGGTAAAATTGAGTAGAATATTTTAGTTATAGAGGATATATTACGATCCCATGTTCTTAATTTGGATGGTTCATGGGAGAATCATATGGAACTAGTGGAGTTTTTATATAATAACAACTTCTAGGTATCCATCCAAATAGAACCTTTCATGTATTTATATAGTAGGTTGTTCCATTCACTTATTTTTTGGTTAGAGGTAAGCGAGTCAGTTCTTGTTGGGACTAATCTCTTGTTAGAGACATATGAGGAAGTTCAAATGACCAGACAGTGGTTGGTGACCACATATAGTAAGGAAAAATCATATGCTTACCATTAGTTAAGAACTATAGATTTCAAGTTTGGTTATAATGTGTTCATTTAGGTGTCTCCAAGGTTGGGGAAACTATGTATCATGAAATAGGGGATGCTAGAACCCATTCTTATTGGGTTATTTGATATAGTGTATAAGGTTGGTCTAGTGGTGTATCGATTAGCACTTACATAGTGTTATAGTTCCAGGAATGATGTATTTCACATTGAAAATTTTGAATCTATTATTCATACCTCTCTCACATGATAGATATAAAAAAAATCAAGTTTAGAACTGATGTTTCCTTTTAGGATCACTTGATTCAGATTGGGGACAATAGTGAGAAGTATCTCTTGGGTAGGGAGATTCCTTTGGTTTGAGTAAAGTTGTATCATGGGCGAGTTTATGAGGATATATGGGAGGGTGAGTACAATATGTGAGCACAATGTCAAGTCTTGTTCTTTAAGAACCCATACTGATTCTTAAAGAAGCTAATGAAAGAACTATTGTATGGTGGAGAGGTTGTAAGATTCTATATTTTTCTAGGTAATTCCCTCTTTGAGTTTTCATTTGAGCCTTAGTGGTTGTGTATTTTTTGGGGACAGAGATCCTTTATTTTGGAAAATGACTTAGATTTCATGGATGTGTGGTTGTTTGAATAAACATGGACATGGGTTGTGATAAAACTTGATATAACCATAGAGGATCCATGTGGGGAGTAGTTCATGATTTCTGTTTGAATTAATGGAGTTTGGGTAAAAATGGGTCAAGGGTTACCAAGAGTTCTTGGTGAGTTGATAATCCTTAAATGGAGTTCAAGTTTTTATAAGGAAAATGGGTGGAAATAATATCTATAAGACATTTACATGTCATGTAAATGGGTTACACTATGTGTAAGAAACACCCGAATCATGTTGTGAACTGATTCATGATGTGAATTGGTTACACATCATGAACCAATTACACTCCGTGCAATGTTGGAGATAATTAAATATTCATCCAAGGTGATGGGTTTTTTTTCATATCCCTTTAAAAAAATCATGATGTGTAATTGAATTACATGCTGTGTAATTTCCCAAGCATGTATTTAAAATAGTTTTTTTGTAGTTGATTTTATTTCTAACTCATGTGAATCTTCTTTCTCTCGACCCTAGGGAACCTTCCAAGATATTTTAGGGTACTATCTCGATTCTGGATATATCAATCATGAATTTGATCCCTATTAAGTGGTTTTGGTTGGGTTTTCCATTCTCTAACTTTTCTCTCCATCCTTTGTGGTGTAATATCTCGACTGTGTTCATTATTGGTTTTGATCTTGATCAGTTATGATCTAAGAACCTTCTTGAAATCACTGACACCTTCATTCTTATTACCGAATTCAACTGGAAGCACTAAATGACCATCCGTTAAAGGTAGGGTGTCTAAAAATTAATCCTATAGTTTGATAATTGTCAAGTATGTTAAATATTGAAATTTCACCAACATATTTTATGCCAAATAAATTAAAAATAATGAATTGAATTATTCATTAGAGTCTATTTGGATACAAATGGATATTGACCTAGCTTGTGGATACCATTCGGGTGAGAGAACCCTTGAATATAAATGAATTGTTTAATGGGTTAAAGTGTGTTTAGAAAGATATGGATTTTGTTTATTGTTTGATATAAACTCACCTGTGTATTGGATTGTTTATTGAGATAGATGACATGTTATTGGATATGAAAAATTGATATATTAAATGTGTAATTGAAAGATAAATGGTAATTTTTATAAATAACCATTGATCCATATGATGTGATATTATGATATCCTTATTGCTATGAAATGTGTAGTGATTTATATGTTGTGATTCTTATATAGTGTGCCTGCCTAACGATACATGATGAAATGGTTACATAGTGGTATATACCTAGTAACACATGCTATAATAATTATATAGGTCATTTTACTAGCGACACATATTGAAATTATTATATAGTGGGCTATGCCTAATGACATATGCTGAAATTTTGATATAGAAAGATATGACTAGTGAAACATGCTAAAATGATTATATACCAAGTTCAACAAGGATTAAATGATGAAATTATTATATATAAGGTCTTGACCTAGATTTGTGTGATTTATACCTTGTTTATGTGGTTATGTTTCACCATGATTATATGGTTATGGTTGGAATGGTTGTGAGACATTTTTAGATACATTCTAGCATAGCACTGAGGCAGGTTATGTTATTCCATGGCTATATGGTTATGGTTGGAGTGGTTGCGAGACATGCTCAGATAAATTCTAGCATGGTGTTGAAGTAATTTGATGTGGTATTAATTTAATATCTTAATTAATTAATACACTTGTTTATTGTATTATTGCTTACACTTTTTATTAGACTGGTTATTCTTAGACATGGTGGTTTTAAACTACTAATTTATACTCACACCATGTTTGGGATGCTATTTTGTACCCAAAATGATTACCTAGATATAGGACTGGATAAGGTAAAAGGTCCTTACTGTTGATTATTTATTTTTGTGTAGGATGGAGTTTGGATATGGGACTGACATGGGGCTCATGATGAGGGATTTTTTAGTCTTTATTTGAGTATGATAGTATTTTATTTGTATTACATCTAGCATGAAATTTAGTTACATTAAAGTACATCATTAAATTATTCCTTTATTATTTATCTTATTATTCAATTGGCTTCCATTGCTGATTTTATTCTGTATTGTATTATTTCCATTATTTTACACACTCTGATATTTTTCCATTATTGTTATATGATTATTCAACTATGTTGTAACTATATAATTAGGGGGTATGGTCTCCCCAATATACTTATCACTCCCCCAATTCTAGTTGGAAGCCTCTAGCATATGGGGAGGCACATTTGAGTTCTCATAACCAACCATTTCAGGCCACATGATAGAGTTCTGAATTAGAATATGTTACATATTTTTTCTCCTTTATTACATCATTAAATGTTTTATAAAGGAATTTTAAAATGTATTTTTCTAAAATGGATTTTGAAAATTGTTTACAAATAGATTTTTCAATGATGTTGGTATAGGATGATGAATTATTATCTAAGTTGATATTTCCATTTAATGAAAATAAAAGAAAAATATATAAAATTACATTGAGTTTTATGTGCTTATTATTGGAAAATATATCTTTAAATATTGTATTTCAAACTATAATGAAGTAGATATTTTATTTAATGACTGTGAATGGGGTTTGGTTTCTTTGGTCATACCTATTGGGAATTTTTATGATCACACCTATTATAATTTCAGTTATAGGATTTTGTTCTTCTCTTGGTTGTTTATAGAGAATCGTTGCTTGTCTTTGGATAGTGACATATTATCACATGGTGGTACATTGGATGATTTTTTTATTTTTTTTCACATCATCCAAATAAGTCCTTTCTAGATCTTAGTTATGTTTATGCGTGGTGTACTATATCTATAGAGGTTGTAGTGGATCAAGTGATTGTTTTTGTGGTGAGTGTTAGATGGGGAAAAGAGGGATTTATTTTAGATATGTTTTATCATATTATTTATTAATTTTTAGATTATTTTATTTTTTATTGATTATAAACTTATAGTAGGGTTATGATGGTATTTATAGTATTTATTAGATTGAATTTATTCACTAAATAATTTACAAAAAAATTATATTTTATTCCTTTAGATATCATATCCATCCTAGGATGATCAGGAACATAATTTGGGTACGTCATAGGCTAACTCTATTATCAAATGAAGGGATGAATCAGTTTGGTTTGTGACACTTTTCATATATGAGAAGCCAAATAGTGGGAGGTTGTATAATACATTGTCTTTCTAGGAAATGAATTACTACTAAATTTTTCCTTTCAGTTCATGATTTGTATTATTATTTATTTTATTAGAAATGGGAGAAATTTTTTAATGAAGGATTTTGAAAAGTGAAGGGACCCTAGTGTTGGAGAACTAATAGTTACATGACAGACATATAACAAGTACCTAGTGTAATTGTATAGAATGTGTGGCTACTAGCCCATAATGTACTTAGAGCACTTGGAATGTGTATTTTGTAATTAAATATTTTCTTATTTTCTATGTTTTTTTTCTATTTCACACATATAATTAAACCCACATTAATCCATTTCAAATTGATTTCCTCCCATATTTAATTATTTAATACTTCCTATGAGCTCACCAATCAATACCCCTTAGTACCCAACATCCTAAGTGTGATTCTAAATTTGGATTAACTACCATTTACCCCTATGTTTTTTCTATTATAGAATCTAATGAATGTACTCTAACATACATCAATTTACAACTATGTTATCTATAACTTTAAATTTCGATTAATATCTATTTATTCAATGATTTAGATCTAAAAAAATATAATGGTTATTATTACTCCATGTGGTGGGAGAATGACTTAATCAATAATCATGACATTAAGAAACTTCTATAATTTTAATATTTATATACACTCATATAGTGAACTATAATTTTAATACATAAATATTACATCTTAATAGATGAATATTAGATACATACCAACTATAATAATATTGATTTAGTGTATTTAAAAATAGAGATACATATATAAATTATTCATAAGAGATCTATATAATCTAAAACTTAGTTCATCACAAATGAAAACCTTATTAAAAATATCATATATTATGTCATTCTTCATATATTGGGGAAGGGTGACATATGAAATGGTGAACTTAGATGCTCAGTAAGGGTAAACAAGGGATATATCAATGATAACATAAGAATAATATGTGAATAAGGGTATGAGAACATTATATTAACATTTTAATACCATACATATCATATCATAGATCATAATAATGAATTTTAAATAAATCTTGGTAGTCCATAAGGAATTAATCATGAATTAATCCAAGAAAATTAACCATGAGACCATAACATTAGTATAATACACAAGTTTTTGGTATACACATAATAAAATAAAAAAATTCTTTAGTCAGGTATCAATATTAATAATATTATAATAGATTTTGTTCACTCCCCATTCCATAATATCCTTATTCAAGGTTCAATCCCATGATTATCATAGTGGACAAACACTCTTACTGAACTTGGTCCACTCCCCATTCCAGTCCTTATTGTCTCAGGAGGTATTCATCTATACCCAATGCATTGGAAGGATATATAATTCCAAGATCAACTATCACATAATGAAAATCATACATATGTTTCCACAAGATAAAAAAACATTCATCATTTCTTCATATCATAAAACATGGAATAGAAAGGGGTTTTATAAACATTCCATCATTTCATGATCATAACATACTTTATTTTACGTAACTATATTTCATGATTGGTTTCAAAAGTATAATTAATGTATGATTATTATAATTATTTTATGATTATTAATCTTGATATGATAGAACTATATTATATTCACAAGAACTGGGACTTTCATAACAAAGTATGAATGAGAAAACAATGCGATTAACACATGAAACAATGAAAATATGGAAATATTATTAATGAACGAGTGAAAATATGTTATAAAATGATCATATTTGATATTATAGATATTAATATAGTAATTTAATAATTTAAAAAAATATTTAAAACTACTGTACATGAGGATAATTCATGTTCAACCAAAAGGAAGTGTGAGGTAAGGGTTTTCTTGTCACACCATTATTTCTGTGAGATATATTCCATATTCACTAATTATTTTTTATTGTGTGGTTTATATAAATTACACTAATATATTTTATGATTATTATCCTTAAATTTATGTGTTTTTATATATCCATTTTAGGATCTCTCTTTCATGGGGTTTACAGTTTCAAAGCTACCAAAGTGGTGAGGGATTTTGTCTCAATTTTCCTTCTTTGAGATGTATGTTATTTTATACACTTATTTTATTTTTGAGGTGTATATAATGACCTTTTACATGTTATATAATGAATATTTTTATTTCTATGTTAATATAAGTTTCATTTAATGATATTATTTTATGAGGATTAAGATTCAAAGTTACCAAAGTGGTAAGCGTCTTATGTTGCAATTTCATCATTTTTTCAGATTGTTTTTGATTATGATTCCAATAATGATACCATATGATACATATATAAAAACACTTATTAATATTATAATCATATGGTTACCCATGATATTATCATTTTATAATAACAATTTCCTACTCATTGGTATATAGAATAATTGAGAAAATGTTTTTAAGAAAATACGACTTCAACTCTCTCTTTAGAAGGAGTTTTTTTTATTCAAAAACTATGTTTTATTAAAATTTTTTCAATTATGTTTTTAATCTTATAAAAATTATTTATAAAATAAATTTCTACCCATTTTATATTTTTACAATTTTTTTTAAAGGAATATTCTTGTCACTTTATGAAAAAGGCACTTTTATAACCTTTTTACCGTGCAAAAGGAATGTTCTTTTATGAAATATATATAATTACCCATAAAAATGAATGTAATGTATTTGAATATTAATTTAAAAGTATAAATTTATAATTTTAAAGAAAATTTATTCTAAATATTTTGAAAATTCCTAATGATATTCAAGGGAAATTATTTTCAAAATGTTTTAAGTTTTAAAAATCGATTTTCAAAATGAAATGAATATTTTCCTCAAGAATGTTTTCAATGATATTTTAGTGGTATTTCCACACATAAATATGAAATAAACTTTTTTTACTTATCATCCATTAGGGATATTCAATATTGATACCATCCTCATTCCTTATCTATATTGAATAAGATTGTTTTAAAGAGATTTTTATGAAACCCATTTCTTTTCCACTGGTTAATCATGTTTCAAATTGACTGTTATGGAACCTATTTCCTTTTAATATTTTAACAAATTTATGAAAGGAATAATTATAGTTTTTATGAATTTGATGATGATACGAAATATCTTTGTACCTTATACATGTTTTGGTTCTTAGAAATTACTTATACAATGGGGTGGTCGAGATAGCACTGGGTGATCTTGTTACATATTATACGATGGGGAAGGCTAGATAGAGTCTTGTGAGCCCATTATATCTTATATGATGGGATATCCTAGTTAAAACTAGGTGATACTTTTACAGATTATATTATGGGGCAGACCAAATGGAATAGGGTGAGCCCATTATATCTTATATGATGGGTGTTCCTAGATAGCACTCAAATGCATTGGGTAATGAATGTATTCTTCATAAAATTATATTAGAAGAGAGATTTATGGTTATTCCAATTTTATGGGTTTTGTAAGTGTTCTTTAAAGATGATATTCCAAGATACTAACATTTTTTGACTGTGATTTCTATGTGTTTATGATGTTTCATTTGATCAAGTTTGATATCAGGTGGAACTTGATTATTGATTCTTATGACTCTTTTATTTGTTGAATACTTATGACATGTTTTCATGTTTTATGATCTGGGTATTGATGGGTATGAATATTCTTATGTTATAATCATTCACACTAATTATTTCATCATACTCATAATATCTTACTATGATCACTAATGACATTAATTTGTTATTACTTACGGTTTACCTTAATAAGATATGATCTCACCTTTCTTATGATTTCTTTTACCACAATTATAAAGTATGAGGTTGAATGAATTATTCTAGGGATAGATTTTATATGGAATATGATTTTGACTTAATGTGATATAAGAAAATCTAGTTAAAGTGGGAGAAATGATTATTTAATGATATGGGAATTATTTATGTAATAGTTTTTCATAATTATCTAAAACTCTAATCATAAAATATCCTTATGAATATAAGAAATCTTGGTCTTTATTTTGATATTGTAAGGACTATATAGGGAAAAAAACTGGCTCACAATTATCATATGAATTTCAAAAATGTAAAGATTATTATTTTAGCATTGAATTTGGGAGTGTAGGGTTAGGGTTATTATAGTTCATATTTGTCATCACACTAATATACGATCATTGGTTGGTTTAGAAGATCAAGAATTAATTCCCTTCCTTTGTAATTTATGTGGGATTTATGTAAATAAAGCAAATCCATGCCTAAAAGGACATAAAATTAAAATAGAAGGAGAATAACATGATTTATAAGAATAATATTCCCAATAAATTCAATCGAAGAAGAATAAACTTGTGATGTGATCATCATACCATTAGGTGTTTTCAATTATAAATAAATATCTCAACATTGAGTTAGTATTGTGATACCCTTATAAAATTATGTAGATAAAATAGTGTGTATATATCCAAAATAAAAAAGTCATTAGAATTTCTTGAGTGATGGTATGTGTAACTTTTAACACTTCATTATCCACACCAACAATATTTATCATGTGAGATTTCACTTTATATCTACGATTAAGAGTTCAATTACAACAATAATCATCATTAACCTTCATATGTTGGATCTAGTTATAAAAATTCCCATACTCTTTTCATTTGAAACACTAGATTGTGGGTGGTGAATTATGTGACACTTTTTATCCATCATTAGCCAACTTGTTCTTCCAATGAATTTAATATTCAATTTTCTGATGACCATCATTTCCACGCTTAAAAAATTTAATAGTCCCCTTAAGATAATTTCTTTCATATTTCCTTCAATGCATTGAGCATAAAGGAAATATCATCTTCATATCTACATGGTTTTTATAATTTACATTCAATTTCATATTAATTTCTTATCAAACCCATGAGATTTACCTGTAACAAAAATCTCCATCTCCACATTGAATGCACATTGAACAATTTCTTCATAGATAGTAAAGTATCTTACGGAAAACATCTTTTATAGAAATGGATTTAAGCCACTGGATAATTGATCAATCTTAATTTCAGTTTGGATGATAATACCAGAAGTATACCAAAAAAGTATTGTAAAATTTTCCTTATCAATACTAATGGATTCATCTTACTTATTTTTATGATCAAGGAATTCCTTCTATATATTCATATGAATATTACTAGGAGTGTACTTATTGAAAAATAATCTCTTAAACTCATCTAATTCAATGATGTCAATTTCTTCTCATTTTCCTATGTTCTTGATAAGAGTCCACCATCTATCACCTTAAAATTTAAAAATTTAAACAACCAAAATAAAATTTTCATGTTTCATGAACTGGAGAATGGAAAATATCATTTCAGTGGTACTGATCCATTTCTCAGGAAGTAGTGGATCAACACACTCACTAAAATAATGTGAATGTTTACTCAAGGTGGAATAAATAGAATGTTGTTCCATAATTTAATCATTTGTAAGATCATCATGACTCATTTATTGAGAATTTTGTGTAATCATAAAAAAAATATTTTTAATTCCAAATCCAAAAAATTTGGTTTCTCATGAGGAAAATCACTACATATTCCTTTACATTAATCACTAATATAATTCCTTCAAGTTCCATCCATTGACTAAATCCAAAAAGTGCAGTGTGGGAAAAATATTCTTAGTAGAACACTACATAATCTATACCTTACCAAAAATATAGAAGTATATATTATAAAAAATAGTATCCTTATGGTTATCACTATTTTTTTTGTCATCCATGTTTCCAATGGTAACTAAACCTTTCTCTGATACCAACTATATCCACATGTACTTTTCATGCATAAATATTAAATATTAATAGATGAATATTAAATACATAACATTATGATCCATTCAAAAATTATATAAAACTTTTTTATTTATAAACTTGGATACATAAATAAATAGTTGATGAAATATCTACATCGACTCCCACTTAGTTGTTCACAACTAGTACCCTTATTAGACATATCATGTTTATAATATTTCTTCATATCCCGAGGAAAGGAAACATAAGAAAGGGTGATATCATATGGTCAGTAATGGTAAAATAGGTATATATCAATGATCAATTAAGAATAACATTAGAATAAGGGTATGATAATAGTAGCGTAATATTTGAAAACCATACCTAGAAATTCAAAAATTGTAATCTTGAATCTTGGAATAAATCTTGGTTATTCATAAGACATAAATCATAAAGTAATAAAATAATATGATCCATGAGAGCATACCATTATCAAAATACATAAGTTTTTAGCATATATATAATCATATAAAATCATTTCTCTAGTCAATGATCACTACAAAGACTATCATAGGGGATTGAGTTCATTCACCATTCAATGATATCCTTAATCAAGGTTCAATCCAAATACTATCATAGTATAAAATGTACCTTACTAAATTGGGTACATTCCCTATTAATCTCCTTATTATCCCATAAGATATCCATATTTACCCAATTAATTTGATAGGTATATAATATCAGGCCCACCCTTCACATAATGGAAATCAGTCATCTGCATTCCACAAGATCATAAAAAATTAATCATATAATTATATCAAAACCCATGGAAAGGAAATAGTTTTCATAAAAATTTTATCATTTTACCATATCATTACTGATTAAAAAATATAGGTTTAATTAAGGATTCATCATAATATAATTATCATGTGGGAAATAAAGAAGTTTCATAGAATCATCCTCAAATCATCATCATTACATTATAACCCAATTTTTTTAATGGTATCATTGGATCATATCCCATGTAAATAATAAGTAACATCAATGATGTTATCATATATGAAAAGTTCATTTAATTTATGATTGCAACCTTTCTTGAGGAAAACACCATTTTCACTTTGAAATCACATATTTAAAACCCAAAAAGTTTCCAAAATATTATAGAAATCATTTTATTTGAAAATAACCATAAAAATTATATAAGAATAATAATTTTTTTTAGTATTTATGATGAATGGAAATTATGTTCATACAGTGTATGTAAAATCAAATATTCCTTCCATGTTTTTGGTAAAAATTAAAAATTACCTCATTCGAAAAAAGACCTGAAGATTATTTTTATTTTTTTTAAAATTCAATCATGGGTAAAAATTTACTTCAAAAAATTAAATAATGAAATTATTAATATTCATTAATTGTTTTTGGAAAACATATATATGGAAGAAAAATGATTTTCAGCCGAAGAGAGAAATAATTTTAGTTTTCATTAAAAACATTCATTGTTCTATTGAGATATTAAAGAGAGGAAAATGAAATGAAAACATGAAATATCCATAAATAATCATTAGATAATTTTTTTATGGGATTCTTAAGAGGTAGGTTATACAATTTCATCATCATAAACATAATCTTAGACAATCCTGATAAACAGTGAGACTATAACATAAATCCCTTAATACATTGGTGTATTTTAGAATAAGATAATCTAAACAAGAGAAGCTTATATGGATATGTAAATCTATATATTTTTCATTATAATAATCATAAAATATATTCTTGAGATTTATATACATCATATAAAATAAAAAAGTGATGAATATGAAATGTGTATCCTAGAAATAAAAGTGAGATGAAAATACCTTACCTAAATTTGAAATTTCTTTGAAAGAAATCTAACCAACTATATAATAAATTTTAATATATTATAATTATATATCATTGTAATGAATTTAATTATTCTATATATTACATTAGAATATTTTATGGATTGTTTTAGAAGCTTGGTGCTAAGATAGTGTGATATTATGAGTCCCGATGATCCAAGAATTAATTTTTCGAATATATTAAATATATTGAATTTCACACAAGTGTAGATTTACTGAAAAAGAGGAATAACTCTTAGATAGAGGAACTGATCAGAAATCTGAGGCTAACGTTGATCTCATATTGTGGGTTTTACCCTTGGTGCAACATAACCTTGGAGAGCGTCGAACACTCGGGCTGGGCGCGATCATTAGAAAATTAATAAATAAATTAATTGATTAAAATAACACACTTAATAAAATTTTCCATGTATTGGTTATTCTCCATAAATACTATGTGATAGATTAATCCAAATATTGTCTAAATAACCATGGGGATTTGTAAGAGATCATTAGAGTATTGTTCTCAGATGAACAACCACCAGATCACAGACCATCGATCAGTGTGTGGAGGAATTAGAGGATATCGCCAAATAAAATGACATATATCAATTATTCATTAGAAATTGATCAATTTCAAGGTAGTACATTGTTTTATCTGAATTTATCCCCATTTATATATTTTTATAAATAATGATAATAAATTAACTAACCAATTGGTTCATGGATCATGCCTTTTGAGGTTATGGGTTAGATATTATCTAGTATTGGGGAATTCATTGTCGATTATATTATATATCTCCATTATTCATTATAATGGAAACAAATCAAGGCCAAAATGAAAATTTTATAAGGTCTATTCCTCATCTTTATGTCTTTTTCATTTATTCCACCATTCTTCATTCAATATGGTAAAATCCTTTTTCCTGCGGTTCGGTGAAATACTTAATATTTGATCATCGTGAAACCATACCTTAGTGAAACAGATCAATATCATAGGTATGACATGTGATCAAGGATGTGATTGAGGTGAAATGATTACAAAGTATGTTTAGAGACAGTTTATGATGAATCAATGGTTTCCTTTCATCCTGATTAAATGGTGTGATAATAAAATATGCATTTGGATGATTTAAAAATAATTTCGATAGCTGGAACTCAATAATTAGTGATGGAAAGGGTTATCTAACCTTGGATTCATGCTTTATGGAAAGGCATGTAGTGAATACGGCATGGAAGAAATCCTATTAAGAAATATTAGATTATATAAAACTAAGGATTAAATGGTTTGTAATATGGAATTACATGACATGTGGGACCCCCCTGTGTGGCACTATGATTTTGAAATTGAGGTAAGTATCACATGTCATGTGACTTAGACACACGTCATGTGAACCTTTCTTGGAGGCTCGGTGTATACCCAAGGAGATACATGAGAATGGACAAGTCTAGCCATACACAGACATCGACAACCATTCATGGACACAGTCAGGATTACATAGTCTCTAACATGACCTATACTCATACATGGCCATGAGCACGGGCTGTGATACACGAGATGATCCCAGTGCTAAAGGGACACACTGTGTGCTTCTAATATATTCCATGTACTCCATCAAAGATGAAATGGATCCTTTATTCTATTTATATTGGAAAATTTTCATTGGGTTATGTTCCCTTGATCCATTGAATAATGGTTTTTTATGGAGTTTCATACTATTCATTGGATGGTGATAACCTTTGAGGAACTTCAGTATTGGATCAAATTTGGAATCCCTCCATGAGGCCCAGAGTGAGATCCTTTATCATAATCATTTCATTAGGAGGGATTCTTGGTATCATTGTGACCAACACAACATGGGAATTGAACCCCTACATAGTGGGTTAATATGGATTGGGTTGTTGGTATACCCCATGGCCTTGGGTGTGATCCCCATTGAATGAATTGTTCTCTTTAGACTTTCAGTGTGTACTTATTATGTAAAGAAACACCAAGCATAACATCTTGGATAAACTCCATATATACCATATGAATCTTAGAGTGTGTTATCCTATATGAGTGCTATATGGAACCTTCCAGTAGGAATACTAGGATATTATTACAATTATGACCTTACCTTGAGACTCTGTGTCTACATTGAGTATATCTTGATGTTATTATCATATATTCCATTGAAATATACCTTTTACGAGCGGACTATTATTATTTATTGCTATATGCTTAGTCATTTTGGGGTGTCATACTAGGTATTTTTATACTCACCCCTATATGCGATTTTCCTACATGTGTCCCATATTATGAAGATGATCAACCTTTTGAAAGATTCATAGAGGGATCAAGACTAGGTGGAGTTTAGTGATACAAATAGACCAAGGTGTGTTCATTCAGTTACATGGAAAAATGATTTCTATTACTAGTTGACATACTCTAATGGTGATATTTTATATATATTATTTCATGTTTATTAGTTATTTTCCATTTAATCATTATATGGGTTTGGATATTTGTGTGTGTGTGTGTGTGTACATTAGGCTAAGGCCTCCCATGTGTGTGATATTCCTACTCAATGCTAGTCTCCATCCCTTAGTCTATTGAAGGAAGGCTTGGGGTAGTCATGTAATGGGACCCATTGGGATGGGTCATGATAGAGTGGTATCAAAGAATTAAGTTCTACCTTAGGACCAAAGTTTTTGAGACTATATTGGGTTTTATGGAAATAGTGTTAAGTGTTTTGAGTTCTGATCTGAGGCCAGGGACTCTAGAATTGGTGCGACAAGTATTGTATCAATTCACTAGGACCCTGAAAACATTCTTGTTCACTTGGAACATGTATACAATAGTTTCATTGAAAAAATTGGTACATGAATAATATATGAATGTTTTGTGGTTTCCATGTCCTTCTTGAGTTATATCTCTAGATATACCCATTGAAAGTGGTACATCTTGTCTATTTCAGGATGCCACCATGATGTATGCCATGTAGGATTTAATAAAAGGATCATGAGTATGATATCATCAATGACGAGGCTTCAATATAAGGTCATGTTTAGAAGGTGTTACATATAGGTGGGGTATAGTGTTACCACAACCTATCTAAAGATGGTACTGGAAGTACCAGAAGATTAAGGGCATAAGATGATTTTAGTTTAAGAGTTTCAGCATCAGTGACCCCTTCGGTTAAGGGGTGAGACATACCCCTATGGGATAAGGATTGGCATGAGGTAGTAACATGAGTTTTTCATCTTGTCTCAATTCCTACATATCATATGATGGTCAAGGGAGTGAGATTTCTCCATGGATATTTAGGACTATGCTGGGGCTTAGTTACCCATCCATATGATGAGGTGACTCTTATATGTTCAGAGTTTGAGAAACATTTAAAATTGGAGTTTTATTTAGCTATGTTGAGGGATGTTTACATCCAAGATCTTATAAAGATTAAGTAGGGAAATATGACTATGGATGAGTATTCATCAAGGTTCACCAAACTCTCTCAACACTCAATGGATGTGGTGCACGATCAGTTCATTTAGGATCAGACCTTTGAGTAGGGACTATACAAATAAATATGATCCAACACGATACCTCTATGATTTTTTACCTATGTTGGGGGTGCTAGAGCATGCCTGAGTAATCAAGAGTTTCCTTGATAAAAAGACATAGACTATTGGTGATGGAAATGGGCACACAAGATCTAAGACTTATATGGAAGGGATACGATGATAAAGGAATGGACCTGGGCGTGAGTGAAGTCTTAAGAGGTGATCCCAGGATGGAGGTTATGTGGTACAAGGATCATATGATTGATCTAGTCTTCCTAGAGGGAGGTGATGCTACTATTTTGAGGATTAGGTAAATATTACACAATATTTTCTAACCCAAAGGGGGATGATAAAAAGATAGTGTATGGGATTTTTAGGTATATAAAGTGGTAGGAGATATCATGTATGGAGGATGGTAGACGTGTTAGAGGAGTTGGAAGAGTAGATGGAGGTGGTAGATATTTCAATTTTTTCCACCACCTCCAGGTGGTCACCACCAGGATTAGGAAGCTGGGGCACTAGGAAGAGGGCATATATTGGCAGTCGATGCATATGACCTAGAGGATCTAGGAATGATACGAGGTACAATCCATGACTTTTCTACTTTAATTATTGAATTGATAGATACATGTGCTACCCATTTCTGTATTTCTACTTATCTATTTTAAGTCTTATATATTTTGCTTGATCTTATGGATTAACTGTTACACTTAGAGACTTATATTATAGGTGAATCATTGATAATTAAATTCTGTTGATAGTGAAATTTGATTCTCAGAGGTGAGATCAACATATGGGATCTCTTTGTAGCAGTGATAAGGCCTTATGCCATCATCTTAGGTATGAAATAGTTATCCAAATTTCATGACCAGGTATACTATTTTAGGAAGAGGATGTAGTATGCCTACAGTGATGGGAAGAGGTTTTAGTTTTTGGGTGAGAAGGAAACCCTGGTGAAGTAGGACATGTTCAGGCATAGTAGATTGCATCCGATTAGTCCCCAATTTTATTTCATGACTCTAGGAGTAATGTATGTTATGGGATACTAGTTTCCTATAATGATGGAGGATTACAATGACATATTTCTTGAGGAAATTCCAAGTTTACCTACCCACTAAGATATATACTTCTATATTGATCTACACCATGTTAAGACCTTGATATCTACACCAACATATCAGATGGATCCCATAGAGATTTGTGATATGAGGGTATAATTAGAGGACTTACAGAGGAAGGGATTTATTAGACCCACTATTTCACCTTGATTAGACCTAGTATTGTTTTCCAAGAAAGTGGATGATAGCTCGAGGTTGCATAATGTTTCCAAAAATAGGCGACCATGAAGAAAAATTATCCACTACCTAGAATCGATGAACTCTTTGACCAGTTGAGAGGGGAGTGATGATTCTCAAAGATTGACCTTAGATCAGGCTATAAAAATCTATGAGTAAGGGATGAAAATATAATGAATATAGAGTTCATATGTATCTATGTTCACTATGAGTACTTGGTGATTCCCTTTTTATGATGAACTCCCCAAAAATGTTCATAAAACTCATGAACTAGATCTTTTAGCCTTTCTTTGACTGGTTTGTGGTAGTCTTCATCAATGATATCCTAGCGTACTCAGTGTCTGAGGAGGAGCACTCGAGACATTTGAGGATGGTCCTGGATGTACTCTAAGAGTACCAACTTTATGAGAATCTCTCAAAGTGACAGTTCAATATTTAGGAGGTCCACTCTATAAGAAATATCATCTTAGAATATGGTGTAGTAGTGGAACTGATAGAGGTTGAGGCAATGTTATTTTTGGAGCCACACAAGGGTGTAATAAAGTCATATAGATTAATTGTGTTGGTAGGATACTATCATATATTCATACATGATTTATCTAGGATATCATATCCCTTGAAATATTTGAACCTAAAGGGGTACCCTTTTATGTAGACAGAGAGGTTCCAGATAAATTATAAGAGTTTAGGCATAAATTGATGAGCACTAATATCATTATATTTCCTTAGGAGGGTGTCGAGTACGTAGTGTTCTATGATGCATCATGGATCATAACTAGTTATGTTTTTATGTAGAGGTAGGTAGTGATAACCTATGGTTCACATCTATTAGGAGAACATGAGCATAACTATACTTCCCATGATCTTGAGCTAGTAGTGGTAGTCTTCTCACTAATGATGTAGTGACACTGCCCTATATGTGATTGATTAATCATATATTATGACCAAAAGAGTATCATTTAAATCTTATATTAGAAGGATATTAACTGAATACAGTTGAAATGTATATTTTTCCTCTAGGATTATGTCATTGAGATTA
Source organism: Viscum album (assembly GCA_963277665.1). Lineage (NCBI taxonomy): Eukaryota > Viridiplantae > Streptophyta > Magnoliopsida > Santalales > Viscaceae > Viscum > Viscum album. The sequence goes on from OY728127.1 coordinate 1,574,619,577, forward strand.
TATATACTCCTAGGAAGGGGAATGCAATAGAAGATGCCCTTAGTAAGAGATATTGTTCGTAGTTTCTGAGTGAGGCATCAAAGAAGTTATCGTATTTGTAATTATACTTTGTGGATGGGGATAGAGTGGCTAACCTCCAATAAATGTTCATTACCCCTCCACATTTACAATGATTCAGCTAGGAACAACTTGGGTATATTGACTGTGAGAACCTATGTACTCATATATACACTATATAAGCTCCTGATGGATTTTCTAAAGATGGGGATCAAGTCATTCTTTTTAGAGGATGCGTGGTTGTACCAATGATTTTTTAGGATGAAGTTCTAATGGATTTTCATATATCTCCCTTGTATGTAAATCTAGGTCTGGTGATGATTTACCAAGACCTATGATGTCAATTTTTGTGGCTAGGGATGAAGAATGGAGTCACAAAGTTTGTCTCTCGATGCATCACTTTTTAGAAGGTGAAGGCTGACCACTAGGTTACTGTAGGTTTAGATCAAACCCTTGAGGTTCTATATTGAAAGTGGGATGGGATATATATGGAAATCATGAAGGGGCTACCAAAAATATCTAGATTACAAAAATACATCAGGGTGATCATAAACTGACTCACCAATTTGGAAAACTTCCTAGCCTTTTGAGACTAAAGTTTAGTTGAGAGACTCCAATGCCTTTACATGTTGGAGATAACCTAACTACATGGAGTTCCTTCAGCAATTGTTTTTGACCATGATACTCATTTCACATCTCAGTTATAGAAGGGATTTCCGTAGGCCTTTGGAAATCGGTTACATTTGAGCGCACTGTTTCACCCCCAGAATAATAGCTAGACTGAGCGGACTATTTAGGTGTTAGAGGATATGTTGTAGGCTTGAATGTCATACTTTGGTCATAATTGGGAGGATCTCTTAACATTTTTGTAGTTTTTGTACAAAAATAGATACCATTCCACCATCAGTATGATACAATTTTAGGCCTTGTACGGGCAACCTTGCAGGTCACTACTATGATAGACTAACCTAGGAGAGTTAGCAATTATGGGACTAGAGTTGGTTCAAGACACTATAGAGAAGCTTTAGATCATCCATAAGTGGACGAGGACGATACAGATCCATCATAAGTCCTATACATACTAACGATGGAGGTGGTTGGAGTTTGGGGTAGGATTACATGTGTTCATGAGGGTCACACCTCTACATGGATTGCATAGATTTTTCTAGGGAAGAAATATATCTTTGAGATTCATTGACTCTTTCTAGATACAATGTATATTTATTGAGGTGGTATAATACTTATCTCTACTGCCACAGTTATACCGGGTACACGATGTCTTCCCCATTTTACAAATGATAAGGTATGTTCATGACTCATCACATGTTATTGATTGGGGTGAGATGGACATAGAGGATAGAACTACCTTTGCTGAGTACCCATTAGAGATTGGGGATCAGTAGTAGAGGATCCATCATGGGTGAGTGATTAATTTAGTGCATTTACAGTGTTAGAACAAGGGTCTTTAGTAGAGTACCTGAGATAAATAGATCTAGATGTGTGATCAATACCAACATCTCTGTGTAGACATTCATTTTGGATTTACCAGACATAAATCCCCAAGGTAGGGAGAATGTAATGACTTTTATTTTTCCATATATTATTTTAGAATATTGTATGGATTATTTTTAGAGCTAGGAACTGAGATAGTGTGAGATTCTGATGCCCAGTGAGCTCAAAATTAATTTTTGAAATATATTAAATATCATGCATGAATGTTTTTTCATAAAAAGTGGAATTAATCATAAACTAAGACTCATATAAAAAATATAATTCCATTATTGAGCTTATATAACGAGTTTTACCCTAGGTACGATATAACTTTAGAGCATATCAGATTCTCAGGTTATGCACGGTCTTTGTAAAATGATTAAATAAATCAATTTATTAAAATAAATTATTTAATTAAATTTCACATGACCAGGTTTTTGTCTATAAAAATGCTTTTATGGTCAAATCCTAGGGTTATCTGCCTAACCCTAAAGATATTTAAGAGAGTTTTGGGGGATCGTTCTCATACAAACAACTACTAAATTGTGGATCATTGATTGGTGTGTAGCAGTATTTGAGGATCTCACTAAAGACAATAACACATTCATTATTTATCAGTAATCGATCCTTTTCATGTTAGAACATTGTTTTATTTGGATTAATCCCCATTGATTTATTCCTATAAAAAACTTGAATAAATCAACTAACGAATTTATATTAGGATTGTGCATATTGTGGGTATGGGATAGAAATTATATGAGAATGAAGATTTAATTTATGATTATATTATATCTATTAATTCATTATTCAAATGGAAATGAATCAAGGCCAACATGAACTTTGGAAGAGTTTTTTCCATATTTTTTTGGCTTGTTAATTTATTACCCCATTATTCATTCATCACGAGCAATTACTTTGGCCTATAGTTAGATGAAATACCCAATATTCGATCATTATATGACCATTATTTGGTGCAATAGATTGATATAGTGGGTATGAAATGAGACAGAGTATTTGATTGAGGTGTGATAATGACAGAGTATATTTAGATATTGTTCAGTATGAATTAATGATTTTTGTTCATCCCAGTTTAATGACGCAACAACAGATAGCTCATGTAGATGATTTCTGAATGGAATCAAAGTCCATAACTTTATGATCAGAAATGACAAGGGTAAATTGACCTTGGATTCATATTTTATGGTGAAATTTTTAGAGGTGATGGATCAGGAGTAAACATGTAAAGAAGATCTGGGATTTTGTGAAATTATAGGTTACAGGGCATGTAATCCATAATTACATACCCTGTGGGACACACCCTCCCACAGTGCAGATCTTGGGTTTTGGTGTAGAGATACGTATCACATGATATGTGAGTTAGACACATGCTATGTGACCCTTTTTAGGAATATATACATCTACTTGGGGAGGTATAAAGACATGGACATGTCTAGACATACACGGACATGACTAGCCATACACGGACACACTCAGAAGTACACAGGCTCTGACACACCATGTTATCAGATATGGATACAGGTAAGATCTAGGATACATAGGAAGAAACTAGTTCCAAAGGGACACACCATGTTCTCACAATACACTCTATGTACTCCTTCAATGATTTCTTGGAGCCCTTTCCCTCTTTATCTTGGAAAGTTTCATTAGGGTACGTTCCCTCGATCCACTCACTGAGGGTTTAGTATGGATTCAAATCCTATACATAGGATAATGATCCTCTCTGAGGAACTTCATTCTTGGATAGAGTTTAGAACCCCTCTATGAGGTCCTTAGTGAGATCTTAAAACATCATCATTTCCCTAGTTGGGGTTCTTGGTATCACAGTGACTAACACTATACGGCTTTTGATACCCTATATAGTGGGTTAATCCAGATTTTATTGTTGGTATACCCCATTGCCCCCGGTGTGATACCCATTATATGCATCGTTCCATTAAGACATCCAACTTGTACTCTATATGGTGAGAACTGAAGATAATGAAATATTGTATTGACTCCATCAGTTCTCTCTGACTTGTGGATTGTGTTCTCCCAAAAGAGTGCTATGTGAAACCTTCAAGCAGGAATCGTAGGTTGGTATTATAGTTGCGACATTACCTTGATACTATATGTCTACATTGATTATATCTATATGTTCTATTATAATATGGTGTTGAAATTTACCTTTTATGAGATGAATATAATTCTTGATGTTATATTCTTAGTGATTTTTGGGTGACCTACTGGGTATTCTTATACTCACCCCTACATGATATTTTCCTATATGTTTCATGTCTTATACAGATGGTAGAACTTTTGATGGAGACTTAAAGAGACTAGAACCAAGAATATATTAGTGATATGAATAGATCGATGTGTGTTCCCACTGTGACAATATTAGCATCCCTTACCCACTTTACATGTTGGAATTGTATTTATTTCCATTTTAGTGGGCTTGTATTTGTCCATTTTTCTTTATAGTAATTATTGTCATACTTTGATGGTGGGATATTAGATATATTAATGAATGATTATCATTTATTTTAAATTTTATCATTTTATTGTATTGTAGATGTGTGTGTGTATAAAGATACATTAGGATAAGGCCTCCCATGTGCATGATATGCCTACTAAGCACTGGTTTCTATCCTCTAGCCTATTAGAGGTGGGTTTGGGGTAGTCATGACATCGACCTCGTTGGGATGGGTCATAGAAACTAGAGTCATGTACATACTTATAATATCAAATTTGATCAACTTATAATATTTAAACCCAAATTTATTAATAATTCCTTATTAAAGTCACTATTTCTAGGTGTTAACTATTCTGGTTTTCATGAGAATTTTGGTAAGGTAAATCCGATACTTATACTATAATCATGATTCCACCATATATATAATGTTAATAATGATAAAAATATATTATATATTTATTATATATATAGATTCATCTATAAAATTTAGACATTGAAAAATAAACTATTTAGTTCATATATATGGAGGGTCATACATATGCATGAGCAATGATTTCAATTTTTTATGGATGAGATAAAAGAAAGGATAATTTTTTTTTAGTTTACATAATCATTATTTTATCATATATATAATATATATATATTCAATAAATCCATCCTTACTAACATCCATGTGATATAGAAATGAAGAATAAATCACATCATTTCCTAGAGGTGGTAGTCCACACGTAAGTACGATCAACATTATCATTTAACAATGATATGAAAGTAAGAAGGTTGACATGATATTACAACTATAGGAGAATAAATATTTCATAAATATCATATATAAACCTTAAACCCATAATAATAACCATGCGTGAATTATGGTGATGATAAATGAATTGTATTGATACATGGAGACAATAGTCCAGATGTATGCACGAGAAATAGTTTCACATATCATTTAATGGAGAAAATGGTGAATAATGATGGTTAAATAAAAATAAAAATAAAATTTAAGTATATTTAGGATAATAAAGATATTTTATTTTTATAAATAGCACAAATTTTGAGTATTTATAATAAGAAATGAACTAAAAGAGATCGGGTAAGATGATTACCTCTCCTTTGGTTAGCCTACTTTACATCCATTCTTAAGGAACCTTAAAATGGTCTTTTAATCATGCCGAGACCTATACTTCAAGAATATAAGATTTTAAAAGATAATTCGTTTCATTTTTTATCTATATTTATTAATGTTTTTTAATGTAGATAATATATGGGTGTCCTTTTATAAGTGGAGGAGAGGAAACAATTGTAATTTCATAAAATATTAAAATATAATAAATTCATACCCAAGAAAAATGATTCCAAAAAGCCATATATTTGAAGGTGTGATAAAATTAGGTTGATATATCCCTATAAAAAAGTATATTTAAATGTTTAATTTTAAAAAATATCCTTATAATTTGGTTTGAATCTCGATTAACATGTTTTACCCTTACCGAGGTGAGAAATATTTACCGTGGTTACTATTAATAATGTCAAAAAATAAAAGGGATATATATACAAAATTTTAAAATGATAATTATTAATATGGAATCCAATTTTTAAGATTCAATTCATATATGTGGAATAATTTAATTTAAAATTAAACTCACAAAATGAAATGAAAATTATTTTTCCATAAAAAATGGGTTTTGAAGTATAAAAGATTTTATACCAAAATGAAACATAAAATTATTTCTAATGAAAATAATTAAAATATTCAAAATGAAAAGGAAATAATATTACTTTTAAAATTATTTAATATTAAATGTATATTTTTAAATTATTGAAACAAAAAGATAGTTTTCAATTAATATCAGTACTTTTAACTATTCATTAAAAAGTCAATCTTTTCAAAAAATTATCAAAAATTCACTATAAGATAATTATTAAATGACAATTTCAAAAATAAATTTAATTTTATAAAAGTGGAATAAATTAGTTATATTATTTTCTCAATAAAATAAATAGAAACCATTTTGGGGGAAAATGTATTTTAAAGTATATAACGACTTTAGTAATAATTGAGTGCTTATTTATCAATATATTTTCTTTATATAAAATCATTATACATGTTTTATTTTTATTATTTTAAAAATATTGGTCAATTCTATTAACTCCACCAATTAAATAGCTAGGTTATAACATTATATTATATTGTAGTTCATTTATACATAAGGTTGTGTGTATTGTAAGCTATCAATGAAATTAAATTTATTTTAAAATAAATATATCATAAAATATTGTGGTGTTACACTCATTAGATAACTGAAAAAAATCCACACAAAATAAATCCCCGGATTCCAAAATTATCTTTTAGAATGAAATCAATAAATATATTGAATTTTATCATAAAATTATTGTTATCCAAAAAAGCATGAAATTATTTAATAATCATGTAACTTGTAATAAACATAAGTCTAGTATCACTAGTAAAACATCACAACATAATGTTATAGGCTAACTATATGTGAACCATATATGGTATACCATGAGATGTGAGTATTACCTAATCTATTAGGGATTTTATAATCTAGTTTAATTCCTAATATTATAAAATATACTAATTATATATCCCACATGGAAAGTGTAATCAGACATTAATAAAAAAAATGGATGAAACCCATGGAAATGAAACTGATTAAAACATAGAGTCATAATGTATATTAAAAGGGTGAAACATGAATTTTCCCAAAATAAGGAAGGGATTATATCTTATTAGACAATAAAATCAAGAATCATAATAATATAAAAATCATAAGGCTCTGACTAGTAGTTTGGTAAAACATGAAGCATTATAGAATGGTTGAAGTTAGGAAGAAGGATGTTTCAAGTGTTTCACATATAACACCATAGAGTTAGTTTTCAAGTATCAAATTAATGGGAATTATTATAAAGTGAAAATACCTATAATTATTTCAAATGAGGTGGATAAGTATTTACATAGAGTATACAAGAATAATAATATTTTGAATAAAAATTAGAGAAATAATACACAAAAATTAATAATGATTTGGAATAAACCCCATACATTGATCCTAACAAATATTGGGTACTTCCTAAATCACAATTATTAATCAAGTAATTTTTACTAATAAGTTAATTTTTAACCAATTTAGTTTTTATTATATATATTTTAATCTTTTATATTCATATATTATTTTATTATTAGTTATTTTTTTAGTTTTTTCCAACATTGAGTTGTTTTTTTCATGGTCCCATGATTGCATTGATAGGATAATATTTATCATTTATACTTTTCTCTTGGTTCTAGGAGTTTAATGACCTACATTTTAAAGTTCCATGTTATCCCAGTAAAATAAGGTACCATTTCCATGATTGATACACTAAAATACATTTCAATATTAATGTTTATATTGTTAATATTATTGTTTAATCATATATGTTGATTGGGATATTTTGTCATTAATATTACAAAAAACATAAATAATTTAAAAATAAAAAATCATAAAAGTGACTGAATATGATTCCATATATTATAATTATTATTAAAAATAAATTTTAAAATATTATTATAAATATAATGATAAAAATAATCCACACTCACATTGGTATTTTAAAACAACTATGGCATGAGACATGTTTTTATGAATAAAATAAAGTGAAGTAGATTAATCAAGTGTTAATTAATAGAGAATAATTATTTTCAAATTTCCATAATTGAATCATATTTTATATTTTTAAAATTGTTTTTATGAGGTATAACATGTGAATGAAAATTTAAAATATGTTTTATGAGGATATTTAACTTCATTAGGTACACTTCCTTATACTACTATATAATTATTTATGGAGTTTTTTTTTTATTTGATGAGATCATAAAAAACATGATTAAGGGTTTTCAGAGAGTGATTTTGGAATAGATTATTAGTGGTATAGAATTTATATATGGAGATAAATGAGTGGTGGTGGGGTATAAATATATATGAATTAGATGGGTTCCTTTTAAATAAAATGTTCATTGTTCTGTTATTTTATCTCAAGATTAAAAATATAAATGATTTTTGTGACCCAAAAATGTATATGATTTTAATAAGTATATTTTATTACCTTTTAAATTCTTTCGAAATAGAAATGTATCATAGGAATTTTTTTTCACTGAAATGAATCAAATATTGTTTTTTATTAGAATAAAATAAAATATAGGCATCCAAATAACACAAATATGATTGAAAATTAATCATTTTATTTTTAATAAAAATATTTTAGTCATTAAATAATCATTACATTTTTAACTGCTGTTTAAAACTATAAAATTGATTTGAAATTTTTATGATGTCACAAAACATATATTTATATTATAAAAGTATTTTCACTATTCATAAAAATTTCTAATCTATAAAAAATTATTAAGAAAAATTACCTTAATATATTTATAACACGATCATTCAAAAAATGAGGTCTATTTTATCATATAAATTTATAATTTAGGAAATTATAAAATAAAATATTTTATTAATTTTATTACTAAATATAAAAAAGTAAATTCATTTAAAATTAATATTTATATACATATTGAATTATATATGTTGATAAATGTTTTTATTATGTTATAACAATTATATTTTAGTATTTTATTCATGGTACTTAATATTTAAAAATCATATTAATATTCCAATGATAAATTGACTCTTTTAACAACCAGTTTATTATTAAAATATTCATATTTTTATTTCAAATGAAATAGTGGGATAATGCATCCTATTATTACCTCTAACTCCCTTTATTTATCATTAACTATAATACCACTTCTAGTTCACTAATTTTCATTTATCAAATTTTAATTATACTCATATTTTTTTACTTAACAATCATGTTTGTAGCTATAATAACTTAGAGAGACTGTGATGAACCCAAATTTCAAATTTCTGTTTAGTTATTTATCTATTTATATGTACCCATTATTCTATTTTCAAAAATTTTAGAGTTTTTTAGGAATAATATGTAATTTTATATATTTAATTAAAAAATTGATATTTGTCTTATGGGGTGTATATGTTTTTCCTAATTACCTATACTTATATATTTCAAAAATATATATTTAGGAGGAAAATATCATTTTGAAAATTCTGGTCAAAATATTACCCCTTTATAACTTTATTCATTGAAATTTCAATTCAATATCTATAATGAAAATAGACAAGTTTACTTTTGTTTCATTTCATCCTTAGGTTCACATGTCCCCCCTTCATACATTTGGTTTTTCCGTAGTATGTAGAAAAGATGAGTTCACTTTTTTTATAAAAAATTGTCTATAAGGTACCATAACATCACTAAATACTACTCAAAAGAGGTATCATTTTAGAAAAATACCACCTATATATTATGAATAGGTTAAGTATCTAGTATTAACTTATTTAATAGTGATACGTGGAACTCATCATCAACTTGAGTTAGGTTTTTTGGGATTGGTAGTTGATAAGAAATACCACTTTCCCAATTATGAATCTTAAATAGAAAAATATATCTAAGAAAAATATTTCCTGACATTTGAATCCTCATGGATATCTTCCAGTGAGATAAATAAAATAAGAGATTATTTCTAACCATAAATTATTCATCTCATCAATTATTAATGGCATAAATCATCCATTGACATTGTGCTACCTTGTTATGTTATAGAATTTTTTGACAATCCCTTCCATTATATACCCATATGGTCCTAATATTATATTCCTTCCAACCTTACCCCTACATGTTCATTATCTATACCTCATCCCATTGAGGACCTCATAATAATCCATAAATATGATTGAGTGGATGTAATTATTGAATGAAACTTCTAATAGAATAATATTTTAATCCCATTTTTTTTAATGTCTGTAGAATAATATACTATAACATAATAATGTGTTTTAATCATCCTTTAAAATTTATTGTTTGTTGGGGGGGAGGTGGTTATAGAATGTAAAAAAGTTCATATATGTATTCATTTAATTAAGGATACTTGTTAATATTTTTAAGGTGATCCTCATATTTCAATTAGGTATAAATGATATTGTTTTTACACAAACCCTTACCACACATCTAATATATATCATTGAATGTTTATTGATAGAGAAATCATAATGAATATTTATGAAGTTAGTAGTTTAATAAGATGGTCCACCATATATGATTTTGAATTATTTTCTTGGGATGTCCATAGATGTCTTATGATTAATTACAGGGTGTTATTTTCCTATTTCTATATAGATATGAGTAATAGTTGGAGCTTACCCATCACCTTTTTTCATTTTTTCTTTAATTTATTTATTAATAATAACTTTAATTATTATTCACCAATATCCTTTTTCATATTATCCCACTATATGTTCTCATATAGTTCTCTATACATCTATGTGTTCCATAGGTGAATAAATAATTTTAATCTATATGAATCTATTAAGCCCTATTGAATATGTTTTTGTGTGTGTTATCAATAAATCATAATGTGGATTATAATGATTTTATATGACCTATAGTAGTTTTATAAGCCCCGAGGATATTAAAATTTGCTCAAAGTTATTTTTAAGATATAAAATTTTGAATTTATTTGATAATTGATCATGTTCATAATAAATAATGGTATATTTCTCATACCGAATGTTAGACACATACATAGGTGACAGTTCTCATAATCCATATTGAGAATTTAGAAAATTATCAAATATTCACTAAGATATATATGCATCATATAATTTAAATATAAGAGTCATTATATTTTATGGAGAGAAAATATCAAAATGTATGGAGATTATATGTCATGTACAAATATATAATTCAAAATATATAATGGTTTCCAAGATCAACTACTATAGAAATTTCAAAATGAAAAGAACCACATTATAACATACAAGGGTTATTCAACTCCAATAAAAAGGTATGTAAAATTTATATATCATTTTTAAAGGTTAACATATAATATATAACAGTATTTAAAATATATAATTTATTAAAATGTTATGTTTCATTAAAATAGTTATGGGTTCCCCTGATCATTTGACGAATAATTAAGGGGTTCCAAAATGATATTTAAAGGTTATTCCTTATAAAAAAATGTTTCATTTCAAAAAATAATTATTATAAAGGTGGTTGGAATTTTAAAATATTTATATATTCTTAAATTTATAAACATCAATATGATTATATGAGTATATTATGATTCATGAAACTTTTTTTTGGTGATTGTGAAAGGATAAGATGAGTTTTATATGCACCAAGAAGAAGAAGATCATGTCATAGAGAAGTATGAGGATTAAAGAGAAGCTCATTAAATTTAATTTATTTAAGATATAGTCATGCCATGCGGAGATTGTTATTCTATTGAGTATAATGAAGAGAATGTTAAGGGAGAGCTTAATATCATGAAATTATCTATGTATGTCTTCCATTCAGATGGGGAGTTTAAAATGAATAAAGGATTTTTTAGAGAATTAAATGAGAAATACTATTAGGATAATTCATGATATCACAAGCATATTAATGAATAGGTATTATAGGATATTATTATTAATAAAATAGATGATTTGTTTTGAGATATAATGATAGATAAATGAAAATTAAGGCTCTATTATTCAGGTAATATGGCTGGCGTGGGACATGTGTTACACCTCATGTGCATTAAGTATATAGGTTTCCCCCAACCCCATGTAAAAAATGGGGGGGGGGGGGGGTTCATTATTATTAGGGTTTCCCATATACCAAGAAAAATGGATGTCTCTTGTGCCCCCCAAACTATGTTTACAATTATTTATTGATAAAATAACAAAATGAATAAAAAAGTAATGAAAACGATATCTAGGAGAGACACTAAGTACATAAGAATAAAAAAGACATGAAATATATTTAAATATTCCTAAAAATTCTAATGGAATAAAATTAATTGAAAATAGACCTTGAGAATTATTTTATAATGAAAGTAGGATGAAGATAAAATCTATATAAGTCCATTTACGGACGATTTTTTCTATGGTGATCATTCTTCATTATATTGATTCTATTTTTATGATAATTTAGTTCTTTTTCATGTATTATTTGTTCCATAATGAGTATAATTTTTGAGGGAATTACATTTCCGATAGAAGAATCTGGATAATAGAAAAGAGTGATATGTGCCTATAAGATAAAAGTTACAATACATTAGGGACATAAACATCAATCATTCAGTCATTTCATATCATAAAAAATATGATAATTAGTTTTTTATATGAACAAATTTTAGGAATAAATAGGTATAATAAAAGAATAGGAAAAAAATTGTGATTTTATAGAATAATATAAACACTGATTCACCTACCCATTTATATGTTAATAAAATTCCACATGATTATACCAAGTGGTATAAAAACATAGGTTTTCTCACAATTATTATAATATTAATAATTTTTTGGGAAATTATTGTGTTTCCCATATAATTATTTGATGACATGGTTCCCTATAATTATATCAATTTACTGAAAATACAATATATAGGAATGGGAATACGAAAATTTTCATATAAAATGAAAACAGTGAAAGTAGAATATGTAATTCATTAATCACTTATATATTTTACCATATGTATTTTTAAGATTCAATAAATGTAATTTATGGTGTATGTACTATTATGTTCTATAAAATAATATTCAAATAAAGAAAAACTTTTTTAGATAAAAACCATGTTGACATGTATCTCACATAAAAAATATTAAACCATTTTATCAAAAAATCTAATAAATAACCCTATAAAACAAGAGTTCTAGTGTTTTAGAAAGATTAGATTCAATAAGATAATACAATAAACATAATATTTATTTTCTATATTAATTAATATACCCTAGATATTATTATGCTCTTATCACATTAGTGGATGCCTTGGGGAAATATATGAAGAATTAGTGATCATAAAATTACATTAAGGGTTATTTAATGTAAACATAAAGGTGAGATATCATTTACAATGGAATAAAAAAGAGACGAATCATAAGTACTATAATGGAATAATATAATAGAATAAATTGTATAAAAATAACATGATAATCATGATAAGAACAAAATCATAGAATAATAATAAAACTCATTGTAAACATATGTTGTGTCTTAGTTCTAGAACATAATAACATAATATGTTAGGTTAATTTCCTATGCACCAGATGTGGAATCTCATGATATTTTAGAATTATCCAATTGAATGGGGGATTTATAATTTTCGTCCCACCTATCAAATAAGATTATGTCAATATTATGTTTACCATAAAGATTCATAAATCACACATCTTTTACAAACATGATGGATAGTCATGAAAATAAAACCCGTTACATTATTGAGACATAAAGTGTAATGAAATGGTGTATCATGTATATTCCCAAAATAATATTGAAATATATAAAAAAGGATGTGATTTAGAATAATAATATTTTAAAATAGGATAATACCTTAATATAAGCTCAGAGAAAAAAGATGAATTATATTAAGGGTTTAGAGTGAAATAATGAAATTAGAAGTGTTTCAGATATACCATTATGGGGTTTTATTTTATGAAAAAAAATGATGAGAATCATCATTAAATTTATATTTCCAAAATATATAGGCTATAAATGTTGGTTAACATTATAAATAGATTATATTATAAGGATGATAGAGGGAAAACCTATTTGGGAAACAACACATAAAAGAGATTTATTATTTGGAATAAAATCATTACCATGATTTTAATTGGATTTGAATACCACATATAGGATCTTAAATAATCATGTAATTCTTATAAATCATTTTATTATAATCCTATTAAAATTTTAATTATTTTTTTAATTATATTTATTCTTATAGTAATATATTATTAGTTATTTTTTTCAATTATTTAGGTATTTGATTCATGTGCTACACATTTTTCTTATACTTATATATGAAACATTTTGATAGTAAATAAAACAATTTCATTTATAATGGACAATGATATTGTATTTCATATTTTTATACGGAATGAAGGATTCATTCACATTATTGATTATTTTAAGACATGTAAATTAAGGTATTTTAGACCTTAAAACAACATTGTAGTTTTCAATGGTATCTTCTACGATCTGGATGATATAATTTTTTTGGTGATTGATTGTTTTATATTATATTCCTCATTGATTAATATCTTGATAAATTATGAATTTATACAAAATTATGATTTTGACCAATAATTTTTTAATTCATTAGTGAATTAAAATAATTATTTTAAATTTAAAATAAATTTTCTAAAAATGAATGAGGGGTTTTAAATTTAAATATATTATATAGATTTATAATTTGAAAATATTTCTTTTCAAATGAAACGGTTTTTATTTTATAATGTTTTTGAACTCTGTTTGTAATTTCAAAAATAATATAGTTTTTAAATTTAAAAAGTATTTTCAATAAAATATATATCGATTTCAATATGACTAGGTTGTAATGAAAATTAAATTTTGGAGTTTAATTAATGTTTAGGAAATAAAAATCAAAATTATTTGAATGAAATGTTTTTCTTATACATAAATTTTGATATTTATCTCACTGTGTGTGAGAATATGTTAAAATTGTTTTGGGATTTTTTTAAATTCATCATGTTTATAGAATGGTAAAAGTTGTGGTTAAGGATTGAATATAAACAATAATATATATTGGGATAAGAAAGAATATAAGGTGAAACATCTCTTATTATAATTAAAAATAATATGGTTCTGGTTTTCATGAATGGGTGATCACTTAGTTCACACATTTGACCAGGCATTTGATGACATCACACCATTGTTAAAATAATAAATCATACCAAATAGAGAGATATAAAAATTTAATTTTGAGGATATTTATGGGAATCCATAACATAGGTTAATAAATATATGGAAACAATAAATTTAAAATGGTTTTTAAATTTATTAATTTTTTTAATGCGTAGTTATAAATCACAGTGGTTATAATTTTTTTTGAAATGGGGAATTTCCATTAAATTTTAAAAATTATTCATTTTACCTTCATTAATAAAAATAATGAGTTCTCCTAGAATATGGGAAAACATTATATTATACAAATAATTTTCAAAAATAGATTGTTTTCATATAATTTAGAAATTGGGAATCTTCACTATTGTGTGAAATGTGTCTTTTTTATTAGAATTTCAGGGGAAATGTTTTTTTCATTGGGTTTTCTTGAAGAAAATATGTATATGGAAAATTGATTTCAATTTTATTATAGAAATACATTTAAATATGGATTTTTTTGAAAATATTTTTAGGTTTGGAAATAAGTTAATTAAAATTTTATGGATAAAAAAATTATTGATTTAATATAATTTTTAGCATTACATTTGGAATTGATTTTTCATGTACATCTATTGGAGACTTGATAAAATCTTTGTGAGTTTTTAATCACCCCCAATGTAATCATATTTTTTGAAACATACATATAATTATTTAGGTTATATAAGACATGAAGAAATGATTTTTTATTAATGAATAATTATAATTTCATATTGGATTTAAGGCATATGAGTTGATAGATCATTGTTTGACTAGTTTATATTATTTTCTCTATCAATAATATTTATATTAATTGTAATATTTTTTAGGTTGTTAATTTAAAATCTAATTATTCATTTATTAAATATTATTTAAAATGGATTTATTTTAAAAAGATTACATGAACATGCAGGGGATGTTGTTTTTTATAAGGCAGAAAACACTACTGGAAAATGGGTCTATACCCACGGTTTTGTATAGAACCGTGGGTATAGGCCCCCCTATACCCACATTTTTGGAGAACCGTGGGTATAGGTCCCCTATACCGACGATTCTTGGCAAAACCATGAGTATAGGTTTTTTTTGAAGACCTATACCCACAGTTTTGACAAAACTGTCTGTAAAGGTGTTGTTCTACAGGCTTATACCAATGGTTTTTGAAAACCATGGGCATAGGTGGTATTTTTTTCAAAGACCTATACCCACATTTTTTCAAAACCGTGGGTATATCGTTCCCGCGTTATGGCGGGAACAAAAAATTCTGCGAGAGAGGAAATGGTTTTTGGTGAAAAGACAATCTTGAATAATATAAATTTACGGATAAGAAATATTAAATCGTATAAAGAGTTTAGGTTGGTTGGTATAGAGCGCTGGTTTGCATGAGGAAAACCCGGGATCAAATATCACGGTTACATTTTTTCAAATATATGTGTAATATGAATATAAGTAAAGAGACGTATATATATAAACCAATAATGGTTTTAGGTTAGTTGGTCAGTCCGTGTTATCCCTCAACACAGGTCACTAGTTTGAAAACTCGAAAATTCATATTTTTAGATTATATCAGTTATATTAATATATTAAAACAAAAGTATATTGATATATCAGTTTCCGAGTTAGCTCAGTTGGTCGCTGTGACTTTGCAGGAAACGGGAGGCGCGAGTTCGAAACCTGAAGACCTTTTATTTTCAATTATAGCAGTTATATTAATATAATAAAATAAAATTATATACATAATTCAATAACAGTGTTAGCCCAGTTGGTCGCTTGGTGGGGCGCAGGATTGAGGCGTTACGCAAGGTTGCGGGTTTGAATCCCCCCTGTCCCATTTTTGGAATTTAAATACCCCACGGTTTTCAAACCGTGGGGTCTGCTGTGTGCCATGCTGGAACAACAGTTTGGCACACTTTGACCCCCCTATACCCACGGTTCTCCAAAACTGTGGGTATAGGCTGTGACACCTATACCAACGTCGTTCCATCCCATGGTTCCCAAAACCATGGGTATAGGCTATACCCACGGTTTTGGGGGCTATACCCACAGTTTTGAACCGTGGGTATAGGTCGTTTTTCCAGTAGTGAAATAAATCAACATGATATCCTTTTACCCCACACCACTTTTCGATAACATCTCTCAATTTTTTCATTGATATTAAGGCTATGTGGAACTAAATTATATGTCTTGGTATTCTATATCAATCATCATGGTTCTATAATAATAGTAAAATAAACTTAATCAAAATCTTGTATAATATGATGGGTCACATCCTTATTAACTAGGAGAGAATTAAATACCCAATGTTGTTTTGAATTCCTCCCCCACTGAGTATGTATCAAAAATCATAATTGGATTATTTTAAATAAAAATTAAATAATTAATTTTTTTAAAAAAAATCCAAAATTTAATTTTAGTTTTTAAATACTTTAAAAAGAAAAACCAATTTTCAATAAAATCAGTATTTTTCACTATTCATTGAAAAATCAAACTTTTCTAAAATTTTTGAAAATTTAACACTAAGATAATTTGGATATAATAATTTAAAAGTTAATTTAATTTTATCAAATAAATTTTCAAAAATTTTCAAAAATTAATTATAATATTTTTTCACAAAAAGAAATAAAAACCATTTTTAAAAAAATTTATTTTTAAAGAATAAAACGAATTTACTAAAAATTGAGTTCTAATTTCCAAATAATTTATCAATACATTTTTATTTATTAAGACCTTTATATATTTTTCATAAATTATTTATTCCTATTCATACCCACCAATTTAATGTATAGGTTATAATGGCCATATAATAATATTCCATGGTTCAGTTATGCTTAGTGTTGTGTGTTATATAAGCTATAAAACATAGTTTTCTTTTAAAATCATGGTATATTACATTCACTACCATCAAAACTTAATTATTATTGCTGATTAATGATGAAATTATTTTTAAGTAAGGTTTTATGTAAAATTTTAATTGAAACCATTATATAATAGAAATATTTTAATGGATTTTGTAATTATGTTATGGGATATTTTAGGTGCATATTATAAGAAAATGAATTGATTTTCATATTGATGAATAACATGAATATATTCATTTCTCATACCAAAAATTTTATTTTTCTTAATCACATAATATCCAATATGTGATAATTATTTCCATATATAACCCAAATCACCATAATTCCATAATAAAATCATATATTCTTCCAAAATATAATTCAATATTTACTTCTCAAATAAAATCCCATATTATTTTGTTTACCTTGTTCATATAGGGTTCCCAAAATAGTGAATATCTTATAAAAAAAAATTATTCACTTAATCACAAAATAATTTCCCAATACCAAGGTTATCTATTCAATAAAACACATGTTCAAAAAATAAACTTATTCTTATTCAATCAAAACATTTAACTAAAAAATAAAATTCATACTAACCCATGGCCTCACATAGGCCAATGGTAGGTCTTGAACCCTTTTTTCCATTCGGTTGTGGGTTTGATTCCCCCAGTCTTGTAGGATATGACGAGTTTTCACCAATTACTTAGACCGTCATTTTTCTAAAACTATATAATTCATATAACATTAAAAAAATATTATGAATTCCTAAAAAATAACCATAACATGTTTTAACCTTAATGTTTATCTCATACATTTGACTTTGTATCTGAAAATGTAATAACCCATAATTACCTTAAAAATTAATGATTCTCAAAAATACCATCAGTCACCTTAAAATTTCCTAACTTAAAGCCTCAAAATGGTTTTCTAATACACTGAACTTATGATCAACCTTAAAATTATATACACATGATGATATCCATAACTCTTAACAAAACATCCTAATCTCAAGAGTTTTCTAAACCATACTTTGATATCAACTATAAGGACTCGACCTTAAACATTACATATTCTAGCATTTTTGAAGTAGAATTAACATTCTATAATTTTTTAAGTTTATATTTTTAGAGTATTAAGAAAAAATCTTACAAATTAAACCCATTTATTAAAAGTGGAAACTCATAATCAGTATCCATTATTTACACCAAGGGAAACCCTTTTAAAAAAGAACACATTTTCTGTTCATGTCAAATCTCTATAATTTTTACTTTTATCTCATCCTTGTATCTATTCCCCCTGGCACACTGTGAAAGAAAATTTAAAAACATTAGATGAGAATAAAATCTCAGGAAGGGATATTGAAAGTAAGGATATTTCTAGTTCAGTAAAAACATTAAAACTCATAAATTTTACCTTTATTATCAAAGTTCTTTGAGAATATGATATAAAACATTTTTACATAAAAATACACACTTTTTTCTCAATGAAAGTCATCAAAACACATAAAAAAATTAAAAATCATTTAGGTGAATTAGATAATAATATACATAAAACCCTTTATAAACCCTTTTAATTGTAATAACCATATTGATGAATTCTAATTAAGATATTATAAGATTATGTGGTGCTATGTAGGCCACCCCATGTTAATATGTAATGATCTTACCCGACTTTATCTGGTCCACCCCCGGTTAAGCTATAACGGGATTTCCAAGTGCTATCTGATCCACCCCTTGTATAATCTATATCAGGTTCACCCATTTCCTTTAATACCCAAGTACCATATCATTAATAAAAAACTTTCATTATATAACCCTATATAAAACCCTTTTAATCCTATTGGAAAGACACTTTCATATAAAAATACCCCTTTATTAAAAAAAACTTTTAATACAAAAAATACAAAAAATAAGGGAATAGGGTTTTTCATTTAAGAAAATATTTATTATTTCAAAGGTATATAGAAATTAAATAATATTCATGGTTGTGGGAAAGTTGTTCTCATAGTGTACATTAATAATATAACATTCCTTTCGTTGTTTATCAAAATGCTCTATATAAAACATATAAAAAATATTTCTTTTGAAAAAATTTGAATAAAATTAAAAATAGAAATAAAATTTCCTTTATAATATTTTTATATCCATATAAATAAATATGTAAAATAATATCAAGAATATCGACATATAGAAAAATATTTGACAATTATTTTTTTAAACATTCAAAGTGTCCCATACCACATTGAACATTTAAATCATAATCTACATGATAGAATTATATTTTAAAAAAACAATAAATAACATGAGATTAGATAAATTAATGACATTATATGTAAAATGGTATGTATATACACCTCATAAAAGAATTTGGGTGTATAACATCAATATATTCCTCAATGAAAGGAGATTCAGACAAAATCCCTTACCTTAAGTTCGACTCATCATGTAAAATATTTTTATTCATAAATAATAAAATTAGGTTAATTATTTAATTTCTTGAGAAAATTTTCATGTTTTTTATTCCTTTTATATCACTTATTACTATGTTATAACAATTAATTAATTAATTTAGTTCACGTGATACTTTTTGGTGATATTTGGTACATGAGTCCAAAATGAATTTTGTACAATGTCTAAGTCAAAAGTGGAAATTACTCTATCAACTATAGAATAATATTAATTAAATATTAATCAATTTTATAAATCAATTATACCTTTTAATCCATCCATTAAATATGGATATGAAAAATGAACTACATTACAATCATGGAGACAGTAAGTCGTACGTATGCATGAGTAATGTTTTTATTTTTCAATGATCATTAAGAAAGATGGTTAATATAATTTTAAAATTATATAATGTTAATAATATCATATATATCATATTATTTATTAAAATATAATTATATATATATTATCCATGTGATATGGTGATTAAAAACAAATCACATCGCTTCGTAGAGGTGATAATTCACATATACGTACAAACATCGTTATCACTTTTACATGCATAGAAAGTTAAGAATGTAAATGTTATATTATCATTTAATAAAGATAAATATGTCATGAATATCATATATAATCTTTAATTCCATCATTATAACTAGTATTGATATACATTTATGGAAAATTAATTATATCCATTGGCGAGGTGGTAGTTTGCTGTATACACAAACAATGATTCTTTTTCCATTTGATCAGAGTGGAGATGGATTTAGCTGATGATATTAACATAATAAAATATTTTTATTTTTATGATATGGGATTTATTTTTTTTATCTTGTTTGAAGAATATATTAAGTAATTTTAATAAGAAACAAAACAAAACACTTAATTAAAAACTATACATTTTCTTTGGACAATCACCTTTTATTAACACCTTCACACAAGGTGATTGTTCCTCAAAACAATAAGAGATCTATAATATTGGGAGTTATTATATAAAGGGATTTGGGTAGATATTTTTTAATAAAAATAGGGTTTTATGTGTTAATAAAATATAAGAATGGGTGCCCTTTTATAGGATAGGGGAGGGGCATTCTTGAAGTTTTTTCAAAATATTAAATTAATATAAATTAATTTTATATTAAAAACAGATAAAAAAGATTTATTTCAAATATAGGATGATTATGGGTCTAAATTATTTCATAAAAATAAAATTATATATGATTTGAATATTTTTTAATCGTTATCATTTTGCTTTAACCCTTATTTATCATTTTTAATTCTTACCGTTATGTAACATAATTTACAATTTGAAGTTTAATATAATTACTATAAAATGAAAATACTACTAATAAATTTATAATTTATGGAATTTTTATAATTATAAAAATATTTTTAAATATTTTTATATTTTTATGAATTTTCTATCATTTAATAAAATATCATTTATTTTAAAATATCATTAATGTCAATATTTAAACTATTCATTACATGCCATTTTAAAAATATTATAAAAACATGATATATTAAAAAAATATTTTAAATAACTAATATAATTTAAAATTAATATAGAATTTTTTATGATATTAATTATATCAAATTATATTTATTTTGAAATTTTTAATGTCATTTATTTGAATCTTCCATTAATAAAACAATTACTGCATCATTATTGTGTCCCCAATTAAGGTAATTATTTTATCACTAAAAACTATAAATAAATTATCATGATGTATATAAATATTTTATATTTAAAATTAATATTTATAGTCTAAAATATCACCTATATAAACCCATATTAAAAATATTCTACTTGTTAAAAACAAAAGTATGACAAAATTGACTTTTCTTTGAATAAAATATTATAAAGGTTAAATTCTCATAAAAATGGCCATAAATAGACTCCTAACCGAGAATTAAATGATTAAGGATGAAAAATACCCATATAATAAAATTATAACATGTTTTAGTGTAATTTTATAATATTTATAATATTATTTTTACCCTTAATTACCCGATTTACCCTTAACTATGGTAATAAAAATTACCAAGGTAACTATTCATATTTTTTCCAAAAATAAAAGGGAACTATTTTATAAATTTGGACCTTATGATTTCAAATATTTAATCCATTTTTCAAAATTCAAAATACATAATTGGAAAACATTAATTTAAAATTAATCACGTTAATTGAATAAGAAAACAAAATTTTAAAGTAAAAATGTTCAAAAGATCACAAAGTTTTTATATCCAATTTCAATATGAAACTAATTCCAATGACCTAAATTAGATTATAGGATGTAAAATTTATATAATTATACGTTAAAACCAATCAAAAATATTAGTTAACACTATAAATTATTTATATGGAAAAGCTATTTCTAATTGAAATGTAGTATTTTTTCACTATTCATAAATACATGAAACTTATCATAAAAATACAAAAAATTAAACCAAATTAAAATTTGATATTCCACATTAAAATAAAAATTTTATTTTATTAAATATAGTTTATAAAAGTGTGTGATACTAGATTAAAAAAAGTGTGCCATCAAAAGGTGACAAAACCACCTTTAAAAAAACACTTCTTTTATGCATAAAATTGGATTTATTCTTATATAATATATATAAAACACATCAGATGTATTTTAATCATTATATTGAATATATATATATATATACATACATATACATACATATACATACATATATAAATATACATATACATACATATATATTTATTTCATCAATATAATCCATCCAGAGTGTTTTTTTATTGGTATAAAATACACTTATACACATCTAAATAAGTTTTTAGAAATTTTTTTCTTTTATTTTAAAAGGGGTTTAAATTCATTTATAATTAATTGGTTAAATAATTATATATACATGTATGTACCATATTTTCATAATTCAGTTAACCCTATTCATTACCTACTTTCTAATAGATAGGTTATAATAATATTTAACTAT
Source organism: Viscum album (assembly GCA_963277665.1). NCBI lineage: Eukaryota > Viridiplantae > Streptophyta > Magnoliopsida > Santalales > Viscaceae > Viscum > Viscum album. The sequence goes on from OY728127.1 coordinate 1,574,642,628, forward strand.
TCGTTTAATCTCAATGTGGTGTATCATGTACACTATCAAACATAGTATTTATTTTTAAAAGGTTATGGATGTTAAATTCCTATTCACTAAGGTGTATGTGATATTAAAGTAAAATATATTAAGGTATTCCACCCATATCCTCTATCTAAGATTCAAGCAATTCTTAGAAAATATATATCTCAAACTATTATGGTAAAAAAAGACTATGAACTTTTCCCAAAAAATATAATTCCACCAAAACTTAAGTACATGCATAATTGTGATAAGCACTGAAACATGAGTGAGATAATTCTTTCAATTTAGTCAAAGATGATGAGAGGTGTAATGCATTACTTTATCACCCTTCATGATCAAACAACCCAAACTAGTTCCAAAAGCATCTTATAAAACCATATACCCCTTACTAGGATTAGATATGATCATAATATGAGTTGATGTGAGATGTATTTATAGGTTTCCAAAAAATCTTGAAACCTTTCATCCCATGTGAATTTTACCCCTTACCTGATTTTATTAGTCAATAGTGATGAAAAATTAGATAAATCCTTGATGAAATTTTGAAAGTATCTAGAACTACCAAGGTAGCTTCAAATATCCAAGACATTATGTGGTTAATCCCATGAAAAAAACCTTTACCTTCTTTGGATCAACTGATAACCCATGATCATAAATCAAGTTCCCTATGATCTTCACTTCTTGGATCTAAAAAGTGTATTTAGAATGTTTTCCATAAAAATAGTGTCTCCTCAAGATTTACAAAACCAAAATTAGATGGTTCTCTTGATCATGATAAAATCTAAAATAGACTAAAATATTATCCAAACTACCAAAAAAGTGTCAAGATACTAATGGAATATTTGATTCATCAAATCCATGAAAACCAAATGAGAATTTTTAAGGCCAAATGACATCACAAGATATTCATAATGGCCATACCAACTTGTGAAATCTATATTTGGTATATCTAACACACAAACCCTGAGTTGATGATAAATCAACCAAATACAATATTTGGAAACTACTTTCCCCACTTTTTGTGATCAAATGGATAAACATGAAGACTATGATACTTTTTCTTGACCATTAACTGGTTTAATTTCTGATAGTCCACACACAATTAAATTCAACCATCTTAATTCTTGGCAATGAGCACTGGGGATTCCTAAGGTGAAAAACTAGGGTGAAAAAATCCTTCAACACCAGATTTTCCAAATGAACCTTTAGTTATTTCAAATCCTCTAGTGCTATATGATTAGAATTTATCGATACGGGATGTGTACCTAGAACTAGGTAAATCATAAACTCTACCGCTCTATTTTGATAAATTACATTGAAATTGTTTGGAAAAACATCAAGAAAGTCCCAAACAATAGTGGTAAGATCAATAATTGAAGACAAATAATCAGGAACAACTGCTCTAATAGACAAAAAACTCCTGATCTCTAGGTGGGAAGGTCCTCCACATCAAGAAATCATATCCCACTCTCCCTAAATCACCCATGATCTTCAATCGGCTATAATAAAAAATAAAACCTGGTGATAAAAATCAACCTTATCACGATGAGAAAAAACCGGGTCTACCCTGATGATGACATCAAACATGTCTAAATTGAGAACAAGGAAACAAAAGACTAACTTCGCATCATCTATTGATAGTGAACAAGAAGGAAAATAAAATCCTTTCTCATTCCACATCCCAATAGGTGTCTTTAAATCCATAAAAAGGACATGTGATCCATTGGAAGGTTAACTATATCAACAAAATGACTAGATATAAATGAATGGGAAGAACAAATATTAAAGAAAGTAACTACTTTCAAAGTTCCAATAAAGATGGTAACTCTCACTATAACTTGACCCAATCTACCTCCACCATAAAATCATCTACTATGTAAAGGTTCATCACTCCTAAGGAATATGGATAGAGGCATGTAGTAATTGATGCATTTTAATTCATTGTAGTAGAATTTGGAGTCAATGATCCATGACCATATCGAGGCATAAACATAACATGACAGAAATGATGAATATGACCATGAATTCCACAACCATTACACAAATTTTTCGGTGAAGGAAAATAAATATATTTAGGTCTAAACTTGACACATTTATATGAATTTAGAGGTTCACCACTAGCTACAACTGGAGGTATTGAAGTGCCCTTCTTCCAAGGACCACCTCCACCACTCCTATAATGATCTCGTCACTTCCTCTTTATCCCTAACACACTACTGAATCTACCACTATGTAAAATATAAGGTTACTATCATCCAAAATATCCTACAAAATTAATTTCTACCATCATATCCTTATCTACCATATCCACATAGGTCAAAATCTTCAACACAAATACATGTGATCTAATATCCAATTTCAAAACCTACATGTACTTATGAGATTTCAGCTGGTCATTCATCAAAACCTTTTGGTGAAAAATAAACTAGAAAATCAGACCAATTTGTGTATGTTGACACTATAAATTATCTATTATAAAAATATATAAAGTCCAAATATATCTCCATTATCAACAAATATGTAAAAAACTATTGGAAGAAGAGAGTCTCGAAAGCCTTTCATTCCAATCCCACATGCCTATTTTCTTAGACCATGGAATCAACCAATTATTCCTAGGACCCTCATGTATAAAGGTTTCAAACTTCACCTTGATAGGAATAGTTGTATTGAAGAAGTTTAAGATATGATCAATCTCTTCAAGCTAGTCCTTTACCACTTTAGGCTTATTCACACCTTTAAAGGATGGTGTCTTCTTATGCAAGAACTCTGATGATCAATATATTTCTCTTATAACCCCTAGATATATCTCAATAAATGCATTATGTGATTGTAGAAAATTATGATCCACTCTAAAAAAGTCCCTCATGGTAGCCTCAACAATGTTATGATCTATAAAAGGATTCTATTGCAGATCGACAGATGTACCCTCCGGAGGAACTCACATAACACATCTTAGAAGAATAATTTTGTACACTAAAATAAAATAAATTGTAAGAAAATAGAATAATCACAGTTCAAAATAGAAAACCCATAAGAAAAAATAGATATTAACATCAAGAACTCAAAACTAGAGACACACATCCCAACATCCCATGGTATATTTAGAGGACAAGAGCTATCTAGAAACTCACCACAATATACCTCTCATGTCTTGATAATCCTATCTATATTCTACAAAATGTCCCAAGATAGGTAATCTTGAGGAAAAAAACTTTGATACCAAAATGTAATGAAATGACCCAAATGCCCTCTTAAACTGGTACTCAAACTGATTCATCACATACCTGAAAGGAAATCCTAATCCCCATGGGCTGGTGACTAGAACTCAGAAATAAAACAACAATTAGAGGGAACAATTTCATCCAACCATAAGCAATAACATTGTACATATATAAAACAAAGGTAACATCAGAAAAGATAAATATATGCCACAACTGAAAAAAATAGAAACAAAAAAACTCAAGAGTATAAAAAATATAAAATCATAGGTCTAACCACAAAGTACTTCCAAATAAGGAAACCATTACTCCATGTGATAGCATAATAAGAATCACACCATCTAGCCAACTCACCTGATAGAAAACCTCACTTCATCACTATGAATTCTTTCATTTCCCTACATAAAAAGACATATAATGGTCTATGCACCATTGATGTGGTATGCAGGGTGTGAGATAACATGCTCAGTAGGGTCCCACCCAGGTGTTCCATATCTAGTCTTTCAAAAATAATCCATGAATGATCAAGTTTAAGGAAAATAAGTAACGATAATAGTTTATTTTTTATATCAAAATCATGTGAAAAAAATTCAATTTCCCCTTTTTCCACATTTCCAAATAGAGTAGGTAAATTTGTTTCAAAGAATTTCAAATCCTTATATCACAATAAACATATCATGTTAAAACAAACTAAATCATAAATCACATATCATATCAAATACGTGGTAGTATAATCAAAATATTACAAAAAAACCCAAATTTTCTAAGAAGCATAGGTCACAACACATAAGGATTACACTATGTCAAGATAGCTAGGACACTCATACCCAACATAGTAAATCTTGTATGCTTCAAGACACTAGACATATGCATCGATTCTAGAGAGAATAGGAACACCCCAACAATTGAACCCCCCAATAGTTCTAATAGCTCCCTAGAACAATAGTCCTAGGGAGTAAAGGAAGGACCCATGAGGAAACCCACTAACAGTGGGCACGATCTATTACTATACCTTCCACCAAAGTACCCAAATATTCCCGTGCACTCTATTTTAAAAATCAATTAATCAAACCAATTACATTAAATAAGGCTTTAAAAACCATTTCAAAAAACCATTTCTCAATTCTTTGAAAACCCTTTTTCCATTTAACCGAACCAGGGAAAACCGTATGTTATAAAAACCTAATTCCACACACACAAAAATTATAATATCATCATATTTTCTTTAATAAAATATTTTATTAAAAATAGGAGAAATTTATTTCACCAATAGAGACTTGGGATGGAACCACCTACCTCAAAACTCAGGGTCACACATGCCCATAAAGGGATCCAACAACAAGAATAAAGAAACAAGAAAAATAGATTACATGGAACCAATACTCACATATCATAATTGTTTAAATTAAATAGAAGGGTCTGTAGAGAAGAATAAACAATGAATAACTCAAGAACAAACACCGAACACACCACAAACAACTAAGAAATGGTCCTTGGATCAATATTTCACAATGGATCTAGAGAAAAAAATATAAAACATCACCAAAAATAAAAAAACCTATAGAAAAATGCAATGGCGCTACCACGATCAATGGTAATGAAGAAATAGAAAGGATCTCTTACTCTAAGAGATACAACTTAATGAACCTATTGATCCAACTCCAAAAGAACCAATCCATATTTAAAGGAGTCTCCCAAAATCCCCATAGAAGAGACCTAGGTTGATATAAAGGAGATATTTGGGGGAATTAATGAAAAATAAGTTGATGAAGCACCCTACAATCTGACCTCTCATCAGTTACATGGAATATAACCCCTTTAAACATAGTTCAATCCACGGGGCTCAAGTATTCTAGAAAAACCAATGTTATTTTATTAAAAACTAATCTTTTAACATTACATGGAATATAAATACTACATGACATGTACTCCCTTAATTTTATGTACTATGTTCACGACATATTCCCTACATAAATTACATGTCATGTACTCCTATTGCACTGCATGTATTTCTAATATAGACTAAACAATTTCAAGATTCATTCAAAACAACCCTAAACAAACTAAAAAATTCTCTATAATTTTGGAGAACCCTTAAAATACTTTAAAAAATTTACACATGTACTCCATTAATTGAAATATACATACATACCCAAACTTTAGGTCATTTTTCTCAGTAAATGTTCTCACTCTTCGAGAGTCTCAAGATATACCCAATTCAAGAAGAAAATAAGAAAAGCAGAGGGAAATAACTGAAATTAGGTAACAACACGTTACATATTATTTTTTATTGAGATTTTACTTGTTACTAAGATAATTATGACAATGTATTATTATTAGTATTGTCTACTCTTGTTTGAGAAGACCCAATAGTCACTAATGTGAAATATTCTAGGTAAACATGGTGGTAAGAATGTTTCATATACCCCCATAGAGGGCCACCAAGTATAGAGTTCCCCTTGGGGATTTTTATTAAATTTTTGGAGTGGTTAAAATTAAAAAACTGACCTCTTATTCCCTTTCAAACCCATATCACCTAGTCCCATCTTCCTCTCATTCTTAAACAACACTTTATTATTCATGGATCTTCAAAATCATTACCTCTTAATGAATTGGTATGGTATCTAAACTATAAGGATCTGATAGATGAGTTTAATGTTAGAGTTAAGGTATCCCTCAGTATTTCTCTCTACATTACTTTTTTTAGTATAAATTCAATTTTATAGACTATTTTTATATTTTTTTGATTTTAGGAGAATATGGTTCGACCAAAAAATGATATATGATGAATAAAATCCTATAATACTGATGTAGATTGTTCATGTAATATTTTATTATATGATATGGGTTTACATGTATTATTCCTTCCTGTACTTCAGGTACTAGATTTTTTAGTTGTTTGAAGGGGATGGATTAGTACTAAATTATGTATTAGGGTATGGTACACCCATCTAAAAGTAGATTATACCCTTTTCCCATGGATGAGTGATTCTAGTTATGTGTAATGAATTTTCTTCCTTTGTGTATGGCATTGGATAATGTTCATTAGACCCTAATAGGATCTTTTCCTATGTAATAAATTATTATAGGTCAGGGGTTATGCCTTGGTTAGTTTTCCTTTGGTTTTCTAATTGGTTGAAATCTTATGTCGAGATTAATGAATGCATTATAATTATATAAATCATGAAGGAGTGATCTATGGGATGAAATACAGTTTAAAACCAATGATCATCATGGATGTTTAGTGACATGGTATCTCATTCAAATAATGAATTGGTTGTTATATATAAAGGTACATGGTGTTTTTTATTTTTATTTGGATTGAAGGTGAGATGTTTGGATTCATGTTCCTTATCAACCCGAAGCATTAGTTTTCATCATGTTAAGGTTTTTTTGATGCATATAAAGAGTATTATCTCTAGGTAATGTGAACATGGGATATGATTGGGTTGAATTAGGATACATTGGGATTCGATGGGTAGAGGTATTTTCATGGCTATCACATTTTGTGTTTTACCAAAGGAATGTATAAAATGAGTTTTGGGTAAATGTCGATGGTTATGGTATAGAATAAATATGCGATAATATGTTTTAAGGATCCTAGAAAAGACATGGCATACTTTGGGTGTTTTTTATTCACTAGCAGTGCACTAGTTGTGTTAATAGTGCTTTTCACATCTCTTGAAACCTTAAAATAATGGGTGTGTAATAAGAGTTCCAAAATAATATTTAATGGTTTCGGTTGACTAGTGAGTCATGCTTGGAGATGGGTAATGTCCTAAAAGGATATGGGATACTCATGGGTTTTGGTTTTTCTACAAATATTGTGAAATTGATAGGTATTGTGATACTATTTTGACTTGTGATATTTGGGTTCATTATACAATATTCCCCAAGGAGATCAAAATATAGATTTTTAGAGAGCTAGGGTGTTGGTTTTACTAATTTATGAGAATGTATCAATCGTCTCCCTCCAAAATCTATTATTTTATATGATTACATTTTCCCTAGTTATTGACTAGCTTTGGTGGATCATCTTGTGCGGGAGGTTGAATTTATTGTTCATTCCATAGGAAATTCTTATATTATTTTCAATATATCCTTGGGATATTTATTAAAATTTTGGTTTGATTTGTGTGGGAGGATGGATGTGTCATTCCATCATTAGAGATATTTTTATTTCTACTAGTGTACCCAATATGTGATCATTAAACAGTAACCTAATGTCATTATTTAGTTTCTTTTATAAGTTTTCTATGATATGCTATCAACATATAAATTTATATTATACTAGTGATGATTCTAGTGAAATAGGTGTTGGATTATTGGTATAGGTGGATGCCCTTTCCTTTACCATTGATCGCATTAAGAATGGTATGGTGTCATGGTGGAGAGGGTGTCACATAATGGAATGTTTTTTGTGTGTGATATATGTTCATTTTCATGAACATATAAACACTAAATATTATTGTATACATGAGGAACCCAATATGTTCCAAAACACTAAGATTTTTCTCAAACCATGCATGAGCATCTGGTGGGTAGTGTAGACCCTTATGTTTCAAATTCAGGAAACATGTTGTAAAGAAGATCTTATTGGTGTATCAAAATAAGGATGGGAGATATGATTGATATGGGACTTGTGTGATATAGGAATGTGTCCTATAAAAATATTTGTTTTAGTTTATTTGGTACTTGACTGATCAAGTGGAAAATTCCATATTGTATCACTATATATTTTCAATGGGTATATTATATTATAACATCATGATATTTATGAATTATTTATTATTGTATATTCACTGAAAATACTTTCACGTACTATGATGTTAATTAATATCCTGTTATTTATCTATTATTGTATGTCCAAATACATAGAACATAGTCTCCCCATTTCTCTATTTAGAATCTCACCACATGTCAACATCCTATGTTCCAAGGGGAGTATTTCTTTAAATTATGTGGCAATGTGTCTTGTGTTTTTATTCAGATTCTTGGGAATATTAATTATAAAATAGCATCAAAATATTTTTTTTGGATGTATTATAATTTTTGGGTAAGGTATATAGTGTTAGAAAATTATTTATTTTGGGATGTGACAACCATTGTTTTGAGCACTATATTGTTGGGTGTTATGTAAAATTTTATATATTATGAGATGAATTTGATTTTTATTTTTATTATGCATAAATTTAAAAAGGGTATATTTCATTAAATAGTGTTTGGTGTTGAGATGATATTTTTCATAATATGTTATATTGTTGTTGTCACAACCTTCCCCTATTGCAATCCCTCCTTAGGAGGAAAAAATATAAGAGAAATTGCTGATGCACTCCTCTAATAGGCCATGGGTTAGTGACTATCATAGAGTTCATAAAACTCATTAATGGGAGGAATTAATGTAATACAATCCTATGAATAATAATGAAGAGAATCCAATAATTATCCAAAAAATAATTCCAATTTAAATTAAAAATTTCCAAACCCAAATATTTCTCAAATTTTTTGTATTTGAAAATCTTGATCAAATATACATAACCAGATCTCAATACCCTAATCATCTACTAAAATCCAATTCATATACTCAAATATCTTCCCAAATCACTGCCAATGAATCCGATATGAAAATTAGAAAACTATAAAGGGATAAACACCTAAGAGTACTCAGTTGCATCATTATTCTAAATAAATCAACATCCATGTGAAATAATTATGGAGTAGTAAAGTGAAATATAATCCATGAAAAACATAACCATATATCGAAACAAAAAAAATCATAAGATATATAATCACATAGCTCCACATTCAACACTATATACAAAATTTCCTAAAACAATCATATCACTAAACATTTTTCAACAAAAACTTTAGATCAATTTACTTCCCAACCAAGGACTTAAATGAAAAGAAATATGAAATATGAGAAATGATAATAACTCCAAAAACATCTTCAAAACCCCAAATAAAAGCGAATAAGAAATTAACCACCACTCACACCTATTAGTAGGGTCATTCCATCTTTGACAATTATAATTATAGAAGGAATAACTCTACCTACATAATTAAGAATGTGAGAATTAAAAAAACCGTACATCAATAACATATCCTCAAGAAAAAATAAATCATCCTTATAAAACATCCACATACAAAAATTTACACCCATAACCACAAATTTATTGCCCTGTACTACACCCACCAAAAATATATATAATAGCCATATGTTCACTTTTCTTATCACAAAAACAATAGGGTAATATATAAATTATGGAAATAAGACTCATCAACTCATCCTTCCAATTGTTTCCCACATCACTACTACAGAATTGGCCTTTAATGGTGCTGGTATTTATGAGATCTAGAAAAAAACACTGATAAATGGTATATTTATTAGTGCTAAAGAAAGCACTAATAAATTCAACCTTTTATCAGTGTTTTATTTTTAGTGCTAATAAAGGGTATCCTTTATCAACACTTTATTTTTTTCACTAATAAATATTTATTTCATCACTGCTTTTTAGAACTGATAAAGATTCAAATAAATAAAATGAAATAATTAAAGAAATTAAAAATAAAATTGAATTTATTAAAAAAATATTACACATTTTATTATTTAAATAATTATTGATAAAAATGAATAAATTGATTATACATTATTAAATATTTTTTTTATTAATTAGATAATTATGATACTTAATGTTATTAAATTGTATATATTAAATATAGAGATATATATTATTGTATATCAATATGATTTATATATTACAAAATATTTATGCGCTTTACATTAAATAGTCATATATTTATTGAATAATAGTTTATAATTAAAAATTAATATGAATTAAAAATATTGAGTAATTATATAGTACTCAACATATAATTGAATGTCCTTATATTTCATAATTTAACATAGATCAAATCTATGTTATGTTGAATTCACAAATAAATAATCAATGCATTTTTATATACAATGCACACACATAAAACCTATCTATTTTTTCAATATTTTTAAAGTGTTCTTATTCTTAATTTATTCAATTTCACTCATTTTAAACATATATGCATGCAATTAAAATTAGATATTCATTAATAATATTAAAAATATATTTTTTAAAAAATATTTATAAATAAATATATTTTTAAATGTACATTTACTATATTTATACAATTATATATTTATAATTATAAATAAAAAATATTTCTTAAAAGTATTTATATGATTATAAATAAATAATTATATATATTTAAATAATTATTAAATTTATAATAAATTTACTTAAATAAAGAATATATTTACTATATTTATATTTATATATATTTATCAAATATATATATATATATGTATAATTATATAAATATATATATAATGATATAAATGTTATTTTTTTAAAAATAATTCTATAATTATAAATAAATAATTATAAAATTATATTAAATATATTTAAAAAGGAATATATTTACTATATTTATATTTATATATATTTATTATGTTTATATAAATATTTTCAATTTTTTATTTATAATTATAATTATAAATCCTTTAACATCTCTTAAGTAATATGCGTTAATGAAAGCATCTTCATCAACGCTTTTTTCACACTGATGAAGATGAGGCTTTATATCAGCGCTAAACAAAGCGCTGATAAAATAAAAATTTATCAGCACAATAAGTTTAGTGCAGATAAATACCTACTTCTATCTTCACTAAAAAATTAGTGATAAAAGTGCCCTGATCTAATTAAAAAACTCTAACCATTTGAAAACCCATTGCAATATCAGAAGATTTTTGCGGAAGCCCCCCACTACTAGTGCTCCTCTTTAGTGAATCAAAGCTTGGATCACACCACTCAACTACATCCAGTTACTCAAATATCCCATCTGGAATCTAGTATTTTATTACAGTTAGGGTTTTTAATAGGGTCTTATATTTTCTTCAGCCTTAGAGACAGTCCTTCCTATTTTATTTGTGTATTTTTGGTTTCGTTTTTAATTTATTCTTTGATGATGTCATTATTTTTCATTCGATGATTGTATTATAGAATATTAGGCCTTTTTATTTTCTCAGTTTCCAATTTTTATTCAACTCTTGATCTCTCATGGAGAATTTATTGTTTCTAGAGTCGATGGTGAGACATGGAGTCACATGGAGTTTAGTTGGTTGTTTTATTTTGTTTACACTTCCCAAATTGATCACCCAATTTTATCATACATATTTTTAATTTTTAATTTTATCAATGTATTCAATACATGTTAATTTTTTGAAATTGAAGCTTGGGATTTTGTGAGTGTGGGAATTGAAGGTAGATAAAGAGATTTCTTTTATATTATACTACTTCATATCTTCTTTTTTCAACTTATCTAGGTTGGTGTGGCAATATAATATATTAATTCATCATGGAAGTTTTTATTTAAATTTTATTTCTACTAGTTTTATTTATTTTTTTGGACAAATTATTCCCACTATGTTGTTTTTAATACCCTAGTGCTTTTTAGCAGCCTGAGGGGGATCGAGAATGTCCCTTCGACATTGTCATGGGACAGCTCGGGTGTTTGATATATAGTTTTCTTGGGTTTGTTTTGGAAACTATATCTGTTGTTAAATGTGTTTTACCTTTGCTCAATAATCCAAATTCATATATCTCTAAACTTTAAAAAAATTCTATTTTATTTTTCTACCTATTTATATTAATCCAAAATAATTTATAAATCCTTTTAATAATAATATATGAAATATCATACCTTGATGCTATGTACTATTTTGTAACAACATTATAATTTTTCATCATTATCCTACCCCCCTTTCTCAATAATTTTCAAAAAATATCCTTATAAGATTACCACTTTTTTTGAGACCTATATACCACAATAATAAATTATAATTTATTTCTCAGAAATTTAGATTTTCAAGAATTCCTCCCCATTTTTGAGTATTTATTTAATTAATAAAAAGTGGATTTCCATAGAATCACTTTGATACATAGCTATATTTCATGTATAAAAATAGTATGACAAAACTTTTTACTATAAAAAAGTTGGCATATAATGAATCTCCCACACTCAATGATATAGATTGACATTCCACCAAAAAATTTGAAAATTTTATTCAAATTTTAATGGGTTTCAACATGGGTTTTCAATCTTCCTTTTGAAATATATAAAACAATTCCATCACATACATGTATTAGGAAATAAATATCCCATGAATTCAATGAGTCACCTATAAATGAAGGAAAATGTCAACTCACTAATCATCAGCATTTAAACATTGGTCACTGTTTATGTAGAAAATTATTATCATCGTTCATATCTGTAGCCTCTAAATATTATGTCATCCACATTGATAAACACTTTCAATCTATCTATAAAATTATTTTTTATATAATGATTAAGATCCGTTCCTCATTTTTTAAATTAAACTTTCTTTAATAATTCATCTAACCTTCAATACCAAGCTCTTATTTATTATTTTAATTTATACATCACATTTTTCAATTTATAAACATTTTTCTCATATTAAACAATGAGAAAACTATCTGTTTGTTTGATTTAATTCCTATTCGTGTAATACATTAGTAAATTCTAATTTTACATCTAGTTAGAGTACCTTGAATTTCTTTAGGATGGTTCACTGTGGTGATATGACATCCCAAGAGTCTTGAGATGTTTTCAGATATTGATATACCATTAATTTTAAATTTAATAATTCCTTAGGTTTCTACATCACTTGTTCTAATACATTTTTATATCTTCACGTTGATTGAATGAGATTTTATTATTAATTCTTGTCATATTTGAGTTTCTTATTACTCCTTAATTGGATATATTATATTTTCGTTTGTTTAGGAAATTTAAGAATGATTTTATTTGGAATAATTCTTTTCTTAAATTCAATTACCCATTTTCTTCAACATATTAAAATTCTTTGAAATAATCAATGTTGAGTTCCTCTTATTATAATTGCCTATAACCTTCACTTTTGATAATAAATATATTATGTGCATTTATTTAAAGGTTGTATAAAATTAATCTTTTATGAACCCAATATGATGGATATGAACTGAAAATGGATGCACACTAATTGTTTGACAAACAAATATAAATATGGAGTTAAAGAGTTCATCAAGTTTGAATGATAACATGTAGATAACCCTTCTAAAATTATCTATTCGTGTTTATGTTGTTGTTATTCAAGGAAAATTAGTCCAGAAGATTTGGAAGAATATTGATACCTATTTGGTTCTATTTATCAATAGATCCAAAACAAGGATTAGTTATGTATCACTCACAAAGCTAATAATAAAACTAAGGATTATCTATGCAATTCACTACTGTTGGTTAACTACCACTTAGTATAGCATCTGACCTAAACTTCCTGCCCGACATCCCAATGATGCTCTCATACGAAACATAGAGAGAAACAAACTAATTAGATTCTTGAACATAAAGATAATTTTTTTAGAATAAGCTAATTCATTGGGTAAAGGTTTTGTGGAAAACACATACAATTGAAAAAATAATAATAATAAGAAAATGATATGAAGGAAAAAATATTCCCACTTGTTTAAATAATGAATAAAATTGTGAGGAAGATAAGGAAATGTGAATACTAAATGGTGATATGATAGAGATGGTGGTGAGCATGTGTGAGATGAGAGAATCACATGGAAACTGGGTAGGAAGTTCAGGTCAGATTCTTTGCTAAGATGTATTTATTCAATAATAGTGAAGTGAATAGAAAATCCTTAGTTTTTTATTAGCTTTGTGAGTGATGTGAACAACCAATCCTTTTTTTGGCTCCATTGATCAATGGAACCAAATATAAATCAATATCATTAATTGACTCACAATTTCCTGACATCCATATAGTTTTCTAAACCATAATGAAGTGCACATAGAATCCTTATTTTTGTTATTAGCTTATATATAGACTAAAAAAACCTTTTGGAAAGATGTAAATGTAATTTTAAGATATACTTTATCAATTTTATTTAAAAATTATGTAATTAAATATTGATTTAATTTTCAATACTGTATGCAGAGTTTTTTTATTTTAGAATAATTTTATCCACATGTTATGCCTTTATAAGAAGAGAAATAAAACTTCTTCTTCTCAATCACAGAGGTAATATTGATCTTTTCACTGTAAAATAATTGTCCATAGAATTAATATATTGTTTCATATTTATGTTTAATTTATTTCTTTTTAGTATTACTCAAATAATAATTATTTTCTTATATATATGGATTCTTTTGTTCATGTTAGGGTTCTATATCTATCTTTTATGAATTTCTGCACCAAAACGTTCACAGACTTCTTCTCCCTCAAAACCTTTTCACCACTGTAGTGTTGCATTTATCACTTTATTTCAAGTTATCTCCAATGAATTTATCGAAAGAGAAACAAAACTATCTGTACTCAATTACAGAGGTAATATTGATGTTTTCATAATAATGTCATGGTCCATATAATTAATGTATTTTTCATATTTATGATTGATTGATTTATGTTTAGTATTACTCACATAATAATTGTGTTCTTATATAAGTGGATTATTTTTTTCGAGTTGGGGAGCTCTGTCCAACTTTCATGATTCTTCTCCCTCAAAACCCTTTCACCTATACAGTATTTCATTCATCACTTTCTTTCAAGTTCTCTCCACTGCCTTTGTAGGAAGAGAAACACCACTACCATTACTCAATTAAATAATTAATCTTGATGTTTTCATTGTAAAATCATTTTCAATTAAATTAAAATATTGTTTTATATTTATGATTAATTTCTTTATTTTTAGTATTACTCACATAGTAATTGTTTTCTTATATAGGTGGATTATTTTTTTCTAATTGGGGTGATCTATCCAACATTCATGCTTCTTCTCCCTCAAAACCTTTTCACCTTTAAAGTGTTTCATTTATCACTTTATTTAATGTTATCTCTATTTCCTTTGTAGGAACACTAACATATGTGAATCTGCTCAATTAATGAGGTAATATTGATGCTTACATACCAAAATAATTGTATATAGAATTAATGTATTGTTTCATATTTATGTTTAATTTATTTCTTTTTAGTATTGCTCACATATTTTTTTTTCTTACATAGGTGGATTAGTTTGTTCGAGTTGAGGTAATCTGTCCATCATTCACCCGTTTCTTCACCAAAACTTCCATAGACTTCTTCTCCCTCATAAAATTTCATCCCTACAGTGTTGAAATTTATCACTTTCCTTTAAGTTCCCTCTACTGCTCGATCATAGAGGTAATCTTGATATTTTCACAGTAAAATCCTTTTCTATAAAATTAATGTATTATTTCATATTTATATTTATTTTTTTATTTTTATAATTACTCATAATAATTTTTTTGATATACATGTGGATTATTTTTTTTTTCAAGTTGATGTGGTTTATTCAAATATTCTCATAAGTGTTGGTAGTTCGAAGCTTTTCATGCAGTGTTTTGAGACTTTGGGATGTGTACGAATCATCAACACCTCAATTCTACACATGCTATGACTGATATGAATCCAAGTATTTATTTATATTTTAAATTGACATTAATTTTAGTAAAAGAGACAACTGAATCAGTGTGTCTTTTTTCAGTATAAAATCAACATTGGAGTTTAAAAAGTTTCACTCACTAAAAACTGAGAAAACACACTCAGAATTTCTTGATAATTTAGGTCATATATTAATAAATATTTTTTTAAGATTAATAATTGATCGCATGTTAAACCGATACATGATGTGATATATACGAGTCAAATTGATTGCTTCAAGTTTAATATGAAATTTTTGTAAAAAAGACAAGTTAATTACTCAAAACTGATCAAACAATTTCATATTGTTTGGATACATTAGGAAAAAAATGTATAAGTGATTTAGAACATGTAGGAATCAACCACACCTCAATACGATTCACGGTGTGATCGATATGACTCTATGTGCATCTTTATTTAAAATTGATATAAATTTTAGTAATAAATTAACTCACCTACTCAAAACCGAAAAAAATATTCAGATTATTTTGATACATTAGGAAAATGATTCATAAGTGATTTGAGATGTGCATGAATCTGCTGTACCTCAATATGACACACGCTGTGACTGATATGACTCCAAGTTCATGTTTTTATTTATAATTGACATCAATTTTAGTGGAAAATAAAAATGACCTACTCAAAACTTAGAAAACTCATTCAAATTGTTTAAATACTTTAGGAAAATGATCTATATGTCATTTTTGATGTGTGTGAATCATCCAAACCTCAGTCTGATACACAATTTGATCGATATGAGTCAAAGTACATGTTTTAAATTTAAAATGAAATTTTAGTAAAAAATAAAAGTGACATACACAAAACCAAGAAAACACATTTAGATATTTTTGATACTTTAGGAAAACGATTCATAAGTCATTTTGGATGTGTAGGAATCATCCGTACCTCAATCTGATACATGGTGAGACCAGTATGACTCAAAGTGAATCTTTTTATTTAAAATTGGCATCAATTTTAGTAAAATAGAAAATTTTCCTACTCAAAACCTTGAAAAAACACTCTTATTGTTTTGATACTTTATGATAATGATCTATAAATAATTTTTTATGTGTAGGAATAAAACAAACCTGTATTTGATACATGATGTTCTCGGTATGACTCAAAGTGTCCGTTATTAGTTTAAAATCGACATTTTAGTTCAAAAAGTGTCACTCACTAAAAACTGATCAAACACGCTCAAATATTATTGATAATCTAGGAGAACACTTCATAAGTCATTTGTGATGTGTAGGAATCTGTTTCACATCAAATCGATACATGATGTAACCATAAAGATTCAAAAGTGCGTGTTTCCAATTAAAATGAAATTTTATTAGAAACGACATCTGACGTACTCAAAACCAATAAAAAACATTTAGATTTTTTTTATAAATTAGAAAAATGATCCAAAACTCATAAGAGATGTGTTGAAATCAAATGCACCTTAATCTGATGCACAGTGTGACCAACATGACTCTAATTGCGTCTTTTTTATTTAAAATTGGTATTAGTTTTAGTAAAATTATCACTTTTTGTTAATTTATTCCTTTATATTATTACTAACATAAGAATGTTTTTGTTATATAGGTGTTTTATTTTTCTTGAATAGGGGTTGTTTGTTTGACAATAACACGATTCAGGTCAAGATTTAAAGATAAAGGAACATTGATTTTTTTAATAATTTGTATTTATGTAATTGTATGGACCAATGTTTGAAATCTCTATAATATAGTGTTTTTTCTTGTGTTTTTTTAAATTTACTATTATTTAAATCCTGTATTTGGTTTTTTTTGATATTTGGTTTGTTTTTGGCGCTGCATCGTGCTGTAACAGCACACTGTAGTGTGGCCTTTTATCAGCATTGATAATGGACACATTTATCAGCACTTTTATAAGTGCGGATAAAGGTCTATTTTATCATCACTCAAAATGTGATGATAAATGGTTCCTTAGTGGTGATAAATTAAATCATTGAAAAATGATCCATTTATTAGTGATTTTTAGCATCGATAAAGGATCCCTTTATTAGTGCTTTTTTAACATTGATAAATGACCAGGGGTTATAACCTCACTCATGTAGTCAATGATTTTCTAGTACTGATAAAGGACATTTATAGTGCTATTAAAGGCCAGTTTTGTATTAGTTCTTCGATATTAATTTATATAAATTCCACTCTTCATTGTATGGTATAATGAACATAAAGGATATCAACAACCTATTATCCTCCATTTATGAATGACCCCCACTATGAATTCAGACCATAACCATAAAATCATTACAATTGAGTATTTTACATTCTAGACATTAAACCATTATATCCTACCCACATATATCTACTATGTCATGACCCGTCCTAGTAGGGATCGTTCTGCGACTCCCCAATCCCCCCTCCAATAAGACAGGGGCTAGGGACTAGGACTGAGTAGGCATATCACTGATATGGGAGGCATTGACTAAGTACCTTTACACATGTACACACCTCCAATCCCACAAATGATGAAATGTAAAAACTACTAAGGAACAAAATGCATGCATACAAATAAAACCAACCAACAGAGCACAATGAAAAGTAAAGTGCTGAAAGTAAACTGGGATAGAATACAATCCCACTAAAGAAAAGAGTTTTCAAACTACCAAGTCCAACTTTTAAGCATTAAATAGGTATTGGGAATGCCACTCATATTTATAGAAACACCTCATCCTATAAGGAAGCTCACAAAGCTCGGTTTGGTTCTGTTCTTCCTGAGAAACCATTAAAAGGATGCTCATTTTCACAAGACATGACATGTGCAGGCAAAGCCTATGCAAGGGTGAGTATACTTAGCAGAGGACCCTGACAAACACAAAGAAATACACAAGTAAAGGTATAGTCATTTCTACATAGTATTTGTCTACATAACATATAACAAGAGAAACATATTCAAATATACTCAAAACCCAGGCCCGTAGTCTAGAGTTAAGTCACAATGATCGCTTATCTACACTAGGGATTTAGTTTGAAGATTCCATGAAGCACTAATCTAGGATAAATCACTCCATGAGTTTGATAGCTCTGATGACATCCATCTGAGAAGTGAAATTTTCAGGATGTTTCACGAGAGATATTGATGCACTGATAGATCTGAAGAGAGAACATATGCACTTATTCTGGGAGAACTTACTCTTGAGTGGGGAAAAGATCACAATTCACAAATGAGGATCACCGCCAGGGCCTAGTATTATACCATGAATCATCCAGATTCTCCTACTTAGTAGAGGATGAAAGACCTATAGGATTGTTCATATTGATACCTGACTCTTCCTAGGGCTAATAATGGGTAGAGGATCTCACTTCGAGCCTCTCAGAGGGATTCCTACTCCATCCAGAAAGTCCTGCTGAAGGAGGGGGGGGGGGGGTGTACTCCTGTGTATGGAAATGATACCTGGACATTAGGGGAATGAGAATAGGGGCACTAACTGAAATAGAACTTGTCTAAGAAATGCTGGATACGAAGATCAATCCCTGAATAGAAGAGTACAAAATGTGTATAAAGGCCACACGCAGTGTCCTATGACCCCGTGTACTGCCCATGTACAACGGCCCATGTCGAAGAGCATGTCGTGTAGAAATTGATATAAATGGTGTGTAAGAATGTGACATGCTATGTACTACTATCTGGGGGCCGCTCTGTGTATTTTGGCCGTGTGCCCGTACATGACTTCAACCTATGCATGCCAACCTGTGTACTGATACCCGGGGTAACCTCTGTAACTAGCCTGGTTTGGCCATGTGGTGGAGTACATGTTGTGTACTCCACCCCATGTCCATTTATCATCTGAGATAAATGCCGAGTCCCATGTAGTGACCCAAATTCCATGTGAAAATTTTCATATCCTATGTCATCGCTTCCTTTCTTGCGGAGCCCTATCTGCCACTGAACTGGTCCCACACACCATGTTCTTTGGGGTACACACTGTGTTCATTGAGATTTTCCAAAAATTGTTGTTCTTCCTCCCGTTCCTCGGTTGATCTTTGTTTCGGAGATCCAGCTATCCGATCTCCATGAAACTCAAGGTTTGATGTCTCCTTGACACCGAAAAGCTGATTCTGTTGGTTTTGGGCCTCCGATCACCCCAAAAAATATTTTTCGATCCACCCACACCAAGAACCATTGAAGAAATATTTCTCTTGAACCGATTTGATTCATCCTCCACCATCATCTTCGCAACTCCTCTAGGTCTTCATGATGTCAGATCTCTAATTTGGGATCATTTCATTGGAAATTGGACACATAACGATCCGTTGTTCATAACTCGATGAAGAACACGAAGAATGCGGGGTTAAAAAGTGAGAAAAAATAAAGTAACGAATGAAGGAATAAACCTCCACCATCATTTGTCATGGTGTTTATCTTCTCCCATGAGAGGGATCAAATGGAGAAAATCAAAACACGAATCAAATTAAACATTGATTAACTTCCCAAAAATAAACCCAATAAAAGACCCTCCCTCAAGAACAAATAATCCACTAGTCAACCTATTCATGGGTTGATCCGCATTCATCATTTGAATCAAAGAATGGGTAAATAATAATTGAAACAACAACCCATACCTCAATTGTTGATGAAGAGGGATATTGGTCGTCGGTTGGGATTTGATCTCACTACGCAACGATCCACGTGTTTTCATTCGTCGTTATTTTTTGGGAATTCTCTAGGGTGGATCCTCTCCAAAGATCCAGAGGATTCTAGGTAAAGTTTCCATGGTTATGAGCCTAACCATGGGCTATTGTTCATTTACAACCAAATAACACGTCTCTACATTATGGAAACGTTTAAAATAAAATAAATTATTAATTTATTTTATTTCCTTTAAAACATCCAAAAACTAACTTCTACTATCGACCCACACTAATCGATGTTAGGCCTTGCCTTAGGTAAAGTTACTATTTTGAACACAACAATGCCCTCATTTTCTGGTATGGGAACCTATTTAAATATTATTCCACTTTTTTAGTAAAACCGCTCACATTTTCTATTTAAAAGTTTAATTTATTTCCAACATTTATTCTGAGCACACCAGGCCATGGAATTGAACACCTTCAAAAATAACGGTCTCATAATAATTCCATATTATATTTAAAAAATAATAAAAATAAAATATGAGACATTACATTCTCCCACCTTAGTGATTTTCGCCCTAAAAAGCCAAAACAAAAGGCTACTCAAACATATGTGGGTACTAAGCATAGATTTGAGCCTCCTGCTCCCACGTGATCTCCTGAAGGTTCTTGTGCTACCACTGAGCTTGCACCTAGGGAATATCTCACCCACGAAGGATCCTCTCCTATCGATCCTCGATCTCTACTGGGTACTCTTTGAAGGTCTCTCTATCCTTGATGTCTAGCTTTCCCCAATTAATGATGTGCGATGGGTTATGCACAAACCTCCTCAGCTGTGACACATGGAAGACAACGTGCACCTGATGCAACTACAGTGGTAGATCTAGGCAGTATGACACCTCTCGAACTCTAAACATTATCTGAAAAGGTTCTATGAACCTTTGAGACTACTTTCTCCCCTGAACAAATCTCCACAACCCTCATCAAGGTGAGAACCGAAGGAATACATTGTCTCCATCTTTAAAATCCAGAGGTCTCTACCGTCTATTAACATGACACTCTTGTCAGCTCTTTAAAATCTTCATCTACTCCTAGATGATCTGAAACTTTTCAGTGATAGCTCACAACAACTCTGGACCCATGAGTAATGACTCTTTTAGGTTGGTATTGAAAAGCAGTGACCGGTAGGGTCATGCATATAAAGCCTCAAATGGTTCCATACTGATGGTGGAGTGGTAGCTGTTGTTGTATGAAAACTCCACTAGTGGTAGGTGGTCCTCCCAAATGTAACCAAAGTTCAAGATACATGACCACAATATATCCTCAAGAAATTGAAAGGTTTACTCCTTTTGACCATCTATCTGGTGATGAAACTATGTGCTCAAGAATAATTGAGTCTCAAACACCACTTGAAATCCCTTCCAAAACCGGGACGTGAAATGAGCATCCTAATATGAGACTGTCATCGAAGGGAATCCATGAATCTAAACTATCTCATACATGTAAAGTCATACCAAGATCTCTACGGAACTCTGGTTCTTAATAGCTAGGAAGTGGGCTGACTTGGTGAGTCAGTCAAGGATTACCCATATGGAATTGTGTCCCCTAGACATTCGTGGTATTCCCTTCATTAAGTCCATCGATATTCCATCCCACTTCCACTCTTGAATTTCTAAGGGGGGAGATAACCCTACTATCACTTGGTGCTCAGCCTTCACCTACTGGAATCTAAGGCATCAAGAAATGACATCTAATACTACCTTCTTTATACATGTCCACCAGAACTAACACAAGAGGTCCTCGTACATTTTTACATTATAGGATGTACCACCAAGGGGGATGTATGAAACAACTTCAGAACATCCTCCCACAATTCCACCAGAACAACATTACATCCTTTGAAAAGGATTGCGTTCTCCCCACCTTGAGAATTTCTCTCAGGAGCTTGTCCTATTGATAACTGAGCATGTAAGGTCTCGCAGTCGACATCCCCTAGCTGTGCCTCCCTAACTCACTATACGAGTGGAAGGGTGAAAACCATCAACTGGAGATATTCTGAATCATATCTATCCATGAATTATAACTACAACGAGGCCAAGTTCTTCGATGCCTCACTCAGCAACTGTGAAATCGATCTCTGACTGAGAGCATCAGATACTACATTCCACTTCCCAATAGAATAGACAATCTCAAAGTCATAATCTTGTAAGAACTCCACCCATTCCCTCTGACTTAGATTCAGATCCTTTTGCGAGAAGATGTACTAGAGGATATTGTGGTCAGAGTAGATGATTAACCATTAACCCATCAAGTAGTGTGACCACATCTTCAATGTGAAGACTACTACTGCCAACTTATGATCATGGGTCACGTAGTTCTTCTCATGAGACCTCAGTTGGTGTGAACTATAAGTAATCACCACATGTCTCTCCATCAGGACGCAACCAAGCCCTGTCCCTGATGCATCATAGAAAACTACTTTCAAAACACCCTCTTATGGAAACCTCAAGATCGGTGCACTCATCAAACTCTGCCTGCTAGAAAGTCTGCTGGCACTTATCCGTCCATATGAAAGGCTACCCATTCTGAGTCAAGGATGTTATCAGTGCTGATATCTAGAATAAATTAGGGATAAATATTTGGTAGTATCTTTCCAACCCAAGGAAGCTCCGCAACTATAATACCACTCTCTCATGACCCTTCCCAGTGGGGCCCATGCCGCGACTCCCCAAACCCCCCTCTAATAGGCTAGGGATTGTTCACTAGCACAGAGTAGACATATCAATAACATGGGAGGCATTTCCTAAGTATCTGTACCCACACACACACCTCCAATCCCATAAATGCTAAAATGTAAAAACCACTAAGGAACAAAATGCATGCATACAACTAAACTTAACCAATAGAGTACAACAAAAATTAAAGTGTGGAAAGTAAAATAGGTCGGAATACAATCCCACTAAACAAAAGAGTCTACAAACTACCAGTCCTAGTCTGTGTGGGACTCTATCAAAAGGCAACTTGTTTGAACAAGACATGAAACATGTGGGAAAAGCCCATGTAGGAGTGATTATAACAATACTCAATAGAGGACCCCAAAAACAAAAAATAAATACACAAGTAAATGTATGGTCAGATCTACACATTATATTTCTATAAAACATATAACAATTGAAACATATCCATATATACTCAAAACCCAGACCTGTAGTCTCGAGGTAATTCAAAAAAACTACATACCCACTCTAGGGATTTAGATCGAAGATTCAACCAAGAACTCATCTGGGAGAAATCACTCCATTAGTCTGATTCCGTATGTGTAGTAATTTTTTTTGATAAGTGTCACGAGAGAGAGAGACACACTGATATATCTGAAGAGAGAAAAATGCACAAATTTCAGGAGAAATCACTCCTGAGTGGGTAAAGATCACAATATATAGATGAAGATCACAACCAAGTCCTTGGTGTATACCAAAACTCATCCGAATTCACCTACTAAGTAGAGTATCACTGTCCTGTAGGATTGGTGACATCAATAATTAACTCTACCTAGGGCCAATAATGGGTAGAGGATCTTGCTCTAGGCTTCTTAGAGGGATTCCTACTCTATCTAGAAAGTCCCACTGAAGGGGATGGGGGTCATACTACTGTGGATGGAAATGATACCCTATCTTCAGGGGAACAAGGAAAGGAGAAATAAACCAAAAAGAACTGGTCTAAGGAATGGTGGAAGGAAGATCAAAACATGTACAAAATAGTACACGGTGTGTAGAAAGGTAACACACCATGTCCTATGACCCCAGGTACTAACCGTGTACAACGACCCATGTCAAAGGGCATGCTATGTAGAAAGAGATATACCTAGCATGTAAGAATGTGACACACCATGTCCTACTATCCGGGGTCCACTACGTGTACACTGGCTATGTGACCGTACATGACTTCAACCTATGCATGCCAATCTGTGTACCGGTACATGGGGAAACCCATGTAACCAGCCTAGTCTTGCCATGTGGTGGAGTACATGCTGTGTACTCTGCCCTATGTCTGTATATCGTCTAACATACAAGCCAAGTCCCATGTAGGGACCCACAGACTGTGTGATAGTTTTCACATGCCGCGTCATATCTTCCTGTTGCGTGAAGCCCTAGCCACTGCTAAACTAGTCCCGGACGCGGTGTTCTTTAGGATACATGCAAAGTTCATCTAGATTTTCCGGAAATCACTCTTTTTCCTCACGCACCTCAGTTGATATTCAATCTAGATATCCAATCACCCTGAAACTCATGGTTCGAGGTCTCCATGATGATTCCATTGGTTTTGGGCCTCTAATTGACCCTAAAAACAAGTTTTAACCCACCTGCATGAATAATCGTTAAAGAATTATTTTTCTTTAACCGAGTCGATCAATCCACCTCCATCATCTTCGTACCTCTGATGGGTCATCACAATATTGGATCTCCAATTGGGGATTGTTGCATTGTAAAACAGAAGCACAATGAGCCATCATTCATAACCCCGTGAAGAACATGAAGAACGCGAGATCAAAAAGGGAGAAGAAAATCAAATAATGAACTAAGGAATGAACCTACTCCATCTTTTGTCATGACATTGATCCTCCCTCATTAAAGGGATCAAAAAGAAAAAATAAAAACATAAATCAAATTAAAAATGGATTAATATTCCAAAAATCACTACTACAATTTTCAACTTTAGCGACCGCCAAAAGCGGTCGCTAATGGTCTTTAGCAGCCGCCTTGCGACCGCTTTTGGCGGTCGCTGTTGCTCCGTCGATAAAGACCAATAGTGACCACCAATGGAGGTCACTAAAGGTCCCTATGAAGAAAACACGATGGGAACGCGGGGACAACCGTGGTGGACATGGTGGACTGTGGCCGCCGGCCATGGCGGAACTATGGTGGTCGGAGGGAGGGGTGGCGAAGGTGGTGGCCGAGTGTGGTAGGGGTGGCGGTGGGGGTTGCAGCGGGGAAATGGGAGGCGTCGAGGGGTGGCGACAGTGGTGGCCGAGGAAGGGGTGGAGGTGGGGGGCGACACCGGCGCTGCTGCGGAACGGCGTGGGCGGCGGGTTGCAGTGGGGAAAATGAAGAAGACAAAATCGAGGGCGGGAAAAATCCCGCTAAAATAATATTAGTTTTAGCGACCGCCAATGGCGGTCGCTAATATTATCAATAGCGACCGCCTTTGGCGGTCGCCCGTGTCTAGAGGCGCAGAAACCAGATTTCTGGTAGTGAATAAACCTAATAAAAGACCCTCTCACAAGAAAGAATGATCCGTGGGTCAACCTATTCATGGGTTGATCTACATTTTTCATTTGAATCTAAGAATAGATAAATAAGAATTAAAATAACATCCCTTGCATTGATTGTCAACGAAGAGGTAGATATGTCATCAGTTGGGATTCGATCTCACTACACAACGATCCACGTGTCTTTGTTCGTCGGGAATTCACCAGGGTAGCTCCTCTCCAAAGTTCCAGAGGATTCCAGGGAATGTTTTTTGGTTTATGATCCTAAAAATGGGCTCCTGGTTATTTAAAACCAAATAAGACGTCACTGCATTATGGAAATGTTTAAAATAAAAAAAATTATTTTATTTTATTTCCTTTAAATTGTCCAAAAACTAACTTCTACTGCCGACCCACGCCGGTCGATGTTAGGCCTCACCTTAGGTAAAGTCGCTGCTTTAAACACAATGGTTCCCTCAGATATCTGTTCTGATAACCTGTTTAAAAGTTATTACACTTTTTCAGGAAAACCGCTCGTGCGTGATATTTAAAAGTTTAATTTATTTCAAATATTTACTCTAGGAACTCTGAGCATCAGAATTGAATGCTGTCACAAAGAATAGTCTCATAATAATTCTATAAAATAATAACAAAATAATACAATGAAAATATAAGACATTAAATACTATGAGATATCATGGACAATATGATTCAAATTAGTTATCCTCCATCACATCTTCATTTATATAAAAACACTTTCAAAACTTCAACATAACAACATTAATACTACACCTCAAAACATGATGTTCCCTAATAATGATCATATATACCATAATTTAATTATTTAATATAGAAAACCACTAGACCAAAAACATTATATTTTTCACATTAATCCCAACCCCACAATTAATAATTTATCAACCACATTAGGTTCATTATGATATTTGTTTACCCTCATTTCATATCTGTTAAAATCAACCATCTTTTCATTCAAACCATTCTTTAATTATTAATTACAACTATTTCGGCAATGTTATCTTAACATAAAACTCATTCCACCATTTTTTATTAGTTTCAAAATCCATTAATAATAGATTCATTCAAATTTTACCGTACTAGATAAACCATTATCATTATTTTATGATATATTTATCATAAAATTTTTCGTAATACCATCTCATAAATTCAAATTCATCCCCATTCCAATTATCATCATTACCCAAAAATGTGATACCAAAAATTAGAAGAATACATAATAAAAAATAATACTTCAACACCCCTTTCCATCCACAGGGATCTAACCCAACCATGTTATCCACAATCATAGAATTATGAGACAACTATAAGCATGAAAAAACTTGTAATAATTGGTATCCATGATAGATCCTTAGTTTCAAGATTTCTATAATCCACTTTTTATAACTGTCTTTATGTAATTATCTAATAATAAAGGTGATAAGGGTTTGAACAAGAGAATAATGAAATTGAATATATTTCAATAAAAATATTTAACATCATATATCATGGAAAACAACACATCCCATCTAATTCTTTTTATGATTACAAATTAATTTTACATGTTTATCTATCATTATTTAATTCTCTTTTCCATGTGGGATGTTTTAACTAAATTTTTCCTTTATGTAAAATCACGAAAACTCATATTTACAGAAATATACGTGAAATAATAGCATATGATGAAATCATTAGATGGTATCTTATAAATCTATTCAATCATATATTTCTAGAAGAAATTAGAATATTTTGAAAATTACCTAAATTAAATGGAACATTAGTGATGCAACATCCTAAAATAATGGATCCAATATCACCATGTTTTAAAATTATATTCCATGGAACCTAACCCCAATAATCACCCATCATAAACTCAAGGAAATACCATAAAATGATAAATGGACCAATAATCATAACTTATGGAATGAATAGATGAATGAAAATAAGTATGGATTTGATATTAAGTTACCTTGGATCAATACATATTAATTACTAAGAATCAAGATGTTTAAATCCTCAATAGAGATGATAATAATACCCCAAAGAAGTCCTATGGGTAGTTAGGGTTCAAAATAATTGAATAAAATTCAAACCAATGAAAGCATGATCCCCTATTTATAGGGTAAACATAGCTGACATTCACTATGAAATATTGGATTCCAACACAATAGTAACAACCTCATTTGAAGATGAATCTGAAACATTACCCTATAAAATGATATATCTACCCCTCTTCATTATGTAATTTTTACCCTTCAAAATTTTCATAACCAACACCATGATGTGTTGTTACCTAGATAACTATGAAAAAACATGACCATAGATTCCCTTAATGATCCACCATAGAGTGGTGGAAATTACCTCATCATTTCTAGTGTACCATAGCTCTTTCCGTGGAATAGAGGGAAAAACCTAATAATTTATAACACACATAAAAAACCTAAATCTTTAATTTAAATAATAGGACCATAGTTTCAAACTGGGAATTTCACCTTTATCCATTTCCCACAGGGATAAATTCCATGAAATATTTTTAAGAAAAAAACCTTTTCCATGATATGAGGATCCATGTATGCCAAAACTAAAGACAAAAATAGTGGATACATAATATTATTTAGCCCATACTTAATATTAAACTCCATAAGTACCAAAATACCCAATATTACCTACTATATTTCTTATATAAACTTTAGCTAGTTTAACCATATGACAAAGACTATAAACAATAATCCACCATAGCTTAGAGAACCTCCACACCATGTAAAGTCACTATAAATTATTATTTCATACAATAGTTTGATAGAATCATCAAAAAATCCAACTCTCCATGTCCACAATGAAAAATAGAAAACAAAATAGCCTTTAAAATATACATTTTAAGTCACATCATGAAAAAAGTCAACATATCACTCTTAAACTACCACCAAACACTCTCTTGATGCTTCTATTGTAAGAACTCAGTTTTTGCTGCGAAGGACTTTGGGATATTTCTTGATGTTATTCCAGAGCAGCACCTTCAGACGGTGTGCGAGTCCGAGCCCCGGAGTGGCCGGAATTAAATTTTCAGTGCGTTCACACTAGAAATTCCAAATAAATGGGATAGCTCCTAAACGGTGCTTCAGATCAGAGATCCGAGTGTACGGATGGGTCCGGAATGGGGTGTTTACCCTGGGAACGACATAAAACTTGTCGGCGCGGGATGTTTGGACCCCTCGCTCGCTTTCAGAACGTTAAACAGATAAATTAATTAATTAATTTATTCGTTTAATGGTTAAACTTGATTATCTCTTAAACGGTGGCTCGTATTGGAAAACCGAGGGCACCGTTGAGTTCGGAGAGTGCCGTTTACCCTAGTAGGGGTATAATTTTCACGGGTGTGGGCCGTTTGTGAAAAATGGCTCCAGGGGCGTTTTCGTAAATTGGCGGCTTTGGGCGTTCAGCTTTATAACTTTAAAACGGAAGCTCAGAATCAAATTATGAGACCACCGTTGTGCTTGGGAGGTGGTGTTTACCCTTGGGGAGGTTTTATTTTGACCTCACCAAAGGTTTCAGATGCAAGGAAAATTATGGGTTTAATTAATTAAAATTATTTTTATTTTATTTAAACCCTCCTTCTTCCTCCCCTCCCTTGTTCTCCCCTGGTGAAACCCCCCCTCAAGGCAGCCCCTCCTCTCCCTCTCCTCCTCCAACTCTGTAAAGGTAGTGGTTCGATGGAGAAGCTCTGGGCAACGCCCACAAAGTAGGATTATGCGTTTTGCATTTTAATTTCCGAACCCCCCTTTGAGTTTGATTATATGTGTCAAGTTGTTGTTTGATCTTTGAACAAATCCCATAGACGCATAGTATACATTTTTATCTCTCCAATGCATCTTTTGGAATCAAAATCAGAGCTCAGAGGATGCTGGGGTTGATCGCCGAATTTTGTGGGTTTTAAACGTGATCTTGACCGGTTTGGGTGCTCCGGCGGTCCGAGGCGCGGCGGCGCGGGTGAAGGGCGGTGGAAGTTCCCCTTTGCGGTGACAGCTTCTCGTCCAGGTGGCAGGGAACGCGACTTCGGCGTATGGCGGAACGTCTATCAGCGGGGTGAGGCAGAGCTCACCGGGGCGGAGCGCTGTGGAGCGCTGGGGCGCGGTGACCGCGGGGCCACAGTGTGCGACCCTCGTGCGGGGACAGAGACTCGCCGGGTGCGGGTCTCCGCGGGAGACCAAGACCTGCCCATCGTGGCCGATCTGCTCGAGGTGGACCGTGGGTCCATGGCCGGCCCGCACGGCTGAGCCGCGGGCCGGCCGACTTGAGCCGGTCCAGGGGTTGTGGACCGGCCGGACCGGTCCGGTCCACCCCCGCTTGCGTCCGGCGACATTAAAATGCCGTAACTTTCAAACCGTGATTTGAAACTTCGTGCCGTCTGCGGTGATGCAACCCTTAAATAGAGAAAAAAATTTTAAGATGGTTTTGGGAATTTTTAATTCCCAAAACGAGGGGCCTTGGAGGCGTGACACGTCTTTAAGTGTTTTGTCGTTTTTTCGGGGGGACTTTCTTTGGACGACGCATACACACCCGACGTCCGTTTTGGGCGCCATTAGTGGCGTTGGGACCCTGGCACCGAGGCGGAGATTTCCAGGGTGGTTTTTAGGCATTAAGGCCAGAGTTGAGGCGTGGGCCCCACGGCCCGTCTTTTGAGCTGCGTGCATCTTTTAGCGACTTTTTCCTCGGACGTTCGTTCGGGGCGTGCGAGAAGTCGATGTTGGGTGTTTTTCCGAGGGCATCGCATTGGCGCAGTCCGTCCGCTCGAATTCGGCACGATGGTGCAGGCCCCGTGAGGGCCATTTGGGGAGTTGACTGTGATTTCCAGCCTTATCGCTGGGTTTCCTTTTTGGACAAGTGAATAGTCCATTTCATGTACTTTTTCAAGAGGATCGTAATGGTGCGATCCGTTCGTTGAGTTTTGGGACCCGGGTGCTGGTCCCACATGGTACTGCTCGTGCGCGGGGCACCGAAACGTATCTTTTTATCCGGATATCCATTGCACTCAAGTGAGTAGTGCTTTTGACGTGTTTTCCTGTGGGGATCGCAATGGTGTGATGCGCCCGACTGTTTTTGGGGCCGAGGCTCGGGATCACGGGACGTCGTTCGGGCGTGAGGCGTTGTTGGTGACTTTTCCGTCGGATATCCGTTGGAGGTGAGTAAGTAGTCGATCTCGCGTGTTTTTCCGTGA
The DNA here is from genome assembly GCA_963277665.1 of Viscum album. Classification (NCBI taxonomy): domain Eukaryota; kingdom Viridiplantae; phylum Streptophyta; class Magnoliopsida; order Santalales; family Viscaceae; genus Viscum; species Viscum album. The sequence continues at coordinate 1,574,673,472 of OY728127.1, forward strand.
GGATTACAACGGTGCGATCCGTTTGGTTGTATGGAGCCTCTTGAGTGATCTTGTAAAATGTGGAATAAAAGGTGCTCCGGTGGTGGTTCGTCCTACCATGTTTGTAGCGGACCCTTGGCGTGTGATCGCGCACTCTTGGGAGAGTGGTAAAAATGATTCACAAGATGTGGTTGGCCGTGACTGGGCCTTTGAGGTGGAGTTGTTACGTCATGCCTTTGCGTTGACGCTGGGTGCCGTGTACAAGATAGCCTTTAGGCTGGAACATGGTATACTTTGGGAGTATATGAGAATGCTTGAAGGTACATGTGGTTGTTTTTACCTGAGAACGTTTGTGTTCTCGGTTGGGGTTGAGATGGGGCCACACGTTGTGTGGCCCCACATGCGTGCCGGGTTCTACTTTACGTACTTTGACCTCTCATGACGCAGAGGGTCCCTTTGTGATCGTTTGTTTGACTAGCAAGGTGGAGTTTTCCCCCTGGATTTGTGCTCGTTTATTTGACCAGCAGGGTTGAGTGGTCTCCCCCTGTTTTCGTTCTTGATGGATCGGCCGATAGTGGTACTAGTGACAACTAGTGATAGAGCAGGCGTTGAACCACTTTTGGGTGAGTTGTTCTGGAGTTGGGTGGTTGCGCGATACCCACTCAGTGTTCGGTTGGCCAGTGTTGTACCCTCCAGTGGAGATAGCCCGAGCAGTTCTGAGTTTTACCCTCCAGTGGGGCTGGGCAGTGGGTTACTCATCGGCTTATAGGGTCTACCTTCCAGCAGAGACTGGGCAGTGGGTCACCCAAAGCTCTTAGTGTCTACCCTCCAGCAGAGACTGTGCAATGGGTCACCCGACGCACTTAGGGTCTACCCTCCAGCAGAGACTGGGCAGTGGGTCACCCGACGAACTCTTAGGGTCAACCCTCCAGCAGGGCTGGGCAGTGGGTCGCCCATAGTCTATTTCTAGGTCTACCCTCCAGCACGGCTGGGCAGTGGGTCACCTGTCGACTTATTCCAGGTCTACCATCCAACACAGCTGGGCAGTGGGTCGCCTGTCGACTTATTCCAGGTCTACCCTCTAGTGGGGCTGGGCAGTGGGTCGCCTGATGATGTATTAAGGTCTACCCTCCAGCGGGGCTGGGTTGTGGGTTGCCTGAGGATGTATTAAGGTCTACCCTCCAGCGGGGCTGGGCAGTGGGTCTCCAGATGATGAATTATGGTTTACCCTCCAGTAGGGCTGGGCAGTGGGTCACCCGATATCCTATTTTGAATTACCCTCCAGCAGGGCTGGGCAGTGGGACACCTGTTGGCATTCCAGGCTTAGTACTTTCTACTAGGCTAGCCTATGGCTTTCTTCCGTGATTACCGGAGCGGGACCCTTGGTTCTTCAGGTCAGTGTTGTGACGGCTTTGGCTTTGAGAATACCTCTCGACTGCAGGGCAATGACGAGGTGTGGTTTGACTTTCCCTTGAACTCTCAAGTATGAGGGGCACTTTCCCCACTGAGACGCGTTCTTGTGACATAATCTAAAACCGTGCGGGCGAGTCAGTGCCGCCCAAAGAGGATAGTGTCGAGGTGTGGTGATTGAGCCCCTTATCTTGCGATTCGAGGCAGACATGCGGGATGCTGGGCACTGATGGTGTTTACTTATGGGACTGTTGGCTACTCTTTTCTTGGGCTGAGCTATGGGATAAAGATCCCCTTATGACATTTTTCGGGATTCTTGATCGAGCATAAGGATATGTATATACCTTTTTTCTGGTACCCACTTCTTATGTTTGGTTACTATCCTTCTAGGAGAGGCAAAGACGCATGAGGTATGCCATGTGTTTTCCGTGTCTAGCTTCTCGTGGTTGGATGAGTCTAATCTCCTGCTATAGGTAGCAAAGACTTGACAAGATGTTCATCTTCTCATTGTTTCCAGCTCCTTGTGTCTGGACGAGTCTACCTCCTTTCTCTTGTTGGGTTGAGCTGGACTCTTTACTGTACTCTCTGTTGTACTCATTTACTTTTCCTGTTATCTCTACTGCTCCCCCTTCCGTACCTCGTTTTTTTCTCCCTCGAGCCTTCGGGGTATCCTACTGAGTATTTTTATACTCACCCCTACTTGGGATTTACCTTCACTTGGTGTGCCCTTGCAGAAGATGGACAGGTCGGTCATGACTTCAGTGGAGCATTGGAGTTCGGGAGCTTGGACCGCGTGCGGTGGTCATTGTCAGGTTTCGGGTGGGGAACCCTTCCAGCTGTTTACTATTGTTTTACCTGCTTTTGGGTTGTGGCACTTTTTGGTTGGGCACATGTTTTGCCCCTTTTATTTTCAGTTTATCATCAGCATGAAATTTGTACTTTTTAGAGGTCGATGCACTTTTTGTGGTATATATATATATATACAGCAGTTTCTCTTTTACTCTGCTTTGTTTTCCTTTTTTACTCTGCACTTTTTCATTGAGTGTGCTGCATGTGTGTGTACAGGTACTTAGGCAAAGGCCTCCCCGAGTTGTTGTGCCTTCGGCGCTGGTCTCCAGCCCCTGGCCTATGCAGTCGAGCTTGGGGTAGTTGCGGCTCGAGCCCGGGTAGGGTCGGGTCGTGACAAAGTGGTATCAAAGGTGGTTCGTTTCATGGGGAATTGTGCGGACATCCCTAAAAGAGGAATTGGTTGGGATATAGGGCAACCGTGTTAACGTTTTTCGAGAGCGGTTCTCAGTCCAGGGAGTCCAGTGATGGTGCGACGACCGACGTATCCATTCACCAGGACCCTGATAACCCGCTTGTCGACTCGGCATGATGAGACACTTGTTGCAGGGAAAATTTGTCTGTGCTTCACATAGGATTAAGTCTTGACTATCCTTCTTGAGTCAGCTCCCCATCCATCGTTGTTGTTATTGGTATATACATATATGCTCCTCTGACCACGACACTCCTTGATGATATTTAGGATGTCTCCGCGAAGACAGCCAGCCAAGATACCAGCTTTGGTTCGTGACGACGACCCTATGAGCTACGAGGCCACAGTCCAAGACCCATTATGCGAGACCCTTTTTCCAGGTGGGCCGGTAGAAGCACCCCCACCTATTGAGCAACAGGCAGTTTCAGCAGAGAAGGCTGAGCTGGAGCGTAGGTTGAGCACGCTCCGTGAGTTCCAGCAGTAGAAACCGCTGAGGTTTAGTGGTGAGCCAGTCTCTCAGGCAGCAAAGGTTTGGATCGAGGCAGTGGTTCACCTTTTCGGGCTTGTGCAGACGCCGATAGATCAGAGAGTGGCTTTGACAGCCACCCTTTCTCATGGAGCATATTGGCATTGGTGGAGTCTGGTGACTCAGTTTGTTGATGAATCGTTGCTTTCGTGGGGCGACTTTAAGTTTTTGTTCCGTGAGGAGTTTTTCCCCTCCTGTTTGCACTCCGTTCGGATTCAGGAGCTCCTGTAGTTTCAGCAGGGAGGGATGACGGTGGCCGAGTACGCGGCTAGTTTTGCAGACCGTGCACTCTTTTACCCGGACTTGGTCCGTGACGACAACATCCGAGCGCGAAAGTTTGAGCAGGGTATCCGCCAAGAGATTCGTGCTGTCATAGTACCCTTGCGCATTTCCACATATGCTGGGGTTCCAGAGCAGGCGTTGGTGACAGAGAGATTCCTGTCATGTTTTGAGGTTGGTAGTGGCAGTGGGCGTGAAGGAGTCGGGACGTCTACCGTAGCTAGCAAGCACCCGAAGACAGGACCTCGACGCAGGTGGCCTTTCCATTTCTGGTTTCGGAGACATGGTCGAATACCACTGTGGCGAAACGGCGCAGGGCTTCAGCCGAGGAATCCCTTCCGAGAGTAGATCCCGGGCCGTGGTCATACACCACAGTGGCGCCAGAGGGCACAAGGGTAGCCCATAGAGCGCCGGTGTTATGCTTGTGACGGGCGAGATCACTTGGCACGAGACTGCCTGACCCGAGTTGCTGAGAGCTTTGGGCAGGCAGTAGGCGCACCACCACGGTAGAGGCAGCGCCGTGATCGGAGTAGTACCCAGAGAGGTGGTTCTAGCAGAGGATCGGGAGGAGCTGGTGGTGGGGGACGGGTTTACAAGATCTTCCCATCACCACTAGACGGTCCACGTCAGGCTCCGACAGCTGACAGTTGGGACCACGGACAGCCGTGAGCATTCGATGTCTACGATCCTACAGAGCATGTGGTGATAAGAGGTACACTCTAAATCTCTTCTACTTTTTGCAGTAGAATTGTTAGACTCTGTGTGTGGAATATTTTCCTCCATGCTCCTTGATTGAGGTGTTATCGGGGTGACGCGGGGCATCGGTGTAACCCTATGTTGGTAAGGTAAAAGGCATGAGACCTTTTTCTTTAGTCGATGGTGTTGAATCCTTCGCTTCCGAGCGTGTAAGAGAGTCTTGGTTGAGAGACATCGACTGTGAAATCTCACGTAACCAGATATCCTTGGGTGTTTCACCATATGGATATTTTAAAGGAGGGAATCACCGGGACTTGTTCCCAGTGTGGGCGATGATTCCAGTCGCGGCGTGTGACATAGAGGTTCGGTCGGGGAGGTGAGCTACCCCCGAGAGCCTTCGGGCTGTTTGAGACCGTGCAAGGGGATGGTGAGGTTTCCTGCCGCCTTGCCCTAACCCCAAAGTCTGGAGTGGGTGCACGACATCGGCAAGGGCCGACCTCGCCTGAATGGATCACTCCCTTGGTCTGTGCGCGGTGACACAGAGCTGTGCATGGGTTCTTCTGGGTATGAGAACGCTAGGTGTGGGATTAGTACCCGGTGTTGCTCCCTAGTTTTTATTTTCGGGGATGAAAATATTGAAGGAGGGAATGATGTAAGAACCCAGTTTTTGCTGTGAAATATTTTGGGATATTTCTTGATGTTATTCCAAAGCAGCGGCTTCAGACGGCGTGCGAGTCCGAGCCCCGGAGTGGCCAAAATTAAATTTTCAGAGCGTTCACACTGGAAACACCAAATAAATGGGATAACTCCTAAATGGTGCTTCAGATCAGTGATCGGAGTGTACAGATGGGTCCGTAATGGGGTGTTTACCCTAGTAATGACATAAAACTTGTCGGCGCGGGATGTTTGGACCCCTTGCTCGCTTTCGGAACATTAAATGGATTAATTAATTAATTAATTTATTCGTTTAATGGTTAAACTCGAGTATCTCTTAAACGGTGGCTCATATTTGAAAACCGAGGGCACCGTTGAGTTCGGAGCGTGCCGTTTACCCTAAGAGGGGTATAAGTTTTGTGGGCGCGGGCCGTCTGTGAAAAATGGCCCCATGGGTGTTTTCGTAAATTGGTAGCTTTGGGCGTTCAACTTTATAACTTTAAAACAGAAGCTCAAAATCAAATTCTGAGACCACCCTTGTGCTCGAGAGGTGGTGTTTACCCTATGGGAGGTTTAATTTTGACCTTGAAAAAGGTTTCAGATGTGAGGAAAATTATGGGTTTAATTAATTAAAATTCTTTTTATTTTATTTAAACCCTCCCTCTTCCTCCCCACCCTTGTTCTCCCCAGGAGAAACCCCCCCTCAAGGCAGCCCCTCCTCTCCCTCTCCTCCTCCAACTCTGGCAAGGCAGCGGTTCGACGGCGAAGCTTAGGGCAACACCCACGAGGTAGGATTATGCGTTTTGCGTTTTAATTTCCGAACCCCCCATTTGAGTTCGATTATAAGTGTCAAGTTGTTGTTTGATCTTCAAAAATATCCCATAAACATGTATTATACGTTTTTATCTCTCCAATGCATCTTTCGGAATCAAAATCCGAGCTCGGAGGATGCCGGGGTTGATCGCCGAAGTTTACGGGTTTTGAAGGTGATCCCAGCCGGTTTGGGTGCTCCGACGGTCCAAGGCGCGGCGGCGCAGGCAAAGGGTAGCGGCAGTTCCCCTTGGTGGCGGCGGCTTCTCGTCCAGGCGGTAGGGTGCGTGACTTCGGCGGCTAGCGCAACGTCTGTCGGCGGGGCGAGGCGAAGCTCACCGGGGCGGAGCGCAGGGGAGCACTGGGGCGCAGTGACCGCGGGGTCGCGGTGTGCGACCCCCGCACGGGGATAGAGACCCACCAGGTGCGGGTCTCCGCGGGAGACCAAGACCGGCCCTTCGTGGCCGGTCTTCATGCGGGCCGGCCGGCTTGAGCCGGTCCAGGGGGTGTGGACCGGCCGGACGGGTCCAGTCCACCCCCGCTTGCGTCTGACGTCATTAAAATGCCGTAACTTTCAAACCGTGGGTCGAAACTTCATGCTGTCTATGGCGACGCGACCCTTAAATAGAGATGAACTTTTTTGAGATAGTTTAGGGAATTTTTAATTCCAGAAACGAGTGGCCTCAGAGGCATGAAACATCTTTAAGTGTTTTATCATTTTTCCGGGGGAACTTGCTTTGGACGGCGCAGACACACCTGACGTCCGTTTTGGGAGCCATTAGTGGTGTTGGGACCCTGACACCGAGGAGGAGCTTTCCAGGGTGGTTTCAGGTGTTGAGGCCAGAGTTGAGGCGTGGGCCCCATGACCCATCTTTTGAGCTACGTGCAGCTTTTAGCGACTTTTTCCTCAGACGTCTGTTCGGGGCGTGCGAGTAGTAGATGTTGGGTGTTTTTCCGAGGGCATCGCATTGGCGCAGTCCGCCCGCTCTAATTCCGCACGATGGTGCTGGCCCCGTGAGTGCCGTTTCGGGAGTTGACGATGATTTCCAGCCTTATCATTGGGTGTTCGTTTTTGACAAGTTAATAGTCCATTTCGTGTACTTTTTCGAGAGGTTCGCAACGGTGCGATCCGTTCGTTGAGTTTCGGGATCGAGGTGCGGGTCCCGCGTGGTACCTCTCGTGCGCAGGGTGCCGGAACGTATATTTTTCTCCGGATATCCGTTGCACTCAAGTGAGTAGTGATTTTGACGTGTTTTCCCAAGGGGATCGCAATGGTGCGATGCGCGCAACTGTTTTCGGGCCCGAGGCTCGGGATCATGGGTCGCCGTTCAAGCGTGAGGCGGTGTTGGTGACTTTTCTGTCGGATATCCATTGTAGGCGAGTAAGTAGTCGATCTCGCGTGTTTTTCCACGAGGATTACAATGGTGCGATTCGTTTGGTTGTGTGGAGCCTCTTGTTCAATCTTGTTAAATGTGGAATAAAAGGTGCTCCGGTGGTGGTTCGTCCTACCATATTTGTAGCGGACCCTTGGCGTGTGATCGAACACTCTTGGGAGAGTGATATAAATGATTCACAAGATGTGGTTAGCCATGCATGGGCCTTTGAGGTGGAGTTGTTACGTAACACGTTCGCATTGATGCTGGGTGTCGTGTGCACGATAGCCTTTGGGCTAAAACGTGGTATACTCTGGGAGTATACGAGAACGCTTAGAGGTACTTGTGGTTGTTTGTACCTGAGAACGTTTGTGTGCTTGGTTGGGGTTGAGATGGGGCCACACATTGTGTGGGCCCCACGTGTGTGACGGGTTCTGCTTTACGTACTTTGACCTCTCGCGACATAGAGGGTCCCTCTGTGCTCGTTTGTTTGACTAGCAGGGTGGAGTTTTTCCCCTGGCTCTGTGCTCGTTTATTTGACCAGTAGGGCTGAGTAGTCTCCCCTGGATTCGTTCTCGATGGATCGGCCGGTAGCGGTGCTAGTGACACCCAGTGATAGAGCAGGTGCTGAACCTCTTTTGGGTGAGTTGTTATGGAGTTGGGTGGTTGCGCGATACCCACTCTGTGTTCGGTTGGACAGTGTTGTACCCTCCAGTGGAGATGGCCAGAGCAGTTTTGAGTTTTACCCTCCAGCGAGGCTGGGCAGTGGGTTACTCATCGGCTTCTAGGGTCTACCCTCCAGTAGAGACTGGGCAGTGGGTCACCCGACACTCTTAGGGTCTACCCTACAACAGATACTAGGCAGTTGGTCACCCGATGCACTTAGGGTCCACCCTCCACCAGAGACTGGGCAGTGGGTCACCCGACGACCTCTTAGGGTCTACCCTACAGCAGGGCTGGGCAGTGGGTCTCCCGTCGTCTAGTTCCAGGTCTACCCTCCAGCACGGCTGGGTAGTGGGTCGCCTATTGACTTATTCAAGGTCTACCATCCAGAACGACTGGGCAGTAGGTCGCCTATCGACTTATTCCAAGTCTACCCTCCAACAGGGCTGGGCAGTGGGTCGCCTAATGATGTATTAAGGTCTACCGTCCAGCGGGGCTGGGCAGTGGGTCGCCTGATGATGTATTAAGGTCTACCATCCAGTGGGGCTAGGCAGTGGGTCACTGGATGATGTATTATGGTTTACCCTCTAGCAGGGTTAGGCAGTGGGTCACCCGATATCCTATTATGAATTACCCTCCAGCAGGGCTGGGTAGTGGGGCACCTGTTGGAATTCCAGGCTCAGTCCTTTCTACTAGGCTAGCCTGTGGTTTTCTTCCATGATTACCGGAACGAGACACTTGGTTATTCGGGTCAGTGTTGTGACAACTTTGAATTTGAGAATACCTCTCAACTGCAGGGCAGTGACGAGGTGTGGTTTGACTTTCCCTTGAACTCTCAAGTATGAGGGGCACTTTCCCCACCGAGACGCATTCTTGTGACATGATCTAAAACCATACAGGCAAGTTAGTGCCACCCAAAGCAGTTAGTGTCGAGGTGTGGTGATTGAGCCCCTTGGCTTGTGGTTTGGGGCTGACGTGCGGGATGCTGGGCACCAATGATGTTTACTTCTGGGACTGTTGGATACTCTTTTCTTGGGCTGAGCTACGGGACGAATATCCCCTTACGATGTTGTTCAGGCTTCTTGATCGAGCATAATGATATGTATATACCTTGTTTCCGGTACCCACTTCTTGGGTTTGGTTACTCTCCTTCCATGAGAGGCGAAGACGTGCATGGTATGCCACGTTCTTTTTGTGTCTAGCTTCTCGTGGTTGGACGAGTTTACTCTCCTGCTATAGGTAGCGAAGACTCGATAGGAAGTTCATCTTCTCACCTTTTCCAGCTACTTGTGTCTGGAAGAGTCTACCTCCTTTCTCTTGTTGGGTTAAGTTGGACTCTTTACTGCATTCTCTGTTGTACTCCTTTACTTTTCCTGTTCACTCTACTGCTCACCCTTCAGTACTTCGTTTGTTTCTCCCTCGATCCTTCGGGGTATCCTACTGAGTATTTTTATACTCACACCTTCTTGGGATTTTCCCGCACTTGGTGTGCCCTTGCAGACGATGGATAGGTCGGTCGTGACTTCAGTTAAGCATCGGAGTTCGGGATCTTGGACCGCGTGCGGTGGTCGTTGTCAGGTTCCAGGTGGGGAACCCTTCCAGCAGTTTAATGTTGTTTTACCTGTTGTCGGGTTGTGGCACTTTTTGGTTGGGCGCGTGTTTTTCCCCTTTTCTTTTCAGTTTACCCTTCCAGCTGTTTACTGTTGTTTACTGTTTTTTTACCTATTTCCAGGCGGGGAACCCTTCCAGCAGTTTCTCTTTTACTCTTATTTTTTTCCTTTTTACTCTGCAATTTTGCATTTAGTGTGCTGCGTGTGTGTGTACAGGTACTTAGGCAAAGGCCTCCCCGAATTGTTGTGCCTTCTGCACTGGTCGCCAGCCCCTGGCCTGTGGAGGCGGGATTGGGGTAGTTGCGGCTCGAGCCCGGGTAGGGTCGGGTTGTGACATCTATAACCTGAAAAAACACAATTTAAAGGTCCATATAACCCATATTGTTACATTAAATACCACAAAATGATAATAATCTAAAAAATTAAAACAAATCATATACAGGTAAGTTAAACCAATTATAAGTTGTTTTCACATATATATTATATATAATTCCATGTCTATTTTGTGATATTCATTATAGGAATTTATATTTTGAAAAGGATAACTATGACTGGGGGATTTTTATGCTGAATATGATTCACCAAACACACTTGTGTATGAGTCATCTAATGAACCAATGTATGAGATATCATATATTACCAAAAATATGAATGATTCATTACAATAGGTTTTCACATGGAATATTAAAAATTAATATGACATGTTATGTGTGTTATGTATGATTTTATAAGAGTATTGAAATGAATCTTAGGATTTGTAATTGAGTAATCATTGTGTACCTAGATTTAGCTCATGAATCATCTAAAAATTTGGAATCTTCAATTCTCCCATTCACTTGAGTTGAAACCATCATAGAGAAGATATAAATGGTGCATAGAGGTAAAATCATGGGTTATAGGTAATTGGAAAACTGCAACATAAGGTGTCACTATGGATTCCAATCATGGGGCTGCACTTATCTGTTTCAATGAATACCTTTTACACATCCAAGTATATTATTCAATGTTATATTATTTAATTATTTAATGATGCAAAACTAAATGGGGTACACATTTTTCACCCATTTAAAAACAATTACCCATGAATTTACATCACATATGAACCATATTCATCCTCTAGTGCATATGGTGTAGATTAGCATTCATGTTTGTATAGTACTGAAAAATCAACAATTGAAAGAAGAAATAGCCCTGAACAAAAATTATAGAGAGAAGATCACAAATATATCTTAAGGTAAAAACCGTGGTGTTTTATTGTTTTGTCTTATGTTATGTATATTTTATAACATCTTAGGGTATGAGAAAGTAGTTGTAAAATAATATAAACGTTTTTGTATATTTTTGGATGCTACAGATGTCCTAGAAGTTTATATAAATTGATGAATATTGAATCCAAAGAAGAATGAAGTTATATAAGGTCATGAATAAGGATGATAATTAGTAATTATTTTTTTCATCATATGGACTAGATTATATTGATATCTTGGATTCATCTGATACATGTCAATGTAATCTAATTCTTACTTAGGATATGGAACAAAGATATCGTACACATCAAAAAGAATAATTTCATAAGAATAATAAATATTATCCATTCCCATGAGGAGTAGTTTTAACCAATAGATATCAAATAGTAGAGTTTATAATATTTTATATCACACACATATGAAAATCTCAAGCCCTCAGTAATTTATAAATAGATTTCTAAAATTTAGTTTTAACGAGTTTAAAATATATAGAAATCAGTATGATGGTTTTAAAGGAATTCTAGTATTCAAACAAAGTAATATTTATCACATTATAGTTAATATAAGTAAGATATGAAACTTAATGAATGGAATGAATAAAATCTAACATTCTTCTTGATATTCAGCAAGTTGAAATTAATGAGAAAATAAAAAGCCTTTGAAAAGTATGTTACCAATAATAATACATATTTTTTTTTAAAATAATAGAGAACCATTTAACTATGATGACTCTTGATAAAAAAAATGAATAATCAAGGGTTAAGATTATTGATATTATAATGTATTAACATAGATATTTTTGTTTATCCTATTTTTAGAGACTCCTAAAGAAAGACAACAATATGGTGCACTTGATTATTATTTTGTGATTATAAATTGTATTGAGGTGATGAGATATTACAACATGCATGGAGAAATTATAATCACTATTGTTAAATTGAAGAAAAATTTCTAAGCACGTAGAAGGATCCTTATAAAATTGGTGGTTTTAGTATAAACAACCCCATCAAATTATTGATAAATCTAAGATCAATAGGGACATAGTTTCTGAAATAAGTACCATGGATGATAACTTAAATTATATTGCAAGAAAAAGGTTTAATATATTTTTAGTATAATTTCATATTTCATGGTTTAAAATTTCCATAATTATATTACAATAAATCTGAAATATTTATGGATTATTATAGTTATCAAAAATCAACATGAACATGGAATGGAGTAAGATTCAATAGTCAAACCTTGTAATTCCCTATTTGACTCAATTAATTATTAATTAGATATAAAATCAAGTGATATGTGTTGATATAATATTCATTTATCCATACATATTAATTGATATAGAGGTTTATTTTTTATAATGTGATTATTTAAAATAAAAATAAAACACTATAAAACTTGGTTACACTAATTCAGTACACTCTTAGTATTCATACGTGTCCACTAGGAACATACAAGTGGTATCAAATCTAATAAATGTTTTCTATTATTGAATCTATTTTATTTCCATAGTTTTCTAAACAACATATATAAATTTTATATTGAAAGAAAATAATGAAGTACCTTAGATAAAGAAAATTATTGTTCCTGATTTTGATGAAATTATGGAAGTATTAATAAAAACCTTAAAGAATATAATTAAATGAGTGGTTAATAAGAATAAAAAAGTGTCAAAGAACAAGAATCATAATTTTTTTTAATTCAATCATATTGGTAAATTTTCATCTTTAAAATATATTTTAAATGGTAATTTTTAATAAACAATATCCGGATGTATAGAGTATGAAGATGATAGGTCTATCAAAACTATTAAAAAAAATCTACTATAAAAATGGAATGGTATGTATAAAAGGTTCCAATTGAAGGAGATACAAAAATTGTAGGTTATATCAATGAACTTATTTATAAAAAATAACAACTAGAAGAAGACTTCAATTAAGTGCTGAATCACCAGGAAATAAAATATAAAAGTGAAATATAAGGCCCCAACTTAAAACATTACATAATCTTGAGTTTTAGTCATTAATTTATTTTCTTTTACATTGAGGATATTTTATGTTTTATAGTTTTATAGAATTAGGAAATAATTTATACATAACAAATAAAATATTAAAAATTAGACACCCCTACTCAATATCTATTTTTTATACAAAATATAAAAATTTTAGAATAAAACATGGTTTATTTTCATGTTCAATTGTAAAACATTTCCACTTGATCTCATCCTTGTCTGTATTATCCCTTAAGTCCTACGAATATCATTTTAAAACCTAGGATGAACACAAAATATTAGTAAGGGATATAAAAGGAAAGGAAACCATTAGTTCCTAAAAAACATAAAAACCCATTGAAAACACTTTTCTTGAAAACATAACATTTTACACATAAAGGTAATTAACATTCCTTTAAATAGATCATTTTTTAACTTTTGGAAATAAATTATTTTCCTAAAAAAACATTTTAAAACCTGGGATGAACACAAAATATTAGTAAAGGATATAAAATTAAAGGAAACCATTAGTTGATGAAAAACATGAAAACCCATGGAAAACACTTTTCTTGAAAACATAACATTTTACCCATAAAGGTAAGTAACATTACTTTAAATAGATCATTTTTTACCTTTTCAAAATAAATTATTTTCATAAAAAAATCATTATAAAGCATAGATAATTCTTGTAGGTACCCTGGTAAATCATCACATAGAACCCTCATAAAACCCTTACAGATTAGAATAACCATATGGATGACTTAAAATATTATTCTCTAGAAAAAAAATCATTACCCCATGAATTGAAGTGCTATCTGGGTGCACCCATCATTTATAAAATAACAGGCTCACCCAGTGCGATTTGGGTGAACCCATCATTTATAATGACCATGATCAAAAACATGTAATAAAACATTTCATCATTTGAAAAAATCTTTTAAACTTGTATTCAAATCACTTTCGGATACCATTATCTTTTAAAATACCATTTTCAACACAAAATAAACCTTTCTTTTGGAAAAACATTTCAATGACAAAATAACCAAAATATATTGAGGGTTTTTCATTTAATTAAATATTAATTCTTTTAATTTAAGATAAAAATAAAATAATGGCCATGGTGGTAGAAAACTCATAGTATCCATGTACCTTAAGAATCAAACATTCTGTTTATCATTTGTGAGAACATTTCACATAAACATGTAAAAATATTCCTATTTTAAAACATTTTAATGAAACTAAAAATATAAATAAAATTTATTTTATATATAAAATAATATCAAGATTATTTATATGGATAAAAATATTTTGAAATTAATTCTTAAAACTTTTTAAAAGATATTTTTAAATTAAAGTGTCCTATACCACATTGAAATATTTGAATCATAAAACTCATTTAATAATAAAATTTAAAAACATTAAATATTCTGATAATAGAGTAAATTCATGATATAACATGTAAATGGGGATTTATATAAAAATTATAAAATAATAAAGTTCCTAACATCAAGATATATATTAATGAAAGGAGATTGAGATAAAGTCCCTTACCTTGAGTCTGGTTCATCACGCATGTTATTTACTTTCTCGAAAAATAAACTTATGTTAATTATTTAATTTATTTATAAACTTATCAAGTTTATTATTCCTTTTATATCACTTATCACCATGTTATAACAATTAATTAATTATTTAAGTCCACATTTGACGTTTTGACGATATTCAGTACTTGAGTCCAAAATGAATTTGGTATGATGTCAATAGTTAAATTGTAATTATTCCATTATCTCCAGAATAATATTCATGAAAATATTATCATTTTTATACATCAATTATACTTTTTAATCAAACCATTAATTATGGTTAGTAAAAATAAACTATGTTATAATCATAGAAACGTTAGGTCGTACGTACTCATGAGTAACGCTTCCATTTTTCAATGATCATTTTGGAAATAAGTTAAGTATTATTTTTTATTTACATAATGGTAATAACATAATTAATATCATATAAAACATTTAAATATACTTATATTTATAATCCATATGATTTGGTGATAAAAAATGAATCACATCGCTTCGTGGAGGTGATAGTTCACAAATACGCACGAACAAGGTTTTCATATTTGGGTTCATGAAAAGGTAAGAACATAAATGATATATTATTAATTAATAATGATAAATATTTTATTAATATTATATATAAACATTAATTCCATCATTATAACGATTCTTGATTGATGGGGATGGAAAAAGTTATTATATCTTTTTCGCGAGGTGGTAGTCCTCCACACACATGAAAGGATAATTCATTTACCATTTAATGTAATTGTAGATGGATTTAGGTGATTATATTAAAAAATAAAATGTAAGTATATTTAGGATACTGTATTTATTATTTCATCATGATTTAAGTAGATTTTAAGTAATTAGAAGAAGAAATAAAATAGAAACACTTAATTAAAAATGACACCTCTTCCTTGGACCTCCTCATTTTCTTACAACCTTAAGACCACTAAGGGTGGTGTTATGAATAAACTAAGAGTTATAATATATGGTAATGGATTATAGTAAGGGATTTGGGTAGATCTTGGCCGAAAAAATAGGTTTTTATGTGTATTTAAATGATAAGAATGGGTGCCCTTTTATAGGAGAGGGGAGGGGCACTATTGGAATTCTTCAAAATATTAAATTAATATAAATTAATTTTCTATTAAAAATGGGTCCAAAGTGATTAATTTATAATATAGGATGAGTATGTTTATAAATGTATCCATACAATAAAAATTATATAAGCTTTTAATATTTTTTAATCCTTATATTTTTTTAACCTTTATTTAACATATTTAATACTTTATGTGACATCATGTAATTTACACTTTGAGGGTTAATATAATTACTATAAAATTAAAAAAACAATAAATGAGTAATTGATGAAATTTTAAGACTTATATAAATAATAGTTCATAATTTTTTATCAGTTTTATATGTTTTAATAAAATATTATTTATTTTAAAACATCATTAATGTCAATTTTGACACTATTAATCACTTTAATTTTTAAAAATTTCATAACAATAATATAAATTCTAAAAAATAATAATAAAACATCACTAACATGTAAAAGTTTTCTAAAAAAATCATATATGAGATTAAGCATCTCATATTATATTAATTTTAGTATTTTTAATATCATTTATTTGATATTTCCTTTAATAAAACTCTTACCACATCATTATTATGCAATCCTTTAATTTAATTATTTATTCCTTAAAGAATAAAAAATAAATTATAATGATAAATATATATGTTTTATATTTCTAAATAATATTTATAATATAATAAATTACCTATATAACCTCTTATTAAAAATAATTCACTTGTTAAAAACAAAAGTGTGACAAAATTGACTTTTCTTTGAACATAATGTTATAAATGTCATACTCATAAAATTGGTTTCCAAAGGGTATAATTTTTTTACTATGGATTATTTTGGTTTAAAAAAACTAATCTAATTAAATTAGGATAATTTTTAGGATAATATTATAATATTATAATTTTATTTTTACCTTTAATTACCTGATTTACCCTTAACCGTGGTAATAAAAAATATCACTATTTTTACTATTCATAATATCCAAAAAATAAAAGATACATAGTTACTAAATTTGGAACTTATAATTATAAATATGGATTAAATGTTTCAAAATTTTAAACATATTATTTTCATAAATTAATTAAAAATTAATCCTGTTTATAGATTGAGAAAAAGGGTTTTAAAAGTAAAAATTTCAAAAAGAATGAAATGTTTTTATATCCAAATTCAACATGAAATTGATTCCAATGACCTAAATGGATTAATTTATAAAAAAATTATAATAATAATTTAAAAACATTAAAATTTATAATTTAACACTATAAATAAATTTGATGAAAAATCAGTTTTCAATTAAAATGCAGTATTTTTTTACAATTAATAAAAATGAAAATTATCCAAAAAATAAAAAAAATTAAATCACAATAAATTTTGATACTACTATTTCAATTTATAAGTTTATTTTGATAAATAATGTTTATATAAGTTTCAAAAATTACATTTAAAATAAGTGCACCATCAAAAGGAAGAAAAACTGCCACTTTTTAGAAATACTTTTTTTATTCGTAAAATTGGATTTGTTCTTATATTATGAACATGAAATCTATTGGATTAATGTAAAAATAATTTACAAAAGATTTTAATATTATTATATCATTAACTGTGTTGTTCCATTCTTCCACCCTTTTTGAAATTACGTCCTCACATTTTATTCACTTCTTAAATAAGTGGGGATATTTTTCCCTCATGGAATTTTCAGATTCCCATGTTACCTCTCAAACCATATGGTTTTCCATAAAACCTTATCCTAATGAATAAAATTATTTTGACATAATTTATCTCTATTGTCAAGAACCTGAACTGATTGTTCTTCATAAGAGATATTCTCTTCCAACGGAACCACTTTAGGGCTCAAAACATGAGATGAATCTAGAACATATTTCTTTTACATTCAAACATGAAATATGTTGTGTATATGAGATAAAATTATAGGTGAGGAAACTTGGTAGTAAACTTATTTAACTTTATCCAAGATTTAATAGGGTCCAATGAACCATGGACTCAAACTTCCCCTTCTTACCAAAACACATCACACTTTTCCACGGATAAACTTTGAGAAAGACATGATCACCTACCATGAAAGAAAGATCCTTTCTCTAGTTATCCTCATAAATTTTATATCTACTATGAGATATTCTCATGTTTCACTGAATCAACTTAACTTTCACTGATATTTTCTCGACCAAATATGAGTCCATAAACTTCCTTTATTTGAAATCATCCAAAAAATCTAGTATCTGATACCGCTTCTTGTATAATGCCTCAAATGGTTCCATCTATATTTGGAATGAAAACTGTTTTTATAAGAAAAATCAACTAAAGAAATATGTTGATCCCAAATTACATGGTAATCCATTGAAAATGAACATAGTATATCATATAAGGTCTGAATTGTTCGTTCTATATGTTCATTAGAGTGAGGATGAAAGGCTGTGCTGAAATTTAATTCAGTTCCCAATGACATATAAAGGCATTCAAAAAATTTAGAAATGAACCTGGTATCATGATTAGATATAATGGGTAGAGTCTCTCCATATAACCCAAAAAACTATTTTAGATACAATTTAGAATGTTGATCTAGATATAGGGTGTCTCAGATAAGAATAAAATGGGTAGATTTACTCAATCGATCAACAATAACCAAAATCACATTGTTACCTCAAGATGTATTTGGTAATCCCACTATGAAATCCATTGATATATTTTCCCATTTCCACTCTAGCACTGGAAAAGGATGAAGTATCCCCTTAGGTGACTATAATTATTATTTAACCTAATGATAAGTCAAACATTACAAAGTAAAGTCAGCAATATCTCTTTTCATTCCATCCCACCAGTAATACTCTTGAAGGTCTATATACATCTTAGTGATGCCAGGATAACTGAAATTGGAAAACTATGGGATTCACATATAAACTCTTTATTCAACTGTGAGTCTCAAGGCACACATAATTTCTTCCCAAATCTAAAAATACAATCTTTATTAATGTTAAATTTAGTAAACTTACCCTTTTTAACCAATTATACCTTTTTCTACGATATAAAATCTTCCTTCTTCACTGTATTAATTCTTTCTAATAAAAAATATTTCACTGATACCTAAAACAAAATAGAGTAATTTCCTATACCAATAAATTCCAATACAAAATTCATCAAATCATTAACCAAAGGGTAATTTCTCAAATATAACATGGTTAATGTTGCACTACTTTTTCATATCAAGGAATCAATAACTTTACTTACTTTTCTAGAATGTTAATAAATCATGAAATTATAATCCTCAATTAGTTACAAACACCTTCTCTGTCTTATTTTGAATTATTTCTAAGTGAATATATACTTAAACTTTTCATGATCAATATATATTTTACATTTTACTCAGTACAAATGATGCCAACAAATTTTTAATGAAAAAAAAGATAATTCCAAATCATGTGGAGGTTAATTTAACTCATGAGGTTTCAACTAATGTGAAGCATACAAAATTTCATGATCATTATACATTAGGAAATAACTAATTTCTTTCAATTAAGCATCAATATTGATGAAAAATTCACCATTTCTAGATGGAGTGTGTAGAACTGGGGCATTCACCAATCTTCTTTTAAATTCCTGAAAAAAATAATCACATTCTTGTTTCCATATAAACATAACTCCTTTTTGAGTTAACATAGTCAGTAGGCTGGATAACCGTGTAATGTTTTCAAAAAATCTCTAGTAATATCCTACTAAACCAAGAAAACTATGAATCTCATTTATATTTTTGGGTATTTTACATTTATCAACAATTTTCATTTTAGTAGGATCCATAATATCTTTAGAAACGATGAGACCAAGGAATGAAATTTTTTTGCAACCAAAATTCACACTTTGTAAAATTTCTATATTATTTCTTTTCTTTTAAGGTTTGAAAAAAAATTGTTAGATGTATTTTATGTTCCTCCTTTGTTTTATAATATACCAAAATGAAATCAATAAACACAAGAACAATCCTATCCAAGAACTCACAAAATATTCTATTCATAAGATCCATGATTACGGTAAGTGAATTATATAATCCAAATGACATAAATACAAATTCATAATTACCATATCTAGTCTAAAATTTAGTTTTCAGAATGTTTGATTATTTTACATTCAACTAATGATTCCCTGACCATTGATCAACCATCGAAATATATTTTCCCCCTAGAGCTGATCAAACAAATCATAGATATGGGGAAAAAGAAAATTTTTTCTTAATAGAGATGTTATTCAAGGATCTATGATCAATTAAAAGTCTCATTGAACCATCATTACTTTTAATAAACAATATTGGATCACTGCATAGTGAAATGATAGGTTGGATAAAAAATTTATCTAATAACTCATGTAATTTATTTTTCAACTCTAAAATTTCCACTTGATCCATTCGATAAGGGTGTTTAAAAAATGGATTATAATCAGGAACTAAGTCAATAGTAAACTCAGCCTCTCAATTATAAATAACACTAGTCAATTAATTTGAAAAAATATCCATGTATTCCTTTACTATTGGTACATCTTTGATCTAAACAGTCTCTTTATTTTCAACAATATGAGCTAGGTAACATTCATTTTCATCATTGATCAATTTCTCATCTTTTTGGTAAGTTATCAAAGGTATGAAATCATTGAACACAACATTATTAGCAATGAAATATATTTTATCATGATAAAATAAAATCTAATCCATACTAAAAATTATATCAAACTCTATTATTGCCAGTTCAATACAATTTGTAGGAAAAACATCCCAGTGATAATAATAGGAATATTCTTATAAATACTGTTTTCTTTTAAAATTCTAACCTTAGTTTTAACCAAAATATATTTCCTACTTTGATTAGGTGATATTACTAATTTAAGTGAAAATTTATTAGAAATTGAAGAATGTGAAGATCCATAGACAAAGAGGGTATTGGTATAATTCTAATACCCATGTAACAAACCTATCACCACTTCTTATAACAACCCAACATCAATTGTTGTAGTAACAAATTATCTTACTACACCTTTATGTTTTCAATCATGAAAATTTCCATCAGGTGAAACTAATATTGAAAACTTATTAGCATAATTATCCAACTCATTATAGATAAAATATCTCACCATTGAATTGATATAAATTACCCCATTCTTTAATTCTTTGAGATTCTTTTCTTATAATTCATGGGACATGTGGAAAAACTTTACACATCTATAAAACATTCCAATCTTCATTAGACATTCCCCAGGGTGACGTTTACTACACTTACCACAATATTGGAAATTTATTTTATTAACTTCATATTTCTTTGTTGTATGTTTCCCCATCATTTTTCATCCTGATCTCTTCTTACTTTCATCATTGCGAGGAACATAAGAGTCAAAAAATCCATCACAACCTTTTTATAACAAATAAAAACTTTCTCATAGATTTTAAATTCTCATATGACCAAAGATCTTCATAGGCCTTGTTTTAATCCCAATTAAAACTGATAAAATTTTATATCAGTGTCTCGAATAAAATCTGACACATACCTCGCCAATCCTGTGAATTTTGATTCAAACGTAGCTACAAAATCTTTATATTTTTTCATTAATTATAGAAACTATTTTTTCAGTTCATATTTGAACAAAATTAGGTAAATATTTATCGAGGAAAATATCCTTGAATGTTTCTCATTCTATATAATGAAGATCATATTTCTCTCTGATATTCTTAACCAAAGACCACCATTAATTGACTTCACCTTAAAAATGATAAATGGAAAGGGTGCCCTTTTTATGTATTGAACATC
This sequence comes from Viscum album, assembly GCA_963277665.1. Taxonomy (NCBI): domain Eukaryota; kingdom Viridiplantae; phylum Streptophyta; class Magnoliopsida; order Santalales; family Viscaceae; genus Viscum; species Viscum album. The sequence goes on from OY728127.1 coordinate 1,574,694,423, forward strand.
CCATGACATCAAATATATTTTCTAGATAATTGATCCATCCTTTGGATACCATTAGGTTAGATGATCCACTAAAAGATGAGGGATGTTGCCTCATTAAATTATCTACTGAAGACATGTTCCTTTGCGATAGATCTGGTTCCTCTCTATCATGAATTCCACTACCATTTATTGTCAGAGTCAACTGAGTCATAACTGCAACAAAATATTCTATTATGATTTTTACCATCTCAAGATTCTAGTTTGGAAGGATTTCTCCCTCTCAGTTCTATCCCACTATAGCTTCCATGTGTCCTCTATGAAAAACCATTCTGAAAATACATAGTTTAGATGAAGAAACATGGTAATAATCAAATGCTATAACATTTTAACTTATATACAAGGTAAATTATTTTAAATTAAATTTATTAATATTACCCAAATATCTAAAGTTATCTAAATTGAACTTTTATAAAAACTATAAGTCCTTAACCTTAAAAATTACATAATCTGGAATTTTAATCAAGAATTAAATTTCTTTCACATTGAGGTTCTTTTTAGGTTTAGATTATTAGATAATTAGGAATCATTCATACATAAAAACTAAAACTTTTTAAAGTTTTCCCCTTTACTCAATATCTTTTTTTAAAAAATCTTTTAGAATAGAACATGGTTTATTTTCTTGATTAATCACCACAACTTTCCCCTTGATCTCATCCTTGTCTCTATTATCACTTATGTCCTATGAAAATAATTTAAAAATTGGGATGAGAAAAAAAGACTAGAAAGGGGTATAAAAGTAAATGAATCAATTTTTTCATGAAAAACATGAAAACCCATGGAAAACACTTTTCTAGAAAACATAACATTTTACCCATAAAGGTAATTAAAATTCCTTTAAAAAGATCATTTATTTTACTTTTTTAAAATTAATCATTTTCATAAAAACTCATTATCAAGCATAGATAATTCATGTCAGTACCTTGGGACATCATCAAATATAACCCTTATAGAACCCTTAAAAAACCCTTACATATTAGAATAACCATATGGATGACTTCAAATATAATTTTTCTGAGAAAAAAATCATTACCCAATGCATTGGAGTGCTACTTGGGTACACCCATCGTTTAAGATATAATAGGCTCACTCGATGCTATTTGGGAAAACCCATAATTTATAATGTCTATGAAACAAAACATGTAATAAAAAATTTCATCATTTTAAGAACTCTTCTAAACTTTTTTAAAAATCATTTTCAAATACTATTATCTTTAAAAATTACATTTCAACATAATATACTACTTTCTTTTGAAAAATATTTTCAATAATAAAATACCGAAACTATTTAGAGGGTATTTTATTTAATTAAATATTAATTCTTGAAAAGTAATATAAAAATAAAATAATGGTAATGGAAGGGGAAAATTCATTGTTTCCATGTACATTAAGAATATTACCTTCCTTTTATCGTTTGTGAAAACATTCCATATAAAGACGTAAACCGATTTCTTTTAGAAAAAATTTGAATGATATTTAAATCAAATATAAAATAGCCTTATATATAAAATAATATCAATATTATTAACATGGAGGTAAATATTTTGAAATTTAATCTTAAAACATTTAAAAATATATTTTTATATCAAAGTGTCCCAAACCACTTTGAAATATTTGATTCATAAAAATCATTAAATAATAACATTAAAAAAACATTAAATATCATGATAATAGATAAAATTCATGATATAAAAAGTCAAATATTCTGTATATGCACCTTATAAAAGAATAATGTTCATAACATCAAGATTTGTCTCAATGAAAGGATATTGAGATGAAGTCACTTACCTTGAGTCCCATTCGTCACATTTTCCCTTTAATTTCTAGAATAATAAACTTAGATTTATTATTTACTTACATTACAACATTATCAAGTTAATTATTGCTTTTATATCACTTATTACCATGTTATAACAATTAATTAATTATTTAAGTCCACATTGGATGTTTTGATGATATGTTGTACTTAAGTCCCAAATGGATTTGGTATGATGTCAACAATTAAATAGGAATTATTAAAACATATACAGAGTAATATTCATGAAATTATCACAATTTTTATACATCAATTATACTTTTTAATCAAACCATTATGTGTGGGTATGTAAAATTAACTACGTTATAATCATGGAGACGGTAGACTGTATGTACGCATGAGTAACATTTCAAATTTTCAATGATCATTTTGGAAAGTAGTTAAGTGCCATTTTATCTTTCCAAAATGATAATAATATAATTATTATCATATTAAAGCATTTAAATATAATTATATATATCATCCATGTGATGTGGTTATGAAAAATTAATCACATTACTTTGTGGAGGTGATAGTTCACACGTATGCATGAATGACATTATCATTTTTGTGTACATGGAAAGGTAAGAACATAAATGAAATATTATTCTTTAATAATGATAAATATGTAATTTATATAATATATAAACATTAATTACATCATTATAACCAATATTGAGAAATAGTGATGGAAAATGAATTATATCTCTTTGTGAGGTGGTAGTCCGACACACGAATGAATAATTCTTTTCCCATTTGATGAAATTGGAGATTGATATTGGTGAAGATATTAACATAATAAAATCTCAGTATATTTAGGATATAGGGGTTATTATTTCATAATTATTCAAGAATATATGAATGAATTAGAAGAATAAATAAAATAGAAACACTTAATTAAAAACGACACCGCTTCCTTGGACCTCCTCCTTTTTAACATCTTAAGACCACTTAGGGTGGTGTTTTTACTAAAATAAGAGATTTAGGATGTGGGGATGGATTATAGTAAGGTATTGAGGTAGATAATGGCTGAACCAAATTGGGTTTAAAGTGTATTTAAATGAGATTAATGGATTTTATTTTATAGGAGAGGGGAGGGGCACTCTTGTAATTATTCACAATATTAAATTAATATAAATTAATTTTATATTACAAATTGATCCAAAGTGATTTATTTATAATACAGTATGAGTATGGGTAAAAATAAATTCATCAAATAAGAATTAGAAAATTTTTGAATATTTTTTAATCCTTATACTTTTGTTTTAACCTTTATTTAACCACATTAATTCTTACTGTGATTTCATATAATTTACACATTTAGGGTTAATATAATTACTATAAAATAAAAAATACTAATAAACGAGTCATTTATGACCTTTTAATACTTATAATATTCATTTTCAATAATTTTATATATTTATGAGTTTTATATCATTTGATAAAATATTATTTATTTTAAATATCATTAATGTCAATTTTGAAACTATTCATTACTTGAATTTTTAAAAATATCATAAAAATAAGATAAATTCTATCCAATATCTCTAAAAAATCACTAACATATCAAACTAGTCTAAAAAATTCATGTATGACATTGATCATATCAGATTATATTTATTTTATAATTTTAATATCATTTATTTGATATTTCCTTTAATGAAACACTTACTACATCATTATTTTCAAGAATTTAATTTAATTACTAATTCCTTAAAAATTAAAAAATAATTATTGTGATAAATATAAATTTTTTATATTTCAAAATACTATTTAGAGTCGAATAGATTCCCAATATAACCCCTTATTAAAAATAGTTCATTTTTTAAAAAAAGTGTTATAAAATTGACTTTTCTTTGAATATAATATTATAAATGTCATACTCTCATAAAAGTGGTTTATAAAAGGTATAATTTCATACCAATGATAATTTTGGTAGAAACAGACTCATATAAGAAAATTAGGACAAGTTTTAGGGTAATCTTATAATATTACAATATATATTTTCCCTTTAGTTACCCGATTTACCCTTAACTGTGGTAATAACAAATATTACTAATATTACTATTCATAATGTCCAAAAATAAAAGATACCTATTTAATAAATATTAACCTTATGATTCAAAATATGGAATCAATTTTTCAAAATTAAAAATACATAATTTTTAGAAATTAATTAAAAATTAATCCCATTGACAGATTGAGAAAACAATTATTTAAATAAAAACATTCAAAAGATTTAAACGTTTTTATCATGAACCAACCTGGTTTAACCCTAAACCGGTCACCCTATCTAATCTGTGGCATGGAGTAAAGGGTGTTCCTGATCACCATGGGCTAGAAACTAGTGTTGGGAATCAATAGAGTACACAAGGGAAAAATTTCACCAAATAAATAATATAGAAACTAAATAATGAAAAGATGAATAAAACAATTCAATATAAATAAAACTAAACTAAACATATTTTATACAAAATATGAAAATATAACCAAACTAAAAAAATACCAAATGAACTGGATGACTATATGATCTCCATGTGACCTCGTGTGTCACTCTCCAATACAAAGATCAACCGTTTCCCAATGTGATTGAACTCAAGCTGAAACCTACACCAAAAGATAAAAAAAGAAAATAACTATGGTCATGAGTATTGAAACTTAGTAGGCTAGCCTAATAATCTATTCCAAATTCTCTTCCTTTAAAGTAAAATAAAAATAAACTTCATGTTTGAAATTAAATATATAAAAGCAATCATTTCTAAACATTTTACTTAAAAAAAGTACGACCCATTTCCCTTTTTCATTTCCAAAACCAAGATTTTGTTACCAATGGTGATACCATAACTTTTTCAAGGTGAAAGTGATTATTTTATTTTAAAATGGAACTATAGAGTATAAAAATATTTTGTTTTGAATTTTTTTCCATGAAAACATTAGAATAAAACTCATCAGTTTCCATGAAAAAAACCACACATGAGAAAACTACAAATATACATAATAACGTAAATGGAAATAAAAATACAAGTATCTCAATCATAACTGCAAGAAGCTAATTGGTAATAGACATGGGTGAACCTAGAAGATCATGAATAATCCAGAACATACTAATACATGAGACCCATATCCAGAAGCATGCCTCACATGATTAAGATCAAAGAACCATAAATACTCTTGGCTATCATAACTTAGGACAGATTGAGGGGAAAATCCCATAGCAATAAACCCAATATATACAACTACTATGGGCTAATAGCTTGTGCGTAATCTAACTAGTGAAATAATCATTCTTAGAAAATTCTCTCACTATGCTAGGTTCCCATGTCTCATATATAAAGGGGCGATCCAACAGTTTCCATCCGAGCGTCTAATCAAAAGCATATAATAATAATAATAATAATAATAATAATAATAATAATCCAACAACATGCCTCACCCCGAGTCACTCCAAAGACTAATCCCATGCAATAAAAAAAATGGAACACCAGGAGTCTATACCAAGGATCTCTAATAATGGATCATAAGGATTCCACTATGAGGAAATCCCATCCATTAAATGTAAATAAGGCATGAGAATCATTCAATGTATTTTTTCATAATAAATACCTTCATCATTTTCACAATGTTTCATAATGGGCCTCTAAGAATTTTGAAAAACCAATATTCATCAAATATTCAAATCCACATTTCATAAAGGGGTGTATACACACCATTTTTAAATTCAAAAATCATTTAAAAACTCTTTTAAAATGTTTACATCACACTTTAAATCCAAGACAATTTTTATAAAAATGAATATTGGGCCACTAACTAGCAATACGTGCTAAACCACCATAAATTACAAAAAAAATTATTTTATAAAAAAAAAATACCTAGGAAACCAATGAAAGGGACCCCAAATATTTATCACAAATCACCCATAAAATCCAATCAGACATTTAATCGAACACTTGGTGTGCATTATTTAACAAAAAAATTCTATTTATCATATAACAAGGCAAAAAACACCACTTTGCACACCAAAAAATTTATCCAAAGATCACACACCAACATTTAACATATATAGAAGGTCAAAAAATCATGAAATTAATGAATCTTAAATTAAAAAGGCAAGTTCATGAGAAAACCTACCTCAAATCCAAGGCGTATTGATGACGCACACCCAAAAATGCACCACTAGGGTTTCAAGATCCATGATCTATCTAGTAGAACCCTAGAAGAACAAAACCCCCAATTTATCACCACCCTAAATACCCAAATCAACAATTAATTGTTACTAGGGTTAATGGAGAAAGGGAAAATGGAAGAAAATACAAGGAGAAAGAGATAGAAGCCGTAACCTTTTGATATGGGTGAAGAATCAACAAGAAACTACATAAAAATCAACTTGTAGGAGCTTGGAGGAGCCAAAATGCTCCATGTGAGGTGTCTAGTGGGGTGTCCAAGGGAAGAAACCCCACATAAAAAGAAGGATAAAATCCCAAAATAACCTTTTCTAAGTGGGTTTTATTGTTAACTCTCATTTTTTAAAAATATTGTGTGAAAACCTTGCAGTTAACCACTGTTTCGTACTGGATGAGCTACACACTTTGCCTGCAGGGTTAGTTTAACTATGAAAAAACTGTGTGAACCCCCACACACTTACTGAATGGTTAAAATAATTGTGTACCTTAACTGTGTGACCTATAAAAAGTCCCAAAAATCACCCTTTTTACCCCAAAATACATCTAACTCAAGGGGATAAACCATCCAACAAATATACCCCATAAAAATGTGCCACTAGGAGTATTACAAAATCATATTCCAAGACACCTCCTCCTCATAACTTCCCTCTAACAATGGATAAGGAAAAATACTACCAAAAACTTCCAAGACTAAAAATTTAAATCAAGAACACCTAAGACACCAAATTTAATCCCGAAACACCCTAAACCCAAGAAAAAATATAATTTATAAAAGAAGTTTTGAAATAAAGGATGGTATTGAAAATCCATGTGTGAAAATTTTTATATCCAAATTCATTTTGAAATTGATTTAAATAACCTAAAATGGATTAATTGATAAAAATGATCTAATAATACTTTAATACCATTTAAATATATAATTTAATACTATAGATAAATTTTATGAAAAAGTATCTTTTAATTAAAATGAAATATTTTTTTACTATTCAACAAAAAATTAAACTTATCAAAAAAATACCAAAAAATCAGCCAAAGTAAATTTTTATACTCGTATTTCAAAGAAGAAGTTTATTTTATCAAATAAAATTTATAAAAGTGTCAAAAAGTATATTTAGAATAAGTTCTCCCTCAAAAGGTGGAAAAACTACATTTTTTAGAAATACTTCTTATATGTGGAAAATTGGATTTTTCTTATATTATTCCTATAAAATTAATTGGGTGAATGTCAGGAAAACTCATAAAATACTGTAAGGTTTTTATATCATTACCGGGGTTGTTATATTGCAATTCTCTCATTGATCATATAGAAGATCAAGAAAAATAAATACTACTATATAGTGAAAATAGTTTCTTGATTGAATAAAAATTGCAATGAAATTGATGGGAATAAATTATAATAGTTATTTTCCTTGAATAAGTGATCCATGTATTGATAAAATTTAATTAAACCTCAAATTTTTTTAAATATGTATAGTTTTATGTTAAAGTAAAAAAGGGTAAATGAATGAGATATTTATTTATAAGAATCTAAAATTTGGCATGAATATCATACCATAAAGCTAAATAATATTTCAAAAGGAATGTATAGATTAGGTTAGGATGATATAAACTCAATTAACCGCATGTTTCCTAAACTATAACTAATATCAATAAATATGGTGACTTTACAAGATAAAAAATCCCAAAATTTTGAGGATAAATATTTCTAAACAAATTTATATTAAAATTATATCTCCATGAAGACTTATATTGGTTGAGAGAATACATTGAAATCACATATTAATTAATCTATATCATAATATTGGAGAGATATTTCATTTATAGAGAAATATTTTTATTTTATTACATATGTTTTTATATATATTTAAATTATAAAAACTTAAAAAAAATTATGAGGAGTTAACCACAATGTTAAAGGTAAATATGATAAAAATTAGAGGAGTTTGTCACCCATAATAAGCACAAAAACCAGTGAAAAATTCCCAAAAAAATCATGTTCACAGTTAGGTAAGTTATAGAAAACATGAAATTCAACATAAAAAAATATCCTAAAATAATATTAAGAGAAAAAAACTATATAAAATGAATTAGGTAAGGAGATGGGATGAGTATTGCTTTAAAAAATTTCAAAAGAAAGAAGCTGTAAAATCATTCCCAATATTATTTTCATAAATAATATTAATACCACATTGGGTAATAGAAATATGAAGTGCAAGAGGAGTAAAAAATTTAAAAATATCAACTTCTTCTCCTATGGAATAAGGGGACATACAATGGATTTATTAAAAAATACCTTGATGTAATTCAACATGGTGTAAGGAATGAAAAGAATGTAAATTCAATCCATGAAATAAATAAAGTGAATAATTTTTTTAGAACCATGGATATGAATCCATATATAAATTAAAAAATAAATCCTATTTACAATGATAATATATGGTAATTTGGATAGATTAATTATAAAATTAATTAATGAATGAAGAATAACCAATAAATTCTTGTGCTAATGGGATAGGAAAAATACCATTTCAAGAATCAATATTTTATAGTATTTTTTCATCAAATTTAAATGTATGTTATTTATAATATGTTTTTGGAATATTAATCATGGATAGATATAGTACCAAAAATTAATTAATCAATCTATTCATATAATTTAAAACAATACTAAATATAAATACTGCATTAGATAATACACTATCTTTGATGTAATATGAAGAGTGGAATTCCCATAAAAAGAATTAAGAATATATAAGAATTCTATTTTTAATGAAAATAAATAATTTATAGTGACAGATACCATTTATACATAAATATTAATTATTATTAGATTAATATTCATTATATAAATTTACAATTCACTCCAAAATCATAAATTTTTAGTGTCCATAATGACATGAGATATTAGATACTTTAAAATACACATTATGTCCTATAACATGTGTCACACGGTAAACAAAATGTAAAAATACATCAAAATAATAAGAATTTTATTTTAATAAATCTATAATAAAGACTAATATGGTATACCATTAAACATTCATAAGGTAAATAATTAATATGAGTTAATATTCAAAAAGGTTTTTTTTAAGAAAATCCATTTCCTCGAATCATTATTTTTCTTATAAAATATAAATTTAAGTATTTTAGAATTTAAATTTTATAAAACAAGTTTCATTTTTTAGTTCCTCACATCAAATTTACATAGTTAAAAATATTTATTTTTTTATGAAAATGATAAGTTTTAGTTAAAAAATACAGTTTTTGTGAAATCCTAGAAAATTAAAACAACCATTTCAGTAAAAAAATATGTATTTAAGGAATAAAATTATGAATTTTAGAATAATATTTGAAATTATAATTTAATTTTTAATATTTTTTAAAACTAAATTGAAATTTTACTTAAAAATTACCTTTTTTCAGGTTCTTCCTCTAATTAGGTGTTTAAGGGGAGGAATTCTGTTTTTTTACATTCCATGAAATAATACTACATTTAATATTTTTATAATAAATCAATTAATTTAATTAAAATTATTATCCAATATATTTATATATTATTTATAAATTTAAATATTAAAAATATTATTTTTTTAAAAACTATTTTTACTTGATTTATTATTTTTATTTTAAAATTTTATTTTCAAACATTTAGAAATTTTATTAGTTAAAATTATTTTGTAATTTTAAATCATAATGTTAAAATTATGTAAACGGATCAAATATTAATTTTTTTTCTATTAATTTAAATTACTAAGTTTAAAAATTAATTACAATGGTAAAAGTTAATTTGTGTAAATGGTTAAAACTAAGAAAACAAAGTACTTAAATCACCCTTACCTTGTCTCAAAATTAATGAATGAGAGGTGTTTAAACCTTGGATTATCCTGCACTTTCTATTTTTCTACTTTTGTGTCATTTTACATTGAATAATGTCATGACATTATTGAAAAATTATGAGTATTTCCAAAAGTTACAATTTTCACCTCTTATAAAAGGATACCTCTTCCACTATTTAATGATGCACTTATCCTTCAATTTTATACTTGAAACTCTACCCCTTAAATATACATAGAACACTTTCCCACAAACCTAATACACTGATCACTCATATTTAGTATAATCCATTCAATTTCAAGGGATCTTCCAAGGAATGATCAAGTCTCCAACAAATTTATGCACAAGAAAAAAATAAATCTGGAATAAGTTAATAGATTTAGTCACAATTATACATTAGTGAGACATGGTTTATATTTATTCACTAATTATTATTTAATTTATGTGTATACAACCAAATTGACATAAAATTTCATTAATTATATTTTATTCATGGAATTTAATGTTTTATAGCATGCTCTCCCTTTTATGGGGGGTTTTGATTGAATTTTTACCCATGCCATAAGGGTTTCATCTAAAAATTTATTTTTCAAGAATTTTTTTATGAACCTAATTAAATTTATGTGATGTATATAATAACTATTTGAGATATTACATCATGAATTAGCTTATATTTGTGATAAATTATGTTCAATTTTATAATCTCTTTCCCTGAGGATTTGATTATAATTATCCTAATGTTTTAAGAGTTTTTCATCGCCCAAATCACTTCCTTGGGTCATAATCACTTTTCTATGAATATTATCATTCAATATTAATCTATTATAAATTATAATTATGTTATTATTTATTTTCACCTTCTATTATTATTAAATAATCATTCATGTCAAATAATATTTCCATGATGATTCTATGGTTGCATGAAAATTCATTTTAATTTGGAATAATTCCAATTCCTTTTAATAGATTTTTTATTCATATACATGTTTTTACACACCTCTAATGTCTCCTTTACCTAATGTAAAATTAAATTTCTTTTATCTTTAATGATTATTTTTCATATATTAAATTTGTTAAAAATGAAAATTTAATCATCCTTTTAATGATGTGGGTTTTCGACAAGGATATTTCAAAATGTTCAATAGGTTTTTTCATCCTTTACAAATAAAATGTTTTCTCATCCCTTAAAAATTTTAATTTCATAACTTTTATATATTTTTATTGGTTCAATTATTAATTTTTATTTTTAAAAATAAAAATTTTCAATGTATTTTCAAATATTTTTTTGAAATCATATTTTTTTTTCGTGTTTCCATTGTTAAATATTTCTTTTGAAATAAATGTTTTAAAATTATTTTCAATTAATTTTCTTATAAATTTTTTTCCCTTTTCATTTCTCCATTATTAAGAAATATTTTTGAAGTATACATTTTCAATGTATTTTCAATTCCTGGTTTTGATAACCATTATATATTTTCAAGGATGTTTTATTTAGAGCTATATATATTAAGGTTTTAAAAATTATTATTATTTATTTAAAAAATTGATTTTGAAGTAATTTTCACCTAAATGTTTTAAAAGTTTTTTTGGAATCATTTTTATTTTAACATATATTTACCTTCAAAGTTTTTTCTTTCATGAATTGATGTTTTTTATCACCCTTTATATTTTATTATGATATTATTTATTTTTGAAAATTAATGTTTTGATATTCTATAATTTCTTAAGTTAGTACTATGTGACTGTTATGAAAGGTTTAAGGAACCCATTATTTTACCATGGGTTCATTAAGAAATTTTTATGATTGATTTTATGTGGAAAACTTATGTATGGATCATGATGGGTTGGGTCTAATATCTCACCCAATGCATTGGATTAGTTTTATGTCTCATGAGCTCAAAAGGGATCATGAGTGGATTTATCAGAATCCAAAATGTAAATAGAAGGATTAATCCCAAGACAATGAGGTACATGGGGGGATTAATTAGAAGTCAAAGGTCACACAAGAGGATTTAAACAAAGAAAAAGGGTACAAGGGAGGTTTTATCTCAATCCAATGGGTACACAGGGGGATTTTGCCATGATAAAGCATACACATGAGGATTTATACCCAAGAAAAAGGGGTACATGAGAGGTTTTATCCCATACCAAAGGGTACATGAGAGGATTGTCATAAGATTAATAAGGTACATGGATTTTGTTATTTTTTATAATTTTCATTTGTATACGGTCATTCCAAATTAACAAGATGTGTATCACGTTATACACAAATATCATGACATATTTCATTTCCATGAAATTCCATGATTTCAAGATTATTATTTATTTATAAAGTATTCCAAACTTTTATGTCATGCTCACAAGTTTTATAATTATTGATATGTGTTTGAGACAAGTAATATCTTTTATTCTAACAATTTATTTATGATAAATTTTTTCTCAATGATGTTTTATAACTACAATCTAGGGTATCTTGGTCTTTTATTATTATATTTAGGTCCTCATGTTTTCCTTTAGGTCTATGATCTAATACTTTATGATTTTCTTCTCCCTTAATGAGAGTTTGATCCCACCCATTTATTATGTATTCATTCACCAGGTTATGAGGTTGATAGTATCATATGAGATATCTAGAATCGTTCTAGAGAAGCATGATTATGGGAAAAAGTTTTCAAGTGTTATAAAATAAGTTATTTATGCTTCTAGTATCCACGAAACTAAACATATTAGTTCTCATATTGTGTGACTATTTTTGAGATGAATTAATTAATCATGACATTATTTTAAATTTTTTTCCATGTTTACCTTAGGTCACTATAGTTGGTATCGAATGAAAGGTTTAGTTTTTCTGGAGATTATTTTCATAAAATTTAGAGATTATTTAATATTACTTTAGAGAATAATGCAGGAAAATTTCTAAGGTATGAGTCTCACTATAGGGTGATATATATAAATATTAGGAAATCCTTGAGTAAATGGCTTTTCATATAAATATATCTATATCATTATACTATAAGTTAATATAGGATAAGACATAGATTTACCTTAGGGTAATAACTCTTATTAGGGTGAGTTTGGTATTAACTCAATAATCACATAGTGCATGATAAAGAGGCTTAACTTCACATGTGGTTTGAAACTATCGATGGATATGATTTGGTTAATCACATTATCTTTAAAATCCCTTAAAAATTATTTATTATATTATGGAATTATGATATGATGTTTTGGATAACCCAACATAAAGAAACCAAGATTCAACCAAGAGTTATTTTGATTGAACGAAAAGATAATGTGATAGTTTCAAAGAGTAACACATTTCCAGGATGAGTTTTTCCTAATTCTCTTATGATTTAAATATTAATCAATAATGGTTATCTCTTTTTGTTTTATAAATGGCTGGAGAAAGGATAAACCAAGTTAATAATTTATATGATGGATAATATTTTAATGAGAATAAAAGTGGAATAGACACTGACATTGAAAACCCTGTTGCTATGATCACCCAACTATCTCAACTTATGAGTAATAAATTGACTCATTCCAAATATTTTAACCCTCAAATGAGGATAAAAATGATGTTTCAAATAATATATGGTGTTAACGATGATGAAGGAAAAAAGATTCAAATTTCTACATGTCAAAAATGTGGGAATAAGGACCCAAAGGAATATCTCATAAGAACAAGAAAGTGTTCAAAGTGTATAATGATTGGTCTTTGAGCTCATGATTTTAGAGCTTGGATGATAAAGATGATTAATGATATATAGGTGAAGAATGTATAATGGCTTAAATGTATAGAGATTGGAAATTTTAAAAAAATTATTCCCTAACCCAACATATTACAAGGATAAAAAACATCAAAATTCTAAACAAAGGAAATATAGGAAATCCTACAATATCCCTACTACTGAATGTAGGTTATGAAAAATAAGGGTAAATGGTACAATCACCCTCCAATCTAGATTTTTGGATATATAATTTGAATATTGTTTTAACAAATCTAGTTGGCCTATGATGTTTTATAAGAGAATCAAATCAACACAATAATGAATTTATATTATTTTATATTATTATTATATTATGATATGATTTCTGTGGGAATATTATTCATTTTAATCTTATTAATTCATCCTTTATGAAAATTTAATGTTATTTTTAGACTTTAATAACCCTATTTATATGGATTCCACATCAATTGTTAGAATAAGAAACCCACAATTCATACTTCAAATAAATTAATCACCATCTATCATTATAAGGGTGACTATGATCTATCTTGGAAAATTGATTCCATTACAGGAGTTATGATATGTAATAATGAAGTTTTTTAGATCAAAAGTTTTGAAAGAAACTAATTATTTGGATATTCCTCTTATGAAGAAATAAATGAGTTTTGTAATCTTACCTAGATTAGTAATAATCATAAAACACTTTAAATTAACACTTATTTCATATAAATCTTATAGATACCCTTAAGAATATTATTTATTAAGTGATAATTAAAATTGTGAGGATGTAATTTATTTAAGGGAAAGTTAATATAATAACCCAAGAATTTAGATTATTTAAAATGAATACTATATTCTATAACATGTGTCAAACACTACACCCAACATAAAAAACCACAATTTAATATGAAAAAATTATTAGTTTTTTTAATAAATACTAAGATGGTATACCATTAAATATTCATTTATTAAATATTCAATATGCGGTAATATTGTAAAATCTTATTTTCAATTAAATACATTTTCTATGTTTAATGTGTGTTTTAAAAGAAAAATATAACCATTTTATAATTTTAATTTTATAAAATAAAATTCTATTTTGATTCCTCACATCAAAATTACTTAGTATGATTGTTTGAGTATTTTATAAAAAGGATTATTTTCAGTTGAAAATTACTTTTTTTTCGCAAAAAATGTACTATTTAGGATTTTTTATTAAGTCAAATTTTCCTCAAAAATTATGAAATAATATAATTAGTAAGATATGTATTTTAAGGAAAAATATTATTAATTTTAAAATATTATTTAAACATATAATTTTATTTAAAATATTTTTTTAAAACTAACTTTGAATGATAAATTAATAAAATAATATTTTCAGTCTTTTCCTATAATTAAGTGTTTAGATTGAGAAATTTGGTTTTTTGCCTTTGAATCCTCCTAAATTTTATTTATTCTATAATGAATTAAATAAATTTATGTAATTAAAATCATTATCCAAGATAATTATATATTTTATATAAATTCTAATCCCAAGAAATTTATTTTTACTAAAAATTTATTTTACAAGATTAAGTGTGATTTTTTTAAAATAATATTTTAAAACCTTTAGAAATTTTATTTGTTAAAAATTAATTTTAAAATTAATTAAAATGATCCAATATTAATTATTATCATTATTTTTTATTTCTATGGTTAAAAAATAATTATGAAGGAAAATGTTAATTTTGGTGAAATGTAAAATGTAAAAAAAATCCTTAAATCATGCATAAATTATCCCAAAATGAATAGATATGAGTTTTGAACTTATCTTGTTACACACCACCACATTTTTCAATTTTGAGTCATTTACCTTTGAATAGTGTCAAGAAATTATTGAAAAATTAGGATTAATTCTTGAATGTCTCCTTTTCCCCTTTTATAATAGGGAGCCACTTGCACCCTTATAGGTACACTTAATATTCTATATTCTCATTTAAAATCTACCCTTTTACTCTCCATAGAACCCTCTACCACAAAAATAATCCCTTTTTCACTCATTATTAACATAATATATTCAATTTCAAGGGATCTTCAAGGAAATATCATGTCTCCCACGTAGTTAAGTGTGTGCGTTGAACAAATATTTAATATGGTAAGATATTTCATCTCAATTACCCTTAAATGATACATTTTTAATATTTATAAACCAATTATGATTTATGGTGTGTGTATCTTTCTTAATTGATATAAAATTTTATAATTTGTCTTTTTTTTCATGTTATTTGATGTTTAATACCCCAATCTCGCTTTTATGGGGTTATGATTGAATGTTTACACAAGTTGTAAGGGTTTCACCTCAAAATTTTATTTTTTGTGATAAAGTTTAATTTATTTATCTAATTACATTTATTTTCAATAAATAATTTCTATTTTATATATTATATAATTAATTTCATTTTATTTCTGATAAATTAAGCTCAATTTGAATCTCTCTCTTTCATGATGATTTTATTTAAATTCTCCAAAAGTTGTAAGAGGTTTTCACGACTCAAATCGCTTCCTTAGGATATAATCACTATTATTTGATTATTATAATTCATTATTTATGTATTATATTCTATGATGATTTTATATTTTATTTTAACCTTATTTTTAGTGGAAATAATGTTTCATAGTAATTTATTATTCCTTGATGATTTTATGGGTTCATGAAAATTAATTTTTTATAAGAATAATTTCCATGAATTTTTATGTGTTTTTTAATCCATATCCATCTTTTTACATCCCAAAAATGTTCTAATTAACCTGGAGGAAAATAAAATTGTTTTTACCTCCAATAATCATTTTCCCTCTATTTAATAATTTTAAATATAGGTTTCATCATCCTTTGAATGATGTGGGTTTTCAATAATTTAATTTCAAAATGATCAAAATTATTTTCCATGCATTATAAGTAAAACTATTTATCATCCACTCCTCATTTTACCTTAATAACTTTTATATATTTTTATAGTATTCATTGTTAATGGCTATTTTTAAAATGATAGTTTATATTTTTTTTGAAAAGAGTGAGGTCAGATTCCCTTGAATAGAAGTAAATAAAAATTAAAAAAATCTGAAATATGGAATTTTAAAATTTTCCCATTGAAATATGGGAAGTAAATTACTAGGTAGAGATTTAGAATGGAAGAAATGTTTTCTATTCACTCCCTTGATAGAAAGACCATCAACAAGGTAATTTGTTTCATGAAATATGTGCATGATAATGTTTCTCATGTAAGAGAGACCATCCTGACAACTTTCCCATCCAAATATCATATTCTACGAGAGGTGAATCAGTACCTTCCTAATAGCTTAAACAATAGTGGTAGAATCATATTCAAACCAGATGTTGGTCCAGTTATGTTGCCTTACAATGCAAAAAACTCTGATAAATCTAGTCATTTCTGCTGCAAGAGTATTGGAATAACTACAAGGTCCATGTAGAGCATCCACCATGTTACCATTATGATACCAAAAGATAACATGATATCCTGAAGGTCCCAAATTTCCCCTCAAAGTTCAATCAATGTTTCATTTCAGCTAGATGAGAAAGGGAGGAGTCCAGAAAATATCAAGAGTTCCATGAGGTTTGGGAAAGTTCTCTATAATATTCAGTCTTCAAAGGATAATTAGATCACTACCAGTGTTTCTCTAGTGTAGGAGATGCAACATATTAACATTGATAACTACCTATTTAATCTTATAAATAGTGGATCGATGATTGAAATGATTCTTCTCATGCATGGAATTATTAATGCTTCTCCAAATGACAAGTATCAGTTCCACACATGAAACCCAGAAGTGAATAGTGTTCTTCTTTGAGAATTGGACAACAAGGACAACATGCAAGAAGTCCTGAAAATTAGAAAAAAATAGGAGACACACCTAAAATAGTTCAAACAAAAATTTCCAGAGGGATGATTCTACTTTACAAAATAGGAAAAGATGATCTACATCCTCCCTATGTTGATGGAAAAGAGCACATTTAGAGAAAATGGAAATTCTCACATGCTGTAGGTTGGCATCAACATGAACTTTGTTCATGTAGAGTCTCCATATGAGAGTAAATCTAGAAATCAGAAACCACTTCTTGTGATCTACAATCCATTTGTGACTTTCTTGGAGCATATTCATGTAAAATTTCTTTGAATCAAGAATTAAATTGGGTGTTGGTTCCCAAATGATCATGTCATCCTCGTTGAGAAACTCAAAGTTGCAAACAGATTCAGCTGTGTTATCCGGGAGTAGATCTTGGTTATCCATATAATCATTAATTGAGATGTTTTGGTCAATATATTGATCATTAGAGTTAATAAATTCGATCAGAGGAGTTCTAATCCAGTTACCATTAAATAATCTTAATGAATAATTTATTTTAATAATCTAACATGAGTGCGTGTGAATGGAACCCCATTCAGCAGGAGGTCCTCTTGGCTCTTGGATCCCCTTCTTCCCCTAGGGTTTGTGAGGCCCTCCTCTATGGATTTGACTCTCCTCCTCTTCCCTGGCTTCATCAGCATCCCCCCTTTCCATTTTTATTCCGCTTCTTTCTTGTTCTTCTCTTATTCTTTGAGATTGTTTTTTCTAGGGTTCTCCTTCTCCCCTTGGGTGCTCTCTTTACGGTTTCCCCCTCACAGATTTTTCGGTCTTCCTATCGATTTTTGGGTGTCTTAGAAGCCCTAGGTCACCCTAACCTTACTCTACCCTCAGGATCCTCTATTCCTTTCTGAGTCGGAGTCGGTGTGGTGGCATCTAAGCGGCTTTGGGTTATGTGGTTAGGTGGTCGACAAGTTTCTAGGAACTACCAAAATCAGTTCATTTTGTTTGGTCTTCTTCTAGGTTTTCTACTTCATAGACAATGGAAGTGTTTGGAAACCTCATTCGATCAAATCCCTACTTTGACCTCACGCTCCTCAGCACCTCTCCCAGTCGGATCTGGAGTGATGGTATCTGAAAGGTTTTGGGATTTGTGTTGCGATGACTTTCAGGGTTCTCAGTGCGACCCGAGTTAGTATTATCCTGTGATGACGATTCATGGTTTGTCTAATTTGATCGGTGTTTCTTCTTTGAAGCTATCTGTGAAGATGATTTGTGTTTTTTTAGAGCTAGTTTGATGCTCGCTCAGTGATGCTGGTGTTTCGTGTATCTAGTTTGGTGTTTCTCGTTTCTGGTGTGGTTATAGAGTCATCATCGACGGTGACGATGAGGGTGAAGTGAAAACGGTTACTCTGTTTTGGCTTGTTAGGTTGAAGTTTTTACTGACTGTAAAGATCGCATTTTTTATGGGAATTGATGCAGAAGCTCCGACGATGTGGTGGATGGACTCCGGCGACAGTTCTCGAGATTTCTGGTATGATCCTTTGGATGACGCTGGTGAGTTGTAACAACGAGTGGTGATGACAACACAAACATGGGGTTTAGTGATAATGCAGTGATAAATGGATGTTGATGTTTGGCGAGGGTTATTTCGGCTACAAGATGATCGGCGTGATGGGTATCTCAAGGAAGTTGTGTTTTGGGTTGGGTGATGATTTTTGAAATTTGAATGTTGTGGATATTTGAGTGCTGATAATGGCGGTACTGGATTAGGTTGGGTTTGTTTTTGAATTATCAATTTTGTGTGCTATAATTTTCTTGATGTGTTGTTTCTAGTTCACACTTACCCCTTAAAAGTGTCACTAGAAAATATAAAAAATATGGATTGGATGGAGTGCGTGTGAATATTTTGATAAACCTTCCTCAAACCACGATAAATGGAAGATTCCATGATACTTGAGTTACCTATAACAAGATTTTCAAGAAATAAGGATATAAGGAAGCCCATATAGTCAAACTGAATATTGATAATCCTCCATATGAACTTAGCAAGAATAAGCTGAATAAATAATTCAATATGTTTTATGAAAAGACAACTAAAAATATAAGGCAGGTAGTACTTTTTCCAAGACACCGTGAGGAATTTCTTTTCCAGGATTCTTCCGTTCCAAAACAATCTCAGCATCATCAAGTTAATGGTTTTAATTATTGAGGTAGGCTAGGAATACACCATGAAGGGATAAACCAACTATGATAAAACTACATGTTTCACAAGACACACTCTTCTTACCACTGAGAGATAACTTCCTTTCAAAGAGGTGAGCGTTATTCTGATATGACTCATGATATTTTCAAAGAAAGAAGCCCAAGGCTTTCCCAAAAATAAAGGGACACCAGGTAAGTGAATGGTAAATAACCCTATCACATTACAAGATAATTAATTATAGAGAGCTTCCTTAAAACTGGAATTCTCATGGAAAAGTAGATAAAGAATTTATTCACTAGTGGAAAAAAAATTTAACACATCAATATTTTTCACGTCAATTCTATATAACCATCATGCAAAGATATAAAAATTGATTTATCGCGTTGGTTATTGTAGAGGCGATGTGATAAATTGATGAGAATCAATTTTTTACATCGGCTAATTTATAACCGACATAATAAAAACTGAGATTATCTTTATCACGTTGGTTATTTTATAACTGACTTGACATATCAAATTTGGGCACTTTATCACGTCAGTTATTTTATAACCGACCTGATAAAGCAAATATCGACAATTTATCACGTCAGTTATAAAATAACCGACATGATAAAGTGCTATTTATAACTTTGGTTATAAAATAACCGATGTTATAAATAATTTTCTACATTGGTTATTAAATAAATGACGTTATAAACATAAAAAACTTTTATCACATCGGTTATTAAATAACTAATGTGATAAAGGTTTTAAATTATTTATCATGCCCTGTTTTCAGTCATTCTGTTTTCTTTGATTAGACGACCAATGACTCATCTCTCTCACATGGAAAACCTATAAAGGATTATTCAAAGTCGTGCCCTCCATCCTCATTCTTCCAACATCATTCATCATATTTATTATCACCAGATATATCTGGTCGACTTGCAACACTCAAGTAATCTTTACATGGCTCGATTTAATTTTTTATTTTTGTGATTACCTAAACTAATTTTTTGAGATGTTATTTTTCTATCTTTGTTCTTGATATCACGGTAAGTTTCATAGTGTTCATTTATACCATGCTAAATTATTTTCTGGTAAAATAAACCATGGAAGTGATATCATGAAATTTTATGATTTTCGTGTGTTCTATTATATGTGTGCGTGCGTACAGGGGGTGTCCAAGTGGTGCGAGTGGGGGGGGGGGGGGGGGGCTGTCCAGGGGGTGGGGGTGTCAAAGGTGGTGGGGGTGGTGTCCAGGGGGTACATGGGATGTCTAAGGTGGTTGGGGGTGTCCAAGGGGGTGGGTGGGTGGGGGTGTCTAGGGGGTGAGGGGGCTGTCCAAGGGGGTAGGGGAGTCCAGGGGTGTGGGGTGGGGGGTGTCCAGGAGGGTGAGTGGGCTGTCCAAGGGGGTAGGGGGTTTGTAGGTTAGTGGGGGGGGGGGGAGTGTCCAGGGGGGTGGGGGTAGGGGGTGCTTTCCAGAGGGGTGGGGGCTGTCTAGGGGGGGCGTCTAGGGGGTTGGGGACTATCAAGGGGGGGCGGGGGGATGTCCAAGGGGTGGTGGTGACCAGGGGGTGTCCAAAGGGGTGGGGGTGGTGTCTGAGGGGGGGGGGGGGGTGAGGAGGCTTTCCAAAGGGGTAATGGTGTCCAGGGGGTGGGGGTGGGGCGTCGAGGGGGCTGTCTATGGGGTGGGTGGGGGGGGTGTCCAGGGGGTAGGGGTGGGGGGTGGTGTCTAGGGGGTGGGGGGGAGGGGGTGTCTAGGGGGTGGTGATTGGTGTCTAGGGGGTTAGTGGGCTATCCAAGGGGGTATGGGGTGTCTAGGGGGTGTCCAGGGGGTAGCAATCCAGAGGGGTTGGGGGGCTATCCAGGGGGTGTGGGGGCTTTCCCAGGGGGTGGTGGTATCTAGGGGGTGTCCATGGGGGGGGGGGGGTGGTGTCTATGGGGGTGGGGGGGGGGCTTTCTAAGGGTGTGGGGGTGTCCAGGGGATTGGAGTGTCCAGAATGTGGGGGGTGGTGTCCAAGGGGTGAGGGGGCTATCTAGGGGGTGTGGGTGTCGGGGGGGGGGGGGGGGCTGTCAAGAGGGGTTGGGGGGCTATCCTGGAGGTGGGGGTGGGGGGGGGGGGGGGGGGGGGTTGTCCAAGGGGTTTGTGGTGTCCAGGGGGTGGGGGGGGGGGCATTCCAAGGGGGTGGGGGTGCCCAAGGGTTGGGGGTGGTTTTTTGGGGGGGGGGGTGAGGGGGCTATCCCGGGGGATGGGGGTGTCCAGGGGGGGGGGGGGGGGTTTGGGGGTGTCCAATGGGGTGTGGGGGGGGGGGGTGTCTAGGGGGTGAGGGGGATTTCCAAAGGGGTAGGGGTGTCTAGGTGGTGGGTGGGTGGTTTCCAGGGGGTGAGGGGGCTGTCCATGGGGTGGTGGTGTCTAGGGGGTGTCCAAGGGGGTTGGGGTGGGGGTGGTGTCCAGGGGGGTGGGGGTGTCTAGGGGGGTGGTGTCCAGGGGGTGAGTGGGATGTCCAAGGGGGTAGGGGTATATAGGGGTGGGGGGTGGGGGGGGGGGTGTCCAGAGGGGTGAGGGTGCTGTTTTGGGGGTGGGGGTGTTGAGGGGGTGGTGGTGTCTAGGGGGTGTCAAAGGGGGTGGGGTGGGGGTGGTGTCCAATCGGGTAGGGGTTGGATAGCCCCCGCACCCCCTAGACACCCCCACCCCCATGGACACCCCCACCCCCTAGACAAGCCCCCACCCCTGGACACCCCCTACCTCCTTGGACACCCCAGACAACCCCAACCCCCGTGGACAAACCCAACCCCCTTGGACAGCCCCCACCACCCCCTGGATATCCCCTACCCCCTTGTAAACCCCCTTAATATATATATATATCCCAACAATTTCATTTAAATCATTGGTATATTTTATCTTCAGATAGTTTATACCAACAGTTCCTGTAGAATCGTTGGTATAGGGAAATTGCAATGACTATCATACCAATGGTGTGTGAAACCATTGGGGTATTCTATCCCAATGGTTTCAGGGGATATCCCATTTGTTTCAAATTGACGGAACATGTGTAATTTTCAGTAGTGAATGTATACATATTTTAATATTTATACTTCATATTTCTTTTTTACCGAAGGGAGAATTTTGTATTCAGTTGCACCAGGATGTATTCGTTGTGTACCTTAAGAAGAAAGGATCCAAGATGAATTTAAAACTGTTATATCTAACTATATTTTCTTTTGAAATTCATTTTCATGCATATATTTTTCATATACGCATAGATTTGTTTTTTATTTCAAAATTGTTTTACATTAAAATAATGATATTTTTCATATAAATATATATTTGTCTTATTTTAATAAGATGTATAATTTTGATATTTTTTATTAGTAATATTTAGTCAAAGTTGGATTATGACACATCTAATGAGTAATGAATATGAGGAAGGTGTTGATGCCTTTTTAGAATTTTCTAAATAAAATGTTCCAAGAAGTGATATTTTTTTCTCTCCATGCCTAAAATATTTTAATATAATGAAGTTGAAAAGTAGAGAGATCAAAGATCGTCTGATTTGTCATGGTTTTAATTTGAGTTACAACCCTTGGATTTGGCATGGTGAAACTTGATATAATGTCATATCTACAGATGATGATGATTTTCAAGATGGTAACTCTGATGGAATTGAAGAAATGATTCGGGACTTCGTAGCAGAAGAAATTGAGATAGAACCGATAATTGCATGTCTATATGGTGATTCTGAAAAATCATTGTATCCTGGTTGTATGGATTTTATGGTCTTTTCATATGTGTTAAGATTGATTAACCTGAAGGCGAAACATGGATGTAGTGACAGAAGTTTCACAGAGCTGCTACAATTGTTGAAAGACATTCTTCCAAAAGTCAACGATATTTCAGATTCACATTATAAAGCCAAGAAAATATTATGTCTCATGGTATTATGATATAAGAAAATACATGCTTGTCCAAATGAATGTATGATATATAGGAATGAATATGAATTTCTGTCATAGTTTCCTAAATGTGGGACATCACGGTATAAGTTGAAAGAAAAATCATAGGTGAATGTAAAGATTACAAAGATCCCTTCCATGGTATTTTGGTATCTTCTTATAATTCATCATTTTAAAAGTTTATTTTCTAATTCACATGATTCCAAAAGGTTAATATGGCATGTTGATGAGAGAATATGTGATAGAAAAATATTTCATTATGCTGATTGTCCACAATGGAAGAAAATTGATGAGTAGTATCCTATATTTGGAAATGAAATTAGAAATATTAGACTAGGGTTGTGCACAGTTGGAATGAATCCATACCGAACCCTCAATAACACACATAGTTAATGTACTATTTTATTGGTAATTTACAACCTCTCTCCTAAAGTTTGTATGAATCACAAATATGTCATGTTGTGTATAATGATCTCTCGTATGAAGAAAACCAAAAATGATATTGATGTTTTTTTGTAACAATTGATTGATGATTTGAAACTTTTATAGGAGGATGATATTAGGGTGTATAATTCTTATAAAATGGAATATTTTCAACTACATGAAATGCTTATGTTCACTATAAATGACTTCCCAACATATAGAAATTTGTTTGGATACAGTGTTAAGGGGTATAAAGAATTTGAAATTTGTGAACAACAAACTTCATATTGTCAATTGCATCATGGGAGGAAAACAATATACATGGGTCATCAAAGGTTTTTGCCTATGAATCACTCTTATAGAAGAGTAAAAAAGGAATTCAATGGATCACAAGAATTTGATATTTCTCCAAAACCTTTATCCCTTGATGTGTATTTAGAGAGGGTGGAGAACCTTGATGTGACATTGGGAAAGACACAGAAATCTAGTAATGATAGACATATTTGGAAGAAAGGGTCAATATTTTTTGAGCTACCATATTGGATATATCATAAAGTGAAACATAATATTGATTTCATGCACGTAGAGAAGAATATCTGTGACAGTTTGATTGGAACATTGTTAGATATTAAATTAAAGAAAAAATATGGGTTGAATGCAAGATTATACTTACTATTAATGGGAATAAATTTGGATTTTGTTCCCAATCTTAATGAATTACAAACATTTATTCTCCTATATTGTCATACATTATCTAATAGGGAGAAAATTATATTTTGTCAGTGTCTTCATGATATCAAAGTGCCTCAAGATTATTCTTCAAATGTAAATTTTTTTTCTCTTTGAAGGATTTTATGTTGATAGGTATGAAATATCTTGATTGTCACATCATAATGCAACAAATTCTACCAGTTTCAATGTGTGGAATATTTCCTATCCATGTTAGAAAGACTATAACGAAGTTGTGTTAATTTTTCAAATCAATTTGTAATAGGGTGATTTATGTGAATGCTTTGAACATTTTTGAAAAGGATTCAATTTCAAGATATTCAAAAATTTTGGTAGATCCTTATGAGTTTCAAATGGAAGCTCATGTTTTTGGACGTGCAATAAATGAGGGGATTGTGAAAAACAATATCATGGAGCTTGTTACTGGATATAAATTGGGCATCAACATGGAGCCAATTTTTTCCATGTAAGTCTTAACACCTTTTCCCTGCGTTATATTTATTAAAAATGTATACTTATATCTTTTTTGTATTAGGTATCTTTATAACACATGTGAAAAGAATGAGAAGATAGATGTATATGGATTCATAGACCCGCATTTGATTTCCCCTGAAGCATATGCATTGGATGAGGAACAATGAATGATTTATACTGCTAAAATATTTGAAAAGAATATAATCACACAATGTTGGATGATGACTTTTTATGAGAGGTATGAAACATATCTCTAGAAAAGAGTTCATTATCTTTTAACATAAAAAACCAATAACCTTAAAATTTATTTTATCACTGATCATTGGATGTTAGGTATTTTTTTCCCAAGGGATAAAACACTTTATTGGATATGATCTATCCATGGTGATCTGTGGGAAAATTTGAAGATTATTTTGGAAAAGTAAGTATCGATTTCTTAATAGTTGTATATATTATAATGAATTTTAAATTTATCTCATTCATATTATTTTCTAACAGGGTATGGGTCTACTTTCGAAAAAACACAAAGAAAAGGAGTACCAAATCAAATATGTAACATTAAAGGTAAATATCCATTTATAATTTGTACTTTTTGATGTATTATATAAAAATAATGTTGTGAATTGACACTCATTTAAATAGAATTTTCATGAACAACAAGGCATCGTCGTATGAGGATATTATATTTTAAGATTTATGTATGAAATAGTTACAACTGGAAAACTTGTGAACTTTGACCTGGTAAGATTTCCTTTTACACTTTTCCATAATATTTCATTTGATTTATTAATTATACATATTGACTAATATCCTTTTAATTTGTATCTATTTGATGACACTTAACCCTATAGTACTCATGAGGTCAAACACTTACAAGTGGAATGGTCAAATTATTTTACAGGTTTGATTGAATTTTAGTTTGTTTGTAGTGTAAAATGTAATTTTGAATATTGTCATTATAATTGTGTATTTGGTAGTCGTTTTGGTTAGATTACGTTTTTTAGTTGGCATTGTAAGTTCTGAATGTTATATATGTGATTGAATAATTTTTCTATGTGTCTTGTTTTGGTCTATTTCTGATGTTTTTTCAGGTTTGGATTCTGGTCTTGGGGGGGGGGGGGGGGTTCCAGGGGTGTGTGTGTGGGGGGGGGGGGGTCCAGTGCGGTGGGGGTGGGGGGGGGGGGGGGGTTCCAAGGGTGTGGGAGGGATATCCCAGGGGGGAGGGGGCGTCTAGCGTGTCCCTGGTGGTGGGAGGGTGTCCAGGAGGGTGGGAGGGCTGTCTAGGGGGGTGGGGGCTGTCCATGAGGGTAGGGGCTATCCAGGGGGTGTCTAGGGATGTGTGTGTGTGTGTGGGGTGTTCATTGGGGTGGGGGTTTCCAGGGGTGTGGGAGGGCTGTCTAGTGGGGGTGGGGGGGGGGTGTCCAGGGTGTCCAAGGGGGTGGGAGGGTGTCCAGGAGGGTGAGAGGGCTGTCCAGGGGAGTGGGGGGCTATCCCGGAGGGTCATGGGGCTTTCCAGGGGGTATCCAAGGGTGTGTGTGTGTGGGGGGGGGGGGGGGGGGTTCCAAGGGTGTGGGAGGGATGTCCAGGGGGGTGTCTAGGGAGTCCATGGGGGTGGGAGGGTGTCTAGAAGGGTGGGAGGGTTGTATAGGGGAGTGGGGGGATATCCAGGAGGGTGTGTGGGTGGGTGGGGGGGGGGGGGGGTTCCAAGGAGTCCATGAGGGTGGGAGGGTGTCCAGTAGGGTGGGAGGGCTGTCCAGGGGAGTGGGTGGCTATCCCGGAGGGTGGGGGTGGGGGGTTCAAGGGTGTGGGAGGGATATCCAATGGGGTGGTTGGGGGGGGGGGGGTGTCCAAGGTGTCCAAGGGGGTGGGAGGGTGTCTAGGAGGGTAGGAGGGCTATCCAGGGGGTGGGGGATGTCTAGGAGGGTGGGAGTTGGGGGGGGGGGGTATCCAGGGGTGGTTAGGGGGGGTCCGGGGGTGTGGGAGGGTTGTCCAGTGGGGTGGGGGTGTCCAGGGGGGTAGGGGTGTGGGAGGGCTATCTAGTGGGGTGGGGGTGGGGTTGTATAGGGTGTTCATGGGGGAGAGAGGGTGTCTAGGAGGGTGGAAGTGCTGTCCAGTTGAGGGGGGTTGTACATGAGTGTCTGTGTGTGTGGGGGGGGGGGATATCCAGGGGATGTCTAGAGGCGTGTGTGGCGGGGGGTGTCCAGGGGACTGGGGGTGAGGGGGGGGGGGGGGTGGTGTTGTTCCTGGGGTGTGTGAGGGAAGTCCAGTGGGGTGGGGGGGAGGGGGGGGGGGGGTGTCCATGGTGCCCATGGTGGTGGGATGGTGTCCAAGAGGGTGTGAGGGCTACCTAGGGGGTGGGGGGATGTTCAAGAGGCTGGGGGGGGGGGGTATCCAGGGGGTGTCCGGGGGTGTGGGGGTGTCCAGTGGGGGGTGTCCAGTGGGGGGGGGGGTGTCCATGAGGGTGGTAGGGCTGTCTAGGGTGGTGGGGGTAGTCTAGAGGGTGGGGTGGATATCCAGGGGGTGTCCAGGGGTGTGGGGGTGGCCAGTGGGGTGGAGTGGGGGGGGGGGTCCATGGGTGTGGGGGGTGTCTGGGGGGGGGGTCCAGGGGTGTGGGAGGGCAGTCTAGTGGGGGGTGTCCATGGGTGGGGGGGGGGGGTCCATGGTGTCCATGGGGGTGGGAGGGTGACCAGGAGGGTGGGAGGGCTTTCCAGGGGAGTGGGGGGCTATCCAATAGGGTTGGTGGGATGTCCAGGGGCTGTCCAGGGGTGTGTGTGTGGGGGGGGGGGGTGTCTATGGGCGTGAGAGGGTGTCCAGAAGGGTGGGAGGGCTGTCTAGAGGTGTTGGGGGTTGTCCAAGAGGGGGGGGGGGCTCTCTAGGGGTGTCCAGAGGTGTATTTGTGTGTGTGTGTGTGGGGGGGGGGGGGTTTCCATGGGTGTGGGAGGGCTATCCAGTGGGGTTGGGGGGGGGGGTGGTCTAGTTTTGGTTTGTTTTTGGTCTATTTCATGTCTTCTTGTCATGGAATAGTTGTGGTTTAATAGTATTATCAAAAAAAAAATTGGTTCTAACGTCAGTTATTTTATAACCGATGTAAAAATTCATGGGAATGGGTTTTAATGTCAGTTATTTGAAAAATGATGTAACAAATGCATGGGAATGAGTCTTTATGTCATTTATTTCTTAACCAATGTAATAAATGGAATGGAATATTTTTTAGGTCTCTTATTTTATAACTGATGTAGTATATATGTTTTCACATCTGTTATTATTTAATCAACATGAAAAAATGATTGGTAGAATAATTTATCACATTAGTTATTTTCATAATTGGTGTGATAAATGCTTTGAAGGAGTATTTTATTATGTCAATTATTATGTAAACAATTTCATAAAGTAATTACCACTTCATTTATTTAAAAACCGACATAATAAATCATGACTCCACAGTGTTTTCCACGTCGGTTTTTTAGGAACCATTGTAAAAAACGCTTCTTATTTTTCGTTTTTACATCGGTTTTAAAATAACTAATGTAAAAAAATATTTATAACGTCTCCTATAATAAAGTTGTCCAAAATAAAAAATAAAAAATAAAATATAACCGCCATAATTTTTTTTTCTGCACTAGTTATTTTAAACAATCTTCTATCCTGACACACTCTCATAGTGTGATAGAGAACTCTTGATATTGATGATGTTATTGCTATGAACCTGAGTAAATATTATAATGTCATTATAAAAAAGAGATATGAAGGAGTATAGGTACCTCTTTCCACCCTAATTTTAGTAAGTTCACCCATGTCCATTATTTGAAGTAAAAGTATGTTGAGGTAATCCTCTACAATGGAAAAGATGATATATGAATGAGGATCTCTTTACCTAACTCCCCGTGAGCTCTTGAAGTAACCTTCTGGGGATCCATTAATGTGAATAAAGATATGATCAGACCTAATAAATCCCTTGATCCACTAAATAAATACTGTACTGAAACCTAAGTTGGTAAAAATATCACTAATAAAACCCCATTAAATTGTATCAAAATCATTGTTTACATCAAGATTAATAGAAATGTTATCTCCCATGGTTGGATTTTGAAGGAGGTTAACACATTCCGAGGCACTGAGAAAGAAATCCTAATTGTTTCTCCTTTTGAAAAAACCTTATTGGTTCAAGGATATGATTTTGTATGGGATATTTCCAATTCTATTGGATATAATTTTGGCGATAACTTTGTATATGGTGTTAACAGGATCAATTGGACCAAATTAGGTAATATCACTGAAATGTTCTATTTTGGAATCATTGTAATAAATTTGGCATTGAACCCCCGAGTGAAGGAACAACCTTTAATAAAATGTATAAAAATTTTAAACACATCTTTCTGAATAAAATCCTAGTGAACTTGGAAGAAGTGATTTCTGAAACCATCCATTCCAAATTTTTTTTGAGGCCAAAGATAGCATCTTTGATTTCAATATCCAAGGGTATGGAGGCGAGAAAAGATTTTTCCTCTTCAGTAATTAACATAGGAATTATTCCATCCTTGAGTCTTATAGTCTTTGGCGGGACATTAAAAATATCCCTATAGAAATATACAATGTGGTTGGAAAGAGCCTATGTTTCATCAATAATGCGATCTCCATCATTGATAATAGAAAGTGGAATGTTGTCCCTTCTAACCCATTGAAGGGAATTAACAAACTTAGTGTTTCTATCACCATCAGTAAGCCACCTTATTTTGAGAGTATACCATTTAATGTTCTCCCTAATCTTGATAAGTTTTTGTAACTTTGATGACATCTCAACTTCTTGATCAATGTTTCTAGAAAAACTAGTTCTAGTGATGCTCTCTTGTAAGCTATGGAGAGTACATTAAAGAGAATAAATATCTTCATTGCAAAGGATAAAACTTATTTTTATCCAGTATTTTGATCTGATCATGATAATTTTGAGTTTGGAGATGCATATCAGAGGATTGAAATTGGACTCATTTGAGCCCCAGGTGTCTTGGAAAATTTTTGAGCACTCTAGAAGAGAGGTCTATGAATTATTAAACCTAAAATGAATAGGGTGCCTCCCTATGCTAGAAACAAGACTCACTAGAATGGGATGATGCTCAGAGTTGTGTTTGGACAATGTAACACAAGATATCGATCTTCAATTGCAAAGAGTGACATAATTCATGAAGGCCTTGTCAATTCTGATTGCTATCATTCCTCCGAAATTCCTTCTATACCAGGTGAATTTGGCACCAAGAATATTGATTTTTGTAATGTTTGTTTCCTCAACAAATTCTCTAAAGTCTGTGATAGAGGTATTTATATACACAAACACAATTTTCTCATCATCATAAATAATAGAGTTTATGTCTCCAATAATCACCCAAGAGTCCACAATACTTCTGGATAGATCTTTCAGTTGAATCCATAGGTACCTTCTATCTATATAGTTTTTTGATGCATAAATAAATAAACAATTTTTTTTCTAGTTCTTTTGAAACTACACGTTACGATCTACTCCACCTCTCAAATAGTGACAGGTTCTTCAGTGAGACTGTTAACCAAGACCCACAACCTATCAATATTGGGAGCAAAATGTGTGGTATCTAAAATTTAGTATCCATTCACAATATAATGAGAGCCATAACTGGAGTAGTTTTTATTTGGATCAAAGATTCTAATAATATCATGTTTATAACTACCTATAAGGAGCCAAAGGTAACCCTCTATTCCGGGGTTGTCTATACTATCACAATTTTAGAAAAGAGTCTCCATTTTGTTTTTGGTTTGGGGGTGGAACCCTTTGACTTTTTCTATAGTTTCTACACCCTTTTTGATTTTCTAGAGGTGTTTGATTACCTAGAATTTTCAGTAGGTTGTGTCCAATTTAGAGCGTCATTAGATGGTTTCTGAATTGGTACTGAGCTATCCCCTCCCAACTTCTTTCCATGAGTGTAATTTTCATTATTTTCGGGTGTTTGTTGGATATAACATTCACTCATTTCCTTTCCGATGCACAACATCTATTTTTGTTCTAATTAATATTCATCCAATGTCATATCAAAGCATAATTCTTCCTTTATATTAAAAGAGATGAGCCCGATCAGGTATTCCTCAGCATTCATAAAATAGTTAGTGGAGAGAATATACGAGGAGAGTTCTATTTGATGCTAGTCCTTAGTGGAGTTTCATTGGTTTTCCGATTCATGTAGAATATGCATTACCTTAGGATCATCTTAAGAAATAGTTTTCTATTTCTCTTCTTCCTCAAACAATGCTCCCCATGATTTTCTTGAACCAACAACTTTATCCCATTCCAATTCCTTAGTTGTATCTCTCGCAGCCTTGTGTATATTATCCACTACATTGACCCTACTGCCTCTTGAGACCTCCTTCCAGGCACTAGTGGTGTTAGCAGGATTTACCATCTACTGAACAAAATGGCAATTCTACAAGGCATGGAATATAATTTTTTCAATGCTCACAATACTTATATAAATTCTCAAATTCAATGCTGACCTCCATATGGTGGTCATTTGTAAACATAGAGACTCTTTCTAGTGGAGGTACTTCCATATTAATCTCAATCAGGACCGTTACATATTGGAGAATGTCTCTATTAAGAATCCACTGATCTATTTTTAATGGGGTTCCAATTACAACAAAAAAATCATTATGGATTTTGGGGTGCTAATAGATCCAAATAATTTCATAGATCCTAAACTAGACCTAATAAAATCATTGACTTTGATTATAAGGATTAAACTTTAGATCCCTTTCAAACAACTTGAAAAAACCTATCTTGAGGTTGAGGTTTCTAGATCTCTAAGACACATCAAAATCCACTTTCCTCTCTAGGATGACATGGAAATAGCCTTTTACAATAGAAACCCACCTTTATATAGAAAAGATACAATAGTAGGAGATTCTTTCCTTTAGATTAACATAAGACAAGGTTTTAAACCTTTTTCTTAATTGATGAGACCCAAGATCAAGAATTTAAAATTCACTAACCTTTTCTTCATAGCCTCCAGATTAATAATCACCATGATTGATCCATTCCCAAGATGCTTAATAGAGGGAGGCTTGTTAGAATCTAGTGAGGAATTTTCATATCAAACAACTTCCTCTGAAAATGAAATAGATTTTCAAGGTAGAATATAGGCATCATTCCATACTAATTTTACATTCAGAGTAGATTCGAAGGATATTTCCTAATCTAGGTTGAACAATTCCATGATGAAAGAATATTGTTAGGAGGAAGAGGATTTTGAATCACCAATTTGAAATAAGGAACTTCCCACACACTCCAACATATGGGAGCTCTACTAAAAGTATATAATAGTTTCTAAATTTTTATTAGTTGTTTTACATAAAAATTTATTTTTTTAATGATTCCATTATTAATTATTTTTTAAAAAATAATTTTTTTTAAAAATAATTTTCACTTATTTTTCTTAAAAATGTTATTTCCTTTTAATTTCTCCATTATTAATGACTCTTTAATAAGTAAACATTTTATAAGTATTTTTACTTCTCTTTTTTATTACCTTTTTGTATTTTTAAGAATTTTTTATTTGGAACTCAATATTTTAATCTTTTAAAATGTCTTCCCTTTCACTTAATAATAATGATTTTGAACATAATTTTCACTTTAATATGTTAATAGTTTTTTGAAATATTTTTAATTTAACATATATTTACCGAAAAGGTTTATCATTCAAAAAGTGTTGTTTTTTATCACCCTCTATATGTAATTATGATATGAGTTATTTTGGAAAATGAGTGTTTTGATTTTTTATGATTTCTTATGTTAATATTATGTATATTTTTGAAAGTTTTAAGAAACACATTCTTCTTCCATGGGGTTTTAAGATATTTTTATAATTTATTTTAAGTGGAAAATTTATGTATAGATGATAATGGGTGGGGTCCTATATCTTCCACTAATGAATTCATTTAAATTTAAGTCTCATGGGAAAAAAGGGCACACATGAGGAATTATACCAAGAAAAATGGTACATGAGAGGATATAATCTATGCTAATGAGGTACAAAAAAGGATTTACCCAGATCCATTGAGGTACATGAGAGGATTTATCCTAGAAAAGAGTATATAATAAGATTTATCACAAGAAAAATGGTGCATAAGAGGATTTATCCAAAGCGAAAAAGTTACATGATTGGATTTATCCAAAGCCAATTGGAACGTGTGATGATTTATCCAAAAGAAAAAGGGGTATATGGGATATTTTATCTCAATACCAAGGGTATATGAAGGATTATTCAAAGACTAAGAAGGTGTATAATTTTTTTTTCATAAAATTTTCCTATGCTTATAGGTTTTTTATATTCCCATTCTATATATCAATCTATGCCAAAATTTCAAGATTCGTTTCATTTCCATTAAATTCCATGTTTTAATGATTATGAATTATTTTTAAAGTATTCCAAACTTTAATATCATGCTCAAATTTTTTATTATTGATATATGTTTTGAGATAGGTCATAAATTTTATGCTAAAAATATCTCTATGATCTCATGTTTCTCATGTTTTATGAAAATCATCTAAGGTATCATGATCATTGATTATAATTTTTATGTATTTCTCATGCTATCCTATATTTTTTATGATATAATACTTTATGATATTTTCCCTTACTGTGCATTTTATTTCACCCCTTTTTTATGTTTTCATTCATAAGGTCACAAAGAAGAATATAATATGTGTTATTTCTATAAATCGTCTAGAGTTGAAAAATTATGGATAAAATTTTACAAGATATGTAAAATAATTTATTTATGGATATAGTCTTCAAGTCACTAAACCTATCAGTCTTCGAGCTGTGAAACTATTTGTGAGATGTATTAATTAAATTAGAATATTATACACTCTTTATGTATTTTTTTTATCTTGGGTCACTTTAGTGTCTTTGTAACATGTATTCATAATAAACAGGTACATAAAATATATACATTATATCCCATATAGTTCATAAAAAATATCACCCTTTAGAGACATATCATACATAAAATATTTATTTATGTCCTGGGGAAAAGGAAACACAATAAAGGGTGATTTAAAATGCTCAGTAAGGGTAAAAAATGGTGATATTAATGATCATTTAATAATAACACGAGCATAATTGAATGAGAATATTAGAAATAAAATTTAAAACCAAAACCAATAAATAATAGATCATAAATGTGTTTCATAGAATAAATCGTGGAAGACCAGAAGACATGAATCCTAAAAGAATACAGGAATAACATCCATGAGATATTAACATTGTTTTAAGTTTATAAAATAAAATATTGGAAAATCATACTCATATAAGTCTTATTTTAAGGATACCCACCAAGATATTCATCACATGTTAAGCCTAAGAAAACCAACAATGTACCATATTTGGGCATTGGATAACCGCCCGTACACCCTTTTTGATCTCATAAATAATTAATATTTACCATATAAATTTGAGGGATATAAGATACCCACACACAATATAGTCATAATCTATTCATATTTATTCCATAATATAATGAAATAATCCGTCATTCCATTATAACATAACTCATAGAAAAGAAAATGGGTTTTCTCATAAGTATAAAACACCATTATAAATAATATATATAGTATCATATAATAATATCCCAAGTGAATCATAAGTAACATAAAATTATTTTATCACAGATTAAAAATTCATTTAAAGATATCTCAAACATTTCTGGAGGAAAATATCCTTCTCATTTTGAAATAACTTATATAAAATCTAAAAATTACAAAAATATTAAGGAAAAAATTTTATTTGAAAAGAACCATATAAACTTATAAAGGGAGGTTCAATGAAAATATAAGTCATGATGATGTGAAAATTTATTCAAGTAGTACATTTTAAAACAATGATTCATTTTACATTTTAGTAAAATTTCAAAAGTAACTATTTTGGAAAATCACAAGTAGTTTCAATTTATAATTTTTTATAGAAATTAAAAAATGGTAAAAAATAACATCAAAGAATCATTAAAAAATAGTAAAATATTATTGAAATTATTTTCAAGAAAATATGGACTTGGAAGAAAATTATACAGAAATGAATACAAAAAAGTTGGTTTTCCTAGAAGACATTATTTTGGAACATCAAGTAAATAAATAGAGGAAAATGAATGAATAAAATGTGTAATATTAATAAATATACATAGGATAGTAGAATTAACAATATTTTGGATACATAAATCAAATAAGTTTTTTATTATAAATTTAAGCATAAACAATCCTGATACAAATGATATTGAAACCTAAAACCATTTAAATAATGTTTGATTAGATTCATAAGCTGTCTAAATGCCTTTATAATAAATTTAAATTTATATTAATAATATAAAATTATAAGATAAATACTTATAATATAATATAAAATCAAATTATAACATTTCATCAACCTATTATTAATAATTCTTTATTAAAATCATTATTTATAGGAGTTAAGGGTTTTGTTTTTTAAGAAAGTTTCAGTTTTGTAGTTCTGGTCCTTGTATGTTGATCATGATTCCATAATATTCATAATTTTAATAATGATATTAATATCATATATATTCATTATATACATATATATAATCATACATAAAATGAGGATATAGAAAAATGAATTACATTGTTCATTGAGACATAACTTAGTACATACATATGAATGATATTCTCATTAAAAAAATAATGATTTTTTTTTATTTTTAAATAATTATATTTATATCATAAATATATTATATAATAATTAAATTCATATTAATAATCAACCATGAATCATGGATATGGAAAATGAATTATATCACTACATATAGGCGGTTGTCCACACGTATGCATGAGGGGTACTTCCATTTCCTATTTGAAGGAAAAGATATGGGAAAATGTTGTGAAAAAATAAAAATAACATATCAGTGTATTTATGTTACTAGATTAATCATTTTGTTATGGATACAATAGGTTTCAATAATTTTTAAGATTAAATTAAAATTAATGTACTTGGTTAATAATTACAACACTTCTTTGAGAAACCTCCTTTGGATTATATCATAACCCTTGAAATGATAGTATTATGATAAAAAATGAACCTATAAGATGTGTGGAGGGATGTTAGGAAAATATTCTCAAAGGTATAGACTAATATAAGTGGATTTTGACATATCGATAAGAGAGGAGAGGTTGTTTCCTATTATAAGGGAATATGAGGACACACTTGGAATTTT
Source organism: Viscum album (assembly GCA_963277665.1). Taxonomy (NCBI): domain Eukaryota; kingdom Viridiplantae; phylum Streptophyta; class Magnoliopsida; order Santalales; family Viscaceae; genus Viscum; species Viscum album. The sequence goes on from OY728127.1 coordinate 1,574,730,846, forward strand.
ATAATATCTAAAAATACAATAATGTCATACTCAAGAAAAATTATTCTAACTGAATAATATTAAATGAGGATGAGATATAAGATGTAAATATTTATTTCAAATAGTATTTACACATGTTTATAAGGAAATATAAACCTTATATCATACTTTAACCCCCGAAAAACTTGTTTCAACCTTAATCGATGTAACATTTTTTTCTTCTATTTTTACTATTAATACTAACCAAAAATAAAATATTATACATTAAAATTTTTAGAAATTATGATTTAAAATATATAATACATTTAATCAAACTCAATTTCTATAACTGGAAGCAATTACATATAATATAAACCGATAAAATATTTTGAAAAACTATTTTCCTGAAAAATGTATTTTTAAGTATTAAAAAAATTATATACCAAAATTAAGAATAATGTAGAATAAAATGAAATTAATTTGAATATTTTTAATTAAAGGTAACTAATTAAATTTTAAAATCAATTAAAAAATTATACTTTGTTAATAATTTAATTGAAATTGTGGTTTCCTATAAAATTGGTATTTTTACTAATCGTTGAAAAAATAAATTTTTCAAAAAATTTCCAAAATTTTACCTTATTATAATTTTGGTATTTTTATTTAAAAAATTAAATCCATTTTAAAATATTAAATTTACAAAATTTTAATAATTTTATTATAATATTCACACAAAAAATGGAATAGAAACCATTTTTGAAGAAAACCTATTTTTGAAGCATAAAACGACTTTACTGAAAATTGAGTACTTATTTATTATGAATTAATCAATACAAATGAATTAAATAAAACATTTATACATATTTTTCATAATTTGGTTATTCTTATTGATACTCTCCAATCCATCTTAAATGTTATTAAGGTCTTCTATATCTAAGATAATTAAAGCACAAGGTTGCATATAAAGCAAGCTATCAAATACTTCAAGTTTATTTGAAAGGAAATAAATTTAAAATCGCGGGGATATAAATTATACTACCATTAAAAATAATTTTATCACAAAGTTATATTACTATGATATAAAAAAATGTTGATATCTCTATTTTATCTCATCCTCAGGATCCCATGTAGTTTCTTTGAATTACTAATTCCTCCAAAGAACTTAAAAAAATGAGTAGTATTGTTCCATAATACTTTATCTCTATGATCCATTATTTATACTGATTATTCTTCATAGGAATTATCATGATCCATTGGTATGAACTCTAAGTTCATTACATGTGAATGATCATGTATATACTTGATCATTAGAGATACATGGAATACATCATGAACTTGATAGAGGTTTGATGGATGTTATAATATATTTGATTATGTTCATACATTATTAATAATTTTGAAGTAGATAATATAACTAGTTATTATCACCCCCTTAATTCCAAATATAATAACCTTATTCTATGGATAACTTTACAAGAATAAATTTTCACCAACATTTAATCCCAAATTTCACTGATTATTATCAATATTGTTTTTGTCTACGCTAAGTTATCTTGATGTGATGTTGAATGACTCTAATTTTTTTTAACATTTCCCAATATATGAAAGATTCTAAAAGATTTAGTTCCTAAAAATTATCCCAATATGTTAGTGTTTTGCATTTATTTTAATAAATGTATTCATATGGATCCATTTTAATACTCATGTGAAAGCTATTTTTGTTCAAAAACTTGACTAGGGGATGGTGTTGATCCCAATAACATCTGAAATATAATTAATAGGATATCTACATATCCTATAGGTTTTTGATGGTCCACTAAAAAAGACCACCTATCATACAATGATAATAAATATTAAAATAGAACTCTGTATCTGGAACTTACTAAAGACTTTCCCAAAAAATCGAGGGAAACTTCGACTTTCAATCAAATATAAGAGAATATGTACTATATGAAACCTTAAATATTATTTTAAGTGTATATAATAAAAAATATCTATATTTAAATCTTATTTAATGTTAATTAATTGTGTTGAAATTATAAGGACACCAACTACAACTCAAATATCACTATGGAATTTTTATTTTTTAGGAGCCCTATGATGAAATCTATAGTGATATTTTCCAATTTCAATTATTGTAAGGGTAATGGTTGTAATTTACTTATAAAATTATATCTCATAGAGTTATCTTGAGTAAATACCAAGCATTTAGATACATACTCTAGAACATATATCTTCCAAGCATCTCCCTTGAAATACACTTTCTTTACATCTTCATACTTCTAGATGAATAGATAATAATTAAATATGAGATTTATTTAATAACTAATTCTTAAAATCTATTATTAATTAGAAACATACATGGTACTTGCACCTTACCAATCCATCATAATAAATATTGATCTTAGTAACATTTCTCACTATATTTTGTAGAACCACACATTCATTTTTCACCTCTTTAATCTTCACATGGAAAGATGGTCAAGCATAATTTCACCCAACATATCATTTATATACTCTATTAATGATTTCAATGTCCTTAATTTGAAAAAATATAAGTTTTTTTATCTTTTTTGATCCTTATCAAAGATAATCTAACATTATCATTTCGACTGCAATCCTAAAAAAGCTTCTTTATTTTCCCAGGGTGGTAACTTATTGAGAAACCATTGTCTATAATCAACTAAAACCACCTTCTATGAAACATATTAAAATATTTATGAGTGAATATATAATTTAATATTTTAGGATCAATATATCTTCCAAACCTTTCTATATATAGATAATTTCTATATAAAATTAATGTAAAAAAAAAACCACTGCTAACTTCATGCCATGAGTCTGGTAATTTCAGTTTTTAAACATCAATTATTGTGAGGGATCAAATATCACTATATTATTCTAATTAAGGATTAATAAATATCATTTCTTTAATGAATCATCATATATCATAAAAACTTCTCCACTTTAGGTTAGTATTTAAATAAATGAACTACCAAACCATGTCTCTAGCTCTTTGAAATTTTCTTCATATTCATTTGTCCTAAGGAACAAAGCCTCATTTTGAGGTAACATGGTGAGTGGATTAGATAGCCATGAGAAATTCCTCAAAAATATTTGATAATATCTATCCAAATAAATAACTCTATGTATATCATTTACTATTATTGGTCTAGACCAATGTTCAATAACATCCATCTATGATGGATCCACCAATATACCCATTATTGATATCATATAAACCAAAATTGAAACATTATGTATCAAAAATTTAAAATTGTAAATTTTTTGATACATAATATCCTTACATAGGGTCTTTAGTACAATTTACAGTGATCTTCATACTTTTACTCACTCCTGGAATATATAAGAACATCGTATATAAATACTACACAAAATAATCCAGGTAATATCTTTAGAATATATCAATTAAATTCAAGAAGATATATGGGGAATTAGTAATACCCAACAACATCAATATAAATTCAATGTGTCCATACCTCATATGAAAGAATGTCTTGGGCATGTCTTCACTTTTGACCCATAATTTATAGTATGCACATCAAAGATCAATCTTGTAAAGATATTGAGCTCCAGGTAATTGATTGAACAAATCACAAATACAGGGTAGTGGATAATTATTATTTAAAATGATATTTTTTAGTTCTAAATAATCAATATATAATCAGATTGATCTATCTTTTTTTAACAAAAAGAACAGTTGCACCCTATTTAACAACCACCAATTCTATCAACAAAAATTCATTTCTTATAATTATGTCATATAGTATAAACCACCTAAAATCACTTTCAGAAAAAAATTCATACTTTATAAATTAAAAATGAATGAAATAAGATGTATTTATAGAAATTAAGGAACCTATACCAATGGAATTGTAACCTAGCCTTTGGAATAGTAACATGACCATGAGGAATAGTAATTCAGCCAATATAATAGTAAAACCATCTATGAAAGAACAAATAAAATTTTGAAATATTAAAAATTATAATATGATATAATTATATCATATTATAAGTAAATAAATATTTTAAAATTGATAAATTAAGTGTTGGTATTTTTATAAAACATAAATATTTATTTAGAATTTTATAAATAATAAAATGATTTAAAAGTAAATTTATTTTAATAAAACAATTTTCTAAATTAATATTTCTTTGTCTTATGATTATAATACCTTAATTAATTTTTCAAAGTGTCTTAAAACTAATTAATATTTTAAAATTGGTATTTTTGAAATAAATGATTATTTTAAATAAAAGTTTAGTTTATCATATTTATAAAATTATTTTCATAAAATGGAGTTCATTTTAGAATTCTACATGTCAAAAAAGTATTAGGGTGAATATTTGGTATTTTTCTAAAATAGTTGAATTTTTGGTGAATAGTGAAATATGATAATTTACAGTATATAAATGTATAATAAAAAAATGAATAAAATAATAAAAAAACACCCTCTCATACCCTATAAATACCTCCCTTCACCACCACTTCTCTTCAAACTTCCAAATATTTGAATATAGTCTAATTTATACTCAATAATATTCCCAATAAACATCCCCTTATCCAAGAGCCTTTGTTCCCAACAAAAGACCAAATCCAATTTCACTAAGGAGGATCTCAAGGAGAAGAAGTTCAAGAGGTAAAATCCTCTTATGTTTTATTTTAATTTCTGTTCATGTCCTTTTATTTTCTTATTATCTCCTCACCTACCCTCATACAAGTGGAATTATAACTCTAGTATTTATATATAATATAATTTTATTATGTTAATGGAATAATCCATCATCAAACCTCTTCTCCCCTACCATTATTCTAAAAAATTAAATCATTATTCATTATTTATCGATTTACCACCATCGTAGATGATGCATTTTAATTTTGTTTTACCACCTTTAAGGCTGGTCATAAAACCATTATAATGGTTGAGTTAGATTTTAAATTTTATTTTGTAACCTTTTTTTGTTGGAACTAACTTATATACATAATATTAAATAAAAAATAAAAAAAACATGTTTCCATGCTTGTATAAAAGTGAAATTATCATCAAAGCCAAGAGAATGAACACTCTCAGAACAACATAATTGAAATCTACAACTCATCAAATCACAAAAAAACTTAATAAATTTATAATTAATCAAATACATTTAAAATAGGTTCGGGATTTAGTAATTAATGAATCTAATTTTATTAACTGGTATATTAATGTGAATAAATCATTTATACTTAAGGTAAGGGGATTCTCAAACCCAATTACATTATTTGGGTTGTTCTCTGTTCCATGGTACGAATGTTTATATTATGTTCTTAAAAAGTAATCTCCCTTTTATTTTTTAGGATATACATGTTTCCAATATTATTTTATGACAAATCCAAATATTTTTCTAAAATAATTCTAATTTATTAAAAAACACACCTTTTTACTTATCTTGAGAATGTTTCTTCTTCACTAAGGATTGACGATTCTTATATCAAGTGTGTTATTACCTTTTCTTTTGGGAAATCTAATGTTTATTAAAAAAATATGATTTATGAAATTTCCATGAAACCCATTTCCTTTCCATTAGTTCTTTTATGTCTAATATTTTTATACATTCTATGTGACATGGATGATTTTGTAAATGTTATAATGTGACCTCAAACGAATGCTCCCCTAATGGGCGCTGCGCCAGGTTCCCCCACGTCGCCACCTTCCTCTCTCCATGGAGGATTGGGTGGGATCTTCCCATTGTTTCCTCAGTTCAGAGGCATGTGGAATGCAGTTTCCCTCCAGTGGCGGCGATTTGTGGGATTGAATCTCTAGCGAATCCCTCAGTTTTTTAGCCTCTTCTCTCCCTATTCGATGATCTGGATAGGGATTCACTCGGTGGTGTAGTGAGGGGCCATGTTTGAATTTATGACTATTGTGGTGAGGGTTAATCTACGTGTCTGATTGGATGGGGGTGCGTTGGGAAGATATGGTCACCATTTGCTGTATCGAAGGCGGTGACATGATTCTTCAGGTTAGTGGTGGGTATTATTCTTCTTCTCTCACAAGCGTACCTACGACAGTCATTACGGTACGAGTTTTGTGATTTATGCCATGATGTTCAAAGGTCATGAGGTTTTTTGTGTGGCGCCACCATCATTTTGGGTTCCCTTATCCTCCGTGTTTATCATGTGTGGTATGGACTCTGGTGGAAATGTTTCTCTGGAATTCATGGCAGGTTGGGGATTGGATAGAGGTGGGGTTCCGTTTCAGAGACTGGTGAATGCTTCATGGTGTATGGGTTTTTGACTTGGGCTGAGTTGCATCTTATGGGACTGAAATCGGGAAGTTGGAGTTCTATTTGGTGCTGATTTCATGGTTTTCTATGATCTATTTTGATGAATTATTAGTAGTGGTGGAGAAAATGGTTGAATGTGTTGAATCATAGAATGGAATTTTGGTATTTTGAGTCTTTGGGTCTCTACTAGTTTGAGGTTTGTGGGTCAATGAATCTGTCTCACAAGCGGTTGCTTCAGATGGGGTTTAGAGTAGAGGGTTTCTCTTGGTCATCACTACAGATTTAGATGTTTGAGAGGGTATGGATTTTCCATCGGTTCTAGGATAGTTCATTCATGCATGAGATAGTTTTTCAGTAGTGAGGAGTAGGAGGAAGCTAATTTTATTTTCTTCAATGTTGGGTTGAGGCTCTTCTGTGATGGCTTGGTGTTTTTTGGTCTAAAACTTTTGTTCCATGGTGATCTTGTTGTTTTAAGTGATGGAGTCCTATATGGTTTCTCACTTTTTCCCCAAAATTGTGTGAATTAAAAAAAATTAATTTTTAGTTGTAATGTGATAGGTGCACTTGGAATTATATATCACTCCAATGAATTGGGTAATGTGATATATCTCATGAGACAATGTGCAACATGCATGAAAATGATGATATATTTTTTCACAATGACGATGATGTTATGATTATGCACATATTTTGTTCATTAACATGATGCTAGCTTTTTTTACAACATTATGTGGTATTTTACCAATAAGACATGATGTTTCATTATTATGCGTTTCCAAATTCCATGCCTTTTACCTAAATGGCCTGAAAGCCTTATTTTTATTTTTTTGGACAATCCCCCTTTTAAGGGTTGAAGGGGAACCCATACATGACCCATAGGCCCAAGTCATAAGGCCCATACACAACCCAATACATGAAATTATAGGCCCAAGACCAGACACACTAGAAATAGACCCTCCTTAACATCTGCATCTTGAAAGTGCCTAGCCCCCCACCTCACATGGATGATTAGCCAGCATTTCCCTGTGTAAAGATGCATGGTGCCTGCTCCTGATGGAATTTTCCATTTCCTCTCATTCTTCTAATCTGGTTAGCTCTCCTCTAGTGGTTGATTTTTTTTTCTCTAATCCACATCTGAGCCTACTCTTGTGTGGTCTACCTATGATTCTTGGTATTTTTCTATGGGACAAAATCCCTATGGCCTAAATTTCCAATAGCCTGAAGGCCTTATGGCCCGAAGTCCTTCAGTGGCCTGATGGACCTGAGATCCATAGTCCCAAACCTATGGACCGAAGGCCCAAATCGGGTGAATAGTGTCATCTTCTATAGTATAGAATAGTACACTCTATAGTAACTTCTGTAGAACTACTATAGGTTAATACTTATACAATGGCTAAAATAAGGGTCACTAAGAGGATAGAGAAAAATGCATTCAATAATGTTTATGTTTTTTATGAAAAATTTGTGTATGGTCCTAATTTTCCTAAGTAAATAACTATTTGGATACTAGTTTTTGTAAAACCATTATCTTGTTTATCTTTAAAATAATGTAATAGTTAGGTAATAAAATATAGGGTCACTATAGTTGGAATCAGAGAACATTAATTAATTTTTGAATTTGTATTATATAAAATCAGATAAACCCCTTAAGTATGAGGATAAGTAAATAAAAGTACCCAAGAATATTTTTTTTATAAAAATGAAAAACATAGGGATCCCATAAGATATGCCTTTATATTTAATTGAATAATGAAATAAATTATTTCTTCTCAACTTTCTATCTTATGTTTTTTTCGAATCATTTTTATTTTAGAAAATGGTGGGAACCAGGAGAAACTAGACCAAAAATCCATGTGAGGGATAGTACAATAATTTCTTGAACGACATCCACAATGCCTTGGGTGGTGGAGTTCAAAATGTTAATGATATTCTTACCCAGCTATCTAGGAATGTGAAAAATAACTTTAATAATTTGGAATATATGCCTTCCGCTAAGAGATATCAACTGGAAATTAAGTATTTTATTCAGTAAAAACCATCGATGTTTAGTGGATCATCTGATCCACTAGTTACAGAACAGTGATTCAACTCAATAGAGAAGATCTTCTCTATGGTTCAATATTATGAGTTAGAGAAGGTGACTCTCTAAATTTACCATTTCTATGGAGAGGCTAACCAATTATGGGTTATCATTAATAACACCAAGTCAATAGATAAAATTTATGATATTTAGTGGAAAGTATTTAGGACAACATTTCTTAATAAGTATTTTCCCTCAAAATATTCAGAAATATATAGAAATAGAATTCATAGAGATGGAGTAAAAATAATATGAGTATGTCATGGATTATGAAGAAAATTTCACAAGTATTTTAATGTATGCCAAATGTTTTGTTATCAATAATGATGAAAAATAGATAGATTCTTTAATGGCTTAAAACCACATCTTTTAAAAGATATAGAAATTCAAGAATTTGGGAGTTATATATAATTATTTTTATGTGATCTAAAAGGAGAGATGAAGTTTTGAAAATGGTCCTATGTCTATATAGATAAGAAACAAAAGATGGAGTTTCAATCTTGAGGATCTAATGACAATTATGGAAAGAAAACTCATACACTCACATGAAAAAAATGTGGGAAGAAGAATCATGGGAATTTCCCCAAAGGGATGGAAAAAATGCTTCATGTGTGGGAGAGAAGGCCAACAAGTTCATGAATGTTGAAGAGAAGTTAGAAAATTTAATGGAGTAATGGATAGAACCACCCATGGTCCACTTCTTAAAATACAGGTAGTAGGGGAACTATGCAATCTAGTGCACTAAGACTCGAGTCCTGAAGTGTATTCTGTTTCAGTAGATACCAAAGATAAAAAATAAAGGTAAATCTTACACCATCATTATTACTACGGTGAAGCCCAAAAATGATGTGGTGACACGTATGCTAGTTATTAATTCAATAATAGTGAACATACTATTTGGTTATGGTTCTATGATTTCTTTCATATCTTTTAAGTTTAGTAGAACTATACAAACAACACCTCAAAATATAGAGGTTGATTTATCTATGAGAACATAAAATTGGGAAATTATTGAATCCAAAGAATATAACTCCTCCCCAATTAATGTTTGTGGACTGAACCTCCTAGAAAATCTGGTCTTAATTCCTTTAGTGGAGTTTGATGATTTTTTTTGCATGGATTAGCTATCTTTAAAGAAATCCAACTTTATATTTTGAGAAAGGGAGATCACCCTTCATATGTGGAGGAATCCTCCAATTCTATAAAAGTGTAAGGAGGAGGATGCCTCTGTTTTATAATGATCATCTTAATTATAGATATTATTGACTTATGAGAAAGAATATCTAGATCAAATGATTTAGAAAAAGGATCAAATCTTGCTTGAGGACATGAACATTTTGAGGTACCGCACTGATGTGTTTCCTGAAGAATTTCCTGGTCTTCCTCATGACTGAGAAGTTGTGTTCTCAATTAAAATTATTCTTTGATATCTTATTATATCAAATACACCATATATAATGGAAACCATTGAGTTAGAGTAACTGAAGAAGTAGTTACAATAGAACATGGATAAGGGTTTTATACATCCGAGTGCTTAACCATGGGGTGCACCAGTCCTCTTTTTCAAGAAGAAGGATAGATCAATTCACCACTTCATTAATTATTGAAATATTTAATAAAATACTGATAAAGAAAAATTATCCCCTTCCATAGATAGATGACTTATTCAATCAACTTCTTGAGGACATATATTTCTCTAAGGTGTACCTTTGGTGAGGATATCAACAATTAATGGTAATTAAGGAATATATTCCAAAGACTACCTTTTGAATGAGTTATGAATACTATGAGTTCATAGTGATTCCCTTAGGACTCATAAATGATCCATCAATATTCATGGACTTAATGGATAAAGTCTTTATATATTACCTTGACAAATTTGTGGTAGTCTTTTTTGATGATATTCTGATATACTCTAAGGGAAAGGAGGAATATAAGGATAATTTGAATATTGTTATAAATACTTTATAAAGGGAGAATCTATTTGAAATGTACAGTAAATGTGAGTTTTTAAAGGAGGAATTATCATTCTTGGAAATTGTTATCACTATAAAAGGAATATCTATGGACCCTTCAAAGAAAAAGGCAATCAAAGAGTGGTCTAGGATGACTTCGATAATGGAGATATATTGTTTACTTGTTCTATCCAGATGTTACCAATGATTTGATAAAAACTTCTCATGATTGTCAAAACCAGTACCCAAGATGAATCAAAAGGGAGAAAATATTTTCTAGACTAGTGAATATTAATAATTCTTCAAAGATTTGAAAAATAAGTGTATCCCTGAACCAGTAATCACACATCCAAAAAATGGGGAAATATTTTTGGTATATAATGACACTTCTAAAGAAGGCCTTAGGCTATTTACTGATGAAAAATAACAAATTAATACCCTATGCCTTAAGAAAATCGAAAATTCACGATAAAAACTATCCCACAAATGATCTAGAGTTGGCGAATTTGATCTTCACATTGAAAATATAGAGGCATTATCTCTATAGGGAGAAGTGTGAGATATATACTAATCATAAGAACCTCAAATATATATTCACATAGAAGGATCTTAATATACGCTAGTGAATATGGTCATTGATCATCATGGATTATGAATTCTCGATACACTACCATCCTTGAAAGGAAAATATAGCAACAAATTATCTAAGTAGAAAGGATCCAGTAATATTATCAATGATGGGAATTTAGAAGGATCCAATCTTTTTATATTTTTAAAGTATAAACATGGGAATCATTAAGTAAGGAACATCATCAATACTTCTATCAAATGATTCTTTAACCATCCCTCATGGATAAAATAAATTATTCTCAAAGAAATGATGAGGTAATTTAGAAGAAGGTGGATTCTATTAGAAAGGTTAAATCCTCAAAGTTCAAAATCAATGAGGAAGGAATCAGAAGATTATGGTCAAAATTATGTGTACCAACCAGTAAGGATATAAAGAAAGAGCTTCTGAGTGATGAACATAGGTCAACCTTCTCAATTTAATGAGGGATCAAAAAGATGTATCAAGATCTATGAGATCACTATTGGTGGGACAATATGAAGAATTATATTATTAAATATACCTCAAAGTGCCTGGTATGTTAATAAGTAATGGATGAAAGGAAAAATTCTAAGGGGATGATGCAACCATTACGCATACCAACATGGAAATGGGAAAACAAAACCATGGACTCTATCCCCAAATTTCCAAATACATCTAGATGATACAATGAAATATGGTTTTTTTGGATCATTTTAAAAATACATCCCACTTTATCACAATTAGAGAGGAATTATCACTGGTTAAACTTGAAAAAATATAAATTAGTGAAGTGGTTAGGATGTATTTAGTACCACTATCTATTGTATCAAATTGAGATCCAAGATTCAACTCCCTATTTTGGAAAAGTATCCATCATACTCTAAAAACGGAATTGAACTTCTGTATGACTTATCATACCCAAAATAATGATCAATCTAAGCAAAAAATTCAGACATTGGAAGAAATATTGATAGCATGTTCTATGTACTTCAAAGGAGGATGTGACCAACATCTACCTCTAGTTGAGCTCCCTAATAAAAAAAGTTTCTACTCTCCCATCCAAATTTATCCATACGAATACATTTATGAAAAAATATGAATAAAATCGACATGATGTGATGAATTCAATGAATTTAAGTTGCAAGGACTATAAAATTTTGAAGAAATGGTGGAAAATGTGAAAACCATTAACCAACACATCAAGGCAGCCAAAAATAAATAGAAGAGATATATAGATAATTATCGAAGAGACATAGAGTTTGAGGTTGGAGATATTTTATTCCTCCACATATCTCCATGGACGAGGATCATGAGATTTGGGAAGAAGGGAAAGATAAGTCCCATGTACATCAACCCCTTCAATATTATTTATCATGTCAGAGATGTGGCCTATCGACTGTCACTTATACTAACCATTTATTGAGTACATGATGTATTATATGTATCCATATTTAGGAAGTACATACCATATCCATCACATGTACTGATTCTAGAGGTGGTATAGTTGGAAAATAATCTCTATTATGAGGAGTAACCAGTGAAGATCTTGGAGTACAGAGAAATAATTCTTTGCAACAAGACCACACAATTGGTAAAATTACTATGTCAAAACCATAATTATGAAGAGGCCACATGGGATCCAGAGTAAGCGATGAAGGAGAAGTACCCTCACTTGTTTTCAGTATTATTTGTAAAATGAAATTTCAAGGGAGAAATTTCTTAAAGGGGGAAGAATGTAACAACCCAGAATTCTATCAATGGAAATTACCTTCTTATAATTATTTCATTTAGTACCAACCACACAAAATCACTTTGAGAACACAATAAAAAATTTATAAATGGAGAATGAATGAAATAAGAGGAATTTCTAGAAATTAAGGAACACATCCTAATGGAATCATAACCTAACATTTGGAATATTAATATGACTATTAAAAATAGTAATTTGGCCAATAGAATAGTAACCTCATCTATAAAAGTATAAATAAAATTTTGGTATCTTATAAATGATAATATGATATAATTATATCATAGTATAAGTAAATAAATATTTTAAAATTGATAAATTAACCGTTAGTATTTTTTTAAAACATAAATATTTATTTACAATTTTATAATTAATATAATGATTTAAAAGAAAATTTAATATCCTAAAATATTTTCATAAATTAATATTTTTATCTTATGATTTTAATATGTTTTTATGTGAGATAAATTAATTTTTTAAAGTTTCTTAAAAGTAATTATTATTTTAAAATTTGTATTTTTCAAATAAATAATGATTTAATTCAAAAATTAAATTTTAAATTTTAGATTTTTTATCATAAAATGGATTTCATTTTTTAATTCTACACATCAAAAAATGGTTGGGTTAATTTGTGGTATTTTTCTAAAATAGTTGATTTTTTTGGTGAATAGTTAAATATGGTAATTTATAGTATATAATAGTATATGTTAAAATAACTATTTCTTGAGTCATAGATGATGTAATAACAATAATCTTGAGTAATAATTATTTATTTAATATATTTAGTTGTAAGGTTAAAGCTATTCACAACCATGAGAGAAAATAATAAACAAATGAATAAAATAATAAAAAACTCCCCTCTCTTCCCCTATAAATTCCACACCTCACCACCTTTTCTCCTCACAACTCAACTGGATTTAATCCTTTCGAATTTATACCCAATAATAATCCCAATCCCATTTCCAAAATCCGGAATCTTTTGGTCTCAACAAAAGACCAAATCCCATTTCTCCTAGGAGGTTTTTTTGTGGAGAAGAAATTCACAAGGTAAAGTCCTCTTTCATTTTCTTTTAATTTCTTTTCAAGTTATTTTATTTTCTTATTCTCTCATAAACTCCATGAATACAAGTGTAATGATAAATCCATTATCTTATATATAATGTAATTTTATTATGTTAATGGAATAATCCATCATCAAACCTATTCTCCTCAACCATTTATTTAAAAAAAATGAAATCATAGTTTGTGATGTGTCAATTTACCTCCATTTTGGATGGTGTGTTTTAATTTTATATTACCACATTCAAGTATGGTCATAAAAAAATTATAATGGTTGATTCATATTGTAAAATTTATGTTATAACCTTTTTTATTTTCTATAACTAACTTATATGCATAATATTAATTTATAAAAAAACGAGTCTGTTATGATCAACAACCACCAAAATTAATATAAAAGATTATCATTAACTTTTTATCGAATGAATCATCCTAATATGTGGGAAAAAAATAATATATAATACCAATTAAACTTGTGTAATTTCACTAATAACATAAAATTTTAATTCTAGATAATTATCCCTATTTTACAAAATCTTCCATGCATGTATACAAGTCAACCGATCAGGAAATCCGAGAAAAAGAACACTCTAGGAATGATGGAATTTAACTCTACATCTCATCAAATGGCCATAAAAAATACATAAAATGATAATGAAAAAAATAGATTAAAAAGAGTTTATTGATTTAGTAATTAAGGAATCTAATTTTATTTTCTATGGTATTTAAGTGAAGAAATGATTCGAACATAAAGGGGATTCTTGAACCAAATTCCTTTTTTAGGGTTATTCTAGCTTCCACAGTATGAATTTTCATTTTATTTTCTTAAAAATTAATGTTATTTTTTTAGGATAAACATTTTTATAATCTAATTTTATGATAAATCAAAATATTTTTACAAAAGAACATTTATTTCTAAAAAACAAAACCTTTTTACTTCTCTCCAGATTGTTTCTTCTTCACTCAAGATTGATGATTATTATAACAAATATGCTATTCCATTTTCATTTGGGAACCCCAAAGTTTATTCCTAAATGTATTCTTTATGAAATTCTCATGAAACACATTTCCTTTCCATGGTTTATTTTATGTCTAGGATTGTTAGGCATTCTATGTTGAATGCATGATTAGGTAAATGTTATGATGTGGCGAGTGCACCTGAAATTATATAGCACTCCAATACATTGGGTAATATTATGCATCTCATGAGATAATGTGAAAATTTCTTGAACATGATGTTATATTTGTTCATAATGATGATTTTATTATGATTATTCACATATGTTATGTGATACTGGCTTTGTTCACAATTATGTGTGGTGGTTGGCCACTAAGATTTAATGTTTAATTTTTATGCTTTTCCACATTCCATGCCTTTATCTAATTCTTCCTATCATTATTATTATTATGATACCATTATTATTTTATTATGATAATGATTATTATCACCCATGCTATATTTATTCATGTTCTTATCTATCTGCTTACTATGATTTTATCTCACCCCTTTCTTCGATATATATCCTATAGTGGCTACTTATAATAAGAAGAAAGTAATATCCAATAAGAATCTAGAGAAGAAGGAATTTAATAATTTTTATGTTTTTTTATGTTAAAGTTGTGTATGGTCTTAATTTTTCCAATATACTAAACCTTTGGATCCTAGTCTTGTAACACTATTATGTTGTTTATCTTTAAAATGATGTAATAGTAATGCAAGAAAAAGTAGGGTCACTATAGTTTGTATCATATCATGGTTTAGTTAATTTTGGAATTATAATTAAATAACATTAGTTAAAACCCTTAAGTATGAGTCCAAGTATATAAAATCACCCAAGAATATTTGTTTTAGAAAAATGATAAACATTGGGATCCCCCAAGATATGAATTTAGAGTTAATCACACAAAAGGAATAACTTATTTATTATTGACTTTTTGTGTTATGTTTTCTTCAAACCTTTAATATTTTATAAAATGGAGGGAACTAAAAGAAACCATACCAACAATATATGTGGGGGATAATGTAGTGATTTTATCAAATGATATCCATATTGACATTGGAGGTGGACTTAAAAATCTCATGGAAAATATTACCGAGCTGTCTCTGGCTATGAAAAATAACCTGAATAATGTGGAACATATTCTTTCCCCTAAGAGGGAGTGACTGGCTATAAAGTCTCTTATTATGAAATGAACACAGATGTTTAGCGGATCATCTAATCCACTAGTCACGAAACAATGGGTCAACTCAATAGAGAAGATATTTTCTGTGCTTCAATGTTATGAGATTGATAAAGTGACTCTGACTATTTATAATTTAGATAGAGAGGCTGACCAATGGTGGGTGATGATTAAGAACACAAATAATAAGGATTAAATTGAAGAGATAGAGTGGAAGGACTTTAATAAAATATTTCTTAATAAGTATTTTCCTCAAAATATTTGAAAAAATATAGAGAGTGAATTCATAGAGTTGAAGAAAAATGAAGGTGAATCTATTATGGATTATGTTGAAAATTTCACAAGGTATGAAAGGTATGCCTTAGGTTTTTTTATCAATAATGATAGTAATATAGATAGATTATTTAGTGATTTAAAAAAACATCTTTAAAAATATTTATCAATTATAGACTTTTAGAGTTATGAATAATTTTTTCAATGTACTCTCAAAGTGGAGATGGATTTTAGAGAATAGTCCCATGGATATGGATATAAGAAATGAAATATTGAGTTTAAATATGGAGTATATAATGAAAAAGGTTGAAATAAAAATAAACCACTCTCTTTTAAAAAATATAGGAAGAAACATCATGGGAATTGCCTCAAAGGGATCGGTAAATTCATTAAGTGCATGAGAGAAGGCCACCAAGAACATGAATATCGAAGAAACATGAGGAAACTGGAAAATATGGTGGAGTAAAGGAGAGAAACACCCATGGTCCAATGATTAAAATATAGAGAGATAAGGAGCTATGCAAGCTAGTGCACTAAACCTCAAGTCCTTGAGGGAGATTAACATCATTAACCAGCCAAGACAAATGAGAAAGGGAAATATTATTCCATCACTACTTCTAAGGTGGATCCAAAAAATGATGGGGTGATAGGTACACTAGTTATTTATTCAAAAATAGATAACATACTATTTGATTCTAATTCTTCAAATTCCTTCAAATCTTGCAATTATAATAGAACTATTCTAACACCACTCTAAAATATGGAGCTTGAGTTATATGTGAGAATAGAAAATGGAGAAATTATTGCATCCAAAGTATATAACTCATCCATAGTTAATGTGTGTGAACAAAACCTCCCAAAAAATATGGTATTATATACTTTAGTGGAGTTTTATGCAATTTTGGGCATGGATTGGATATCATTATACAGACCCAAAATCAACTATTTGGAAAGGGAGATCACCCTTCACATCCCGAGGCATCCTCCAATTATATAAAGGTGTAAGGAGGAGGATGAATATTCTTTAGAATCAAAATCTAAATTGTGGATATTATTCACTTATGAGAAAGAATTTATAGCTCAAATGATTGAGACAAAAGAGAGAATCATGCTTGAGGACATGCCCATTGTGAGGGACTAAACTGATAGGTTCCCTAAAGAATTTCCTGGTCTTCCTCCTGAATGAGAGGTTTAGTTATCAATTAAACTTATTCTTAGATCTATACCTACATCAAAGACACCATATAGAATGACCACCATTAAGTTTGAAGAATTGAGGAAGTAGTTATAAGGGAATTTGGACAAGGGCTTTATACACCCGAGTGCTTCACCATGGGGTGTACAAGTCCTATTTGTCAAGAAGAAGGATGAATCAAATCTCCTCTGCATTTATTATCCTGATATCAATATAACCATGATAAAAAACATATATACCCTTCAATGGATAAATTAATCATTTGATCAAATTCATGGGGCCAATTATTTCTCTAAGGTGGATCTTTGGTCGGGATATCACCAATTAAAGGTACAGAATGAAGATATTACCAATACTTACTTTCAAAAGATGTCTGAAAACTATGAGTTCATAGTGATCCTCTTAAGACTCACTAATTCCCTAAAAATATTCATGGATTAATGAGTATATTCTTTAGAGATTAGCTTGGAAAATTTATGGTAGTCTTTGTTGATGATATTCTGATATACTCTAAGATAAAGGATGAACATGATGAGCATTTGAATACTATGATAAATACCTTTCTAAGGGAGAAGATATATGAAAAGTATGATAAATGTGAGTTCTTGATGGAGGAAATATCATTATTGTGGTATATTATCAATAGAAAAGTAATACCTGTGGACTCTTATAACGCAAATACAATAAAAGAGTGGACTAGACCACCATTTAAAATATAGATCCATAGTTTTCATGGCCTAGCAAGGTATTACAGGAGATTTTTGAAGAAATTTTCATTATTTTCATTCCTAATAACCAAGATGAATTTGAAGGGAGGAAATGTTTTCAGGATCGGTGAATGTAAAGACTACTTTAAAGAGTTGAAAAAGAGGCTTATCACTGCACTAGTACTAACACTTCCAAAAAGTGGTGAAATATTTGTGGTAAATAGTGATTCTTAAAAGAATGGATTATGCTATTTATTAATGAAAAATGATAAAGTGTTTTCTTAAACCTGAAGGCAGTTGTAAATTCATGAACAAAACTATCCCACACTTGATCTAGAGTTAGCAGCTATGATCTTCATATTGAAAATCTAGAGGCATTATCTCCATAGGCAGAAGTGTGAGATATATAATGATCATAAGATCCTCAAATATATTTTCAAACATGAGAAACTTAATATGAACCGGAGAATATGGTTTGATCTCATCAAGGATTATAACTTCTCTATATACTACCATCCTGATAATGAAAATATAATGAAAAATTCTTTAAGTATAAATTATCCTACAACATTATCAATGATGAGAATTGATAAGGATACAATATTATTAGATTTTAAAAGGATTTAAAATGGAATCATTAAGGAAGGAAAATCATCAATCCTTTAAAATATTGTTGTTCTACCACCCCCCATGGAGAAAATAAAGCAAGCTCAAAGAAATGATATAGAAATTTAGATGAAGGTGGAAGATATCAGAAAGTATAAATACTTAGAGTTAAAAATTGATGAGGAATGAGTCATAAGATTTGGGTCACGACTATGTATACCATCCATTTCAGAGATAAAGGGATATATTCCAAGTGACACACAAAGATCGACCTTCCTTTTTAACCAAGAGAACACAAATATGTGTCAACATCTTCAAGAGAACTATTTGTGAGGCAATATGAATAAGGATATCACTGAATAAACATTAAAGTTCCTATTATATTAGAAAGTAAATGATAAAAGGGAAAATTCTAATGGGATTATACAACCATTACCCATACCAACATGGAAACGAGAAAAAATAACCATTGAATTTTTCACAGAGATTCCAAAGGAATCTAGAGGAAACAATGTTATATTGGTTGTTATGGATCATATTACAAAGATATGTCACTTTATCTCAATTATAGAAGACTTAACACTAGATCAACTTGTGTGGATATACTTTATATAAGTGGTAAGTTTTTATGGAGTACCACTATCGATTGTATCTAATCGAGATATGAGATTCACCTCTATGTTATAGAAAATCCTCAAAAATTCTCTAAACACTAAAATGAACTTTAATACGACTTATCATTCTCAAACTAATGGAACATATGAGTGGAAAATTTAAACACTAGAAGACATGTTTATATAATGTTCTATGGGCTTCAAAGGTGGAAGAGACCAAAATCTACCTTTAATCGAGTTCTCTTACAATAATAATTTCCACTCAGAATTCCAAATGGATCCAAATGAAGCCCATTATGGAAAAATAAGTAGAACAATGGATTTTTGGGATAAATTCATTGAACATAAGCTTCTAGGATGGAAAATGGTCCAAAAAATGGTGGAAAAGGTGAAACAAATTCAGTATCACATCAAGGAATCCCAAAATAGATAGAAGAGATATGTATACAATCATAGATGGGACCTAGAGTTTTAGGTTGGAAACATAGTATTACTCTATATATCTCCATGGAATACTATCATGTGATTTGGTAACAGGGGAAATCTAAGTCCCAGGTACATCGACCCCATTGAGATTCTTGATCGTGTCAGAGTTGTGGCCTATCGACTAACACTCCCACCAACCATGTATGAAGTACATAATTTAATCAATGTATCCCTCCTAAGTAAGTACAAACCAAACCTATATAATTTATTTAATCTAGTGGTGTTATAGTTGGAAAATTATCTCTCTTATGAGGCGCATCCAGTGAAGATATTTGATTGTAGATACAATGTTATATTAAACAAGACTACATACATGGTCAAAGTATTATGGTGAAACCATATGTACCAAGAGGAAACATGGGAACTAAAGTAACTGATAAAGTAGAAGTAACCTCACTTGTTTTTACCATAGTTTTGTAAAATGAAATTTTGAGGGTGAAATTTCATAAGGGGGGAAGAATGTAACAAACCATAACTATATCAATGTAAATTACCTTCTTATAATTATTTAATTTATTATAAACCATATAAATCACTTTTAGAACACAATACAACTTTATAAATTAATTATGAATAAAATAAGAGGTATTTCAATAAATTAAGGAACCTATCCCGATAGAATGGTATCCTGACATTTGGAATAGTAACATGACCATTAGGAATAGTAATTCAGCCAATAGAATAGTAACCTCATCTATGAAGGTATAAATACAATTAAGGAATCTTATACATGATAATATAATTTAATTATATCATAGTAAAAGTAAATAAATATTTTAAAATGGATAAATTAATAGTTGGTATTTTTGTAAAACATAAATGTTTATTTACAATTTCTTAATTAATATAATGATTTAATATAAATTTTATTTTATTAAAATAGATTCATAAATTAAATTTTTTTCCTATAATTATAAGATATTTTTATGATACCTTAATAAAATTTTTAAAGTGTCATAAAATCTGTTATGATTTTGAAATATGTATTTTTGTAAATAAATGTTGGTTTTAATTAAAAATTAAATTTATCATATTTATAAAATTATATTTATAAAACAGATTTAATTTTTTTCTACACATAGAAAAATGGTTTGGGTGAATTTTTTGAATTTTTCTAAAAATGTTAATTTTTTTATGAATAGAGAAATACTGTAATTTACAATTTATAGTAATATAAGTTAAAATAACTATTTAATGATTCATGGCTGATGTAATCACTATAATCTCTAATAATAGTTCTTAATTTAATATATCTAGTTATAATTTTCAAACTATTCAAAGTCTTGAGAAAAAATGATAATCAAATGAATAAAATAATAAAAAATACCCCTCTTCTCCCCTAGAAATACCGCCCCTCACCACCTCTTATCCTCACACCTCCAATGATTTTAATATTATACAATTTATACCCAAAACTATTTAAAATCCACTTCCCCACATACAAGGTCATTTTATCTCAACAAAATACCAAATCCAATTTCCTTAAGGCGACACTCAAGGAAAAGAAGTTCAAGTGATAAAGTCCTCTTCTATTTTCTTGTAATTTATTTTCAAGCTCTTTTCATTTCTTATTTCTTCCTAACATAAAATCATATAAGTGTAATGATAACTAAAATATATTATATAAAATTTAATTTTGTTTTGTTAATGGAAAAATCTATCATCAAACCTCTTCTCGTCTCCATTTTATTCTAAAAAAATGAAATCATCATTCGCGATGTGTCAATTTATCACCATCATGGATGATGCATTTTAATTTTGTTTTACCAACTTCAATGATGGTCATAAAACCATTATAATGGTTGATAAATATTGTAAAATGTATTTTTAAAACATTTTTATGTTCTAGAACAATCTTATATACATAATATTAAATAAAAAAACCATTTTGTTATGATAAAAAACTGCCAATATTAGTGTTAATGATTATCATTAAAATTTAATCAAATGAATCATCCCTATATCTGAAAAAATAATATATAATACCAATTATACTTATGGAAGTTAATTAATAACATAAAATTTCAATTATTTTTAATTATCCCCATTTTTCACAATCTTTAATGCATGTATATAAGTAAACTGATCATGAAAGCCTAGAAAACGATCACACTCAGAATGACAAAATTGAACTCTACAACTCATTAAAGGGACATTAGAAAACTTAATAATATTATAATTAATCAAATAAATTTAAAATATTTTCTAGATTTAGTAATTAATTAGTCTAATTTTATTATCCAAGATATTAATATGAACAAGGAATTTAGAGTTAAGGTAAGGGAATTCTCAAACCCAACTCATTTATTTGGGGTATTCTCTATTACATGGTATTAATGTTCATATTATTTTCTTAAAAATTCATTTCACTTCTATTTTATAAGATATAAATGTTTCCAATCTTATTTTATGAAAAATTCAAAGATATTTCTAAAAAAACTTGTCTTTCTAAAAAAACACACCTTTTTTAGTTCTCTTGAGAATTGTCTTCTCCACTTAAGAATGATTATTATTATACCCAATATGTTATTTACCTTTCATTTTGAAACCAAAATGTTTATTCATGAAGGTATTATCTATGAAATTCTCATGAAACCCATTCCCTTTCCATTAGTTATTTGATGTCTAATATTGTTATACTTTTTATGTGGCATGCATGATTATGTAAATGTTTGATGTGACTAGTGCACCCAGAATTATATATCCCTCTATTTTATTGTGAAATATGATGTATCTCATGAGATAATATGAAACTTGTGTGAACATTATTCTAAATTTTATAAAAATGTTGATGATGTTATAATTATGCACATATGTTATGCATGAACATGATGTTATATTTGTTCACAACTATGTGTGGTAGTTAACCAATAAGACATGATGTTTCATTTTTATGCATTTCCACATTACATGACATTATCTAATGTTTCCAATAATTATTATGATTATGATCCCATGCTTATTTTATTATGATAATGGTTATGCTCAACCTAATATATTGAATCATGTTCTTATCTATTCTCTTATTGGGATTTTAGCTCACCCCTTTATTTGATGTATATCCTCAGGTGACTTCTTATGCTAAGGAGAAAATGAGGGATATTAAGAGGATACAGAAGTATAAATTAAATATTTTTTATGTTTTGTTATGTAAAATATGTGTATGGTCCTAATTTTCCCAACACATAAAACCCTTGGATCCTGGATTTGTAAAACTATTATGCTATTTATCTTTAAAATGATGTAATAGTAATGTCAAAAATGTAGATTCAACAAAAAAAAACTGGGTTTATCCAATGATAGCTAAAAACGCGGTTAAAGACCCCCTTAGTCAGTGCTAAAAAAGCACTGTTGAAGGGGGTCTTTAATAGCTCTAAAAAGCACTGTTAAAAACCATCCTTTATTAGATATTTTTTACAAGTGTTGATAAAGGTCCAACCTATATCAAAACTTTTAAAAAATCACTAATAAATGGTTTATTTTGTCACCACTTTTTTTACAAGCGTTGATAAAATCAACCTTAAAAAATTATTATTTTATATTAAAAATAATAAATAAATAAATAAATATATTTATATTAATATCAATGTAATATATATTTTTTGAAATATGTTTTAGAAAAGATAAATAGGAATTTACATTTAATATATAAGATATTTTATGAAAATGAATTATAAAAGAACACAAAAATATTTTAAATCAATAATTTGCTTATTTTCGCTGAGTAATATTCATTTAAAGGGGTGTTTTTGCTCTTTTTTAGTAGGAACTAATTTTATTCTTAGGTCTCACATTCATATTGATATTAGGGTTTTTAAATTTTATTATTTTTCATATTTTAATTTTATTTATAATTAAATATATTCACATTTTCTTATATTTACTTATAATAAATCAATCATATAAATACATATATTGACATATTTATGTAAAAATTTATATTCTAATATATCTAAATAAATAAATATTCTAAAAATGTATTGATAACAAAACCTAACCATTTTTTACATTATAAAAATATATTTATAATTTTTATATATACATAGGTGAGGGTATTAATAAACATATATATGTATATATATATTATAGTATAATATATGTAAATGAATATAATATATAATATATTTAAATAAATTATATAAAAAAACAAAAGAAACAAAAAAATGGGTAAATACATGTGGCTAGAAATTTTCAAAGTACTGATAAAAGGGGTGGTGGGGTGAAACTCACTGATAAAGGGGGTGTGAAGTGATGTTAAAGGGGTTTTGGAATCATTGATAAAGGGGTTGGGAACATAGATGTATGGATTTTTACCCCCTTTAACAGCATTGCCATTATCAGTGAAAAACAATTACTATCAAAGGACCCTTTAAACAACTATTTTTTTAATGTTGTTAAAGGAACTATTTAATAATTCTTTTTTATCACTGATAAAAGTTTTGGGTTTTTAACCACACTTCGATTATCAAATTTTTTTAGCACTGATAAAAGCCTTTTCTAGAATTGTTAAAGGCCTTTTTTATAGTACCCAATGATGATTCACTTGGATAAATGAATGCATTATCAATATTTTTTTGGAGTTGGTTATTCAATTCTATAAACTAAATTTGTGATATTCAATATGGAGTTTTTAAATAGGTGTAACACCATGTATGAGTTCTATTGAAAACTAAACCTCTTAATTCAGAGGAATACTAGGAAACTCTTCCAAAAAGACATTATCAAACTCCCATGTAATAGGTATATATTTAATGTTAAATTTCTCCCAAGAAATCTATGATAAATTCTGCCTTTTAATTGGAATAAAGACCCATATAGTGTCTGTAATAACCATTGGATGTTTATATTTATCCTTGAATTGATATAAAATTTTATGCTAGTTCAGAATATAAAATGTGACTTCCATTTATTCAAAATTGATATGTTATTTATACAAAAATATCCAACCCTTGAAAAAAATTATATCATATTTAACTAGAGGGAGAATAATGTGATTTCCATAGAGAAACGTTCCTCAAATATCAATCTAATAATGATCATAGATATGAGATTCAATCATTATAGAATTAAGAATTTTCACTTCCAATTCAATATGTAACCATTGATATGATATTTTGATACCCATAGAAAATTCTCCTGAGGCAAAAGAGTTGGTAGATACAAAATCAAATAAGAAAATAAAAGTTATAGAGTGGATGATAAATATACCTTTCACCACATCCTTATCACATCCCACATTACCAAAATTGATCACATGATATTTCAAATTTTCTTTAGGGTTAAGAGGTTTTTGACATTGGCCATCATCATTTAACTTTAGTTATTCACACTAGTTGTTATAATTCCCATACTCCAAAATTTAAAAAATTGGAGTATTGGTGGTGAATTATATTTTTCTTTCTCTAAATTCATGTCATTATATAAGTTCTTCCCATAACATTGATATTTAATTTCCAAATGACCTTACAGTCTACAATTCAATCATTTTATAGCCTCGTTAAGAAAATTTCCTACATTTTTTCTCCAAAACATAAAGTATAATGAAAATATCATCTTATTACCTCTATTTTTTATTGATATAATTTAATTTGAATTCCATTTTTGTTTTCTTATCAAAATCATAATATTTATGGGTTACTCCAATCTTTATTTCTACTTGATTGCTCATTAAATAATTTCTACATAGATTATAACGTCCCTTATGGAAAAAACCATTTAGAGAAATGGTTTTAATCCATTAAAAAATTTATCAATAATACTATTAGGTTTCATGAAAATAATAGAATAAAACCTTGAAATATTTTTAAAATTATCAAAATCGGTACAAATAGATTTATCATCTTTGTACTTTAGCATAATGAATTACTTATCCATTTTAATATGATGAATACAGGGATTTTATTTATTAAAAATTAACAATCTAAACTCATCCCACTCCATATTTAATTTCATCATATTTCCTCATTTTTTTATTAGAGTCTTCCAAGGATCTTATTTGATTTATGAATTATAAATGAGAAAAATATCATTTTTATTTTCTAAATATAGGAGAATATCATTTTTATACTGATCCATTTATAAATTACTAGGTAATCAATGAAACAACTAAAAGATGATGGAAGTTTCCTAATAAAGGACTCCATTGAAAAATTTTACCTCATTTTATCATTTGGAATATCAACATGATTCATGGATTGAGAAATTTATTAAGCATAACAATGAGAATTTTTATTCTAGATACCATAACATTTAGTAACTTAGGAGGACAATAATTTCATCTTCCATAATAATTAGAATTAATATAGTTCGTTCAAGTTCCATCTATCAATTGAAATTAATAATCATAGTGCGATCGAAAATTATCATAGAGAAAAATTATATAATCTTGAAAAATCATTCATAAGATATCTAAATTAGAAAAAATCAATATCAATCTCAGACACATTAGGTTTAACCTAGGTTATCCTTGGCCAATTTCCTTTCAAATAAATCATAATGGTTTATAAATAAAATATTAATTAACCCAAATATATCCCATGAGAGTGTCTATATAGGTGTATAGTATTCATCCTACTCATCGTCTACTGGTGATAATCAAGTTAATACCTCATCGGATCCATTTAGAGTTGTTACCACTAGGTGTATCTATGCCACAACCTCTTCTAATTTATTGTTTCTAGGAATTGATGTATTTTCTAGAAAAAACAAAACAATATTTACTATAACTTATGATGTAATACTATAATTTGGATGTTTGTAAGGATTATCCTGAATTTTTTCTCAAACTAGTTTATAAAAATTACTAATCCTTGCTCTGATACCAACTATATTTAGAAATGATTTTCAAACATAAATATTATGTCGTATTAAATAAATATACATTATATAACCTTATGATCCATTCCATTACCATAATTTTTTTACTATCTTTGGAAACATGGATTCCTAAAATACGGGTACATAATAGATCTATATAATATCCCACATAGTTAATCGCAACTAGCACCCTTCTTAGACATATCATTCTAAATACAATTTTTCATATCCTGGGGAAATGGATAAAAAATAAAGTCTGAGCTCAGATGATCAATAAGGGTAAAAAATGCAGATATAAATGATCATTTAAGAATAACATGAGCATAAGGGTATGATAATATAATCATAAAATTTAAAAACCATACTTAGTAAATCTAGATCATAAACATGATTCATTGAACAAATCTTGGAAGATCATAAGACCTGAATAATAAAGTAATCAATGATCATGGTCCATAAGAACATAACATTGGATTGTTTTCATGTCCTAATAGACTGGAATTTTTTTTATCATAATCATAATCATATAGATAATTTATGAAGGCTACCCACCAAGACATTCATCAAATTTTAGGGTTGGGATAAACACATATGTATATACAATAGGTTAGAGATAACCTATCATGAACCCTTTTGAGATCATAAAACTTTAATAATTATCCAATTGCATTGGAGGTATATAGTGGACCCACCAATAAAATAATCAAAAACCATTAATATGTATCCCAAAAAATATTGAATACATTTATCAATATATTAGACCATAACCTGTGGAAATGAAAATAGGTTTCATCATAACCATAAACTAGATAGAGAAAGAATAAGGATGGTATTATATAATCATATCCCTATAGATTAATATGTAACATAAAAGGATTTAATCATAGATGAAACATGACATTAAATGATATTTGGTGCATTTTTTTAAGAAATATATCATTTTAATTTTGAAACCAAATATTTAAAATTTATAAAATTCCAAAATACTAAGGAAATTTTTAATTAGACTATGAAATCATTTAAATTAATATTTAATTCAAATAGAAATAATGATCATTCAAAAATTTTATTTTGTGGTAAATGTTAAACAAAATATTTGTTTCATATTTTTTTAGAAAAAAATAAAAAAGTACCACTTTTGGAAAATAAATAGAAGATTCCTTTTAATTTTTTTTATAGAAAGTAAAAAATGGGTAAAATGAATTTAAATAATAATTTTTGAATATTAAAAAAATCATTCAAACTCTTTAAATAAAATTTTGATATAGAAAAAATAAATTCCGTACTGAATAGAAAAAAATGTTGGTTTTCATTAAAAAAATTTATTCAAAATCTTGGTTAATTAAAGATAGGAAAATTAAGGAAAAAAAATGAAATCCTTATAGATAATAATATGATAAGAAACTTAATAATAAATTTGATAGATATATCATATAATTTAATCTTATTAAATTTAATCATAAACTATCGTGGTGAAAATGATATTGTAACATAAAACACTTACCTCAAGTGAGAATTTTTATAAGAAATATATACAAAGGTAAAATAAATTTAAATTTATTATAAATATATTCAATAATAATTTAAAAACATATAATTTCAAATATGATCAACTTATTACATTTTATCTCTCATTTTCTAATAATTCCTTATTAAAATCATTGTTTTATGAAGTTATCGGTTATATTTTTCATGAATGTTTCTGTTTGGAAGTTCCAATACTTGTAATTTAATCCTAGTTAAATCAACAAAATAATTTTAATTATTATTTAAATATCTTATATATTTATTAAATACATTTTTATAATAAATCATAAAAGGTAGATAATGAAAAAAATTACACTATTCATGGAGACGGTAGTTCGTACGTATAAAAGAACTATGTTTTCATTTTATAATGAAAATAAAGAAAGAAGTATCAATAATATTTTATAAATAAATAAAATAATATATTAAATATCATATATAAACATTAAATCAATAAAAATAATTAACCATGAATATGGGTGATGAAAAATGATTTAAATCCCAATGTGGGGGCGGTGGTCCACATATACACACGAGCAATGATTTCATTTACCATTTTATTAAAAATATATGGAAAAAGGTTTTGAAATCATAATTATAATATCTTAGTATAATTATTATACTATAGAAACCATTTTATTATGGTTACAATAGGTTTACCAATGGTGTAAGATGTAATGAAATTAGAAGTATTCAGTTAAGAGTTATAGCTCTTCTATGAGAAACAACTTTTGGATTAAACATTATGCGTTCATTGTATGGTATTTTGGTAAAAAAAGAACCTATATAAAATTGAGAGGGATATTTTTAAATTATATTTTAGTTAATGTATATGTTGAGAGGATATTTATGTGTGGTGAAGATAGGAGAGACAATTTCATTTTATAAGGGAGGAAGACGACACACTTGAAAAGTTTCAAAATATTAAAATATAATAATGTCAAATAAAGAAAAATGTTTTCAAATGAATCATTTATGAATATAATATGGTGTTGGGTCTAAATAAGGATATTAAATAGGTTTTTACTAGTTTATATGTCAATATCACTCTAATCTGTAAGTTTAACCCCCCCGGTAAACCAGTTTTTACGATAACCAAGGTAATAATTTTTTAAATTTTTTTTTATTCATTATAATCCAAAATGAAATTAGTATCATTATAAAATATTTAAATTTATATTTAAAATATTATAACTATTTTATTAAATCTAATTTCTATATATGAGAAAATACTTTTAAAATAAACTCTAAAAACACGTCTAAAAATGGTTTTCCAGACAAATGTATTTTTATCCTTAAAAATGTGTTTATTAAAAAATTAATCAGAATGAAAATTAAAATGAAAATTATTAAAATTTTTAAATAATAAAAAACTATTTAAATATTATAATAAATTAAAATGAATAATTTTTTAGAAATACATTAATGGAAATGAAATTTTCATTAAAATAATTATTTTTTCTATGTAATGAAAAATTAATGTTTTCAAAAAATCCCGAAATTTCAACATAAGGTAAATTTGATATGATAATTTCTAAAAAAATATATTTTTTATAGAATTCATTTTGTAAAATTGTTATAAATTAATTATAATATCCTTACACAAAATATAATAAATCCCATTTTTGAAGAAAACATATTTTTGAAGCATAAAAAGGCATTCTTGAAACATGAGTACATATATATATGAAATTAATAAATACCTTAAATAATGTATTAAATTAATTCCTTGATGATTGGATGTGTTCCTTTGAAAATTAGAGTGCTTCCATTGGGAAATTGAATTATTAGTTATATTATGTCAAGTTATTTGTAATATTAATGATACTAACATGTTAAGAGTAAAATTAATGAAGAATAATATAAAATTATTAAAATTATTGAATATACTTAGAGTATCAGTGAAAGTTTGAGATATATGCATTTTTAGTTTTTTTAAATATTATATTAATTCTATGTGTTTTATAATGTTTTTTATAATTTTCAAAGGCTAAAATATATCAAATTTTTAGTAAGCATATGATTCATCCAATACCCTAGTGTATAAGTCATTTGAAATAACAATTACTTTTGAGTCCTTGAAATTGGTGGATAAATGGAATTTAAGAAATAAATATGATATACTATGAGTGTTGTGTATGGGTAGTTTTGAGGATTATAGTACATCTCTTAAACTATGTAACAGTTAATATTAACTTATCCAAAAATCTAGAAATATCATTCCAACCATTCTAAAATGTGATAGCCAGCGAAGATAGGATATGAAGTTTGAAATAGGGGACAATAAAGGGTCGTGAAAAGGAGGAAATTACTATATAAGGTAACACTATAGATGCCTAGTATCAAGCAGTTCTAAGTGATTTCAATAAATACCCACATACTATATTCAGAGTTATTGATATTCATGATCTCATTACTTATCTAATACGGTAAAATAAAATGGTGAATGGACTATTCATTATTTTAAAAACAAATATAAGGAAAATTATATCACTTTGGTGTCTTCTTGAACCCCATTTACCTAGGGTCTTAATACAAATTCATGTTTCTATAGTACTGTGAGATTGGCTATTGAGAGAAAAAGAAGACCAAAGAATGACTAACCAAGTGAAGATAACACACACATATTCAGTTAACAAACTAGATTCCATATTTTTTTATTACTAGGGATGTACTTGATGTAGTATATAGTGGTATGAGAAACTATTGGTATGATCATTCATAAAATATTGTATGTTTTGGGATCTATATATTGATTTGAAGATCATAAATGTTGATTACAAGTAAATCAGATGAAGAATTATGCTTCATAAGGATTTATTTTTAGGATGTAAATTCATCATAATTTTCTGTCATTATAAGTTTTAGATGAATCAAAAGAGAAGGGATTCATGATATACATCATGATAATGTTATTATTTCTAAATAAGTGTCATTAACCTATGGTTATCATCACAATGACTAATTATATTAAAATAATTCTTGTTTTTAAAGCATATATTGATCATTTTAAAAGAAAGTATATCATGTTAGAGAGAATTAAATATTTTATTTTGAAATCATATTGAATCTTCCAGCCTCAAGTGGGGTATAAATGGATTTATGAACTCATGTTTGAATGAGTTTAAAATATATTGTAATCGTGATTCTAATTTTATTGGAATTTTATTATTAGAATAAAGTAATATTTACCTTATTGTAGAGAATATAGATATTAGGTGACGAAGATGGAAGAGAGGGAATTTCCACTAATATTAAATAAGATATTATTATGATATATTTTAGGATAAAATTAGAGAGACTTTGAATAGTATATATCAATGAAGAATCCATAATTTTAAAGGTTGAAATCAAGTGGAATAAAAAGACATCAAATTATGCTCAATATATAAAAGCAATAAATATCAACGAAGGAATTATAATGTTAGATGATATATGAAGTGATCAACACATAAAATATTGATTATCCCTTGGTTTGAGACTCTTAAAATAAGAATCCATCATGGTTATCTTGAATATTTATCTACATTGATGATTCAAATTATGTGGATGAGCAAGGAGAATTTATAGAGATAAATTACCATCATTGTTTGGTAGTTGAACACCTATTCTCTATATAAATGTAGGATCATTTTTGAACTAGTGGTTGCAATATAAACAACCCCATCACAATTTTGTGAGGCTCAAAAGCTACAGTGAAGTAGTTATTTAGATAAATAAAAATGAAGAAAAATTACCTAATATTGCATGAAAATTATAAAATATAGCATGACATGATTTTCCAAATTCATAGAAAAACATAACACTCATTTTATTGTGATCAATTTCCTATTTTTTATTTTTATATGTCGAGGAAATCATCCCAAACCTTGTAAGGAGTAAGAATTAAATGCTAAATCTTGAAAATATCTTTATGAAGTTGTTCATGTTTTATACTACATTATTTTATGAAATAAGAGGTTAGAGATATTTCCTTGATACAATATTCTTATCAAATATATGGTTTTAACTTTTAATAGTGGGAGAATTATTAATTAAAGTAAAAATTAGTAAATTTTGGGTACATCGATTCATATCCACTCTCAGTGTCCCTGTATAACCATTGGGCACTATTATATTGATAAAATCTATTAAAATATTCCTTATTATTTACATGATCTTAGCACATTACTGATTATTTTTTAGTTCTATCAACTGACCATCCATTACCACTCTTGAAATATACTCCTTGAAATATTAAAGATATTTCTACCATTAAAACCAATTTAGTTTCCTTGGAATCCTCTCCAACCCCCATGTAATCATCCAATCATCGATGAAACTCTGAATCAATTTGTAGTCTTTACTAACTAAAAGGTAAAAATGATCACATTATCTAGACAACAATATTGGGAAAATGTTATTTAATTATTATCGCTCTTACCTTTTTATATTGAAAATTTAACAATTCTCTATCCCATTAATCATGATTCTACATATCATTCCTAAAATATTATGATAATTTTGATTTGATATCATTCTATTAGTCAAAAAAGGTAATTATAATACACACAAACCACAAAAACATCACAATGGATAATAATAATCTACATAAAAAAACACCAACCAATATATTTATCTCCCCAACCATCCATTGCACACAACTCCTCATAAAACCACATCACCACTCCCCACATCATTGATCCCCCATTAAACCACAACATTAAACATCCAACAAAACACAGATCCCTCTAAATTATGAACAACATCATACCTACTCTCACACACCATCCATATCATAAATTCCCAAACATGGAAATGAACCACAATAATCAAAATACATCACTGCAAAACCACTATATAATATCTCTAAACTTATTTAATTCCTACATAGATATAAATACTACCCAAATCATGTTTTCATAGAAACCTATAAATTATAATACATCTAAAACCATCCATAATAGCTCCTAAAAAATAATCCTAGTAAGGATAGAAATATAAGACAACCACACCTACAAAAAATAACAAAAAGATTTAAAAAAAACACATTAATACATAATTTTATATAAAAACGAATCCTTCATATTAATTCAACATCTACGGAATGGGAAAAAATTATATTAATTCAAGATTTTAAACAATTTATTCATTAAAACCTTTAAATAATTTACATTTTTATTTATTTGAAATGAATAAAAACACACAACATCAACAATAAGAAAAATAACTAAATATGATAAATTCATAATTATTTTAAATAAATTGAATAATAAATCCATGTATAAATTTTAATATGGGAAAAATAATAATATTATATTGATTTTATATTGTATATTTATTATTTATAAAACTAATCATCATCCAAATATATCAGCACATTGATTATCATGTTACATACCACAAAAAAACTCATTTTTTAAAATTAAATTTATATAGGTCATAATATTTTCTAAATAAATTAAAATGACTTGTTTCAAAAATTTTAATGAAAAAATAAACACATTATGTTCCCTTTAATGATTATTTTAATTTCAAAACAAATATTCCATTAAATGTTTTTATCACTAGTGAATCATTTTTTAGAATTTACATTCCAGTGATTTCAAAAAAATTATGCAACTATTGTTCAACATCATGATTAATTATTATAATATGAAATACCTATTTTTTATATCTAAATATAGTGATAATTTTTTTATTACATAACTATTAAATAATTTTTAAGATAAATAACATAATAGAAGTATAATCAATGATCCAAAGGTTTAGTATCATGTAAAAATTTTGTTCATACATCACATATACAAAATAAACCAAAAAAATTAATTCAATCATACATCATAGTCCATATAAATTATCTCATATTATCCTTAGTAAAAATATTCACATGAGTCCATACAAAAAATAAAGGGGTAAGCTAAGAGTCTAATAAGGTGAGGGATACTATAGATGGATTAATAAACATAAATCAAATGTATACGAGTGATAATAATCATCATATTTTTATCATAAGCAAGGGATACTATTTTAAAAATGGAATGAAATGTGACATATTCATAGTAATTAAATTTTATAAAAAAGTGGTCAAATACGACATATAGTTGTGAACAAAGCTTGCATTATGTTCACACATAAAATATATCCATAAATCATAACATAAACATTTTGAAAAAGTATAATAACATGTTCATGCATAATATTAAAAATATCATGATATATATCACATTAATAAATTCGTTTTAGGGATATATAATTTCAGACCCACCTTTCACAACATAAAATGATCATAATCATGCACGGTACATGGAAGGAGAACATACACAATCATATCCATGAAATAAACCCACATGAAGGGAATGAATTTATTACAGATATCATAAATAATATTTTTATGATTAACCTTTGGGGTTACCAAATGAATAAGGTATATTATATTTTTGAAAAAATATAATCGTCCATTATTAGAGAATGAACAACTCAAGAGGAGTCAATCTGTTGTTTCGGAAAATAAAGTTACTAAGAAAAATCATTGAAATTTCCTTAGAAATCAATTAAATAATGTAGAAAATTGTATATTCCAAGAAAGAAAAGGTAAATACTATTTAAATTATAATTTAATATATTAGATGAATATTCATATTTAAATTAATTTGAAATATGATATAACCAAAAAATAAAGATTTGGGTTTGAGAGTCCCCTTAAATTTAATTATGTTATGTTTCATGTCATTTACACCTATTGTATAATAATCATATGTTTGTTAAGAAAAGAAAATATAAGTGAATTTAGTTCATTTATATCAATATTTATCCATTATATTTATTGGATTGTATTTTTTAGTACTCTTTGTAAAACATGAGTTGTTTTAATGCCAAGTTTTCATTAAATTATCCCATATTTTTTTGATTTCATTATTTTTTTTAAAGATCATAAATTCATTAATAAAATTAATTATTGAAGTTTAAAATACTTATAATTACATATTTATATATTATATATCATTTATAAAAACCATCCTTGAATGTTTTGATAAGAAGATAGATGAGACTCTCTATATGGGCGGTTAACCGATCGTTGATGGGGTACTGTCAAAAGAGAAAGAGATATAAGTAGACATGATATAAGTTATAAATATAATCATTACAACAGTTTAAATTTATTAATATAATTTTTATGTACTACTAAGTAAATCTTATAGGGTTTGGTTTTGAAAAGAATAGATAAAAATGGTAAAAAAGCAGAAAATGAGGGAATATATTGATGAAACCTTACACTCTTATCGATTTAGATTCCTTTATATGACACCAAATTATTATAATTCCTAGAGTTGAGTTACTATATAACATCCATAAATAAATTTAGGGTATTATAAGTAGAAATTTTAGAATAAATATGGATTTTTTAAGTGATAGAGAATTTGTTTTCAAAGGGGAGTGGGAGGGGTATTTATATTTAAAGAGGGGTAGTTTTGAGTTAAAACATTGAATAAAATATAATTTACATGGTAAAAATTATAATATTGACATTAAATAAATTTTATGTATTATTTCAATAAAATAAATTTATTTTAGAACATTTAATGCAATACCAAAGTCGTTGTTTTATTAAAATTTAAGGTGGAAAAAATCACTAATTATTATTTTAATGGAATACTTTATAGTTTCATAAATAGGAAAAAACTTTTTATTTTTTGAAATTTATTTTATTTTTTTAAATGAATCATTTATCTTATTAAATTAGTTTTTATATAAGAAATGTTTTTGTATTTATTTATTATTATTACCTATTGGATGATGTAATTATAATACACTAGTTCTGTAAAAATCCATATATTAACTATTCACAAAAAACTGAAGTATTTTAGAAAATTAATAAAATTACACTTAGAAAATTTTGATGAAATGATTTAAAAAATTATTTTAACATTATAAAAATATTTTTTTAACATAGTTAGTTAATTTTTTTAAAAAAAATATTTTTTATGAAATATATTAAAATTAATTACATTAAAAAATGCATGTAATTTCATTATGTTTTTTAATAATGTGGTATATTTTATGGAAGTAAAATTTTTATATTTTATTAAATTATTATTGATATATATTATATATATTTTATTCTATTTTTTTGAGGTCACAGTTAGGATAATATTCCAAATGGCCTGGTTGCAATTCTTAATGGTCAATTTACTATTCTAATAATTGTATCACCACCTATAAATACCTATTAATTACTTAATTCATTATTTACCTCAAATACTATGAAGGTATAAAATTTTAATTTCTAAAATTATTACTAATTTACTAATTATCTTCTTTTTTACATTGTTTTTTCAAAAATTTGTTAATTTTATGAGTTCAATGTGATCAAAATTTTCTATTTATACTTGTTTTATTCATTTGTGCTTATTATCCCATAATACCAGTTTCAATTTTCATCAAAATTTTTACTTTGTAAATTCAATGATTAAAATTAATGAAAAAATAATTATGTGTTTCATGTGTTTATACTATATTATATTCCATGTTATGAAAAATATTATTTATTTTAAAAGGAAAATTTAATACATATATATATATATATATATATAATTTTGGGAAGTTACATTCTTCCCCCTTTAGAAATTTCTTCAATGAAATTTGAACACCAATCCTCAGATGATAATATATGTCGGTAATTTTATTTAACTTCATCCTTTGGTTCCCATGTTTCTACTTAACACTTTTGATTTGTACAAAGCATAAGGATAAGGTCAGTTTTCTTATTTCCTAAAACATTTTCTATATGTTCTAATAATTCAATGACTTCCCCTATATGAATATCCTTGTTCTAGTTATACCCATATATATTTTTTACACATAAGGGATCATGTACAATCTTCCTTAGGATAGATACACGAAACACATCATTAATATGAGCCTAATTTGGTGGATGTTCTAGAAAATATGCCACAACTCTTATGTGATCAAGGATTTAGAAGGGGACAATGTACCTTGGGATGATATTTCCTTTTTTTTTCAAACCACATGGCTCCCTTCCATAGCGATATCTGAAGGAATTATTTTTCTAAAACATAAAACTCTATGTCTTTTTAAGGATTTTCATCATACCTATTATGATGAATTTGAGAAGACTTTATATACTATTATATGGATTCAAATTTATCTAAAATTTATAAAACATAAAAAAGTCCATATATATTCTTT
This sequence comes from Viscum album, assembly GCA_963277665.1. Taxonomy (NCBI): domain Eukaryota; kingdom Viridiplantae; phylum Streptophyta; class Magnoliopsida; order Santalales; family Viscaceae; genus Viscum; species Viscum album. The sequence continues at coordinate 1,574,768,113 of OY728127.1, forward strand.
TCACCAACTACATCCCAATATGTTGTATTTCCACATATATTTCCACATAGATATTTATATGGAGACATTTTAATACTCGAGTGAATGCTATTATTATATGAGAACTCACCCAAAGAGAGATGTTTACCCCACTCTACATTAAATTCCATTGAGTAGGTTTTCAACATGTCCTCAAGTGTCTAAATGGTCATTTCAAATTGTCTATCAGTCTAAGGGTAATAATAAGTAACAAAATTTAATTCAGTATTCAGAGTATGCTGATGGATTATCTAGTATATAGAAGTGAATCATGGATCACTATTAGAAATGATCGATATTGGTTCCCCATATATCCTCACTACATCTTTAGTATTTATCTTCACATATTATCAAAGAGATAAATCATTCCAAATAGCGATTAATTGGATAGTCTTGGTGAGTTGATCCACCCCTACCCACATCACATTGCTAAATTTGAATGTCTTCAGGAGACTAATGGAAAAGTCTATAGTGATTTTATCTTATTTCAATGTGGGTTTGAGAAATATTTGCATCAAACCCTTGAAATATTGTCTCTCAACATTATCTTTCTGACATACCAAGCAGTTTAAGGTGTACTCGGTAACATTTTTCTTCACGCTGTCCCACCAGAAGATCCCTCAAAGAACATAGTACATCATGGTACATCTTGGATGGATGGAGAAATATGAGATATTCAAATTATACAATAGATATTTATTTATCTTAGGTGGTAAAGGTACACGAAATTCTATCCCCAAACCAAATGAATCCATATTCAATGAGATGGAATTCATGATGTTTCATTTACATTATTACTTACACCATGTTTTGAATATCTGAATCATACCTTATTCCTCCTTAATATTCTATTGTATAGATGATTGGGAAAATATTTTAAAAAGGTACGATTTATTCCCTACTTTAATGATTTCTTGATCATTTATATTCATATCCATGAAGATAATTACTTTATCAATATTCAAAATGTATAATTCATTAGGTTTTTCTACTAAATTCATCACCTACCTTGTACTCTTTTCTAGGATGATCATGAATAAAGAAATCATAGTTATTGATTAACAATAACCATCTTTACTGACTCTTGTTGAGATCCTTTTTTTTGAACATATAAATTAGAATCTTATGATCTGTATATATGTCACACATATCACCATATAGGAAGTGAAACCAAATATTCCTATCAAAGATAACAACTGATAACTATAGATCATGTGTTGGGTATTTCTTTTCATTGTTCTAAAACTATTGTGAGGTGTGGGCTATCAATATGTCATTCTGTACGAGTACACAAACCAAGAATTTCTTTTATGAGTCAATTCATATCAAAAAACCTTCTCCACTAGAGGGTTGTGTGAGTATATATATTGTTATTAGCCAATTCTTGATCTCTATAAATACTTTATTATGTTCATATATCTCGATATAATTTACCCATTTCTATGTAACCTTAGTTTGTGGTTTGGACAATTTCGACAAATTTATCAAAAAGTTTGGTAGTACCTAGCTATTCAATAAAAACAATAATTTTTCATGACATTTAAGGGTTTTAAACAATCATAAACTACCTTTTTCCTTTAAGGTTCCATAGTAATTCCCTCAATAGTGATCACATGACCTATGAATGTGACTTTATTCATCCAAAAGTCACACTCACTGAACATAATGTGCATCTTATCATTTCTTTATGATGCTAAGACAATTCTTATTTTCTCTTCATGTTCCTCATTGTTCCTAGGGTAAATGAGAATTCCATCAATAAAGACTATTTTTTATCAATGTAGTATCTAAAGGCTCTATTAATCATGTCCTTGAAGACTTCAGGGTATCAATATGAATTCATAATGTCTATATCTTTTACGAAATACTATCTAATGAATATCATACTTCTTCACATTTAGCTAACGATATCTAGAACAAAGATCCACCTTTGATTAATACCAAGTTCCTTGTATTTTATCTAACAATTCATCAATCTAGGTATGTAGATATATGGCCATTATATTGATCTTATTATGTTCTTAGAAATCATTCCAAATCTACATTGATTTGTAATTTTTCTTGAGAAATAGTAGCAACACACCCAATTTTTATTAATTTGGTTGTATGAACCCTTTTTCTAAATTTTCTTACAAATAATTATTTAACTCTACCAGTTAGATTGGGGAAATCTTATATAGTAATTTAGATATATGAGTGGATCAGGGTATAAGTTGTATTGATAACTATGCCTCACAATCTATTCAATGGTTATGAATCACAATGTAAAATACATCAATATATTCTTTTATAGTTATAATACCATCCACATTGATTATTTCATTCAATTAAACTATTTGGGAATGATATTATTATTCACTGGGCATCATCACCCAAACTATTGATGGATTATCTATAGCATATTCATAATCTTCCTTGAAATTGTATATATGAAAGGGATGATTCATAATTTGGATGAATATTCACTTTTCTCTATAGTCGACGTGAGATCTATATAATGAGAGATAATATATTCCTAGTATTGTATCAAATTAGACAAATTGAAACATTTATCATATTAATAGGAAGAATCATCACATAGAAGCCAATAATATAAGAGTATAATAATTTTGATTTAATGATCAAACCATTAGGTTTATTTATGGATATATGTACATCAATTTATTAAGGATATGATTCAATATCTCTAGAAAAATTAAAGGATATAATTGAATTCATAAAACTAGAATCCAATAAAACTTTTTCAGTCCTGAGGGTATATGAAGTTCACCATGTAAAATATAGTTTTCATGTTCCTCCTCTATAGTGATTATTGAATAATATTTCCCATTCTCCCTCATAATTTGTGGTTGATGACATTTATTACCCTCAATGATGCCGGTTTTACTGCACTTGCTTGTATAATATCATTTATACTTATTATTAAAGTATTGAACTATCAGTAGTGAATTGGGAGGTTCCTTATTTTCCTCTATCACACTGTCTAACTTATTCATTTCTATTTAACATTCATGAGGTTAGTGTTCTTCTCACATAAAATTAAATTAAATCCTTTTCCCTTTGAGGATATTTATTTAATGATTATTTCCAAATCCATGAATTGCATGTGGTTGGTTCTTCTTTGCACTATATTCATTTTATCAACTTTTATGAAACACAATCCTTTAATACATATCACCAAAGAAATTAGAAAATTATCTAAAATATATATCTGTTATGAGATCATATCGAACAACTTCTTTATAACATCCAAATTATCTGATAGCTATATCCTTTTAGAGATGTGTTTTTAATGCATAACTAAATCTATCTATTTTTCTATTATTTTTGATAATAAAACATGTGGAATATCTTTAAATCCATTTGAAATTTTCCACATAATCCCTAGAAGATTCAGTCTCCTTTTTTATAAGATCTAAAAATTATATCTCCCTCAATGAGTGAAGAGTTTAAGGTAAATACATATTAAAAAATTTATTCTTAATGACTTTTCATTCTATTTCATCAAACTCATCCATTGGATTCATATTCTTGATCAATTATCACCATTATTCAACTTATATATCCAAAAGGTAAAAAAACCATGTTATTATTATCCTTTTTCAAAAAGTAGATCAAAAAAATGATCTTCCCCATTGAGTTAACCCACTATTTTATGAAAATGTGATCAAAAGATCAAATAGAGGTCTTTGGTTTTTCACACATAATGGATTCAATGACTAGTTACTCTTTCGCAGGAAAATGATGGAATTTTAGATGGTTTAAATTATTTTTAATATCTTGAGATATATGGGTAAGCATCAAAATGATGTTTTAAAATCAAAATCCCATTTCATTGTGAATTTCATTCAGTTAATTATTTCATTATCCCCCACCTGGGAAGTTGGTATGGTTTCTTATTATTCCCAAAGTTTTCTAAAATATAAAATATATGAAAAAAAAATTCAATAAAGTATGAATAATAATTTTAATCTATTGTGAAAATAAATTCTAATTTTATATATTATTGAAAACATATGTTTAGCATCACCTTATTTTTAAGTGATACCTCCAGGATCATTTAATTTTATCATATTCTATCTTTTGGTGGAAAAATTACGTAATCTATATATCCTTTATAATGGTTAGTATAGATATTATGATTAACTTATTTATATCCTCTACGAGTTTCAAAACCGATGTCCAATATGATGTCTACTTCACGCACTAGGTACAAGTCGAGTAAGTACCCAATGATCCCTTTTAGGTTTATTAATCATAGGCACATCTATTCCAAAACCACATCCAATTATAGTATAAATATACAAATTTCATTACATTGAATCCAAACACTCTTATACTTTACCAAAATAATAGGATGATTCAGATAAAAAATACTTATCTTTTGGATTTTGACTAATGTTTTGTAGTCATATTTTAAAAATTAACTAAACTATACTTACAATACCAAATATAGTGACCCAAATTTTTTATATAATTGTTACTTCATTTTAAATACAAATAGAATAATAATAGTAAATTTAAGAATCAAAATGATTAGTAACTCTAGAAATTTAGGTTCATACATCAATTGTATTGTAATGACCTGGAAATTTCAAGGAATTTTTTTTCTTAATTTCTTTAGAATTTTACGAGTTCGTGGTTTTTGACAGCACCTGATTCCGAGACCCAGTGTGCCCGGAATAAATTTCCAAAGATCAGCTTGGCTACGTTTAGTGAACGAATGAGCAGTTTTTTAAAACTTTTGAACCGATGCTCGGAATCAAAATACGAGGGCACCAATGAAACCGCAACACCAGTTATTTCTTAAGTTGACCTTTTTTGAAGTTGCGTTCGCTTGGGAAGTGTTGTTTAAAAATATGGTTTAAGTGAAATAAAATTGTGTTACAAATTTTATTTCTCTTTTCTAAGTGTTAGATCCTAGGTGTTGGAGTTGGAGTGGGACCCACTGGTAGATAACTTCCCATGAGAGGATCAAAGGTGAGGTGGGTCCCACATGATCCCCCACATTTTCAAATTCCATAACTCCTCTAAAACCCTTTTTAATTAAGTGACTCCTCCCCTCCTCACCTCTAACTTTAATTCATGTCAACTAAACATCTAATTAATATGACAACTTAAGATTAATTAATTTAGTGTGTTTGGTTTTGAATTTTGGATTTTTGAAATGCATGGATTGAGTAATAAAATAATAGGGGTCTTATTTTATTGGGTTTAGCTTGTGGTGTTACGTTTTTTGGGAGAGTTCTAGTTTTTGGAGGAGATAGAACTCATCTTCTTCATTGGAGAACGAAAAGAACACAACGCCAACCCCAGCTTCCTTTTTCTCGATGATTGAAGAAGCGACACCGTCATACCACCGCAACATCAATGGAACATCGATGATTTCCCTTCCTTTGACAAGCGATCAACCTTCTTGAATCGAGGTAGGGGTTTTATCATCGTTCAAGTTTTATTTTGACGTTCTTCATTAAATACTGGCTGCCTGTTATCAATTTAACGAGAGGAGGTCGGACCGCACAAACACGGCCGATCCTCCTCCCATTTTGTTGTTGACCCTCATTGTGGTTTGAAATGGAGGCAACACTGTGCCGTTGCACCGCGAGGGGACGACGAGGATCACGGCCAGAGCGGGCCGCGATGGTGGAGTGCGATGCCGCCGCGCCACGCCGAAGAGATCAAAGGAGGCTATGGCCTGGAGAAGGCCGTAGTGAAGGGGTGCGACGCCGTCACGCCACGCCGGCCGAAGGGGATCCGCGGTTATGGCCACGGTGGTTTGACAAAGGCGGCCGAGCTCGACTGGCCGCCGAAACCTCTAGGAGATGGGACCAGTGGGTCCCGCCGCAGCCTCATCGGCCGGCCAAGATGGCCGGCCGTTCCAAGAAGTCCGGGGGTTCAAAACCATAGACCAGCTCAGCTAGGGTGGACCCCACAAGGGTCTACTATTTTGGGAAAACAGGGGGGCAGCGCCCCCCCCCCCCTTCCGCGTCCTCCGCGCTGGGTCAGACCGCCCGCGCTGGGCCAGACCACCTGCGCCGGGACGGGCCTCCCGCGTTGGGCCGAACCCCCGCGACAGGCCGGGCCACGCCGTCTAGGCCGGGTCACGCCAACTGGGCCGGGCCGCACTCATCCGGGCCGGACCCGGACCCAGGTCGGGTCGACTCAGTTCGGTCCAACCCCTGGGGTATTGGGCTGGGTCGGACCGGGCCCAAACCCCCTACTTCCGGACAGATCCATTCAAACACCCATAACTTGGGCTACAGACCTCCGATTGATGCACCATATGTTGCGTTGGGATACTTGGATCTAGAATTTCATTTTGGTATATTACACTCAAGGTTTCAGAGAACTTTGGGTATGGCCGAGTTGGTTTGAAACTGAAACCAACCGGGCCCTCGGATTGGAAACGCTTATAACCTGAGTTCCGGACGTCCGATTGACGTTCCATAGACTTTGTTGGTTTCCTTTTGGTGAGACAGATCTTTTGGTATACTTCACTTGAGGTTTGGATGTAGTTGGAATATGGATGGGTTGGATTGTACCCAAAATCCAACCAGGCCCCTGGAACGGAAAAGCTGATAACTTTCAGACCGGATGACCGTTTGGCAAACCGTCAGTGGCGTTGGTAATCCTGTTGAGAAACGGTCCCTATGAGTATACCCTATGAGAGTTTGGGGTAGAGTTGTGATACATTCGGGTTGGTCATAAATGAAACCAGCTGGGCCCCCGGGTCAAAAAGGCTAATAACACAGACCAGGCGTCCGATTGACGCGCCGTCTGTTGTGTTGAGATTCCTATGATGTGGCAGACCCTTGGGATACATCTTCATGGGACTTTGTGATACTTGGAGTATCGACCAGTAGCTCATGGAGTGGACCCTCCCGGTGATGAGAGAGCGGAGTGCAGAGACCTAGTAGCTGGCTGAGACTTGACGACTGCTGATCGATCGACTCGGAGTGATTCGGATAGCCCAGTGGGGAGTTATTGGTTGTAGCGGGAGACCCATGGCAGAGGAGCGCTTGGTTGTAGCGGCAGACCAGCGGTACTAGACAGAAGGAGTACCTCTTTAGGCTATGAGGGGGAGCGCTTGGTTATAGCAGTAGTCCTATGGTGGGAAGCGCTTGGTTGTAGCAGCAAGCCCAAAATACTCGACAGGTGGAGTACTTCAACAGTCCAAGGATAGTGGGATGAACTTGGTTGTAGCGGCTGGCCCACTGTACTCGACAGAGGAAGAGTTCTCCAACAGATGTGGTTTTGACCTCATGAATAAAATACCGATTTGAGCTGAGTCGTTGAACTTTGTGATTTCCTCATGATTTAGATGGGTTACTTGATAACTTAGGTATATGTATGGACATATACCTAAGTAGTGGTAATCTATTGATTTCATATCTGTGTAATACCTCTTGATTGAGATGGGTTACTTGATAAATAAGGTATAAGTATGGGATTATACCTAAGTAAGGGTTATCTGTTGAGATCTTTCTTTGAGGAAATTATTTTTGGATTTAGTGAGACCTTAAGGGTCTCGGGGTCCCTACTGAGTATCGTTATACTCACCCCTACATGGGCTATGCCCGTACCTCGTTTTGTTGGTTGCAGACGATGGAAATCACTGATCGCGGTTGAGGCTTGTAGAGATGGACGGTACCTGGAGGTGGATCTCACGATGATTCGGTACCTGGAGGTGGATCTCACGACGAGTTGGTACCCGGAGGAGGCGGACGAACGTACAGTGCTGAGGAGGACATCTGTACCTACTCTTCAGGTAGGAAGCCGGGGGACGATCCAGGAGCTTCTTGTCACCTTTCAGATGTTTTCCTTTGAGTTATACTTTACATTCAGTTATAGAAATACCTCTCTTTTGGTCTTGTATTTCCGGCCCCTTGTACTTTCAGCACATTTGTTTTACTGCTTTACTTAGTGTAGCTTCTTCTTGTACTCTGTTTTTGTGTGTTTTAATTTCATAAAGGCGATGGCTTTCCTTTTTATTGGGATTTACGCCTTTGGTGCTAGTCGCCAGCCCCTGGCCTATGGAAGGCGGGCTTGGGGTAGTCACGGAACGGGCCTCGAGGATGGGTCGTGAAAAATTTGTATCAGAGGAGTCGGTTCTACCATAGAACTCAGGACTCTGATAATTCATTTCTATGAAGTAATAGTGTTAAGGGTATCGAGTGTGGTCTTCAGTTCAGGGAGTCAAGTTTTGGTGCGGCGGCCGACGTATCCATACACCAGGACATTGACTACTGATTTCCGACCTAGTGCACGAAAACACTGATTGCATGTGTGTTTCCAAAAGTTTTCTTTAAGTCAGCTCAAACCAGGTCAACTCACCAGGTATAGTCTTTGACCGTGTCACATTTGTTTCTTGCAGGATGCCTCCCCGCAGAAGACCAGCTAGAGCCCCGAGAGTTGTACGTACTGACATCCCGCCGAGGGAAGAGGCCTCAATACATGGACCTTTTCCAGTTGAGGCACCAGCGGAGGCACCAGCGGTACTACCACCCATTGGGCCACCGATGCCACTGGCCCCAACAGTAGAGAGTGCACATCGCTTGAGCGCACTGCATGAGTTCCAGCGCCAGAGGCCACCCAGGTTCAGGGGAGAGACGGACCCGCATGCGACTGAGGATTGGCTGGAGGCTGTGGTGAGAGTCTTCAGGCTAGTAGGGATGCTAGAAGACAACAGGGTGATTCTTGTTGCCAGCCTCTTTCAGGCAGCATCAGGCAGATGGTGGAGGCTGATGCTCCAGATGCATGACGAGGCGACACTTCTGTGGGCAGACTTCGAGAGCCAGTTCCGGGAAGAGTTTGTATGAGCCACCCTTTGAGTGGTGCGTATACAAGAGCTACTTCATCTTCAGCAGGGTAGCATGTCAGTGACGTAGTATTCAGCGAGGTTCACCGATCTCTCGTGATACTCCACAGATATGGTACGGGACCCGTTCTTCATGGCCCGAACCTTCAAGCAGGGGATCAGGCGAGAGATTAGAGCTTCAGTTGTTTCTCACAGCATCCCAACGCAAACAGGGGTGTTGGAGAGAGCCCTTTTAGTGGAGAGTTTCCTTACTGAGCAGTCTCCAGCAGCAGGACACACCACTAGACGGCATGTGGCGGAGTCTTCTGCAGTGGGAAGTAGACAGACAACACAGAGGTGCAAGAGGACCAGACCTACAGGTGGTCGACCGCATGACACATGATCATGTGTGCGAGGCACCCGGGGTGGAGAACGACTTACCAGGAGCGGACAATGTTACTCCTGTGGCGGGGTTGGCCACATGGCACATGACTGTCCGACCCGCCATACAGATGACCAGCAGATAAACAAAGGACCTCCCAGGAAGAGACATAGGTTCAATCGAGGCAGACCGCAAGGAGAAGGAGACTGAGGCAAGGGAGCTGGCCATGCATCTGGAGGTGGACGATGCTTCGAGGTGTTTCCACCACCACCACCAGGAGGTCCACCCCGACCGCAGGGAATAGGTGGACATGGGAGAGCTCAGTTTCAGGCAGCAGAAGCATACGACTATGGAGCTCTGAAAGCTGGCATACAAGAGCGAGACTAGTTCTAGGCATGAGACATTTGATCTTAGTGCTTCTAGTTTCCTTATTGTCATTTTTATTGTTTTTGTTTATTGTGTGTCTTTGTACTTGAGTTGTAGTAATAAAAGACACTTTTCCTTGTGACGTTTTCTTCCATTATTTTTGTGTACTAAGAGGTTCTGGTTTAAACTGTTGACTTGACCCTTGCTTTTGAGATTCCTATAGGAGGAGACCCAGTGACCACACACTGATGCCGACAGTGTGACTCAACCCTTGGAGGAGAGAGTAACGGTTGGATATCTTGGTAGTAGCGTTGAGGCCTTACAATGTCATGCATGGAATGGATTAATATCATTCATTTCAGGATTGACTGTATTAGGAAAAAAACGTGGTTCATCCAGGGGATGCGACCAGATTTCTTTTATCAACAAAGAAGAAATCCTAGCAGCTTTTGTAGGACCAATGATGGTTTAGACTATGATGGAGAAATCGTAGTCTGTTCAGGAACGGATGAAGACTGCATAGTACAGATAGAAGTTCTAAGCTGATAGGAGATATAGACGACTAGAGTTCGAGGATGGCGACCATGTTTTCTTACGGGTCTCACCTTGACCTGGTTTACGGAGATTTGGCCCGGGCAGCAAGTTATCCCCGAGGTTTATCGGACCCTTATAGGTCCTCAACAGGGTAGGAAAGGTGGTTTATCGCTTGACCCATCCACCTCAGTTGCACTAGGTGCATGACGTCTTCCACTTATCACAATAGAGGAGATACGTGCACGACCCGACCCATACCATCGATCACGGAGAGCTAGGCATTGATGATGGTGCTACATTTTCGGAGGTTCTACTGGAGATTGGGGATCGACAAGAGTGGGTCCTACGTGGATGGTCGATTCCTCAGGTGCGCTTTCACTGGTAGCTCGAGAACCTCCAGGAGAGAACATGGGATCGGAAGGCTCAGATGCGTGCTCAGTACCAATTTGTTTTCCTTAGTGTGTGTTGAAGCTTTAAGGGGACGCAAATTCCTGAGGGGGGAGTAATATAAAGACACATAAATTTCAAGGAATTTTTTTATTAATTTATTTGGAATTTTACATGTCCTCAATTTCTAAAAGCACCTAATTCTGAGGCCCGGTGTGCCCAGAATCAATTTCATAAGATTAGCTCGGGTACGTTCAGTGAACGAACGAGTGGGTTTTTCTAAATTTTGAACCAGTGCTCGAAATCAAAATCCGAGGGAACCAATGAAACCGCAGTGCCAGTTATTGCTTAAGAAGACCTTTTCTGAAGCTGTGTTCACTCGGGATTTGTTTTTTAGAAATGTGGTTTAAGTGAAATAAAATTGTGTTACAAATTTTATTTCTCTTTTCTAAGTGTTAGATCCTAAGTGTGGGAGTTAGAGTGGGACCCACTGGTTGATAAATTCCCATGATAGGATTAAAGGTGAGGTGAGGCCCACAAGATCCCCCACCTTTTCAAATTCCCTAACTCCTCTAAACCAATTTTTAATTAAGTGACTCCTCCCCTCCTCACCTCCCACTTTAATTCATGTCAACTAAATATCTAATTAATATGACAGATTAATATTAATTAATTAAGTGTGTTTGGTTTTGAATTTTGGATTTTTGAAATGCATGGCTTGAGTAATAAAATAAGAGGTGTCTTATTTTATTTGGGTTTAGCTTGTGGTGTTATGTTTTTGGGGAGAGTTCTAGTTTTTGGAGGAGATAAAACTCATCTTCTTCATTGGAGAACGTGAAGAACACATCGCCAACCCTGACTTCATTTTTCTCGACGATTGACGAAGCTACGCCATCATCCCGCAGAAACGTCAACGGAACAGTGGAATTTCCCTTCCTTCTACAAGAGTTCAACCATCCTGAATCGTGGTAGGGGTTGTGTCATCGTTCATGTTTTATTTTGACGTTCTTCGTTAAATATTGGCCGCCAGATATCAATTTAACGGGAGGAGGTCAGACTGCAAAGACATGGACGATCCTCCTCCCCTTTTGTTGTTGACCCTCATTGTGGTTTGAAATGGAGGTGACGCGGTGCCATTGCACCGTGCAGGGACGACGATGAATGCGTCCAGAGTGGGCCATGGAACCGCCGTGCGACGCCGAAGAGACCAAAGGAGGCCGCGGCTAGGAGCGGGCTGCGGCGCCGGCGCACAACGCCGGAGCATTAAGGGGCCGCGACCAGGGCGGGTTGCGGTGGTTCGACAGAGGCGGCCGGGCTCGGCCAGCCACTGAAACCTCTAGGAGGTGGGACCAGTGGGTCCCGTGACAGCCTCACCGGCCGGCCAAGATGGCCGGCTGTTCCAAGAAGTCCGGGGGTTCAAAACCCCTGACCAGCTCAGCTAGGGAGGACCCCACAGGGGTCCGCCATTTTGGGAAAATAGGGGGGGCGCCCCCCACCCCCCCTCCACGTTTTCCACGCTGGGTCAGCCACCGGCGCTGGGTCAGACCTCACATGCAGGGTCAGACCGCCCGCGCCGGGCCGGGCCGCCCGCGCTGGGCCAGACCCCCGCACCGGGCCGCGCCGCGCCGGTTGGTCTAGGTCGCACTAGCCGTGCTGGGCCGCGCCCAACCGGGCCGGACCCAGACCCTGGTTGGGTCGACTCGGTTTGGGCCAACCGATGGGGTATTGGGCAGGGTCGGACCGGGCCCAAACCCCTAACCTTCGGATAGATCCGTCCAAACGCCCATAACATGGGCTACGGATCTCCGATTGACTCACCGTCTGTTGCGTTGAGATCCTTGGATCGAGATGGTCGTTTTGGTATATTAAAATCAAGGTTTTGGAGAACATTGGGTATGTTCGGGTTGGTTTGAATCTGAAACCAACCGGGCCCTCAGAGCGGAAGCCCTTATAACATGAGTTCCGGACGTCCGATTGACATGCCGTCAACATTGTTGGTTTCATTTTGGTGAGATGGATATTTTGGTATACATCACATGAGGTTTTGACATGGTTGGAATATAGTTGGGTTGGATTGTACCTGAAATCCAACCGGGCCCATAGAACGGAAAATCTGATAACTTTCAGACCGGATGAATGTTTGGCGAACCGTTAGCGGCGTTGATAATCATGTTGAGAAATGGTCCCTATGAGTATACCCTATGAGAGTTCGGGGTAAAATTGAGATACGGTTGGGTTGGTTGTACATGAATCCAGCTGGGCCCCTGGGTTGAAAAGGATAATAACACAGACCAGACGTCTGATTGATGCACCGTCTATTGTGTTGAGATTCCTATGACATGTCAGATCCTTGGGATACTTCTTTATGGGACTTTGTTATACTTGGAATATCAACCAGTATCTTGTGGAGTGGACCCTCCTGGTGACGAGCGAGCAGAGTTTAGAGACCTTGTAGCTTGCTGAGACTTGACGACTGCTGATTGATCGACTCGGAGTGATTCAGATAGCCCAGTGGGGAGGGCTTGGTTGTAGTGGCAGACCCACGTTAGAGGAGCACTTGGTTGTAGTGACAGACCTGTGGTACTCGACAGAAGGAGTACCTCTGTAGGCTATGAGGGGGAGTGCTTGGTTGTAGAGGAAGACCCATGGTGGGAAGCGCTTGGTTGTAGTAGCAGCCCCACAGTACTCGAAAGGTGGAGTACTTCAGCAGTCCAAGGTTAGTGGGAAGCGCTTGGTAGTAGCGGCAGGCCCACTGTACTCGATAGAGGAGGAGTTCTACAGTAGCTGTGGTTTCGACCTCATGAATAAAATCCTGGTTTGGGCTGAGTCGTTGACCTTTATGATTTCCTCATGATTGAGATGGGTTACTTGATAATTAAGGTATATATATGGACATATAACTAAGTAGTGGTTATCCATTGATTTCATATATTTTTAATACCTCTTGATTTATATGGATTACTTGATAACTAAGGTATAAGTATGGGCTTATACCTATGTAAGGGTTATCTGTTGAGATCCTTCTTTGAGGATATTCTTGTTGGATTTATTGAGACCTTGAGGGTCTCAGGGTCCCTACTAGGTATCGTTATACTCATCCCTGCGCGGGATATGCTCGTACCTCATTTTGTGGGTTGCAGACGACAAACATCAATGATCGTGGTTGAGGCTTGTAGAGCTAGATGGTACCCGGAGGTGGATCTCACGACGAGTCGGTACCCGGAGTTGGATCTCATGACGAGTCGGTACCCAGAGGAGATGGACGGACGTGGAGTGCTGAGGAGGACATCTGTACCTACACTTCAGGTAGGAAGCCGGAGGACGATCCAAGAGCTTCTTGTCACCTTTCAGCTACTGTCCTTTGAGTTGTACTTTCAGTTGTAGCTTTACCTCTATTTTGGGCTTGTATTTCCGGACCCTTGTACTTTCAGCACGTTTGTTTTACTACTTTACTTAGTGTAGCTTCTTCTTGTACTATGTTTGTGTGTGTTTTTGTTTTATAAAGAGAATGTCTTCCCTTTTTATTGGGATTTATGCCTTTGGTGCTAGTCGCCAGCCCCTGGCCTATGGAAGGAGGGCTTGGGATAGTCATGGCATGAGCCCCAAGGATGGGTCGTGAAAAATTGGTATCAGAGGAGTCTGTTCTACCACAGAACTATGGACTTTGATAATTTATTTCTGTGAAGCAATAGTGTTAAGGGTACCGAGTGTGGTCTTCAGTTCAGGGAGTCCAGTGTTGGTGCGACGGTCGACGTATCCATACACCAGGACCCTGACTACTGATTTCCGACCCAGTGCATGAAAACACTAATTGCGTGTGTGTTTCCAAATGTTTTCATTAAGTCATCTCAAACCAGGTCAGCTCACTAGGTATAGTCTTTGACCATGTCGCATTTGTTTCTTGCAGGATGCCTCCCCACGGATGACTAGCTGGAGCCCTGAGAGTTGTATGTACGGATAGCCTGCCGAGCGATGAGGCCTCAATATAGATTCCTTCTCTAGTTGAGTCACCAGCGGAGGCACCAGCGGTACTACCACCCGTTGGGCCACCGATTCCACCAGGACCAACAACAGAGAGTGCATGTCGCATGAGCGCACTATACGAGTTCCAACGCCAGAGGCCACCCAGGTTCAGGGGAGAGATGGACCCGCAGGCGGCTGAGGATTGGCTAGAGGCTGTGGTGAGAGTCTCCAGGCTAGTAGGGATGCCAAGAGACTTCATGGTGATCCTTGTTGTAGCCTCTTTCAGACAGCAGCAGGAAGATGGTGGAGCTTGATGCTCTAGATGCATGACGAGGTGACACTTCTGTGGGTAGACTTCGAGATCCTGTTCCAGGCAGAGTTTGTACGAGCCACCCTTCGAGTGGTGTGTATACAAGAGCTACTTCATCCTTTGAAGGGTAGCATGTCGGTGGCGCAATATTCAACGAGTTTCATCGATCTCTCACACTACTCCACAGATATTGTACGAGACCCATTCTTCAGGGCCTGAACCTTCGAGCAGGGGATCAGGTGAGAGATTAGAGCTTCAGTTGTTTCTCACAGCATCCCGAAAAAGACATGGGTGTTGGAGCGAGCCCTATTAGTGGAGAGTTTCTTTGCTGAGTAGTCTCCAGCAGTAGGACCCACCACTAGCTGGCATGCGATAGAGTCTTCTGCTACAGGCAGTAGACAGATGAGGCAGAGGTCGAAGAGGACCAGACCTACAGGTGGTCGACTGCATGAAACAGGATCGTGTGTGCGAGGCACCCGTGGTGGAGAATGGCTTACTAGGAGTGGACAGTGTTACTCCTATTGCAGGGTTGGTCACATTGAACGTGACTATCCGACCCACCATACTGATGACCAGAAGATAAAAGAAGGACCTCCCAGGCAGAGGTATAGGTTTGATCGAGGAAGACCGCAAGGAGAAGGAGACCGAGGCAGGGGAGCTAGCCATGCAGCTAGAGGTGGACGACGCTTTGAGGTGTTTCCACCACCACCACCAAGAGGTCCACCCCGACCGTAGGGAACATGTGGACATGGGAGAACTCAGCTTCAGGCAACAGAAGCATACGACTATGGAGCTTTGGAAGCTATCAGACAAGAGCGGGACTAGTTCCAGGCATGGGACCTTTGATCTTGGTGCTTCTAGTTTCCTTTTTGTCATTGTTGTTGTTTGTGGTTGTTGTGTGTCTTTGTAGTTGAGCTCCAGTAATAAAAGACACTTTTCCTTGGGACATTTTCTTCCTTTATTTTTGTATACTAAGAGGTTCCAATTTAAACTGTTGACTTGACCCTCACTTTTGAGATTCCTACTAGAGGAGACCCAGTGACCACACACTGATACCAACAGTGTGACTCAACCCTTGGAGGTGAGAGTAATGTTTGGATCTCTTGGTAGTAGTGTCGAGGCCTTATGACGTCATCCATGGAATGGATTAGTATCATTCATGTCAGGATTGACTGTATTAGGAAAAGAACGTGGTTCATCCAGGGGATCAGACCAGATTTCTCTTATCGGCAAAGAAGAAATCTTATCAGCTCTTGTACGACCAGTGATGGTTTAGACTATGACGGAGAAAGCACAGTTTGTTCCGGATCAGATTGAGACTACATAGTATAGATAGAAGGTCTAAGCTGATAGGAGACATAGACCACTAGAGTTTGAGGATGACGACCACGTTTTCTTATGGGTCTCACCTCGACGTGGTTTATGGAGATTTGGCCCGGGCAGCAAGTTATCTCCGAGGTTCATCGAACCCTTTTAGGTCCTCAACAGGGTAGGCGAGGTGGTTTACCACTTGACCCATCCACCTCAGTTGCACCAGGTGAATGATGTCTTCCACGTATCTCATCGGAGGAGATATGTGCACGACCCGACCCATACCATCGATCAAAGGGAGCTAGACATCGATGACAGGGATACATTTGCCGAGGTTCCAGTGGAGATCGAGGATTGACATGAGCGGGTCCTACGTGGATAGTCGATTCCTCAGGTGATCTTTCACTGGTATCTAGAGAACCTTCAGGAGAGCACATGGGACTGGAAGGCTCAGATGAGTGCTCAATACCACTTCGTTTTCCTTAGTTTGTGTTGAAGCTTTACGAGGACGTAAAGCCCTGAGGTGGGAGTAATGTAAAGACCCGTAAATTTCAAGGAAATTTTTTTCTTAATTTCTTTGGAATTTTACGAGTCTTCAGTTTCTGACGTCACCTGATTCCAAGACCCGATGTGCCCGGAATCAATTTTTGAAGATTAGCTCGGGTACGTTTAGTGAACGAATGAGCGGGTTTTTCTAAATTTTGAACCGGTGCTCGGAATCGAAATCTGTGGGCACCAATGAAACCGCAGTGCCGATTATTGCTTAAGAAGACCTTTTCTGAAGTTGCATTCACTCGGGAAGTGTTGTTTAAAAATGTGGTTTAAGTGAAATAAAATAGTGTTACAAATTGTATTTCTCTTTTCTAGGTGTTAAATCCTAGGTTTGGGAGTTGGAGTGGGACCCACTGGTTGATAACCTCCCTAGAGTGGATTAAAGGTGAGGTGGGGCCCACACGAGCCCCCACCTTTTCACATTCCCTAACTCCTCTTAACCCCTTTTTAATTAAGTGACTCTTCCCCTCCTCACCTCCCAATTTAATTCATGTCAACTAAACATCTAATTAATATGACAACTTAAGATTAATTAATTAAGTGTGTTTGGTTTTGAATTTTTTATTTTTGAAATGCATGGCTTGAGTAATAAAATAAGAGGTGTCTTATTTTATTTGGGTTTATCTTGTGGTGTTAAGTTTTTGGGGATAGTTCTAGTTTTTGGAGGATATAGAACTCATCTTCTTCATTGGAGAACGCGAAGAACACGACGCCAACCCTGACTTCCTTTTTCTCGACAATTGACGAAGCGACACTATTATCCTGCGGAAACATCAACGGAACAGTGGAGCTTTCCCTTCCTTCGACAAGCGATCAACCTTCTTGAATCGAGGTAGGGGATGTATCATCATTCATGTTTTATTTTGATGTTCTCAGTTAAATATTGGCCTCCTGTTATCAATTTAACGGGAGGAGGTTGGACCGCACAAACATGGCCGATCCTCCTCCCCTTTTGTTGTTGACCCTCATTGCGGTTTGAAACAGAGGCGATGTGGTGTCGTTGCACCGTGCAGGGACGACGAGGATCGCGGTCGGAGTGGGCCGCGGCGGTGGAGCGCAACGCCATCGCACCGCACTGAAGAGACCAAAGGAGGCCGTGACGAAGGGGCACTGTGCCACGCCAGAGCATCAAGGGGCCAAGACCGGGGCGGGCTGCGGCGGAGGGGACCGGCGCCGTCGCGCCGTGCCTTCCGAAGAGGAGACGCGGCTATGGTCGTGACGGTTCGACAAAGGCGGCCAGGCTCGGCCTGCCGCCGACACCTCTAGGAGGCAGGACCGGTGGGTCCTGTGGCAGCCTCACTAGCAGACCAAGATGCCCGACTGTTCTAAGAAGTCTGGGGGTTCAAAACCCCCGACTAGCTCAGCTAGGGCGGACCCCACAGGGGTCTTCCGTTTCGGGAAAATAGGGGGGCGGCGCCCCCCCCCCCCCCTTCCGCATCCGCCGCGCTAGGTCGGCCACCCATGCTGGGTCAGCCCGCCTGCGCTGGGCCGGACCGCCCGCGCCAGGCCGGACCGTCCGTGCCGGGCCGGACCGCCCGCACCGGGCTGGGCAGCCCGCGCCAGGCCGGGCCGCACCGGCTGGTCCGGGCCACGCCAGCCGGTCTGGGCCGCACCCAACTGGGCCGGACCCGACCCGGTTTGGGCCGACCCAGGGGGTATTGTACCGGTTCGGATCGAGCCCACACCCCCTACTTTCGGACAGATCCATTCAATCGCCCATAACATAGACTAAAGACCTCAGATTGATGCACCGACTGTTGCGTTGTGATCCTTGGATCGATGCGGTCATTTTGTTATATTACAATCAAGGTTTCAGAGAACTTTGGGTATGACCAGGTTGGTTCGAAACCGAAACCAATCGGGCCCTCGGAGCGGAAACACTTATAAACTGAGTTCCAGACATCCGATTGACGTGTCGTCGACTTTGTTGGTTTCCTTTTTGTGAGAAGGATCTTTTGGTATACTTCACATGAGGTTTGGACATGATTTGAATATGTCTGGGTTGGATTGTACCTGAAATCCAACTGGGCCCCTGGAACGGAAAAGCTGATAACTTTCAAACCGGACGACCGTTTGGCGAACCGTCAGCGGTGTTGGTAATCGTGTTGAGAAACGGTCCCTATGAGTATACCCTATGATAGTTCGAGGTATATTTGAGATACAGTCGGGTTGTTCATACATGAAACTAGCCAGGCCCCTGGGTCGAAAAGGCTAATAACACAGACCGGGCGTCCAATTGACACGCCGTATGTTGTGTTGAGATTCCTATGACATGTCAGACCCTTGGGATACTTCTTCGTGGGACTTTGTGATACTTGGAGTATCAAACAATAGCTCGTGGAGTGGACCCTACCGGTGACGAGCAAGTGGAGTGCGGAGACATAGTAGCTGACTGAGACTTGATGACTGCTGATTGATCGACTAAGAGTGATTCAGATAGCCCAGCGGGGAGTGCTTGGTTGTAGCAGCAGACCCACGACGGAGGAGCGCTTGGTTGTAGCGGCAGTCCCGCGGTACTTGACAGAAGGAGTACCTCTGTAGGCTATGAGGGGGAGCACTGGGTTGTAGCAGCATAAACATGGTGGGAAGCGCTTGGTTGTAGCAGTAGGACCACAGTACTCGACATGTGGAGTAATTCAGCAGTCCAAGGTTAGTGGGAAGCGCTTGGTTGTAGCAGCAGGCCCACTGTACTCGATAGAGGAGGTGTTCTCCAGCAGCTGTGGTTTCGACCTCATGAATAAAATTATATTTTGAGATGAGTCATTGACCTTTGTGATTTCCTCATGATTGATATGGGTTACTAGATAACATAGGTATATGTATGGACATGTACCTAAGTAGTGGTTATCCGTTGATTTCATATCTGTCTAATACCTCTTGATTGATATGGGTTACTTGATAACTATGGTATAAGTATGGGATTATACCTATGTAAGGGTTATCTATTGAGATACTTGTTTGAGGATATTCGTGTTGGATTTAGTGAGACCTTGAGGGTCTCAGGGGTCCCTACTGAGTATCGTTATACTCACCCCTGCACGGGTTATGCCCGCACCTCATTGTGTTGGTTGTAGATGACAGACATCACTAATCATGGTTGAGGATTGTAAGGCGAGATGGTACCCGGAGGTGGATCTCACGACGAGTCAGTACCCAGAGGTGGATCTCATGATGAGTCGGTACCTGGAGGAGATGGACAGAAGTGGAGTGCTGAGGAGGACATCTGTACCTACCCTTCAGGTAGGAAGCCAGAGGATGATCCAGGAGCTTCTTGTCACCTTTCACCTGTTGTCCTTTGAGTTGTACTTTAATTTCAGTTGTAACTGTAACTCTCTTTTAGGCTTGTATTTCCAGCCCCTTGTACTTTCAGCACGTTTGTTTTACTTCTTTACTTAGTGTAACTTCTTCTTGTACTCTGTTTGTGTGTGTTTTCATTTCATAAAGGCAATTCCTTCCCTTTTTATTGGGATTTATGCCTTTGGTGCTAGTCACCAGCCCCTGGCCTATGGAAGGTGGGCTTGGGGTACTCCCGATACGGGCCCTGAGGACGGGTCGTGACATGTATATAATAAAAAATAAATCTTACTTTAATCCTTCATCACACTCCTTATAAAATATCCAATTTTGTCCATAGTACATGTACTCACCTGAGGATATAGATCAAATAAATGGGTGATATGAAATCCTAAAAAAGGTAGGGATAACATAGAAGGAATAAGCAAATTGAATGAATAATACTTGGAAGAGCATAATGATCATTATCATATCCTAAGAATTGGATCACCATCATAAGAATGATGGGACCATTTGAAAATTTCATGGAATGTGGCATATGAATAATAATGATACATCATACCATAGTGTTCAAATACCAAAAATAATGGTAAACAAATATTCCAACATTATCACACATAATATATGTATTTGAATCATAGAATCATATATATGAATAGTTATAGTATCATGTTCATGTATAATAAACATAATATCAATAGATATAGAACATTAACCAATACATTAGAAGAATTTATAATTCTATGACCACCCATCACATTATAAAATTCTCACATTCATGCATGCCACATCGAAAGAGAACGTATAACAATCACAATCACATAATAAACCCATTATATGGAATGGTTTCTATATGGATGTCATAAATCATAAATTTAAGGATTAACTAATGGGTTTATCAAATGAATAAGTTATATCATATTTATTTTATAAAATATCATCATACTTTATAAGAGAAGAAACAAATCAAGAAGAGGTAATGAATTGTTTTGTAAGATAATGTCATTGTGAGAAATATTTGAAATAACCTCATAAATAAATTCCTTAAGGTATAAAAATGTATATCCTAATAAAATTATAATAAATAATAGTTAAAAAAACTATTAAGGCCATTAGTTGAATAACCATACTGAAAATAATGTGAAAAGAGGAGATAAACCAAAAAAGAAAGAGTAGTGTTTGAAAATCCCCTACCTTAATTCCCATTATGTTTTATCTCATTCACACATCATGTATAATAAAATTATGTTTTATAACACATGAAATAAAAATTCAATTATATCCAATTATTTAATTATGGTCCCATTAAAATTATTAGATTCTATTTTATAATACTTTTAATTGAACTTGAACGGTTTTGATTTCATGTTTTCATTAAATTATCCTGTATTTTTTCAGTTTCTCAATTTTGATCCAAGTACATTAATAGATAATTAAAATCGATTTTAAAATATTAAAATTAAATTAATTATGAACTCATATATTATTTTAAAATCAGAATAAAAATACAATAATTTTTGTTGATAAGTGAGTTAGCAATGTCCTCATAGGTGGTTAATAGATCGTTGATGAGTCATTGTCAAAAGTAAAAGAAAGAGAAATATGGCATAAAATATGTTATAAATATAATAATGAAAGTAGGATAAATGATTACTAAAATTTTAAAATACTAATAAATTAATCATATAAGGTATGGGTTTGAATGGAGTAGATAAAAGTGGAAGGAAAGGAAAATTGAGATACAAAGTTGATGAAATCATACCCTCTATTCAATGTATCTTCCTTTCTAAGGAACAAAAATCATTAAATTCTTGGAGTTGAGTTACTTCAAAACAACCCTCTAGATTATAATGGGTTTAAGAGAGGGAATTGGGATAGAGATTCATCTTTGGTAAGTGACATAGCGGTAGTTTTTTCATGGGATGGGAGAGGGGGTATTTATACATGAGGAGAGGGATAATTTTGTGTTAAAATATTGAATAAAATATGATTTCCATTGTAAAAAATTAAATAGTTATATTTTTTAAATTTTATGTGACATTTAAATAATATAAAATTATTTTAGTACTTCTAAATCCATCCATAACCTAATTCACTGGTCTATTAAAAAAGAAATGTGGATAAATTAATAATTGTTATTTTAGTGTAATATTTTATCAATTCAGTCATTGAAAAAACATTTTAGATTTTGAAAGTATGTTTATTGATTTTAAATAAATCATTTATCTTATTAAATATGTTTTGTTTGATCCAAAAGTTATATAATTTATTATTTCATTTTTATCACTTAGACGTTGTAATTACAATACACTAGTTCGGTAAAAATTATATATTTAGTATTAACTTAAAAACTAAAGTATTTCAGAAAATTACCAAGAAAAAAAATCTTAGACAATTTTTATATGATGTATTTAAAAATGAATTTCATTTTATTAAAATAATTTTAATTATATATAATTTTAATTTCCAATATAAACATTATTATTTTTTAAATATATTGAAGTATAATTTTTTAATAAATTATTATTATTTATTTGAGTTTTTTTATATTGGTATTTTTATGAATTAATAAATATATATATATTATTTTAGTTTTCATTATAAAATTATTTATATTAATTTTTTAGGGCCAATTATTATTCCAACAATCTTACTACGATTCCCAATAATTAAGTTACTATTCTTAATAGTAATATTACTATTACAAAAAACATTTTACCTCCTATAATTTTCATTTAATTCCTTAATTAATTATTTACCTCAAATCCAATAAAGGTTCAAAATTTTTCATTTTTAAATTTTTGATTTGATTAAAAATGTTTTTACTTTTTTACAATTTTTTCAAATGTGTGATAATTATAGGAGATATGATCTATATTTTCATGTCCCATTTTTATTTTTTATTTTTTATGTGTTCCTTATCCCATTTTACTAGTTTTTATTTTAATTAATATATTTATTATGTAAATATGAGGTTACCAATTATTAAATTAAATAATATTTGTTTCATGTGATTAAAATATATTATATTCCATGTTATGACAAGAATTATTTATTCTGATGGAAAAATCAATATATATAAAAGTGTAGGATGTTACACTAACACCACATTCATGTTTCTAGTGTTTGTTTAGTTTTACACATGATCATCAATATTTCAACAAAAAAATTTGGAATGGTATATATACTTCAACATGTGACCCACAAATATTCATGGTTCCTAACGTAATAAATAATCATCTAAAAAGAAATAAACTTATATATTTATATAAAAGTTTGCAAATTATATTATTTATTTCTCAAAGCAAGATTTTCATCTTCGAGTAATTATAGAAAGAAATGAAAAAATAAATTATTTTGATAAATTCCTGACACATTTATATAATCTATCTAGATTTTATGGTAACTCATAGTACCAAAATTAATATGAAAATAAAAATATCCTAGAGAATTCTTAAAAAAAATCATTTAGCCTAATAACATGTATATCATTATGGGAAACATGGTTTCAAGAGGCTCTTAAATATTTGTATTAAAGAAAATATGAAATCACTAGAAATGAATTTATATCAGTTTTAAACATCATAGAGGTAGATTGACCTGGTATAAATTTTTCAATGAGAATAAAAATTGTATTTAATGTAAAACATTTCTGAAAATTCATGGAAATGGAATATTAAAGAATAAACTACAGTTTATTTAAAACTTGTATTCCTGTAAATAAAAATTTTATATACCATAATAAAATATAACTATTTTGAAAAGGAAACTATAAATCATCAAAAACTATTGAACAAAAATATAATCATGGAGTCATAGATAAGATATAGAATTAAAATGATAATATATCTAATAAAAATAATGAATGTACCTCACTATTATTTAAATAACTAAAAAATTACACTTTTACCTAAAAGTTTCAATCAGATGATGACACACTCAAATTAGATCACAAGGTTCCCTATAAGGCTATTTTATAACTTTTATTATTTCTCTTTATTACATGGAAGATATGATTTTCACTATATTCCTACAGATACTGTGCAATCAACAAGTTTTATAAACTCAAAAATAAGTAAAAATATCAATTGAAATATTTTATGCCACATTTTAAAGACATACCCCATTAAAACCACCCATCAATAAACAAAAATGTAAGTGTGAACCTCAAAACCATCCTCTAATAGGATATAGTTTGTAGAATAGAAATGGGGGTATAGAACTAAAAAAATTGTTTCATCATATTTATAAAATCCTAGGAATAATAAAATAACCAATGAAACCCATATGTTATCCATTTATTAATAAAATTACCACACCTAGAAGTTTCATAAAAGTCACATATAGAAAAATCAGCAACGAGTATTAAAAAGTAGCTATCTAGAGATGAATGATCAACAAAACTCTAAACGATATACCAAAAAATATTCACTAATAACACTCGAGTAACACCAAAACATAATTCAAAAAATATGGAGACATGAGAACATGGGATTATTGAGTTACTCTAGAATTGAACTCATAAATTTTGTACTAAAAACAATATAATTTATAGACTGTATTTTTTAAATATTATTTATTACAAGATCATTCATAAAATAATGTAAAATTCTCATCATAATTACCTTTTTAGCTTTAGTGTTTTAGAGAGTTAGGAAAAATATTTAAGTTATAAAACCCTTGTTCTTTGGGTTAAATGGACATATTTACAACTATATAGGATACTACTTAATCACTTAAAATACTTTAACATCTTCCAAAAATCCTCCATAAAATAGAAACATCCGGACACATCATATGTTAAGAATTTATTCATAACCTTGGAAAATACAAACATAAGAAAGGGGTGAGGTCAGATTCATCATAAGTTTAAAAATAAGAGATAAAAAGTAAATATTATAAGAGATCATAAGATGGATTTTTAGGTATAATAAATATATATAAGAGATTTTTACTCACTAATTCATAGATAATAAATGATGGCCTAATTATTATCATTACAAAATACGTATGTCAATATTGTGTGGAAACATGTGTCAACAAACATGATCCATGAATAAATAACATTATCAGTAGAATAAGAAAAAAATTATGGAATAAACATAAGAATAGTGTATCATCATATTTTAAGAATATAAATTAAGTCCAAAACCTTATGTTGTGAGCATATCCAAAAAGTCCCATGACTTTGTTTGTGAGAATATCCAAGAAGGTTCACTATTTATTTTGTTATATATCCCAGGAGGATCACACTATATTATCTCATGGGATATAAAACACTAAAAATAACAATTGGAAGTTAATATTGGACCCCACCAACCATTTATAAACACATATGAGTATTAATTTAATGTAATAATTCATTATATAACAAAGAACCCATGGAAAGAAAAGCGTTATATATCCTTTTAAAAATGGATTCTCATTAGGGATCATTCATAAATTTGTTGATAATCATAACATGATAACTCAAAGAAAATAAATGGTTATCTAATGACATCAGTATGTTTTTAGGTAAATATTGTTCAATTAAAATAAACAAAATTTTATTTACAACATATAGATAAAGGGTGTACAATAATGTAGATAATTTCCCCAATCAGTTGACATACGTCATCTATGTGAACACCCTTCAATCAGTGGAATGAATAATATTTAATTCAAAAAGGAATGGAATTATATGAAAATTTATGATTAGAAAATATAAATTACTAGGAAATATAAAAAAAGTTATGGATCATTTATATTATTGATATTTAATGTTTCCCATTAGTTAAAACAAAGGTAAGGAATCAACATGTATAAAAAATACATTTATAGTAATAGTCAATTTTTTACCTAGAAAATAATGATGTAAATAAACCATTTTCCATGAAAATAATTTTAAATAAAACTCATATAATAATGAAAAAATAATTTACTTTGTAAAACTATGAAACATATGAAGGAAGTTTCAATATTTTAGGAAATCCATTAATATGAAGTTTTTTGAAAATGTAGTTTCATTTCATATTTTGAAAAATAAATACTAAGAGAAAAATTCACAAGTTCCTTTTCAACAATCATTTCAAAAAATATTGGGAAAAAATTTATGAAATATTAAAACATTAATTTTTATTAAAACACAAAAAAGTGGAGCATTAAAAAGATACATTATACTTTTATAGAGTAAACGTGGAGTGGAATTTAAAAAATTTATTTTTAACAGTTGTAAAACCTTTTTGATACTTTTAAATACCTATGATTATAACCACAAACCTTTAAAGGATTATAGAACATCAAATTTATGACAAGATATATCCAGAAAAATCTCACCAAGGATCACCATTGGTGAATACAAATTATAATGATTTTAGAATGTAATAGTATAAAAATTCACGAGATGGGTTGTCACATTTTAGAGTTCTTGATTTTAAAATGAATATGTGAAATTAAGATTTATGACTTGAGTAATATTTAAATAAAAACCCTTTGAAATATAAAGAGCATAAAATTTAAATTATAATTACTTAAATGATGAGTAGATCATGATACAAAATCTTAAAGTGTAGTATAAACACCTTTATAATTAAAAAATAGTGTTTAATAAAAATATGTCTCAAGGGGTGTAAATTTGAGACAAGAAACACTTTTAATTCCTACATAGTTGATGAAACTATATCCTCATGTATAAAAAATTGTCTTAATCAATGATTTTAGAACTTATTCATGTATATAATCATTTATTAACTTAATTTACAATTATTATCTATATGTATATTGTTTAGTTATTATTTATTTTCAATATTATAATTGAGTAATCATGATTGTTTTGAACTAGTTTAATAATAATAGCGTTTTCATCATTATTTTTCAAAATTTAATCATTAAAGAATCCTAAAAGTTAATATAATTGCTATTTCAATTTAATTATTATGTTATAATTTCATTTCACTGGAGTTTTGATTATGATATGAAATTGATGAAATTAATTATTAGAATAATTCAATGATGATTAAAAAATAAAAGTTAGTATATTAATTAATCAGTTTAATATTAATGATACCATTACAGAACCACAATAAAACCATAGTTTCATTATTTATTTTATATTATATAATAAATTATTTCTGCATAGTCTCTGATGAAATTATTTCATAGGAATGATCAAGTAGGTAATTAGGTTGACCCAAACATGAACACACCACAATTAATGGATAATTACATTTTAAAAAGTTATTTATTATGGAATAATATCAATATTATTGAAGTATAATTATATTATATAGATAACTATAAGATTTTGAATAAAATTTTATGTTTTCTTAATAAATAATAAAGAAACCAGAATAACAACGAGATGTATTACTTTTTGGAGGCAGTAGCCTCCATAATGCAAGGTTGGCAATTTCGTTTATTTATAAATTAGTTGGGAAGAAGGTGGATTATAAATTTCATCTCAATAATCCTAATTATTATATATATTTTAAATATATTCCTAAATTATGATTTTGTAATAAGTTAAGAGAGGTATATTTGAAAAAAATTTAAATTGTTATTTTCTGGTGGTTATAGTCTACACAACACACAAATGAACGTTTCATTTTTATTAATAGAAAATTTAAAATGTGTTTAATAGTTATTACCTTCACATAATAAAATTAATCATATAATATATAATAAATAAATTATATAGGAAATAAAAAAATATATTTTGGAAGGAAATGATGAAAGGAAATTAAGGTTGGGAAAACTAGTTCTCATATTGAGAACATCAAATTTACTATGGGAGAATTCTGGGAAATATAGGTCATAATCCAATATCTTATGACTAGAGTGTCACACCTTGGTATGTGAAATAAGTTATGGATCCTCATTTTTCATTTCAATTTTAGTTTTAGAATCATTTTAGGTGCACAATGTATAAGTTGTTTTAAAATTTATGGTAAAAAACCTATAGGGCCCCAACCATAGTGGAGGTTATGGTGCACCTTTGGGTTTCCTGTGTAAAATGGGAATGGATGAAATGGATAGTTTTTTGTGTGGCATAGGGTAGATCATTTTGGGGTCTTTCTAGTGACCACATCAAAAGGAACCTCACCATGGCCTTGGTGGAGGCCTTGGTGGGCTAAAAAATCCTATTTTTCTACACCATATAATGGATGGTGTCCATGAACATTCTCCTTGGCATTGAAACTATACCATCATGGGTTGGATTGGGGAATGGTGTTAGGGGGTTTCAATTTTTTATTAAAACGCCTATTCAGAACCTAGTATTCTAGGGGAAATTACTTATTCCACATGTGACCTTAATGAAGTGTTTTAACGTACCTATTAACTCAATTTTCCATTATTAAAATATTTTTTCACTCCCATGTGGCTGGGGTTCAATAAATAGTATGTTACAGGGAGTGGTTTTGGTAATTATTCAATCATACTATAGTGACCTCAATGTTCCCCTTGAACTTTGGATTTCTACTTCTATATATAGTCTTGTGATTACAAGATCTACCCATATCCCATCACCACCATAAAAAGAAATATTTTTTTCTTTGTTTACGAGGTAGGTTAATCTATCTCAAAATATATTCCCATAAAATTCTATTGATATTACAGTTTAATTTAGTTTTTATTTATGAAATTGGTGATTTTAAATCCAGGTGAAGTGAATTTTTCTTTGAAGGCTAAGGAAATATTTTCAAAAAATGGATTTTATTAAATATAATTTTGATACACATGATATGTTTATACAATTCATAAATAATGGTTTTGAAATGGAAATGGTTTCTCAAGATTGGATATGGTGTGACATCAATATGGATTTTTTATATGAAAATAATGGTTTGGAAATTAAATGCAATTGACTTGGACAGTGTTTATAGAAATTTATTTCTTAGGAAAATGTTTATGAAATGAAAATTTAGTTTCTTGAATTGAATGATAATGTATTATAACATAAAGAATATTTTAGGGAATGTGAAAAATCTAGACATATGTGATCTCTATTTGAATTATTTATTCTTATGAGTGTTCCCCTTTTAGACAGGGTTTTTAGTGGGTAGATTTTCTAAGGAAATGAGGTTACTTGGATTTAGAGTTCACATATATGTTCTAGTGTTTATTTTTGGGGATTGAAACCTACTTTATTTATATATATACCTCATGGTTATAAATGTTATGTTATATGAAGATGGACCCTTGGTTTTCTTCATGTTCTATGTTATTTTTATTTCATTTTTTCGTCTAGACCTTGTTATCGAATTGTTTAATGTTACCTATATGGTTTGTTCTTTCATGACATGTGATTTTTTAGGAATATATTAGGGAAAAAAAATTTGTTTTTGTATTATCACATGACAATTATTGGAGAAATAATTACCATGTATATTTTTAGGATACCCTAGAGCTTTTCACAAGTTCATGTAATTCAAGAATTCACTTTAGGCTATGTGGCAGTTCAATTCACCTAACATTATTGGTTTACTTGGGTTTTTCTATTACATTATCCTCCAAAGAAACACCTAAAATGGATCCATCCTAACAAAATCTCGATAAATATTTTTATGGGAAAAATACACTAAGGGATAAT
This sequence comes from Viscum album, assembly GCA_963277665.1. NCBI lineage: Eukaryota > Viridiplantae > Streptophyta > Magnoliopsida > Santalales > Viscaceae > Viscum > Viscum album. Next base: position 1,574,797,595 of record OY728127.1, read on the forward strand.
ATTTGAGAATGATATTTAGTTAGATTGTGCATTGTCCAAGATGTGATATTTATAATTAAATTGATATAAAAAAGTATAGATACATCTATGAGTTGGAATAAATCATATACCAATTTATATTTTCATCCATTATAGTTTGAAGTAGGTGATTGGTATTTCCTTATAGTTTCACCTTAGTTTGGAAATATAAATTTGGGAAGGTAGGTTAGTTTAGATCATTTTCATATTAGACCATTTTATATTTTTGAGAGACTCTAGAAGATCTATTATCTATTAGAATTATAGAATCTTTTAAATTATATTCATTAGGTGTTCCATGTTTACTAATAGAATAGGTATCAATCAAATATATCCAATGTGATTGAGTGGGAAGATTTTGAAATTGATCTTTAAAACAGTTTTCATTAAATGGATATTATGTTTGTGGGACAATAAATAAATTTTGTTCAGTGAAGGAAGATTATTGTAGTTCAATTATGATGGATTTAGGGTAGGGAAATCCATGAGACAAGGATGTTTTAGGCCTTGATGATTAAGTAGTGGCCTTATCTATTTTAGGGTTCGTGAACTTGAGACTTTATGATGGGGATAATTTTCATTCCATGATATGTTGAATCAAGTATATATCCCCTATTGTCTTTGTATTTTGAGTTTTTGAAGCATTGGAGGTTCACGATGGATTGAAAATGAGTTTTTGATCTTTAGAGTGGAAAAATGAACAACCATGACTATACCATAGGATGTGGGGTGGTGTTGGATTTGTTTATGAAATAGTCAAGGTTTAAATTTCTAGTAGTAGTCCAAGACTATTATGGAAAATTATAGGAGTCTCATTATTGACCATGGTTATAACAACCTCACCACAACCATAGTGGAAAAAACATCCTATTTTCTACACCAGTTCATGTATTTTTACTATAGTCGATCTCATGGGAGAAGCCAGAATATTGTGGTGGGCATCACCAAGTTGGGGTGATGGGGATTTCAGTTTTTTGAAACACTTGTTCAGTTTCTAGTATATTATGGTATTTTAATCTTTCCATGCGTGACCTTAATTAATGGGTTTAATGCACCACCAGACTTGGTTTTTCTATTTTAAACTAACTCTTTACTCCCCTTTGTTTTGGATTTCTGATAAATCATATTATAGAAAGGGGTTTTGGGAATTAACCCCTCATTCAGTAGTGTATCGGGTGTTTCCATTAACATTTTCCTACCCCTCTAGATCATTGATTTTGAGTATTACATCTATACATGTTTCCTCATCAATTTTTATGGACATAAGTTTTCATTGATCTTGATGTAGGTGTGTCCATCCTATGGTATATTCCAAAGGAATGCTTATGGTTTTATGGATTTCTTTAGTTTTTATTTATGTAATTTATGATTTAAAATAAATGAGAGGTGAATTTATCTTTTATGGATATTGAATTGTTTTCTAAAAATAGTTTTGAAAAAACCTTTTTGATACACATGATGTGTTTTTTAAAATACCTCAAATATGGTATTATTATAGAAATTTATTTTCTAGAATATAATCATTGTGAAACCTCTATTGAAAATGTTTTTTTAAAAAAAAATTGCATGGAAATAAAATATTTTTTCCTTGGATAATATTAATTTAAATTTATTTCCTAAGAAAATGATTATGAAATGTGAATATAGTTTCTTGAATGGAGTGGAAATGTATTATCACATCAGATCTAACATACAGTGAAAGAGAAAAGTATACATATGCGACACCTAGTGGATTTATATTTCACTAGGGGAGGTTCCTATGCTGCCATGGTTTCTAGTCGTCATTATTTCTAGGGAACCAAGCTTCATAGGCATTTTAGTTCACTTAAGATGGTTAGAGTCTCTTTTTTGTCTTTTTTGTGTACACCCTTGGGTTGTGTTTTTACACATATTTCTTTGAGGTAGCATATTTTTAATATTTTATAGATATGATTATATTCCATCTTTATATGGATATTAATGATTGAAAACTATTTTATTCATCTACTTATGCATTAGGGATATAAATTTTCTTTTATATTGATATGTATATTTGATTTTGGAATGTTTTTTTAAAAAATGATTCTTTTTGGGAAAATGATTTATTTAGAATTTTTTTAGAAATATAATTTATATTATAACTAACATATTAATATTGAAAGAAATTTTTTAGATTCATTATGGTATAATACCGAGCTATTGTTCCCACACACTAAATTTCCCATTGGGTAACGTTGCCATGGTTTTGTAGGATAAAGGTAAATGGAAGATCTTCATGTAATGTATGTATTTATTGGATCATGTTTATTTAATTGTGGGTTAGGATGGTGGTGATTCATGATCAAGATTATATGGACCCATGGATGGGTTTATGTTCCATGTTAATGGTCTTTCAATTTGTTCTTATTGACATTGTTGTCCCATTATTTGATGGTCCTTTATGGGTTTTTTTTATTTTTGGCATGTGATTTTTTGTGGACATAGGCTATGATAACCAATTTTCTCCATCATATAACTTGTTTTATGAGGTTGAAATCATTTACATGATTCTTTTTATGATACCTTGGTGATTTTCTCTAGCCTGTGGAGATCAAGAACACGCTTTGGTCCTTGTGTAGGGCCAACTAGGGTGACATTATGGGTTGACCCAGGTTTTTACGTTACAAACATGATCAAGGAGAAGGAAGAAAATTATAATTGATTGATAATGTGATATTTTTTGTGGAAACCAAATTTTTGGAGTGGTCCTAAAAGAGTAGGGAGATTATTGTTTTATAAGTTGTGACAATTACATATTTGTAAAAGTTTCAAATTCATATAAAGAGATAACATCTTTTAATTGGAAATAAGACTCAAAAAACGGATCATAATGCAGTTAGGGATGAGATAAGGTTGATAATATATTAGAAAATTAATTAGAAACATTTTTTTAACATGTTTGAAGACCTTTATCCCAATATTTACTCCATTTTACATTTTAGTTTTTTCCATGTGAAATTATTTTCACCTAAGTAATTTACATTTATTGAATAAAAAATAAAATAGAGCTTACAAAATAATTTATACCAAATCATTCCAAATATAAAATCTATTTTATCAAGAAAAATATCTATGATTATTAAAAATTAATTTTATCCTTTTCTCATCTAACATGTGAAGAAACAAATTTCAAAAAAATAGTACTTTGATTAAAATTTCTTTGTAATAAAAAATTAATATCGTCATTTAATTTTATGATTTAAATTGGTTTATGATAAAAAAAATAAGTTTTATATTTATTTCAAAGGAGTAAATTTTTTTACCATAATAATATTTAATTAAAATAAAAGACTAAATATACATTTTATTGGGAAATATTTATTAAGAGGTTAAACATAGTTTTTCAAAATTCATTCTATTATTTTGAAACTTATTTTTTTACTCTAAAACTACAAATTTTATCATGAAAAATGTTTTATATGTTTTTTTAGTTTGACTAATTTCTTGATATAGTCATGAACACCATCATTTTAGTAAAAACCCATTTTTAAACAATTCACCAAAAAATTAATTATTTTTAGAAAATATTGAATATTAACCATAATCTAATTTTATAAATATAAATTTAGAAATGAAGTTATTTTTATCAAATTTATATTATGAAAATATATATTTAGTTATTTAAATAGAAATATAAAATTATAAAAAAAATATTTGGCACAAGAAATTTTTTTTTTTAAATTTAGTGTTTTTAATGTTATTTCATATTAATCTCTAAATAATTGAATATTGAAATATTAATTTTATAAATAAAAATATTAAATATTATAATAAACATTTAATTATAATCAAATTAATTTATTAAGGTAAAATTCAATTCTATTTTTTAAAATGGATTATCAAAGGCATCCTTTTAAAAATATTAAAGACAAATAATAATATATAACAATTTAATTAGTTATTATATTTTTATTTACTAATGATTATATTATTAATTTAATTTTCATATGATATGTTTTGTTTTAATTGGGTGTTTCATTATTTTAGCGTTTAATGTGACATAATCTATAAAAGAAAATATTAATTTTAAGGATCCAAAATCATGGGTAGTTACATTATACATCCTAAAATAAATTACATCATGAAAATTTTATTTAACACTCACTGATTATAGTATATAACAATATTCCAAACAATTTTATCATTCAACATATTACATTTACTATAATCTCATAGGATATATCATATACTTGATAATGTATATACCTTCATTAAACATTCTCCTAAATTCACATTTCCTTAGACCATATGAATCTTCAATACATTAAATCATAGAAAAAAATATTAGGAATTTAAAAAACATTTAAACCACAAATTATAACAATATCTATGTTATGGAAGTACATACTAGACAATATATTTCACAATCTAAAAAATACAATGGAATTAAATAAAAATACCCTGAATCAATTATCATTCCCAATGTTACCAATACTTTCCAACTTAATTTTTCAAAATACATCAACCCTTTATTATCTCAATATAATGAATATATGAAACATAATATTAATCAATCCGTCAATCATGTTTTAATCCACATTTATACTCAATATCACTTTTAATGAAAATTGATACAATTTAATATATTTTCCACAATATATAATCAAAACTACTAAGGAACAATAATTAGTAGTTAACATTGAAAAATAGTAGAATTTGATCGATAAATGTCACTCACTATTGATAATATCTAAGAGTATGATGATTTAATTTAAAATATTATATCAACAACTCTACCTTATCTGAGACTAGGAAACACGCCTTTACTATAATAAAATTTATATATAAATATTATAAACATTTAAGTATGATCTCATATTCAGGTATAATACAAAGTTATTTCTAGTTACATTCATTTCCCAGTTTTGTCTATTTTGTTCCATTTCATCTAAATAGTAAAACCGAAAATGATTATAAATAAAATAAATGTAAATGATCATATAATTATGAAAAATCATTCCTAATATGTCCTCTATAATGAAATTTTCTTCTCATCCATTGATAATTTCTATTTAATCTAAATTTTTTATATTTAGGTTCTCTTATACATCATATACTAATTGAAAAAAATCCAAAAAAATCCTAAATAGTAAAGAAATATTTTAAACCTATAAATGAATGATTATTTCGGTTTTAAAACCAATATACCCTTCAACCAAGAAATAACATATCTATTTATATGTACTTTAACTTATGAATCCCTATGTTTCAATCTATGGTATGCATGATATATTTCTTCTTAGACTATCTATCCTAAGTATATTAAAATTCTTTATTATAGTTATTAATGTTAATTTGAATTAACCATAGAATATCCTACAGGAGTGTCAAACCATGTGTACAGTTTGGCCTCCTTTTCATGCATGAGGTGACAATTTAGTTAATACCCGATTGGTTTTTTCAAGGATATTACACCTAGGTGCATTTTTTCCAAAACCTACATCCTCATTTTGTATGTATATAGGAATCAAATTTCTAATATAATCACAGAATATCTAATTCACCAAGACATCCCTATATTATACTACTAGTTATTAATTAGGTTTTCTCTAAAGAACCCCTATCATAATCCATAGAAAACATAAAAATTTCACATAGCCATATTAAATGTTTATTTATATTTTTTAAACTATGTTCAACCATTACCAATTAACCCTTAATAACCTACACAACCCTTAATTTATCTTCAACCAATAACATCCTAACCTCTATATTTAACTAAACCCTCCTATGGTACCATCTTAAGGACCCCAGACCCACACTCCCGGATCTAATGATAAAAAAATACATTAATAATTGGTTGTAAGGATTTCAATCTTTCCATTTATTGTTCTCAAATACTATATGGATTATTTAATAAGCTAGGTTCATAGATGATGTGATATTCCGAGGCCTGGTGTGCCCCAAAATTAAATTTTGAAATATATTAAATATATTAAATTCACACATACATAGTTTTCTGGAAAAGTGTAATAAGTTATAAATAGAGTATCAGATCATAAATTTGCGGTTTCTATTTAGTTAATCCAATGGGTTTTACTATAGGCATAATATAACCTTGGAGCATGTCATATGTTTGGGGTGGGGGCAGTCATGGGTAGACATTTAAATAAATAAATAATTTATTTTAATTTTTTTATTTAATCACCCCATACTAATAAATTACCTATATAAATTCTATAAGGAAGAATTTGTAAGGTTAGACACATAACCTGACAAATTAGTTGGATCCATTGGAGAGTGTTGGAGGAGCGTCCATTAGTAGGTGATGCCGAATCATGGACCATCAATCAGTGTATGATAGAGCTCAAGGATCTTGCCAATTACAATAAGACATCATCATAATTCCCCATAAATTGATCCAAATTGAGGTAGAATGTTTTTATTTTGAGTATTTATTTCTGTTTATTATTTCTATGATGAATGAGAATTAATCGACCAACAGATTTATTCAATGATTGGTCATATTACAGGTATGAGATTATTTGCATGGATCATTGGGAGATTTTTTTTCATCCTAATAGAAACTGATCAAGGCCAAATGAACAAGGTATAGGTTTATTCATATTTTTCATGTTTTATTAGATTTCTCCCATCGGTTATCATGAGTTAATCACCGATGTTTCATTTGAATAGTGGTTTGACCAAAAATATAGAAAAATCGATCATTGCACACTCGTTTCATGGAAAAAAGTTTGATATTGTAGATTTGGGCTCAGTATGACATGGAGATCATGTTATGATGGTAATGGTAGTGGGATGGTTTAGATTTGGGGTCACTGGTTATGGTTTCTGTATATGAAAGTGAAGCCGTTGGACGATGGTGTTCTCCCAATCATTTTTATTTTTGGAAATCAAATATCCAGTGGTGGTTGAGATCATTTGGCTCTAGATCCACATTTAACAATGTAGGGATGATGGTGGAGGTAAATCCAGATAAAGAATGAATCATCCTTGTGATATGTGAAATCTTGCATTACATGGCATGTATTTCAGGTTTACACATCATGTGAGACCCCCTGGTGTGATGCTAGGGTTTTTGAAAGAAGAAAAATATCAGATGATGTGTGACCTCTATAAAATGATGTGTGACCCTTACACAGAGGTTATACATGTTCCGAGGATGTTACATGGGCATGATAATGACTAGATGGACATGGACCTGACCATCCAGACATAGACACATCTCGTTGGACAAGAACACACCCAGGATGGATCATAAGGAAGGGTAGGATCACTCATGTCTCTACCAACTAGAATGTGGTTGAGGAAAGAATTAATCTGTGTAAATTATCCCTTATTGCGAGAGTTTTGTCTCCGAAGGGTGAGAAGTCGTGGAGGTTTAATGAGATTTTTTACAGAATAGCTGCAGTCTGGGGATTTGAGGACCGGCAAATGACTGCTATGGGAAGAGGATACTTCCATATTATTTTCCCCTCTGATGAGTTGAAAAGGCATCCTTGGAGCTTTGGTGCCATAATCCTAAAACCTGGAGTGCTTAGGATACAGGAGTGGGATCGAAATTTTGATCCTCTGAATGAGAGGAACACTCATACACAGATTTGGATCTGGATTTCTAGGCTTAATTGGCTATATTGGAATCCTAGAATTCTGTGGGAAATCTCTTCATCCATTGGAAATCCCATTAGAATTGAAAACAAAATGGAAAATACTAGGTTTGGACATTATTCTCGTGTACTGGTGGAAGTCGACATGGCCAACACGTTAGTGGAAGAAGTTGTTCTCACCCCAGGGATGATAGTTTCAAACTGGAAATCCGGTATGAAAGGAAACCCAAGTTTTGTAAGGAGTGAAATGTCTTTGGTCATGTGGATCTTGAATGTAATAAATCCAAGGTTTGGACGATTTACAATGTCAAAGGGCATGACATCCAAGCATGCCAGAGGGATAACACCAAAGGAAAGGGGAAAATAGCAAATAATGTGACTATTGGCACTTCTTCTGGGGAGGACCCTCAGTCCATGGGAGCTACTAAACCATCTCTTGATGCTGATGAAGCCCTTGAGCTGGAACCAGATGTGGCTGAAATTGTTAGAATGGTTGAAATTGAGGAGGTTTCAAAGTATTTCAATGTTCTTCAAGTTGATACAACCGCTGAAGTTGATGCATATGGATGCCTTTTTCCAGAGAGAGTGTGAAGAAAGGGATACCAATGGTGTCACTACTCCCTCTATACTAGGCACGGTTGTGTGTTCTAGTAATGCAGGTGCTAACCTGGTTATGTCTATAGACATGAAAGCTGGCCAGTGCAATGCTCAGGATTCAACTAAAGGTAGTGCAGGGGACCAACCTATTCAGCGCTCCACTCAAGACTCACCCAAAATACCCCACAACAAGAAGACTCCGGGGGAGATGGAGGAAGGGGTCTTTCTTGAAGATGGGCGTGCTCACCATATGAGTGTGATTATGTCTCATCATAACACTATATTTTCTCCACAGGAGCAGGGACCCTGCCTTTCTATGCCTATGCAGGCGGGGAAGCAGGTAACTGGAGACTCACAGTTTGTTGGAATGATTCAGGTCTCTTCAACTCCATAGGAGCAGGTTCCAATCTTAGGGTTTATGTCAGGGGTACCACCATTTGTGCTGGTGGAGGAACAGGTTCTTGGAGACACCCAAACTGATGGAATGAAGCAGTTTATGGCTCAAAGACAAGATGGTCCTGCTAATGTGATGCAACATGTGATTAATGACCAATTCCAGTAGGTCCCTTATGGGAAAACTGGCAGGAGGAGATCATGCCAGGGCTCTCCCATGGGCATTGATCAATCTCCTAATAAATTTACTCCAATTAGAGGACGATTATGGTTTGATTGTAGTGAAGACTGTGAAATATCTAAGACTCCCTCTAAGGCTGAGAAATCAGGAAAGGGGAAAGGAAAGGAATAGAGTAAAAAGAGCAAAGTGGAACCAGTACAGAAAGAGGGGCCTCAAACGAGGGGCAAATCTTCCATAAAATGAAGATCTTTTTTTGGAATTGTCAGGGGCTTGGGAACTCTCCCACGGTCAAGGCCCTGAGACATTTTATTGTGACCAATAAACCTTTTATGGTTGTAATAGCCGAACCCAAAATGAAGTTTGAAAACTAGAATGACTTTAGATGGGACTCCCTTGGGTACTCTTTTGTTTCTCAAAACTCAAGTGATAGAGGGGCTGAGTCACTTTGGGTTCTTAAACACAACCGTATTTTAATTCAATCAATGACCAAGATGCACCAGGCTGTTTCTATGGATATTGGATTTTAGGGAGCTATCATCTCTCTCTCGTTTGTTTATGCCTCAAGCTTCTACATTAAAAGAAGCAGTCTTTGGAAGGATCTTGAGTCTATTTCTGACCAGTTGGCTAAGAGATGGGTGGTCTTAGGTGACTTCAACACTTTCCTCATACCTGATGAAAATACTGGTTCTCACTTCAACAAATTGGCTGCAAATGATTTTTCAGTGTGTATTGACAAATGTAATCTGTATGAAGTCCCAATTGTTGGAGTAGAGCGCCCATGGTGTAGGTACACTTTGAATGGATGCCAAGAAATTAAATTGGACATGTCCTTTGTTTAGATCAATGAAAAGAATGATGCTATCACCACTTTTGGTCTCACCTTACCCAAATTTCACTCTGATCATAATCCGATCCTTGTGGATATTTTTGTTGGTAGGATGCGGACATCTCCCCTACATTTCAGGTTCAACAATGCATGGCTTGTAGTTCCTGGATGCAGGGAGGTCATCCTTAATTCTTGAGAGACTGAAGCAATTGGAAGCCCTCTTACAATAATTACCATCAAGATAAAAAACACCAAGAAAATGCTCAAAGACTGGATAAAATTATCTTTCTCCAACTTGGAGCATGAAATCCAGGCTGCTGAACAACGACTTCTGCTTTTCCAGAATACATGTCAAAATTAGTATATCCCCTCAAGGGATGAAATCCAGGCCCTTACTCATATTGATGATCTTCTCCTACTGCAAGAACGCATTTTGAGGAGCCAATACATTGTTAAATGGATGCATGAAGGAGATAGGAACTCAAGGTTTTTTCACTTCTTACATAGAGAAAAGAAGTCCATGAGAGGGGTCTCTACCATTGAAGTAAATGGGTCTCTTTATACATTTGAGATGGAAATTTCCAATGCTGTGATGAAATACGTTGAAGAGATGTACTTAGGGAAGGGATTTGATGGCACTTCTCTCTTGATATACAGTATTCAACCAACAGTCTGTACACTCCAGAACAAGCTGCTTGTGGAAACCCCAACGGAGAGGGAAATCAAATATGCTCTTTTCTCGTTAAACATTGATAGTGTGTATGGACCGTATGGGTTTACTAATAAATTCTTCATGTTTTTCTAGGATATTATGCGATAAGAGGTCATTAATGTTGTACATGAGTTTTTCACCCATGCTTACATGCCCTATGGTGCCCATGATTGCTTCAATGCTCTACTTCCAAAGAAAGAAAATGCCTTGGACATCAAAGACTTCAGGACTGTGGATATTGGAAACACCATCCCCAAAGTTAGCAACAAGATCATTGCCTTAAGGCTTGGACACATTATCAGTACAAAGATTACTTGAAATCAGTTTGGATTTGTCCATGGAAGACATATTCCGAATTTCCTTCTCACTGCCTCAGAATGTGTCAATTCCATAAGGAAAAATATGAGGAATGGATGCTTTTTCCTAAAGCTGGACATTTCTAAGGCCTTTGACACCTTGAAATGGAGCTTTATTTTTGCGGTTCTCAAAAAACATGGATTTTCTAAATTCGTCATCATACTTGTCAAGACACTTCCCCATAATGTGAGACTTTCTATTATCATCAATGGATCACCCAGGGGTTATTTTCAATGCTCTAGGGGAGTCAGACTGGGGGACCCCTTATCTAGACCCCTCTTCACTCTGGCTGAAGATTATTTGAGTGTTTGCTTGAATGATATGGTGCAAGCTAGTATTTATAAGAGAATAAAGGTTGGAATGGATCTCCTCACCCCCTCGCACCTCCTGTATGCTGATGATATTCTACTTTTTGGATAGGAAAACAGAGGTTCAATATCTTGCATTCAGAAAAACTTTGCACATTATGAGGATATCTCTGGGCAGGTGGTAAGCTGGAATAAATCCTTTGTTTTATTTGGGAATGGAATGATTATATCCAAGTAGAACAGAATTGCCAAGCGGCTTGGATTTAGGAGAAGTGCCCTTCCTTTTATGTACCTTGGATTACCACTTTTTTGGGGAAGGGTGAAAAGATACTATCTTGAATCCATCTACTCCAGAATTATTAATCAACTGTATACTTGGAAAGGGAAATCAATCTCTCAAGCAGGAATACTTTTCCTTGTGAACTCGGTTATCACTTCAATGTTTGTCTATGGTTTCTCGGTTTATCGGTGGCCTCGTGCCCTTATCAAGGAACATAAAAGATTAATTAGGAACTTCATATGGACCAGGTGCATACATGAGAAGAAACACATAACTGTTTCCTAGAAAGACTGCATCAAACCCATTGAAATGGGGGGAATGGGTGTTAAGGACCTGAAAGGATTCAACGATGCTCTTATAAGTAAATTCACATGGAACTTGTTGACTTCTAATGATGATTCCCTGGATTTTCATGCACAGATATTCATATCAAAGCTGCATAATGGGTAATGAGCATATGTATCTTCCTCCATATGGCCTACCATTAAATAGGCTTATATTGGAATCATGTACTGCTCCTCCTGGTTGGTTTCCAATGCATCCAGCCTTAATTTCTAGACAATGAAATGGCTGGACAGGACCATCATTGAATTCATGGAGATCCATCTACAGGTGAAGGATATCTCAATTGCTGACATGCACCAAGACATGGACCTTTTTAATTGTCTTCCAGATTATAATAGGATGGCTATGCAGCGTTATAACTTCATGGATGATGAAACTTTGATCTGGACACCCGACACCTGTGGCCGGTTCACATCAAGGGAGTATTATCGACAATTATGTGGAAAAAATGCGACTTCTCCCTTGTGGTTGCAGAATTTTAAAAAAACATTTCATTCTCCCTTCCAATTACTTGATACTATGGAAGATTTGGAAAGGAAGGATACTTGTGAAACATCTTCTGCAGCGAACGGGAATTCACTTAGCCTCTTTCTACAATTTGTGCACCCAGGATGAAGAAACAATTCACCATATTTTCTTTGCCTGCAATTTCTCTTGCAGATATTGGGAAAAATTTCAAGAGGTCTTTGGGACTCTGTTATCATTGAACAGTCTTGATGATTTCATGAACTCAGTCACTACATCTGGTTAAAGTGAGCAGGTTTTTTCACTTATTGTCACTGCCATTATGGTAGCTTTTTGTTTAGATTTGGAGGGCATGAAATCAGGTCATTTTTGAAAACTACATGCCTTATTTGAAGGCTGGTCTGACTATTGTTTACAGGGAAGTGAAACCTACTTCTAAGATACAAATAGGTATAATGAATAATAATATTTATGATCTCATAACGCTGAAAACGCTTGTGGTGTCTGGCAGGGTCAAGAAACCTTTGATGTTGAAATCGATTAGATGGATTCCTCCCATTTCATCATGGTTGAAAGTGAATGTTGATGGTGCAGAAACTGGTACACCAGGACCTTATGGGTGTGGTGGGGTGTTCTGTAACCACCGGGGCTTCGTTAAGGGATGCTACTATCATTATATTGTAATTGGTTCTGCTCTTGAAGCTGAACTATGGGCTATGATTAAAGCAGTCAACTATGCTGTCCGCCATGGTTGGAGGCACATATGGGTAGAATCTGACTCATGTACAGCAGTGCACATTCTGCGAGAAAGGTCCAAGGATGTTCCTTGGAGGATTATCCCATCATGGACTGCATGCCTGCATCTCCTTGAGGGTCTTCAACTAGAAGTCAGTCATTTTTATAGAGAAGAAAACCAGGTTGCTGATGCTCTATCCAAGAGGGCGGTCATGGAGGTCTCCTCACGATGGTCCTTTGTCATCCCAGAATTTTTCTCACGTCTTGTTGATTTGGAAGCGCATGGTATGCTCTATTCTCTCCTTTGTAAACCCCCTTGCGCTACCACTTGTTCAGTTTTTTAATTTTTTTGTAAGGGGTGGGCTTTTTCCAGATCCTGGACCTGCTTTTATATTACCCTAGATGGAGTTCTTGGTATCTTCGTTTCCAACACTACATGGACATAGATCCTCTATTTAGAGGGTTATTATAGATTGAGTTGTTGGTTTACCCCATGGTATTTGGTGTGATCCTCATCTATGTATCATTATCTTTAGACTTCCAAAAATTAATTCTTATGGGGAGAACCGATGAGCATGAAATCTTAGACAGATTTCATCAGTGTTGTGTGACTCATGGAGTGTGTTCTACAAGATGATAACTATATGGAACCTTCGATCATTAATACTAGTATAGAATTATAGTTTTGGATTTTCCATTATATTGTGCATCTTTGTTGAGTATATCTATATATTATTATTATAAGTGCTTTGGACATATACCTGTGATGAAATGAATGTTATTATTGTCATGATATGCTTAGTGATTTTAGGGTGTCCTATAGGGTATTATTATACACACACCATAATGGAATTTTACCACATGTGTTTTGTCTTATGTGAACAACTAAACTTTTGATGGAGTCATATTTTGGCTAGGACCAAGTAGATCTTAGTGAGAATGATAGTCTGAGGTGTGTTTCTATGGTCCTATTGACAGTAGTCCCCTTTCATACTTGTAAGTTGGGATTTTTTTTTCAGATTCTTTGTGGTGGGATTTTATTTAAAAATTTTGATTTTCAGTAACTGTTTTCACTCTCTAATGGTTTGATTTAGATGTTTTAATAGTTATTTTATTAGTTTTTTTACAGTTTAACATTATATGGTCTTGGAGATGTGTGCGTGTCTATAGGTAATTCGGCTATGGCCTCCCATGTGAGTGATATGAATACTTGGCGCTAGTCTCCAGCCTCTGGCTTATTGGATGTAGGATTGGGGTAATCATATTTTGGGCCCTGTTTGGGTGTGTTATGATAGAGTAGTATCAAAGGAGTCAATTCTACATTTTTACAATATTCCGTGAGATTGGTTTGAGGAAACACTTTTATGTTTTTTTGAGTTTAGATGCCATTCTAGGGAATCTAATTTTGTTGAAGTGGACCACTTATCCATACACTAGAACTCTGATCACCTCCCATTTGAGCTAATACATGTAGACATTGGTTTCAGGGAAAACAATTGGTACATGAATCATATAGGAATGGGTTGTGGGTTCAATATCCTTTCTAAGTCATCTATACAGATATACTCATTGAACATGGTACATATTATCTATTTTAAGATGACTCTGTGATGTATTGTTATTTGGATTAAACATTAGAATCACATGGGTGGTCCCATCATTAACAAGGCTTAGATACTTGTACCTATTCAAGAGGTGTCACCTCTAGGTGGTTCACCACATTCACAACCAATTTTCAAATAGTAAATGGTACCAGTAGTACCGATAGATGAGTTTTGAAGGCTAAAGGTGCTTTATGAGCTTTATTGACATTGAACCCTGTAGTTCTAAGGAAGTGCCAACCCAAGGGTGTTTGAGAACTATCTTGAGGTATTTACCAAAGTATTATATCTTTTACAGATACCAGAAGATCATATGGTGGTTCTGGTAGTAATCCTTCTCCATGAAATTGCGTGATGATGATTGGGTTTTGTGACCTTATCGTATGATGAGGAAAATTTTGCATGGTCATAGTTTGAGAACCTTTTCAAATACGAGTTATCCCCATCTACCCTGATTGATATTTGTATCTAGGATATCTTATTGCTTTAGTAGGGTAGTATGAATGTGGATGTTTATTCATCGATGTTTACTAACGTCTCTCTATACTGAATGAATATGGTATGTGATTAATTATATCATGATTAGACTTTCAAGAAAGGAATATGTAGAAATATTTGAGCCAACCTGATACCTATACGAATTACTATCTATACAGGGATTATAGAGAGTATTTAGGTCATTGAGAGTTTTCTGGATGAGTAGGAGAAGAAAGTTTCTATCAGAAGTGGGCACACAGGAGCATGGACTTTGGAAACATGGATCCAGCATCAGAATTAGAGAATTTTATGTGTCATATTTTTTAGGAGGTGATCCCAAGATAGAGATTCCGTGGTATAAGTCTCATAGGATATATCTAGTCAACCCAGGGAGAGGAAATGCTACTCTTTTTGAGGAAGGTGAAATCTCATGAGGGATTGTTTGAACTGCCATACAGTTGTCAGAGAGACATTGGATGATCCCCTTAGGAAGTGATAGAGATAGGATAAGATAGTTTTGTTGGGAATCAAACATGGAAGATGATATGTGAGATAATATGTAAGTTGTATATTTTTTTACTTGTTTCCACCACCACCCACGAGTGGTCCATATTATGTTCAGGGAGCTGGGGGATAGGGGAGAGGGTAGCTATAGGCGGTAGAGGATTATGAGCTAGAGGTGCATGGTTGATAAAATGTAGGATCTATTTCTTTTCATTGTTATCTATAGTACTAATAGATATATGTTCAAGTAATTCATTTATTTCCACTTATACAGTTTGATACTTATAGATTATGGTGGGGAATTTGGATCGATCCTTATGCTATGAGACTCTAACTAGAGATGACTTAATTATCACAAAATTATTTCGATAGTGTGACCTGATTCTCTGAGGAAAGAGTTTATATTGGGATGTATTTTTAGTAGCAATGATACCTTATGACATCATCATAGGTATGGAATGGTTATATAAATTTCATTCCCAGATAGACTATTTATGGTGAAGGATGTGGTGTATTTATAGTGATGGGATGAGGTTTTCCTTTGTGGGTGAAAAGAAAACCCAGATAGTTAAGGATGGACCCATTCATATTAGGGTGAACAAAATACTCATCAGTTAGCTAGAATGACCCTTGGTATAATAGATGATATGAGTTTTTAGTTCCTTACAGTGGTGGAAGAGTATGGGGATGTTTTTCCTAAGGAAATTCTAGGATTACCTCATCATAGAGAGATATAATTTTGTAGATGACCCAAATATATGATTCATCATATCAAATGGATCCCAAAGAGCTTCATGAGATAAGGGTGTATTTGGTGTACTTACATAGGAAGGGTTTTTAAGGCCTAGTGTTTCACCCTGGGTAGCCCCAATGTTGTTCACCAAGAAGAAGGATAAGAGATTAAGGTAATGTGTGGACTAACATTTCCTAAACCATATGACCATATATTAAAAGTATCCACTATCAAGGTTCAATGAACTATTTGATCATTTGAGATGGGAATGATAGTTCTCGAAGAGTGACCTCTGATTAGGCTATCACAAGTAGAGAGTACGGGAATAGGATTTACCAAACGTAAAATTATAATGTTTCTATTGTCACTGTGTGTACTTGGTGATCCCATTTGTCATGAAGAAAACCCCAAAAATGTTTTTGAAACTCATAAATAATATATTTTAGCCTTTATTAGACTAATTCACGGTAGTCTTCAAATATGATATCATGTTGTACTTCGGGTCTGAGGAGGATAACATGAGAAACTTTAGAATGGTTCTATATGTACTGTTAGAGAACCATATTTATGGGAAACTATTGATGTTCTAGTTTTAGATTTAAGAGGTCAACTTTCTGGGACACCTTATCTCAGCAGATTGTCTAGTAGTGAACTTGGAGAAGGTCAAGGTAGTATTATCTTGTTAATCACCCAAGAGTAATGATAGAGGTGTGAAGATTAATTAGGTTGAAAGGATAAAATAAGACATTTATACACAAATTCTCTAAGTTAGCATATACCTTGATAGATTTTTCCTGAAAAGGGAATAATTTTGTTTGGGTACATAGGTTCCAATAGGAATTCTATGAGTTGAGGTATTGATTGATGAGAAATCCCATCTGGAGATTCCCATAGGAGGATGTCGAGTACATAGTGTTCTACAATGCATCAATAACATAGATTGGTTTTTTTTATGATGTAGTGGAAGGTAGTGCTTTCCTATGGTTAATGTTAATTGAGACCACAAGAGAAGAACTAAATGAACCATGATCTTGAGTTAGCAGTAGTAGTCTTCATAATGAATATGTGGTGACACTACCTGATGGGTGATCAATTTTTCATCTGTTCTAACCACAAGAGATTCAAGTATATCTTCCCAATGAATTATTGTAACTTGAAACAAAGGTGATCGATATAGTTCCACAAACATTATAAATTAGATATTGTATATAATTTTTGGAAGGTGAACGCAGTAGAAGATACCCGTAGTAGAGGATATTGTTCACATTTTTTGAGCGAGTCATTAGAAATGTTGTCCTTGTAACATTTATCCTTTTTTATATAGATAGAGGAGATTACCTCTAGTCAATGGTTATTATCCATCTGATTTTACAGTGATATAGGGAGGCACAAATTGGGGATACCAACTGTGATACCCTACATTCTTAGATATCCCTTGGACATGATCCTAATGGATTTTCAGAACATAGGGAGCATGCCATTATTATTAGAGGAAAAATTATGGTACTAGTGACATTACAGAAATTGGTTTTGAGAGAGTTTCATACATATAATTTTGTGTTACATCCATGTGTGTAAATATGTAATTATACCTCTGACGCCAATTTTGGACGTCAGGTATAAATAAGGGAGTTGAAAAGTTTTCTCCAAATGACTTACATTTTAGAAAGTGAAGGATAACCACTATATTTCGGTAGGTTTGGCTCAACACCCTAAGGCATTAGAGTGGAAGTGGTATGATATATCTGTGGATATAATGAATGGATTACCATATTTATCTTAGGGACATGATGCAAAAAAAGTGATGGTAGATCAACTAACCAAGTCAGCCCACCTCTTAGCTATTCAGTAGAAGAGTTTGTTAGAGAACATGTGACTCCTCGACATGTTAGAGATATTTTGATTCGATGGAGTTCACTCGAAAATCATTTTTTACCATAATGGTCACTTCAAATATTAGTTATGGATGAGATTGTAAGACTCTTTTGGGACGTAACTATGTTTTATCACATCTTTTCTCCCCTAGACTGATGTCTAGACTGAGTAGACCATTTAGGTCTTAGAGGAAATTTTTTGATCTTTCATGTTAAACATTATCTATAGCTAGGAGCATCACCTACCATTGGTGGTTTTTTCATACAACAATATTTACCATTCCACCATTGGTATGACACCATTCATGGAATAATACTAGTGACCTTGTAGGTTACCATTATGTTGGAATGTCCTAGGTGAGATAACACTTTTGGTCCTAGAGTTTGTTTGATACACTATAGAGAAGGTGCGGATCATCTAGGAATGGATGAGGATTTCATAGAGTCATAAACATTACTATAAATATTGTTGAAGGAGGCTGTTGGAGTTCAAAGAGGGAGATCCTGTGTTAAAAAGGGTTTCACTTTGATGTGGATTACAGAGATTTTTCCATGGTAGCATTCTCTCACCAAGATTCAATAGACCTTTCCAGATAAATCATAGATATAGAGGGGTTGTGTACCAATTACCCCTGCTACTATGGTAAGATAGGGTACATGACATCTTCTTTGTGTTGCAACTAAGGAGGTACATGCACGATCCATCACATGTGATCGACTTGTGTGATATAGACATCAATGATGGTGCTACCCTTTCCAAGTACCTCGTAGAGATCGAGGATATTTATATAAGAGTATCCTTCTTGGTCAAGTTATTCATTTAGTGTGTGTCTGATAGTAGGACCCAAATCTTCAAGAGAGAACCTGGGAGCAGGATACCCATATGTGTGATCTGTACCCACATCTCTTTGTGTAGCCTTTTGTTTTGGCTTTCTAGGATGTAAATCCCCATGGTTAGAAGAATGTAACGATGCTTATTTTTATATGTATTATTTTTTATATTATAAGGATTATTTATAGAGCTAGGAATTGAGACAACATGATATTTAGATGCATGGTGCACATAGATTTTTTTTGAAATATATTAAATATATTCAATGCATGTGCACACAGTTTTCCTAAAAAAAGTTAGATAAATTATAAATGGAATCTCATATCAGAAATATAAGGCTATCGTTGAGTTCATAGCATAGGTTTTAGTAAGGGAATGATATAACCATGGAGTGAATTATATATTTGGGTTGAGCATGATCATGGGAATAATTCTATATAAATTAATCAAATAAATTTATTTATTTATTTAATTACCTAGAACAAATATATTCTATATATAAACATTATTATGATGAATTTTTAGGGTTACCTGCATAACCCAAAAAATATACAGGATCCATTAGAGAGAGTTGAAGGATCTTTTATTACTGAGTGATGACTAGATTGCGGATTATCAATCAGTGTGAGACGAAGATCAAGGATATTTCCATTGAAAATGATATAGAATCATTATTATCTATTATTTAATCCAAAATTAGAGTAGAATATTTGTGTTTCATGGATTAATGATTTTTTATTATTTCTATGATTAATGTGAATCAATCAACCAACATATTGATTAGAGGAGCAGTCATATTATGTGTATGAGATTATTTGTGAGGATCATTGAGAATTTGATTATCTAAATTGGATATTTGTCTTTCATCCTAATCTAAATGGATCAATTTGAAAAAATTAAATACATGTTTCATTCCTCCTTTTCTTTTTTTATTGGATTTATCCCAAATTTCTTCAGGCTTCCATCATCAGTGTTTTGTATGATCGATGGTTTTATAAAAATGATGTGAAATAAACCATTTCTCACCTATTACTTGGCACAACCATTTGATTTTTTAGATACTGGCTTGGTATGGAATGGGGATCATGTGATGATGGTAATAGTAGTAGTTCAGTTCATATTTAGGGTTACTGGTTATGGTTTTAGTGTACCATGGTGAAACAGTTTGATGATGGAGTGATCCTGATCATTTTGGACGCTTAGAAATCAAATATCTGGTGGGGGTAAGTCTCATTTGGATCCAGATCCAAATTTCCTAGTGATATGAATGGGGAAAAATGCATATCCGGATGGTTCATGAATATTATATAGGATCTGTTTAATACCTTATTGTATGGAATTTATTTTGGGTTTACACACATTTGGTGACCCCCATGGTGCATCTCTTGGGTTTTCCTAAGAAGAAAAATATAACATGGAATCTGACCTTTTTACCATGGCATGGGAACATTTCCTAGTGGATCAGAGTGTACCTTATATAGTACACATCCATGGGAATAGATAGCTAGGCATGAACACAACCAGTTATACATGAACACAACCAGAAGTATACATGCACAATCACACTATGTATTGAGGCATGGACATGAACACAAGAAAGAGATGTGATACATGGGTAGGACCTCATTCCGAAGAAAAAAATTTTGTGCCACTAGTACAATTTATGTACATATTCAAACATGGTTTAGAGTCTTTCTCCTCTTCATCATGAAAATTATCATTAAGGTGTGTTCCCATGATCCATTCTCAAAGGGTTAGTCTGGAATCACATCCTACACATAGGATGATGATCCCTTTAGTGGGAATTCAGTATTGGATAGAGTTTTGGGAATAATTCTATGAGTCATGGATTGAGATCCTCTCTCATCATCATTCCCTAGGTGGATTTCTTGTTATCTTCACGATTAACACTACATGAGTTTCTATACTCTACTTAGTGGGTTATTTTAGATTTAGTTGTTGGTATATACTATGGCCTTAGGTGTGATCCTCATACGTGTATCATTCACTTTAGACTTACTTATTGTGGTGAGACTTAATGATCATGACATATCAGATGGAATTCATCAGTTCTATGTGGTTTGTGGAGGGTGTTTTCCTAGACAAGAGCTACGTGGAACCTTTGAGCATAAATCCTAGGCTGACATTACACTTGTGACATTACCTTAAGACAATGTTTCTTTGTAGATTGTATCTGGATATTCTTATTATATGTGTTGTATATATAAACCAATGATGAGATGATTGTTATCTTGATATTATATTCTTAGTGATTTAGGGGTGTCGCATTGGGTATTGTTATACTGAATCCTATATGGGATTTTACAGCACATTTCATGTATTATGAATACTATTAACCTATTTATGGAGTCCTAGAGGGAAAAATACTTGGAAGAGATTAGTGATTTAGTCAGACCATGATGCTTCTCTACAATTTCATTGATAGCAATCCCATTCTATACTTTTAGGCCAGACAAGTTTTTATATTCTTTGTGGTCGAATTTTATTTGACCCTTATTCTTTTCAATACCTATTGTCATAATTTGATGGTGGGATTTATAGGTTTTCATGCATGGTTTATCAATTTTTTTACATTTATGAATTCTATAGGATTGGAGATGTGTGCATGTGGAAAGGTAAATTAGACTAAGGCCTCCCATGTTAGTGATATTCCTACTCAGTGCTAGTCATTATCCCATGTCCTATTATAGGAAGGCTTGGGGTAGTCATGATTCCAGCCACTTTGTTCCAGGTCATAACATTGGTTTTGATACTCATTATAAATTATATGATATTTCATAGAATAATTTTACATTTTTAATATTTAATAATTTTTAGGTTTTGAGTTTTAGAGATTTAAGAGAAATATTTAACTACTAGAACCAACATTATTTGTGTTAAATGGTATTTTTCCAACTATATAATCAAAAAATTAATCCTTAATACGCCTTCAACATCTACCACAAATCCTCCACACAAGACTATCTATTAGAAAAATCAAAAATATAGATTTTATTCATATCATAGGTAAATAAAAACATAATAAAGGGGTGATATTAGATGATCAATAATGGAAAACATAATATTTAACAATTAAGGATCATAATAAAGAATAATATGATCATATGGATATAATCATTATACATAAAAAAGTTATGACTAATAATTAATTGATCATAAATCATGTCATAAGGATTGATTTAAGATACTAACTAAATAAAAATATAATGGAAACATGATTCAATAAACACAATACTTCATAGAATAACATAGTCAAATAATAAGCATAAAACTATGGAAAACACATAAGAATAGGGTGTCATTATATTTTGAGAATATCCAAAAAGTGTCATGTTTTATGTTATGATAATATCCAATAATTACCGTATATCAATTTTTGACCATATCAACACTGGATCACACTTCAGTTTCTAGTCAAACCTATGAAAGACCATGCTACAATATCTCATGGGAAATTAAACATTATCCTATACACTGGAGGGTGATGTAAGACCCCACCCATAATTCATATATATGAGTTCTACATTATTGTAATCATTCATCATATCACAAAAAACCAAGGGAAAGAAAATGGGCTTCATATCCCTTTCAAGGTGGATTCATATAAGGGATAATTTATAAATCCATAAATAATCATAACATGATAAAACCAATTAAAAAAATTGTATCCATCAACATCATTTAAGATTTTAATTTAATACCATTCAATAAGAAAAATCATATAGTATTCACTCTGAATATAAAATGAATGTATGGTTAAGTAATAAATTTTATAAAAAATTTATATTTGGAATCTTGGTGAACACACTTCAATCAAAGTAATATAAAACATATTATTCACTAATGAAAGGAATTTGATGAAAAATTAGGTCCAAAACCTTCATTGACTAAGAAAGAAAAAATAAGTGATAAGATATATCAATTTTAAAAATTTAACATTTCCTAATTTTGAATACTCAGTTAAAGAATAAATTGGTACCTGAATAAAACTTTTTGAAGAATAGTTTAATTTTTCACTTTGATAATCATGAAGAAAATTCCCCAATTTACATGAATAATGTTTTAAATAAAACATATAAATTAATGACAAAATAATTTACATTGAAAAATAACGAAACATATTATTGAAGATTAAAATTTAAGGGAAGTCTATTCAAGTGAAAATAAATGAAAATGTTATTTCTTTTCTTTTTTCTATAATAAAACTCTAGGAGACAAAGCCATTGGTTTCTTCTGAAAATTAATAATTTAAATGAATGAAAAGGAAATATTTATTATATATTAAAACATTATGTTTTATGAAATTTAAAATAAAATAGTATTGAAAAAAGGAATGGTGGTTTTATAAAGGAAACATGGAGTGGAAGATAAAATATTTTATTTTGAAAGGATGTGAAACATTTTTAATAATTTCAAATTCAATTTTCAAATACAAAAATACTTAAAATGATTATAGAACATCTAATTTAAAAAAAGATAAAGAATAAATAAATATCACCCAAAATAACTATATGGGATTAATGATGACTATAATATTGGAAATAAATAGTATACATATTCCCCATGTGGGTTATCAAATATGTTATATCACGATTTAAAAATGAAATTGGTAAAAGAAACATCACAGCCTGAGTAACATTTAAATCAAAACCACATTAATGAGGTAGATAATTCAATTGTAAATATAACACTATAAATGATGATACGATAATGATATATAATATTAAGGGGTAAAATACACACAATTTCATTTAAAACTTGGTGAATAATAATAAATATGTCACATGGGGTGAAAATTTTAGATGTCAAACTCTAACATTGAATTCCCACATAGTTTATCTTACTCTTTCACTTTGTATGAAAAACATAAAAATTTTAATCACCTATTTTAGAATCATATTAATATTTAATTTTTTTTTATAAAAATCATTTAAAATTATTCCCAAAAATTATATTAGTTAGTTACTATCTATTTTCAATATCAGGTGTCTATAATCTTGGTCGCTTTGAACATGTTTTATAATAGTGGCATTGTTATTCATTATTCTCTAAAATTTAATCATTTCATGATAATAAAAGTCACTATAATTTATGTTTTTTTTGTTTTTTTTAATTTCATTATATTTCTATTTTAGTTATAATCCTTAAAGATGATATCAATGATGAGCATGTTTCAATGTTTTTTATGAATATACAATTTTATCATAATTAATAAGTTTAATATTACTATTACCATTCTAGACCCAAAATAAAATAATCATTTACAAATTTATACCACATATTATGATTAGTTATTTTATCATATTCATCGATGATATTATTTTATTTCATGGTTGAAGTTGGTGGTTTGTCTAATAGAAACATGAAATAACATTATTAAAGGATTATTATGAATATAAAAGTGGTTTATTTTTCCATAATATAAGTATTACAGATGAAAATTTATATTATTTTACTATTTTTAATACTTTTTATAGTATTTTATTAATAATAAAAAATAAGATAAAAAATGAGATATGTAACTTCATAGATGTTGGGGTCCGCACAACACATAATTAACAATTTAGTTTCTAGGAGAATGAGTGGGAAAGAAGATGAATTATAATTTTACTCTTCATTATAATATTTATATTAAATATTTCACATTTATCCATAAATTAAAATTTTAAATTAGAGATGGGAGCTGAAGGTTCCCAACAATATAAATCATCACTTCGTGGAGGTGGCAGATGAAACAATGCACAAATAGAAGATTTTTTTTAATAGAAAATGGTAAAGGTGATTAATATTTTTTACCAAGACATAATAAAATTAATAATAAAATAAATATTTATGTCATTATATAGTAAAAATAATGTAATATTTATGAATGAATGATATAAATGAAAAGAATAATGGAAAAACAAGTACTCAGGTTGAGAACTTCGGCTTTCCCATGAAAGATTCTACGACAACACTATCCAACCCACAATCATGATATTGTCTTCTTTGGGCCAATCCTGCATGTTTTTTCTTTCCCTTGGCTCTATCCATCAGAAATTCCCGTATAAAATTCCTCATTATGGGAGAGGTATCCACAACACCTTATAAAGGGGTGCTTCATGCTCCTCCTCCTTCGATGTGGGATTGTCATAATCCACCCCCCAGAAGGGCCCATCTTCCTCACTAACACATAAAACACTATCTATAATACCATTTTTGAAGGCCCATTCTATCCCAAAATCATGATATTTTCTAATTTAGGCCTATCCCATATAGTTTAATTTCCCTGGGATCTTGTGTATATAAATTCCCTAGGAAAATGCCTCATGATGGGAGAGGTATCCACACCACATTATAATGGGGTTCTCAGTGATTTTCCTATTTAGATGTGGTATTCACATAATGTTTAAAAGAATATAATTTCAATTAAAGAAAAATTTATATATATATAAGGGGAAAATTAAGGGGGGATTCATTTTGGTTTTACGCAAGAAAACCCTCACCTCTCAATCCCTCCCTCCTCTCCCTCTATCCAATTATCTTTTTTTTTATTTTTTACCTTCCAAACGCTAAACTTATATCATCTATATCTCATAAAATTTTGATTTAATTCAAGCACTATCAATTTAATTGGATTCATATCCACTGGAATAATATTAAACATATTTTTTTACGAAAGAAACAAGGATTTGGTGGTTTAGTTTAACACATACGTCAACCCTCACCGATAGTTTTTGTTTCACTAAAGGTAGGATCACTTTCTTTTCCCATTAAAATTTGAGAATGCATTAATTATTTAATATCATATTATTATCACTTTTAATTGATTCTTTTCTAGGTATGTTGGTTTTTATAAAATTATTTCTTTTTTAAATTAGAAGTAATTCTCAAATAAGATAAATGATTTTTTGATAAACAAAGTCATGATTTTATAATAAAACCCTTCCATGGGAGGTACTCTATCATCAAGAAAAAAATTAGTGATAGTTGTTTATATCATGCTTAGTTATGGTTTGAGTGTTCATCTACATTATTTTTAGTGCTTGTTATGCAGAAATTTAGTATTTACCCCCTTTGAATAATGTGAATTGATTTTCCATGATTGATTAGTTTAAATGACATGAATTAAATGGTTAGTTTGTAATGTAACTGAATAGGGTGGCACAACCATGCTTCTTCTTAATTTAATAATAATTGATTATGATAAATTAATGGTTTAAAAGGTTGAAATTTATATAGGATGGTTAAAACATGCCTTTTGTTATGTGTAATTGAATTAATTTAAATGGGATTGAAGTGTGTGGTCTAAACCATATCCCTTTTGTATGATTTAATTTTTTAAAAGTATATTAAAAAATTTGATCACTCTAGCACATCTCTTATGACCAAATAAATCAAATAATCCCTATTAAATTATAATTTTTTATTTCAAACCATCCCTTGTATTCCCTTGGTTCCGTAGGAAAGGATACTGATACCTTCAACCAAACGATATCTCTTCTAACCTTGTAAATTATTATAACATGGTTTTTTTGACATTACAACCCTATAATAAATTGGATAAATTATTTTATTTCTTGATTAGACTTTTTAATTGGAATAATAATAAATTGTGTGATTTCTATAAGTATAATAACATAGTCTAAACTGATTAATTAATATTAAATATTATATGGTCGATGGATTAATTAAACAGGTTTGATATAATTATGATGAAAATTAGGAACCTAGATTAATGAACTAATCTGGTTGAGAGATGGTAATTTTTTTAAATTGACTATTGCGTCTTATGATGATAAATCTAGTATATTTGATAAAATAATTGATAGTTTTATTACTTAACTTTTGAGATTATATGGTATTGATTTGATTGATACCTAAGGGTTTGCTACTCTTTGGCATGTTGAGTTTGTTAGGAAACAAATGAAGTTCAATATAGATTATTGATGGCTTGGTGCATGTTTTGGTACCAACTAAGGGCTAAGAGCCCTGGTATTGAATGTGTGAGGGAAGATTATATGTTTATGTTGGATTCCTAAGGGCTAGATGCCCAGTCACATGATTCCTGAGGGTGATATTCTATTGATTCTTAAGGTCTCGGTGCATATTTTCATATTTATGGAGGGATAGGAGCAATAGTACTGAATGCCTGAGGGTAGATTACATGTTACTATCAGATAGATGAGGGCTACAAGCATAGTCACACGATGCATGAGGGAAAGATTCTAGTTATTCATGTGGGTGATATTTTGGTTATCCTGAGGGAAGAGGATGTATGATAGGTTATTTTTCTGAGTGATTAATCCTTATAAGGAGAATTTTCCACCAATTTGGGTGATTCATCCTGATGTAGGAGGATATACCCATAGACATTGATACCCGATAGATCACCAAATTAGGTATATCAACTAGTTGTCCCTTAGGAACTTGGGCATATTGTTTATTTATTCAGCACTAATTCTTTATTTATTCTCTATACCTTCACACTATTTAAATTTTATTCACTATTTGGATTGGGCAAGACACTTGTGGTACTGGCCTACTAATAATTATATCTCACACCCTAGTCAAGCCACCATTGCACTGAGGTACCCGAGTAGACCATTATTTTGCACAGAACTGTGGACTTCAGTTGATTTATTGTTCCTATATTTCTTGTACTTGAAGAGTTAGGAGCACAGGACTAAGCTGGAGCTCATAATGCTCGAGGAGACTGCCTTTGGGATTTTTAGTTCTTTTCTTTAACTAAGTCCTGTATTGTACTATATTATTAAGTATGTTATATTTTTTTATGATTAATATTATGTATCACCATTTTTCATGCATGAATTTTATAAAATGGATTTGTACACCTTTTATTAAGTTTCAATATTATTCATCTTCCTTTCTATTCTTTTATTACTACTTCCACATTTTTATATTATTTATTATCTAATAAAATATTGTGATACTTTGATCTAGAGAGTATAATATCCCTACTGTAGCATCAATAGACCATCGCTGCTAGTCAGCAGACTCGAACGTATGGGAAGGTGCGCTTGAGGCCACATGGAGACTGGTCCAGATACCATCTTAAAGGTGAGCTAGGTTAGGATGTTACAAATGGGAGTCCCACATAAAAGGAGGAGGAGCATGAAGTACCCCTTTATATGGTGGTGTGGATACCTTTACCATCAGAAGGCCTTTTCTTGGGTAATTATCGAGGTCGAGAACCTAGGGAAAGAAAAACTGTGTAGTCTTGGCTCAAAGTGGAAAATATCATGATCATGGGCTGGACCATGCTATGAAAAATGGTATCAGATGTAGTGTCTATTTGATGTTTCAGTGAGGACGCTGGTCCCTTCTGGAGGGGGTAGATTAGGGAAATCCCATATTAAGGAGAAGGAGAAAAAAGGTCCACTTTATAAGGTGGTGTGGATACCTCTCCCCTAATGAGGCATTTTCTAATGGAATGCATGATAACAAGATCCTAGAAAAAGTAAATCCATGTGGGCTAGGCCCAAAGTTGACAATATCATGATCATGGGATGGACTTGGTCATCATAGAATCCTTGGAAATGGAGGACTTAATCCAACATCTTATAACCATAGAAAATTGGATATGAAATAGGATTTTAAACGAATGATATTTTTTAGAGGTTTAGGTTGAAAAATAATTTTGGTAGTGGTCTTTAAGGGGTGGTGAGCATCCCCCTTTATAAGCGGTGGGAATGAAATTTT
Source organism: Viscum album (assembly GCA_963277665.1). Lineage (NCBI taxonomy): Eukaryota > Viridiplantae > Streptophyta > Magnoliopsida > Santalales > Viscaceae > Viscum > Viscum album. Next base: position 1,574,826,142 of record OY728127.1, read on the forward strand.
TATAAATAGTCGAACCCAATATAAAGAGATCTTATGTTTTACAAGTCATGAATAATTAAAAAGAAATTATAATATAGTGGGTGATGATATAAGGTCAATAATAAATCAAAAACCCAACTGTAAACATTTTTAACATGTTTCAAGTTTTATACCCTTGGATTTATTACTTTTCCTATTATAAATATTTCTTCAATAACTAGTTATAAACTAATTAATTTACTTTTAATGCATAATAAACATTTATCCATTATTAGATAATTTATAATTAATGATTCAAACTATTAAATCCAACTTATCATAAAAATTCAATGGGTAATAAAAATTAAATTTAACTTTAGCACTTGTAATATGCAATGGCTTGCTTTTATAAAAAGTGAATTTTCAAGCTTCAAATTTTTCTATAAGAAAAAAATATGAACCTAATTTATTACAAAGATAAAAATTTATTTATTATAAATCAAATAAATTTTATTTGTCCATAAAATCAATAAAAATCTAATTTTTTTTTTAAAATAATATTAAATTAAAAAAATACCAAAAACCATTTTATTATAAAATATTAATTATAATTTAAAACTTAGGTTTTATAAATTCATAATAGTATCTTAAACTCTATAGTTTTAATCATTATATAAATATTTGACCATGAAAAATATTTTATATTTTTTATGTTACACTTACATATTCATATATTCATAAACACGATGATTTTAGAAAAAATGTATGTTCAACTATACAACTAAAAATCAAATTTTTCTAAAAAATATCATAAAATAACCCTAAGATAATTATAACATTATTAATTAAAAAATGAATTTATTAGTAAAAAATTAAAATTAAAATATTTATGTATTTAGTTATTTAAATTAAAATAAAATATATAAGTAAAAACTATTTTTATTGAAAAATAACTTTTTTCAAATTTTAGTATCTTCAAACTTATTTCATATATATTTCTTCATAATTGAATGTTTAAATTATAGTTATTAAATCTAAATATTACCTATTATAAGAAAATTTCAACTATGACGATTTTAATTTATTATTTTTTAATACAATACCATTTTTTCAAATTTTTTCTTCAAAATTTATCCTCTTTAAAACATTAAATATAAATAATTATATATGACAATTTAATTGACTAATATATCTTTATTTAATAGTAATTATATTATTCACGTAATTTTAATATGTTTAAGTTCCTTTTAATCATGTGTTGCATTAGTTCAATGTTGTATGTGACAACAACTTTCAAAAAATATCAGTAACTGAATGATATAAAATATTGAGACATTATAAGAACTCAATAAGATCATCCTTATAAAAATATTAGAAATGACGAGAAATAATTATGAAAGTGTATATATTTTTAATATAAAAAAATAGAAAAAGAATAATAATAATAGATATAATCACTGAGATCCTCATTCTACTTCATTTAAAATAATTACCCCCAAACCCAGTGACATCACCAACAATTTCACAACTAAAATTTCAATACAATTATTAGACCATTAGGGTACTTAAATACTACAACCTAATGATCAGTGAAATTTTCCCAATTCTTCAAAATAATCTTAAAAAACAATCCAAAAGGGCCTAAAAATTCAACACAACATTCACATGTCCTAAAAGTAATTCCACCTAATACCAGCATCTTATCAGTTGGACAAAAAACCACTATCGAATCAGTAATGTCATAATGAAACAACAATGATGGAATATTATTAACATAGTTTAAAGTCTCAATACAAATTACTCACCATAAATCAATAAAAAAACTAGTATCTATAACCACATATCAATGACCACATATTACAACACTACTTACACATATATCACAACCATATGTTAACTTTTATCAGCCAAAAATTGGAAGGGAAGCAGAATCTAGAAGGTCATAAACCATGTTCAATCGACATTCAAATTAAACCACACACCCATATTCATATATCCACAACCACAACATCATATTAAGGTATCATGATAATTAAATATATCAACCTCATTCCTTCCTCATTCCATGAAAAATACCAACTATAGATCCACATCATAACCATACAATATTATAAAATGATTATATTTAATAACATACATCAATCTGTTAAAACTTTCATGCATATATCTACTATAATATATTGAACATTTATAGAGATGTCTCAAGTTCTATTATAGGTATTATTTTTCCTTGTTTTTTGTATATTTTTTTTGGGTTTTATCTTATGTGTGTTTGGGTGGAAATTTGAGAATTTTGGAAAGAAAAAGGGAAGTGCATGGTTGGTGCACGGTTTTCCCAAATTATGCACCCGACCCAAAATATCATGTGAACACATAGAGGGGATATTTTTAAAACTAGAAAACATTTATCAAAGTGTGAAACCTATTAGTAGAAATAATGTGATACCCCTAGGTGAGGTGCAGAGTTAGGAGAAACCAAGATCCTCGTATAGAAAACTACGCGTACTAGATTTTAAACCCCTGAAAATTAGAGTAAAAATACATGAACCCCCATAATTCACCCAAAAAGACACTAACTCATACCTAAACTATTTATCTCATTTTTGGAGGCTCTAGAATAGATTTTAAGGCCTTCCAACCTCCGTTTTTAATGATTCAATTCCCGAACTAAGGATCTGCACCTCTCTCGGTAAGAGAATCCCATCCCGTGTAGTTCCCTCCCACTCTCGAGTCCTTATCTCACTATTTAAAGGGATGTTTTAATCTAATTTAATTGGATATGGATATAGGTTTTTTTATAATCTATTTTATTTTGGGTCCATGTTTTGGATCTAGGTATCATTCTTCATTGTGCAATTGAACATTCTGCTTCAATTTGGGGATTTCTGTTGGGATGAATTTGTCAATAATATCAAGGTAGGTGGTATACTATTCAAATACCAAGGTATTGATTTCAATTAAATGTATATATTTTTATAATTACTATTTAAGAATTAGAAATTGAATTTTTTAAATTGAATTAATTAATTTATATAGTTAATTTATTAAGGGATTGTGGGATTGACCGATTAATGGGGATATAGATTTGGTCAACTTAAGGGGTTCATATAGTGGTTTAGTTGGTGGAATGATATTAATTAATTAATTATTTATTTATTTATTAGAATGTTTTAATGGGGAATTTATGTGAAATTAGGATATGTGAAATTGAACTAATAAATTCCTGAATTAATTAATTAAATCTCATAAATGTGGAATTAATGGGATTTTGAGATTGTGAAATTGGAATAATTAATTAGTGAATTAATTAATTAAATATTGTGATTTTGTAATTTATGGTATTTTAGGATTATGGAATTGTATTAATTAATTGATTAATTAAATAATGGATTAAAGGGGTATATGTTTTAAATGGTGAATTTCTCATTTTATTCCCTGTTATTAAAGTATTGAATCATGCTTTTGTTTTGAAAGTTGGAATGGTATATCATGATGTGAAATGTGATAAGAGAGTTAATATTGATTAAATTTTATTGATTTGATATATGTATGATTGATTTATATATCAGTGTGGGACATAGACTGAGGCTCTAAATACCCATGTTTGATAATTTTTTGTGGGATAGAGACTGAGGCTCCAAATACTCTTCTGTGATAAAAGTGTGTGGGACTTGGAATAAGGCCCCAAATACCCATATGAGACAAGAATATGGGACTCGAACCAAGTCTCCAAATACCCATATTACATTGAGGTGTGGGACGAGGAATGATGCTCCAAATACACATAGGGTGTTAGACGCAATGTTATACAACCATGTTTTTTGCATTGGGCTATGGTTCCAATTAGATGTGATATAATATGAAATTAAATGATAAATTATAAACATGTTATTGTGATATGTTTTAGACTCTCACATTGTATGAATTAGTTTTTGAGGGTTCTGGTGACCTTGGAAACACACGAGTTTATGTGGTTAATTATAGAATGATGAAATATGATAAATATTTACTTATGAATTGTACTTTATTATTTATAAAACTACATATAGTATGATTTACGGGATATTGTTCTCTACACCATTGGTGGTGGTATACTATGTTGTACTCACACCCCACTCTGGATGACTGATCAGTACCAAAATTGATTTCATGGTTGCAGGAAAGGATAAGGGAAAGATCTATATGTTAGATGGATGAGTCAGAATGAAGCATGGATGAGGGAACTAGACTTGTTGTCAAGACCCTCATAGAGTTTTTAGTGTATTGATTTATTTTGGGTTTTTCATATTGACACATGACATGTATTTTGAATGAAATATCTAATATTTATTTTTGGATATTGTATTTCCTGTTTTTGTCATCATGATATACTAGTTGGTTTTAGTTATTGGTTATATCATTTGGTTATACATTATTTATTCTACTATTTTGCAAGTTTGATAATGAGGGTACATTCTCCCCATGATCAATATTATAACCATAATACTATTTAGCAACCTCTTATGTATGGGGAGGTGAATTTAAAGTCATGTACTTGATAGGCTCAGGGCACCGGTGTGTGGAATCTGGGTCGGGATATTACCAAATGGTATCAGATGAGTTTCTTTCTTTATTTTATCTTACTATCTGGGAAAGGTAGAAAGTGGAATAGGATGAGTCGAGCCTTCGTTAAGAGCTCATGAATGGGAATATCTAACCCATTTATGGGGGTAAAATCCAAGTACCTAGGGTGGGATTGTTGTTACTGAATCGTGTTATTAAAGTTGAAGCTATTTCATCTTGAGTAGTGAACTTATTGTGTGATGTGATTATTATTGATGACATTTTATGATCTTTGAATCACAGCTCATTATGAAATGAGAGTTGAGTTTGGAAGCATTATTCTAGGAACTCAAGATAATTTTTGTGACATCCATCATTTTAAACAAGCACAAGAAAATTAGGTTTGGCTTAGTTGTTAAAATTGAATTGTTGTTTCATGATGGTATAATTGAAATAAAAAGGTTCCAAATATGAAATTGAAAATTTTAAAAAGATATAAAATGAGTAAAATGGGTATTTAATGATAAAGGTTTATAACGAAAATGATTTTGCCCTTTTCTAACCATGAACTAGATGTGGGATGGTTAAGATAAGTGATAGAGAATTGGTTTTGACTGGGTAGTGGGGTTTGGGGAAATGACATGTTATAGATATTGTGAAACCCTTTTTTTAAATGTGTTAATATTGTGATATGTGTACTAAAATGTGAGTTTATAATTTTAGATATATTCTTCCACAACAACACTTGCTGAGAGGACGACAAGAGGACATATTTGGAGATAATCCACTAATAGTGGAACCTGAGGCACCAGTTGTACAAGGTGAAAGAGTAGGAGTGAGGTTTTGGGATATTTTTTTTCATTTCATGAACTAGAGTGCGTTTTGAGGAGCATGTCTTACTTAAAATAAGTGTTTCAATTACAACTCCCTCAAACTTTCATCAGCTGAGTTCTAGATTGAGTTTTTCCAGAATATGTATAACCATTTGAAGAGTCCAGCTGAGAAGAGGGTCAAGTTGACATATTACATGTTAGAAGGATTATTGAAGCACTGGTGGGATTTTTAGGCTTGGATAGGGTAGCCATATGAAATTATATGGATGTATTTTTGGATAGATTCCAAGATCACTTCTATCCAGAGACACTAAGACCTGAGAGAGAATCTGAGTTCATGAGGTTGAATTAGGGGAGTATGTCCATGATGGACTGTGATGGTCTCTTTACAGGACTATAATGAATTTATCTAGTGTTGGTATGGGATGATACAACTAAGAAAAGATTTTTTTAGGATAGACATAAATCTGGTATCCAGTCCTGTGTTAACATCTTCCATTTAAAGAAGTTTTCTATGGTGGTGGATTTGGCTCTCACAGATGAGGGGAACCTGAAGAGGGATTCCAGTGGAGGAAATTTAATTTATATTAGACAATCAAGAGGTACATATTATGAGGGAAGGAATCATCATTTGAAGATTGTTGATAGATTTTGGGAAAGAATAGTGGCCGGGGGGAAGGATTGACTACTCAGTATCTTATCCGAGTTCTTTTATTATAGTGTTGTAGACTGAGCCTATATCGTAAGAATGTCCCTAACCAATGGTAGTGTACCAATATTATGGAAGTATGGAACAACTATAAAGGTTCTATAAGAACCCATGATAGACATGTAATGATGAGGTAGCTATAGAGAATTTGTGTGTGAGAAGGGGATCTTCTACATCAAATCCATTAGGAATTTTGAGTTCTACTAGACATGGTGGTTGAGATAGTGGAAATGGTTCTTTTGGGAAGGATACCCGTATCAAAAGTGTGGTGCATCTCATGGTACTTAGACAACATTACATGGAACTAGGGAAGGACAATTGCATGAACTTCAGCCTACAGAGGTGGATAATGAGGCTAGATCATCGACAATTTGTGGTACTATTATTATATATTCAATGCTTTCCCATTCATTATTTTATACTGGTTACTCCCATTATTTTATGTCTGCACAACTTTTTAATATATTGATCATGATATTGGAGTTTTTGAGTGGGGTAATGATGATAGATAAACCTTCGGAAGTATAGTCCAGTTACATTTTCTTTTTCAAGTGGTTTTCTCTCAAGGTTGGGTAGTATCATTTTATTTTGGATCTTTAAGTCATTGATATGTCAGGATTTGACTTAATTATGGGTATGGAATGGTTATTAGAATACCCATAACACATTGATTCTTATCATAGAAAAGTGAATTTTATGTCTCTATAGGATTAAGATTATATTCATCATAGAGAATGGGATATCAAGGTCGTTCGTGTATGGACAGTTCATCAATAACAACTAGATCTCACCAGCCAAGTTTCTAGTCTATTGCTAGATGTTGGGGGGTTTGAAACAAGATGCCTTTCCACCTATAATGGACAAGTTTCAAGATATGTTTCCAAAATAATTATCAGTTATTCCACCTGAGAGAGATGTAGAATTTACAATTGAGCTCTTACATGGGGATGATCCTGTTTCTATTCCACCATAAAAATGGAACCTATGAAGCTTTAAGATATAAAGAATCAGATGGAAGAGTTGATGGATAAGTAGTTTATCTTCTCAAGTATGACACCTTGGGGTTCACTGGTATTTTTTATAAATAACGTTGTGCTTATGTGTTGTTTTCTGAAAGTTCAACTGGATGAATGTAAAGAATGAGTATCCTCATCTACATTTCAATTTCTGATTTAATCAGTTAAGAGGATATTGTATTTTATCCAATATCAATTTGAGATTTGGATATCATGAGTTGATATTTTTACCTTCTAATATATTGAGGGATTCTTTTAGATGCATGTATGGCCTTTATGAGTTTGTAGTGATGAGGATTGGGTTGAAGAATGCCCCAATGGTGTTTATAGCCTTGATGAGTAGAATAATCCACCCATACATAGATTATTTTTTGGTAGGTTTTGTGGATAACATATTGGTGTACTCTGAAAATCTTGAATATCATGACCAACATATTGACATTGTCCTGAGTACACTTAGGGGAAATCAAATATACACCAAGATATATAAGTTTCATTTTTGGATTGATTAGGTATGATTATTGGGTCACATGATCTCCTATAAAGGTTTGACAGTAGAACTAGAGAAGGTTTAATAAGTAGTTTCTCAGGAGACGCCCAATAATGTCTTTGATATCCATAGTATTATGAGGTTATCATGATATTACTAAGGTTTTTCCATGAATTTTTCTTTTTGGAAGCACCATATTTAGGCTTAACCAATAAGAGGATAAATTTTCAATAGATGGCAGAATGTGAGAATTCCTTCTAGGAGTTGAAGAATCACTTGACATCGGCATAAATATTGATCCTACCTGAGAAAGGTGAAGAGTATATGGTGTTTTTTTGACACTTCTGGGAGTGATATTAAAGGAGTGTTGATGTAGGGAGATCGGGTTTTTGTGTATGGGTCTCAACAGTGTAGGCCACATGAAAGGAACTACCACATGAATGGCCTCATGTTACAAGTAGTGGTTTTTAATTTAATGTGTTGGTGGGATTTTGTATTAGGAGAAAAGTTTATGGTATATACATATCATAAGATCTTAAATTAAATCTTTTCTCAATGATATTTGAATCTCTAGAAGCAGAGACGGGTTGATTATATGCAGTAATTTGATTTTTAGCTAGCATATATTCTTAGGATGGGAAACAATGGTTCTAATGCTTTAAGATGGAAAATTAAGAATCAGGTTGTTCTGGAGTCTAGTTCTGAGTAGAAGATGATGAACTTTCTGATTGAGATGCATATTATGGCTCAAGATCATCAAGAGTATATAACTCCTGAATCCTTTTTAGTGGATTTTACACTTTTGAGTTGGATTAGATATAGATAGCACGAGTATCTGTTGTGTTTATCCTTGAGGGGAATCATTGATGATGGGAGTCACCTTCTGATTGGAACATATATGAGGATGATATCATCTATGTCAGGAACCAATATTTTAGGCCTATGATTATGCAAGAAGAGATGATGCATGAATTTCATTCCTCAAAGTGGGTGGTGCATCCAGGTGTGACCAAAATGTATCCTAACCTAAGATTTTAATATTGGTATATGGGCATGAAAAAGGATATCAAAGGGTTAATGAGGTAATAATAAACTTTTTAACCAGTGAAGGCTGAGCATCAATGAACTGGTGGTTTACTATAGTTGTTTCCTATTCTGAAATGGAAGTGGGAAGAGGTTACCATGAGATTTGAGGTGGGTGTGCTGTGGAATTCTTGGAAGAATGAAGCTATTTTGGGTGGTTTTGGACCACTTAAAATAGGTAGAACATTTCTTACCTATATGGGAGTCTTTCTTAGTGGATTTTTTTGGAGACATGTATTTTCTAAAGATATATCATCTGTATAGGGTTCCATGAAGTATTTTTTATGACCGCGACTCAGGTTTTCCTTCATGATTTTGGTATGTATTTTAGAAAGAGATTGGTACATAATTTTTAATGAGTACAGTTTTCCATCCATACATAGATGTTCATTCAAAACGTACAATATAGGTGCTTGAGGATATATTTCAAGTGTGTGTCCTAGACCTCGATGGGTATTGGGAGATGTACATATATTTTGTGGAATTATCTTATAACAAAATTTATTAGGAAAATATATAGATTTCCACATATGAGGATCATTATGGAAGGCCATGCATATAACCTCTATGATGGATGGAGGATGGAAAGTCAGAGTTGTTGGGAATGAGTCTCGTTCAGGAGACGTCGGAGAAGGTTCGACTAATTCGAAAGAGTATGGATACAGATCAAAGTAGACATAATTCATATGATGATGGACATTGATGACCCCTAAAATTTATAGAGGGTGATCATATATTCCTTCAGGTGTTTCCAAGATTGAGTCACAGTAGGATATGAAGATCGTGTAATTTGGTGCATAGGTTTTGTAACTCCCTATGATTTTGTGAATTATTATTTTTCGAATTAATTTAATCTTTTTATATTTTTCATTTCACACAATAATGAATATAGTTTTTTATATGGAATAACTAAGCGTGGATTGAGTTATATACAACACCAAGCCAAGATTTCACTACACGTAACACATAGATTAGCCTACAGAACACACAACACTATGTTTGGCTTGTATTACACAAAATACTGAGTCCCTTTGATATATTGTATCATATTAAAGGTCATTTTTTACTATACAACAAGATAATATTAATAATATTATTAAAATATTGTTATAGCTACCACCTAGCAGTTGGAATAGAAGTTATGAATAATATTAACTAAATTATGAAAATATGATTTACACATGTATATAAAATCAATCCTTTGTTTATAAATTATTATAAGTGAATGTAAGAAGTATTTGAAAATAAATACATTAAATTTCTAATAAATTTTTTTTTCTATATAAAAATACAATTTTATCTCAATAATCTAAACAAACAAATTTTTATTAATTTTTCAATAACATTTATATATTATATATTCAATCAATATTTTTTATACTCATCCAATATATTTGATAGGTATAAGATATGAATAAATCCTATTTTATGAATAAAATTATTTATTTTTCTAAAAGGAAACTTTATCGCCTTTTAATGGAGAACACATTTTAAATCTAATTTTTGACACTTTTATAATTTCTAATTTTAAAAAATAAACTTTGTAAAGACCCTGACCTCAGTAGCTTAGAGTTGGATCCTTACTTTATTATATTATTACTATGAAAACGTTATTTCATCCCAAAGGATCAAATATTTTAGTAGATTTGGAAAACTAGATACAAACATAAGTTTTAATTTATAACTTTAAAGTGACTACAACATTGAAACTCTATTTAAAGAATCCATAAAATCCTAGATTATCCCTGCAAGTCATTTATAATATACATATTTTCATCCTGGGGAAAAAATAAAACAAAATAAAGGGGTGAGATAAGATGGTAAGTAAGGGTAAACAATACAGAGGAAGATATAAAAAATAAACAATATGGAAAGATGAATATCTAACAACACGTGTCATTAAAACATAAACTTGAACATAATATGGTTGGAATAAAAGCCAATAAAAATAATTCTATATAAATAATCAAATGATAATGAAGCATAACCATGAAGATTCTACTAGTCTAATAATCACATGGATTATAAATTATTAATATCATAATAAGGTAATGAATAATGCCGAACATCATAAACAAAGCATCAATTGTTTTACCAAAACACCATATATAAATAGGTAAAAACATAGTCTAGTTTTTCTCATGATACCTACCGATGCATCGAGGGGATATAGTGAGCCCCACCCATCACTTACTAGGTCAAATGAAATCCTCATATAAAAGGTGTGAAACATAATAAACACATACATTAATATTTAAACTATCATATGAAATGTTTCAAACTTTCCCCAAATAATAAACATAATCATAAACCATCCAGAGAATATGATTAATGGTGTCAAAATAGTAAATCCTGAGTCAAAATAATCATAAAAAATTCAATAAAATATAGTAGATGGTAACATAAGAGATAAATTTTAATAATAAATCATATTAGATATAGAGTTTTGAAGTAGATGAAAATACACAAATAAAACCATTGAGGAATTCTAGAGAGAAATTCCCTTTTTTACTTTAGGAAAGATGAGTTCGTTTAGAAAACTCATTTGTATTTTTCATAAAATCAGACTATTAATATGTATATCCAAGAAAATAAAAGGGAAGGAAAAGTAAATTATGTTTGAGGTATAAATTATTTCCAAATGAAGTGAAAACAGGTAAAAATAGTGTTTAATAAGCTTTATAAATGGGCTACTTCAGTGTGGTTTATAGGAAAACATAAAAGAGTCTTTAAAGTACACAAAGGTTCAATTGTTTACATAAAACAAGAAAAAAGGTAAGATAGTTTTAAATGATAAAAAGTTTTATTTTAGAAAAATATTGGTGTCTTAAAATATATTATTGAGTTAAATTGAAAATGGGTATGAAATTGGGAAGTACCCTTTAATCGGACTTGCTTATCAGGAGGAATTGATAAGGGAACATTAAAAAACATTTATTTCCACATAAAAGAAATATAAAGTGATATATACACATGAGTTTGGATCATATAAATATTATTTATAATAATTATATAAAAATAATGAATTATTACATTAGGTTCAAGAGAGAAAACGTGTAACCCGAATGAAAAATGGAGGTTCTGGGAGAATTCCTTACCTTATGTTAGAAATCGTTATTCACTTGTACTTAATATCCTAGATAATGAAATTAGATTCAATAGTAAATTAATTACCAACTAGTTAAACATGTATTTTATTTATTAAAATTTTATTATGTTCATTTAGGGAATTTTTTAGGAGTTATAAGATACAATTCCGTTGTTCGGGAGTGTTTGTTTCCATTGTTTTCATGATTTTCTCAGTTGTATACATGTATAAAAGATCATGTAAAATGAGAATAGTTATATATAATTGAAGTTATATTTTATTTATGGTCTTATAGGATATTTAATGGTATTATATTTTATTTTTTCAAATATAATGATGATTTATTAGATAAAATGTTAACAATAACAATTTAGATTATTTTGGCATTTTTTATCACCATAAATTAATTTTTTCATATTAATTAATATTTCATGTATATAATTGTCATATAAAACTAAATATGTTTTAATATACATATTGTAATCTGTTTTAACATTATAAATGGTTTAATGAAAAGCCCTGAAGGTGTAATTTAAATATGAAAACTCATCATCCACGAAGGTGGTAAATCAACACCTCACAGACGATGTTTTCATTTTTAGAATAAAAGGGGAAGAGAAGAGAATTTATGGTTGATATACCATTATAAAAATATAATTCCGGTAAATAAAATATAATGGAGTCATCATGAAACAGTATTAATGGGATGAGAGGAATGGATAAGAAAACAAAGATATTAAAAAAAATTAAAAGAACGAAATAGGATTTTACCTCTTGAATTTATCTCCTTGAGAACCTCCTTAAGGATATTTTAAATGGTATTTTATGAGAGAACATATAGACTAGAAAATATAAAAGTGGTTTGGGATGGATATTGGGTAGAAATTAGAGTTTATTAAAGTATTTTTATGATTGATGAGAATAGGTGTTGAGGGTGGTATTTATAGTGGATGAGAGATGTGTTTTTAGATTATTTTATTCATTAGTTAATTATTTTGGCTAATGAATATGAATATTTTTTTATTATTGTGACTAAATATAGTAAATAGATCATGTGAGTTCGAACCAATGAGTTCTTAACTTATCTGTATATCATCCATGACTCAATAACTCATTTATTTATCTATAATGCTAAATACTCTAAATTATCGTATTTCATTATTCATAAAAAATTCAATTATTTAAGAAAAATATAAAAAATTACCATAACAAATTTTTAACATGTAGAATTAAAAAATAGACTGGATTTTATGAAAATAAGTTTCTAAATATTATTGATTAAATTTTTAATTAAAATCATCATTTATTCAAAAAATACCGATTTTAAAATTATAAATGATTTTATGAAACATTGATAAATTAATTAAGGTCTCCTAAAATCATAATATAATCATAATAAAAGAAAAATTTTATTTTTGAATCAATTTTGTGAAAGTATATTTTTTAATCGTTATATTAATTATAATATTATAAATAAACATTTACGTTTCACAAAAATACCACAAATTAATTTATCAATTTTACGACATTTATTTACTTATTCTATGGTATAAATGTATCATAATTTCATTTATGAGATAAATAATTTTTTTATACTTTTATAGGTGATAAAAAATTCAAATCATAAATATAATTTTAATATGATTAAATTGATAGTTTTATAAAAATCATTATTTTTCACTATTCCTTGAAAAATAAATATTTTTTGAAAAAAACCAAAATTTCACCCTATGATAATTTTGAAAATATAATTTTAAAAATGATGATTATTTTTTTCAATAAAATATATAATATTTTCATAATTTAATTTTAAAAAAAGTGCACCTTTCAGAGAAGGTAAATATACCTTTAGAAAAATATAGTCTTTTATGAAAAAATTGAATTATTCTTATACTATACCTATAAAAATAATTTTGATGAATTTAGAAATATAAATTTTATAATGTGATTAATACTATTAATTCCCACTAATTTTATAGCTTGGTTTTATTGGTCTTATATTAAATAGAATGTCATGGTTTTAAACTCGGTGTTCCATGAAAAACAAGTTATCAACATTTTTTAAATTTAAAAGAGGCATACTATAATATATTGGGATGTTACATTATCCCCTACTTCAATAAATCATGTCTGAGAAATTTAAACTTTGTGATTGATAGTCATATAGTTTTAATTTTAGAATATCCTCATGGAAATTTCACATCATAAAAATGATTAATAAAACATCCTCCTAAAAAGAGGGAAAGGACAATGTGATGGTCACCACAAAACTAGGTTTTCCTATAGGATAACATTAGTGGGAAGTGAAAACACGGTCCTAGAAAAGAAATATAACTATCTTGTTTTGATGAAGATTTATAGAAAACATGGTAATCATATAGGTAAATATCATACGATATTAAATATGTGATCAGTTAAATGACCATTGATTAAAAAAATGTAAACAGATTACATTTTTATTCCAAAATACTTTTCCTAAAGTTGAGGGATTCTTTTTCAAAATATATAGGAAATTTATAAAATAAGTTTACTTTGTTTATTTACATGTCATAAGTATAATCTCATCTTTTATTTGTGTTTCGTTCTATTTCCACTTCATTTATTACACTAGGAGATATGTATTAAAGATGATGTTTTCATACCTGAAGCACTTTTAATGGATCATGTGGTCCTTATGTCATTCCTTCATACATTAGTTGTTTATTGAAACCAAAAAGCTTTTCACATATTATATAACATGATAAATCATACATTAATATTAATCAATGATATCCTTCATCAATTCCATAAGTATTTAACCTTATAACCCATTGAAAAATTTGTCTGTCTAAATTTAAAGACAAAATAGTTAGAAGAAAGGTTATTTGCCATTATATTTTCCCCAAAAAACATCATTTATCTATTATTTTCACATACCAAATATTTTAATGCTTTGATCACCTTTAAACCTTAATGAAAACATGCATGCTTACAAAAATAAAATATCAAGTTTTCTTTAAATCCAAAACTCTAATAATTCTAGCATCACATAAACCATCAGATCATTGACCAAATTTATGGTCACAAATACTATCCAATAATAATCTATTTATTATTATCTCAACATCAGTCACATATTTAGGATTATCTTCCCTCAGTCATGTGTTATCCAAACGATCAAATTTCCACAGAATCACTTTTCATGGTATAATTTAACACACGCTTTCAAATCCTTAATGAAAAATTACTAAAGTACACTCCATATAAACTTCATGATTATTATTAATTAAATAACATAACATAATTATTTAACAAAAATACTTCAATTATTTTTATTTTACTATAATAAAAACATAATCCGGGATATGATCCCCTTTATTCTTCTGATATATATTTCATTGATGCATGGGAAATTAATTTTCATAGTGCCCCATCTCCTCACATTTGAATAATTGTACATAGGAAACTTTTTTCCTTCCCTTGAAATAATGATCTTGGTGGCCTTTATCTCCACATTTGTATCAAAATACCATTCCCTTCAAGCATGCACTGTAGTATTGTTTCCCAAAATGATCACATGTGAAGAAATCCTTCTTTATTTTCTTCTCCTTATCCATTTTTTTATTTCATTTTCCAGTTCTATTTTTTACCTTCACAATAATAAGAATTGGAGAATTATTTCTCCCTCTCTTGATGGAACAAGATTCTATATCCTTATATCATGAGAATTTTTGAAAGCCTAGTTCCCTTTGAAGGATTGGTTTAAGACCATTTAAGAAACAATCAATATTTCTATTTAGATTAAGTATATAGTCTACTACATTCCTTGATAACCATGTAAAGTTAGATTCAAACATAACAACATTTTTACCCTCTTTATGTCTTAATCTTAGGAATTATCTCTCCATATATTCTTTCTATTCACAAGGGAAATATTTTTCTATGAAAAATTCCTTAAAATCCTTCCATTCTAGGTTTTATATTTCCTCATCCTCCTTAGTGTTTTTTAATAAAAGACCACCATTTATTCTAATCTCCTAAGATATGATAAACTTCCATCATAACCTTCTACCATTCATTACTTCGGAAAGAAATAAATTTCTTCTCTAAGGAACTTATCCATTGCCCAGTACAAATGGGTTTGTAGTCCAATTGAATGATATAGGATATTGTCACATGAATCATTCTAACATTGTTACACCACGTTGTGGATTGGGCTACTCCATGCAAGTAAGGTTATTTCTCATAACTTGACTTAATTATCCCAATATTTCTATAATTTTTTCTGTTCTAGCTGCATCTCTAGATCCAAAATCATTAACTTCTATAGGAGGAAAATGCCTACCTAGAATACGTGTATTTATATAGTTTCCATTCTTTCCTTTAGGAACCATTTCTAAATAATGGCATACACTATATTAGATTATAACATTATGAAACATGATGTGTAATATCAGAAGTATAAAATAAAATAATCCTAAACTGAAAATTTAGTTATAAATAATATCTAAATAGTAAACTTGGTTTCTTTTGGAATATTTAAAAATTATGCCATTGGGTTTCATTCTCTATCCTATGTTTTCCTAATTCTAGCTTTTAATGTTTCCACTAAACTTTATCTAATACCTACTATAAAGACCATGACCCTAGTATCATGGAGTCAGTGCCTTACTTTATTACATTGTTACTATGAAAAAGTGATCACATCCCAAAGGATGAAATTTTTTTGTAGCTTTGGAAAACTAGATATAAACATAAGTCTTACATTAAAACATTAAAGGGAAAAAATATAAACTCCATTTGAAACATCCACAAACCCCTAGATTAGCCCTATAAGTCATTCATAATATTAATCCTCACATCTTGGAGAAAAATAAAACATAAGTAAGGGGTGTTCTCAGATGATGTATAAGGGTAACTAATATAGTATAATATATAAACATAAAAAAGGGAGTGTGAATATCTAACAACACATGTCATCAAAACATAAACTTGAACATAATATGGTATGAATAGTAGCTGATCAAAATAATACCATATAAATAATCACATGAGAATGAAACTTAACCTTGGATATTATACTAGTAAAATAATCAAAGGAATTATCAATTACTAATATCATAATGAAGGAATTCATAATGTTTGAAATCATAAAAACAAAACCATGGATTTGAATAAGACACCATACCGATTTGGGTAAAAACCAGTCTAGTTTGTCTCATGAGACCTACCGATGCATCGAGGAGCTACAGAGGGACCCACCCATAATATACTAAGTCCAATGAAATATTAATATGAAAGGGGTGAAACATAATCAAAATAAACATTCATATTGAAACAATTTTTTAAAATTTTAATAACTCCCCCAAAATATTAAACATAATCATAAACCATCTAGAGAAATATAGTGAATGGTGTCAAGATAGTACAACCAAATTAAAAATAATCATAAATCATTCAATAAAATATTGTATATGGTAAAATAATAGATGAATTTAAAAAAATAATAAGATTTAACTGAGGGTTTTTAAGTATATGAAAATACTCTAATAAAATCACTGAGTAATTTTTGAGAGAAATACTATTTTTAATTTTTGAAAGAAGTGTTATTTTAGAATTTTTTTTATTTGTCATAAAATTAGATTATAGACATGTATATCCCAGAAAATTAAATTAAAAGAAAATGAAATTACGTTTTAGGCATAAATGATGTCCAAATGAAGAGAAAAAATGTAAAAATACTTTTTTAGAATCTTTATAAATTGGCCACTTCAGGGTGATTTACTAGAAAATGTAAAAGACTCATTAAATAAAATAAAGGATTAATTATTTACAAAATACTAGATAATAGTTAAGATATTTTTCATGATAAAAATTTTGATTTTATAATTTTTTTATAATATATGATGAAGTGTACTTAAAAATGGATAAGAGACTGGGAAGTACCCTTTAATCGGTCTTTCTTATCAAGAAGAATATAAAATGGAACCTTAAACATATGTATTTACCCATAAAAAAGATGAAATAATATGAATAAATGAGTTTGGAACATATAAATAGAATTTATAATTATTATATTAAAATAATTAATAATTAAGTTTGGTTTACTATAGAGAAAGCGTAACCCGAATGAAAAAAGGAGGTTTGGGGATAATCCACTACCTTATGTATAAAAGCGTTCCGCACTTATAATTAACATCTGTGATAATGAAATTAGGTCCATTAATAAATTAATAAATAACCTATTTAACATATATTTTATTTATTATAATTTTATTATATTCATTTGTGTCATTTTTTATGAGTTATAAGATTCAATTACATCATTTATTATTGTTTGTTTGTTTTCATGATTAGTTCACTTGAATACATGTACAAAAGATCATGTAAAATGAGAATATTTATCAAAAAATAAAGTTATATGTTACTAATTAACTTAAAGAATATTTAATGGTATTACATAACTTTTTTTCCATATATAAGGATGATTTATTAGGTAAAATGTTAATGATAACTGTTTAGATTATTTTGACATTTTTTATCACCACAAACTAAGTTTTTTTATATTAATTAATATTTTGAATATATACTAGTTATAGAACACTAAATAAGTGTTTATATACATATTATAATACTTTTTAACCATAAAAATTGTTTTATGACCAGACCTGAATTCATAATTGAATAATTAAAACTCACCGTCCACAAAGGTAGTAAATGAACACCTCATGGATGATGTTTTTTATTTTTTGAATAAAAGGGGAAGAGAAAAGAATAAATGATTGATTTGACATTATAATAATAAAATTAACGTATATTAATGATGATGGAGTTATAATACCACTTTTTTATAGGGATGTGGGTAATGTGTGAGAAAATAAAGAAATTAAAAGAAAATTAAAAGAATGAAAGATGGTTTTACCTCTTGAATTCTGATCCTTGAGAACTTTCTTAAAGAACTTTGATATGGTATTTTGGGTGATAAAAGAATGAAAATAATGTGGTGAATAGATTTAAAATAGGTATTAGATAGATATTGGGTAATATTAAAGGTTTTTTATGTGTGAGGAGAATAGGTAATGAGGGACGGTATTTATAGTGGAGGAGAGGGGTGTTTTTTGATTAATTATTCATTAGTTTATTATTTTGGATCAATATAATTAATAGTATTGATTCTTGTGACTTAATAAAGTAAATAGAGAATGTGATTTCTAACCAATGAGTTATTACCTCATCCATACATCACCCATGACTCAACAATTCATTTATTTACCTAAAATGTAAAATACCGTAAATTATCATATTTCACTATTCCCAAAAATTCAACTATTTTAGAAAAAAACAAAAACATTCACCATAACCATTTTTCAAAATGTATAATTCTGAAATGGAATCCATTTTATAAAAATAAATTTCTAATTATGAGGAATTTAATTTTTAATTAAAATCATCATTTATTCGAAAAATATCATTTTTAAAATTATAACTGATGTTTTGACAAATTGAAAAATTAAATAAGGTCTCATAAAATTATCTAATAAAAATAATAATAAAAAAACATATTAATTTATGAATCTATTTTACGAAAATGAATTTTCTTTGAAATCATTATATTAGTTAAAAAATTGTAATTAAACATTTTCGATTCATAAAAATGCAAACACTTAATTGATCAGTTTTAAGAAATTTATTTACTTATTACCTGATATAAATATCTCATATTTTTATTTATGAGATACCAAAATTTTATTTATAATTTAATAGGTTATATCAAATTCAAATCATAAATATAATTTTAATATAATGAAATTGATAGTTTTATAAATATCAGTATTTTTCACTATTAACTATAAAATAAATATTTTCAGAAAAATACCAAAATTTAACCATAAGATAATTGTTTCATTACACTTTTATAAATGGATTTTAGTTTGTTTAATAGAATTTACCAAATTGTTAAAATTTAATTTTAAAATAAGTGTTCCATTAAAAGGTAGTAAAAATTAATTTTGAAAAATATAGTCTTTTATGCGTAAAATTTTATTTTTCATTGTCTTATGCATATAAAAATAATTTGGATTAATTTAAAAATATAAATTTAATAATATGGTTAACAATATTAATTCCTAAAATTTTATAGTTAGGTTACAATGGGAAATTTTTAAAAAGTATATCGTGGTTTTGAACTTAGTGTTGCGTGCAATATAAACTATAAAATTTGTTTAATTTAAAAGAGACATAATATAAAATATTGGTATGTTACAAACACAATTTTTTTAATTTTAATTTCATAATTTACTTTGGGTGAATTTTTGGTATTTCTCTATGAAGTTTCATTTTTTAATGAATAGCGAAAAACACTGAATTTTAATTCAAAATTTCATTTTCATTTAATTTAATTATATATTTAAATTATATTTTAGTTTGGTTTTATAGTTTAGTTATATATATTTTACAGAAACTAATCTAATTTAGGAAATTTTAATAAATTTCACTTTGTAATTTTTTATAAAAACATTTCAAGCATTTGAATATTTTAACTTTAAAAAACCTCTTTATCATCCCGTACGTGGGATTAATTTTAAATTACGTTATAAAAAATGTGTGATTGTAATTTCGAAAAGTGTAATACATATTTTGAATTTGAATTATTTATAATTTCTAATATGTTAATGTTTTTTTGACAGAAAAATTTTAGAGAATGTGATTAAAATTAATTATAGTGATTAAGTGAAAAATTAGCTTAATAGGGGAAAAACCTTAAACTTAAGGGTCTAAATGATATAGAAACTTGTACAATAGAAATTTTATTTCCATATTACCACCTGATACTCCATTGGATGAACCTTTTAACATTATTGGAGCCATTGGACATGGGATAAATGTGTATGGAATTGCTTTTTTAAAAATTTACAAGAATGAAACTACTCCTCTATTTTAAAAAGGTACTTCACCCTCCCATACATTCAATCCTATCAATACATTTTTCTCACTGAATATAGGCAACAATAATCTCCCAACATACATACCTTCATCCTATAAGTCTTTCTTTGGGAATAAAGCCAACTGAGGAAGACCATTGGTGAAAACCAAGAGGATTTTCCCAATGAATAGGTAACATAATTCCGCAAGCTACTTTGTTTTATTTTCATTATACACCCCTAAAATGTTTTTATTAAGTAATTATATAATAAAATAAGGATAATAAATATAATTATATGTTGTTATTATAAGGTTTATACCTACACATAAACACACCTCTGCCTAATGGGTAATGAGCTAAAAATTTATCAAAATCCTATAAAGAAAAAAAATACTTAAAACCCCATTTTAAAAGATTTAAACCTTACCCTACCTGTGAAACTAACAGATAACACCTTGAACTCCCTCAACACAAAAGAAGTAATAAAGGTAGGGTTTGGGAAATTTTAGGCCCTTATATATTTCCTCCCATATCCAAGAGTCTTAAAAAATCAATAGCATCAAATACCCATTGATCCAAATTGAATAACTCATTTGAAACTATGAAACCAAGAAAAACATATTTTACCTTGTAACTTAAACCTCCTTATATACTTGTGATAATGGGGAACAAGGAACAAAATCCTTCCCAAGTTCCATTTTAAAATGTTTCAAAACACATTTCTTAGGTCTCCAATACACCACTACCCAAATAACAAACAAGTCTCACTCTTTTAACACTTTTTAAGGATCAAAACCATCACATTATATAGTAATCGGATCAAAGCACCCCTAGAACATAGGAATGAAACCTTGTACACCAAATTTTAAGGAATAGAAATGAGGGTCTAAGAGGAGATAGTGGAGAGACTATACCCTCTAAATATAAAAAATAATAACTCAAAAATAGAAGAATAAACTATAAATAAAATAAAATACAATCCATAACATATATGTGATAAGTATAGTAAATATATTCAATTTTATATCTGTAAAAACATTGATGAGATCACTTATAGGCTAATCGCATATATACATATATGAGGAAACCAAAATAAACTTCCAACATGACCCTGATGAACCACCCAACCCTTCTATAAAACTATAAAATCCCATTACACTCTTCAGGTATGCCTTATCCTTTGGTTTTCTTTGTTTCAGGTTTTTTCTACAAAAATCTTTTTATTTAATGTCTATTGGGTGATTACAAGATATATAATGTTATCCAAGAAGATGTAGGGAAATTATTTCATAGTGTTTAATTATTACACTCCATGTACAGTTTACATGATTTTTAAGGGAAAAGTTATCTTTTAATAAAAATGTGATTCCTTTTTCAGGTTAAGAGACCTTTGTGTATTTCATGACATGAACTGGGGTTAAAAGATGTGTAATTATCATTTCATGTATAGTTAAGTGTGTTTCATTTATGTTATTAATTTAATTTATTTTTATCCCTATCCCCTCTTGACCTAGAGGCTCTCAGGGGTGATTTTGGATTCCTTCACTCCTTTCGGATTGCTTTGTTCAATGATTGATCTTTGTAGTGGTTGTGTTTCATCTCTATAGGTAAGTGGATATTATCTTGTGTTTATTCTTATAGTATCTCTATCTATTATCCATATATTTTGAAATATCATCATGTAATGGATGGATCTAGACTATATTTTTTTTGGATCATGATTCTAATTTTTGTTCATAGATCTCCTGGGACTTATTTCTTCATTAGTGTTCCCTATTATGGGTGTCATGCATTGTGATTCCTTTCAAAGGTAGGTGGTTACATGATTCTTTACCTGATTATTGAGACATTGAATGTATTTATTATATTTAAATGTGTGTTAATTGATTTAAAAACATGCATTTAATCATTGATTTTAAATAGGCATGTAAATTGAGAAAAAACCCCAATTTAAATCGAATTGAAATTGTGGGGTGGATTTATGAAAAATGATGGATTGATTTTGGAAATCGTTTTGATAAAATGATTTGATGATTGATCTTGATAAAATGTGTTAATTTTAAATGTTATTTTAAATGTAATGAAATGATGAAAAACTATTATTTGGTTTTGAAATGTAAAAGGCATATTGGAATCTGAAATTGGGAAATTGTTTTTTGAAATGTTTTAAAATGATTGATTGATAATTTTATTTATTGATCAATTGATTTATTGAAGAACATGGGAGCCTAGGTAGTTATTAGGTGGTTATTAAAATCATGTTATGATCTTGATCCCCTAGTACTATATTTACAATGACAACACAAACAAAACCAAGCTCATCTAGTAATTTTCCCTTAGGGGGTATAGATGTAATTTTCCCTTAAGTTGGAGTTGAAGTAATTTTCCATTAAGTGGGAGTGTAGGATTATAATTTTCCCTTAAGTGGGAGTACATTTAGAATCTTAATCACTGATGGGATCTATATCCAATAACTAACGTATCATAGGGCATTTGGCCATAGTGCTATGAGTTTTTTGATTTAATACACATATTACTAATTTATGGATTTTTTTTATTAATTCTAGATGTTTTAAATAATTTTTTATATAAAATGGTCATTTAATACTATTTGAAAGTTGTTTAATATACATAACATCTATTTAGATGAAATCATATTTTGTTTCAAATTTTCAAATAAAATTCCATGTCTAGTTTTATTTAAATTGATAGCATGATTGATTTATTGTTTTGGAAATGGTTATGGATCATTTGATGAGGCCATACTAAGATTTATTGATCAAAACCTACCTTTTCATTAATTTATTTGTATATTTTATTATACTGGGTATGAGAAAAGGGAAATCACCTCTTATAGGAGGTGGGTGTTCTTTATCATTTAGTCTCTATGTTATGTAGGTGACCAGTGGAGATATTATCCACTTGTAGCATGGGATGTTTGATTTTTGTCTTGTTAGATGTTGTGTACATTTATTGTGTACTACATTATGTTTTTACCTTTTTCAATTCTAATACCTTATACTTTTATATTATTGAACATACTAACTTGTATCATTATATTCCACTATTTTATTTGGAAAATTCATTACCTCTTTTATCTTGTTTGATGTTAGGTGTTAGTGAAAAACCCATGGGGATCGAGAATAGACTTTTTCCCATGTCAATGTCAGCTCAAATATTATGGTACTAGGGTATCTGGGCTAGTTTATGAAAAATTGTTATCAAATTTATTGGTTGACCATCTTTCCTTGATGTTAGTATGTAGTTTGAGATGTCTTAATGGGACTTAGTAGGTAGTTGAAAGAGATTTTCTATAAATCTATCACCCTAATGGTCCTTAATTCACCAAGGGTGTTTAAGGAAAGGAATCATAAGGAATAATTTGATATAATTTAGTCTTTCCCATAATTTTTATTTCGGTGTTCTGAAATCCAAATCTTGAAATCTTATCTGATGGAAATGATCTTCCAATTACTCTTATTTGAGTTGTTGTTTTGAGTACTCTTTATAATTTATTCAATGGTGTCTGATAATGTTTTGTATCATTATGACTCTAATAATAGATTTTAATCATCCCCAATAGGAATATTTTGGTGAGAAATAGTGATATAATCCTCCCATGGACTAGAATATCAGTGATATTATTGTGATTGTTTTCCAAGCTCTGGGACAGGAACCTACACCTGTTCTCATTGAAGCTCTAATTGTAGAATCTCAGAGGGATGAATATCAAAATCATGATTAATAGTGTCTTTTACCAAATCCACCAGTTTTCCATTGATTTATTTATCCTTAAGAGGTTTATAATTGGTTGATAAAGATATCTATTATGTTTCATTTCTTGTAAACAACTGATTCAATTAAGGTTAAATGTGCCACATTCAAGATATAAGGGCCTATTGGGAGATGGAGGGATTAAATGTTAATGGAGAATAAACATAAGGGTTTATATTTTAAAGACTTTATATTTCTTTTAACTATTCAATTATATTAAGAGTCTATGGTACTTTCTAAGGATATAGATTATTTTAGCCTCTAATAGGCTGATGGGTCCATGGCGTAGTATACATACCATTTTGTTGATATTGTGTAGTTTTTACCTAATATTGTGTCAAATGAGAAAATTAAGACTCAGAATCTTGATATGGGTATTTGACCTAATATCAATTCAAAAGTTGTCTTGCCGAAGCTCACTTCATATGCTGACATACTGAATAGGTCATTTATGGTTGAGCTTGAACTGGATAGTAAGTTCAGGTTGGTGGGAGTTCTTTTTTATCCTAGTGGTAGTTCTAGGAGTTATTTTAATGGAAATAGAAAAATTTATGAGTCTCATGGTGTTTCTCAATAGCAGGCATCCTCTAAACCTCCTACAGTTCCTAGAAGAGTCTATTTTACTTGCTTCTTGTATAGTATGTTTTGGCATTCAATCCATTTTGGTACTAAGGAACCAATGATATGTAGTTCTTGTGGTCACTCGGGAAACTTACATAAATTCTTCCAATTATTTTCTACTTTGTGCATTGGAACAGGCTTATAAATTCCTAAACTTATTATGGTACAATCATATGTTTCACAAAAAAATGGGTTCCAGCTACACGAATCTCGAATGATGCTTCTTTATACTGTGCAAGAGTCTCTAGAGGAGGCTAATATATATATAGTGACTATGAGAGGTACCATCACTATAACCTCATCTCTAGTGTAGAAACTCATATTGTGAACCTTCTAAATCTTCTTACAGATCTTTTTTCTCATGTGATAGATATACTACACAACTCATAATGAAGAGATATCAGGGTATCCATTTTCCTACTTGTGTTTTCTCTTTATTAGAGATTGATTTTACCTATAAATTTCTGGTTCTTGTCATAAAATCTCTTGATTTCATTTTTAGTATGGATTAGTTGATTGTTAGTAAGGCCTAAATTGACTTCTATCTTTGAAAATTATCCTTTACTGCACCCAATGCGGTGTGTTGTGTATGTCAAGGATAATGGGAACCAAGGTTGAGTAAATATGATCCTTCCTATATAGAGTTGTGTAAATTAATATCAGTAATTTCTTTTAATCTAGAGTAAGAATCTTTCAGTGAGGATCTCCCTCCAGATGTTGTTGAGTTTCCCAATCTGTTTTCTTTTAATTTCTTTGGTCTTCCACCGATAAGAGAGTTAGAGTTATCTTTTAAATTATTACCTAGTACACAATTAGTTTTTATTTTTTCTTACTATATAGAACTAGTTGAACTAAAATATTTATAGACTCAATTGGATGTTCTCCTAGAGAAACGCTTTATATGCCCAAGTGAGTCACCTTGGGTGGCACCTATTCTCTTTGAAAATAAATCTAATGTAACACTTCACATTTTTTGTTGATTACTACAAACTCAATCATATTACGGTGAAGAACTTGTATCTATTACCCTGGATTGATGGTTTTTTGACCAATTAAAGGGGGTTAAAGTGGTTCATGAATATTTATCTTTGATTGGGTTATACATAGTTGATAATAAAAGAATATGATATTCAGAAGACCACCTTTCAGAGAAGGAATGGCCATTATATGTATCTTTTTATGCTCTTTAGTCTAACCAATTATCCTACAATATTTATGGAATTGATGAACAAGATCTTAAATGAGTATCTTGATAGGTTCATGGTATTATTTTTGTATGACATTATTGTTTACTCTAATTTCAAGGAGGATCATGTGCGTCATTTGAGATTAGTTCTGAAAATGTTGAGAAATCACCGAATCTATGTCAACTAATTGAAATGTCATTTTTAGATTCTGGAAGTGAAGTTATTAGGACACGTAGTGTAGAACATGATATTTTAGTTGATCGTAAGAAGGTGAAGGTTGTTCTGACATGGGAGAAACCACATAATGTTCTTGAGATTTGGATCTTCTTGGCTCAAGTAGGTTATTTCCATTGGTATGTAACATATTTCTCAAAGCTTGATTCTTTAATGATCACTCTCACTTAGAAGGGAGTGAAGTTTTATTTGGATGTTAATTTCAATGATATTTTTTGATATGAAACATCTATCGACTTTTATGTTAGTGTTGACTATTCTAGAGGTTGGGTAGGGCTATGTGGTCTTCTGTGATGCATCAGGTTTGCGTTTGGGTTGTGTTCTTATGTAGGGTGATCATGTGTTAGCATATGGATCTTGGTAACATAGGCCACATGAGAATAACTATCTAACCCATGATCTCAAACTCATAGTTAATATTCAAACTCTTAAGAGTTAGCAACATTGTGTTTTCATATAATGGTTTACCGTTTATTCTGAACACAAAATCATCAGTTAGAAATTATCTAAAAAAATATCTTAATCTTAATCAGAGGCATTGGGTGGGGTATCTGTAGTATTTTTATTTCAACATTTCTTATACCCAGGGGAAGGTAAATTTCATCTCTAATGCCTTGAGTAGGAAACCACTGGCCTGAGAAGTGAAAAAATCATCTAAAGAGTGTAACATGATGTATATTTATGCACAATTTCATATAGATGTTTGGGAAACATGGGACAAGGTTTTCTTGGCTAGTGTTCAGTTAACCTCTAATATTTTTGAGATGACTCATTAGGAACACTATATTTATAATGAATTTTGCATCATTAGAGACTCTCTTTATGATGGGGAGACCATTAGGGAATGAAAATTCTCTTTTGAGGTTATCCTATGTTTCTAGAACCCGTATGTTGTAACTTTTCAAGTGAGAAAAGTTATGTTGGGGGGTTTCTATAACTCCTAGGGGCAGTGCACCTAAATTCCATAAAGATGTTCTATGACTTTTGAAGGAAATGTCGGTGGCAAGGTATGAGATGGAACATTTATTATTTTGTCTCTCATTGTTATACTTTCCAATAGGTCAAGACCTAGCACCAGAGAACTTAGGGTTTGATTCAGCCACTTTCAATGATGACTTGGAAGTGGGATGAAATTTCTATGGTCTTTGTGGTTAGTTTTATACATACCCCTCAAAATATTAATGCAATATGGTTTTTGATCAATCAGATGAAAAAATTGGTTCAGTTTATACAAATTTGTGATACAACCAAAGTCGAGGACTTGGGGAAATATCTATGTGAAAGTTATTGTTCATTTTCATGGATTTCAATCTGTTATAGTATTTTATAGAGATCCCCATTTTACTTATAATTTTTGGTGAGGCCTTTAAGAGGTGATGGGATCTCAAATTTGGTTGATTAAAACATAAAATCCACTAAAAAATGGACATACGGTGAGATCTATACATATTCTTGAGGATATTATACATGTTTTAATTATTGACTTTAGTGGATCTTGGTATGACCACTTGGGACTGGTTGAGTTTTATTATAAAAATAGATACCCATATACAATTATAATGGATACTTTTGAGTCTTTTTATGGTAGTACATGTAAATATATGTTGTGTTAGTCAGATATTGGCGATACATCCTTGGTTGGACCATGTTTGGTCCAAGATATAATGAAAACAATATAGTTGATTCCTTAGAGAACATTGATGGCATAGAGACGGTATAAATATTATGTTTATATTCATTATAGAACATTGGATTTTTCTATTAGAAACTAGTTTTTCTTGAGTCTTTCACCTTTATTTGTTCACCGATGTCTTGGGAGGAAATGGAGTCTTTATCCTAATCATGTAGTCCCTTTTGAGGTTTTGTGCGAGTAGGGAATTTGGGTTTCTGTTTAGAACTTCCATTATAGTTGATGTCAATACATAATGTGTTTCATGAATCATATCTTCAAAAGAATCTTCCTAATACATATCACGTTTTGAGATGGAGTGATCTTAATGTTGAGCCTTATTTATCTAGGACTGATCATCTAGTTTGGATAGTTGATTCTGAGACAAATTTAATTCATGGGAGGATGATACCTTTAGTCCATGTGAGATGGAAAAATGGTTTTGATTTTCATGATACAAGGGAGTGTGATGCACTGATGAGAGAGTGATGGCCTCATATCTTTGATATGAAAACTTCATGAAAGTATTTCTATGGACAAGTTTTTTTTATGGTGGGTAGGTTGTAAAAGCCCAATATGATTTTCAGGTATGCCTTGTCCTTTGGTTTTTGGTTTTGGTTTTTTTGTAGAAACTGGGTTGTTTCTGTCTGTAGTGTGATTACATGTCATCTAAGGGTATTAAACACCATTTATTTCTCTCTGGTAATATTTTTTGAAATTGGTTCACAACGTCAAATGATTACATGCCATATATATTTTACCCGATGTGTAAGGTAAAAATCATATTTAAATAAAAAGGACACACTTTTTTTGGCATAAATGGCCTTCGTAGATTACACGATGTGAACTGAGGTTACATGCCATGTAATTCTCAAGGAAGGAGTTTTTATGTGTGTTTCATGTCTGATATTTGTTTCATTCAATTGTAGCCCTCTCTCCTCTCAAACTAGAGGCTCTCAAGGGTGATTTTGGAGATCTTCACTCCATATAAATTGCTTCAGTCAGTGGTTGATATCTATAGCGGTTGTGTTGCATATCTCTGGGTAAGTGGATATTTTCTTGTGTTGTTTCTTTTGGCCTCTCTTTATATCCTCCTTATATTTTGATATATCATCTTGTAATGGAAGGATCTAAACTCTGCTTTTTTGGATCTTGATTCTAGTTTGTGTTCTTAGATCTCACATGCCTTCTTTCTTCATTGGTGTTCCCTATTGTGGGTGTCGTGTATTGTGATTCATTTTAAAGGTAGGTAGTTCCATGATTCTTTGACCTACTATTGAAACCTTTAATGTCTTTAATATATTTAAATGAGTTTTTAATTTATTTAAAAACATGGATTTGATCCTTGATTTGAAATAGGAATTAAAATTTATAAAAACATCCCAATTTCAATGGAAATGAAATTGTGGGGTGATATATAAAAATGATGAGTTGATTTTGTAAATCATTTTGATAAAATTATGTGATGATTTATCTTGAGAAAATGGATTAAATTGAAAAGGTATTTTAAATGGTATGAAATGATGAAAATCATTTATTTGGTTTTGAAATGGAATAGGAATGTTGGAATATTAAATTGGGAAATTGTATTTTGATTTTTTTTAAATAATATATTGACAGTTTGATTGATTGATTGAAGCACATGGGAGCCTGGGTAGTTAGAAGGTGGTTTGTATAATCATTCTAAGATATCGATCCCTTAGAACTATATTTACAATTATATAACTAACAAAACCACGTTTGACTTGTACTTTTCCATTAAGTGGGAGTATATGTAATTTTCCCTTAAGTGGAATTGGATGTAAATTTCCCTTAAGTTGGAGTGGTGGATAGTAATTTTCCCTTAAGTGGGAGTGATTTTTGGGTTTTGATCATTTATGGGATGTGTGTAGATCCTATTTCTAGAAAATAACATATCGTAGGGTATTTGACCTTGGTGCTATGAGTTTTTTGGTTTGATACACATGTTATTGATTTATGGAATTGTTTTACTCATTACAACTGATTTATTTAAACTATTTTATATAAAATGATCATTTAATGTTATTTTAAAGTTGTTGTATATACCATGAATCTATTTGAATGAAATCATGTTTTTTTTAAATATGAAAACGGAATGTCATGCCTAGTTTTATTTAAATTTATAGCATGATTGGTTAATTTTTTTGGAGATGATTATGGAACACTTGGTGAGACCCTACTAGGATTTATAACTCAAACCCTACATTTTCATTCAGGTATTTGTATATTTTCTTATGCAGGTTTGAGAAAAGGGAAAGATCCTCTTGTAGGAGGTGGATGTTCTTGATCCGTTGGGATTAGAGTGATGGAGGTGACTGGTGGAGATATTATCCACTTGTTTCATGGGATGTTTGAGTTTTATCTTGTTTGATGCTGATTACTTTTATGATATGATGCTTTTGGTTTGGTTTTACCTATTTTATTTCTAATACTTTCTCCCTTTATACAGATGGTCATATTTAATTATATCTATATCTTCCATTGTTTTGTGGAAAATTAATTCCTTCTTTTATCTTATATGATTCTAGGTGATAGTTTCCAACTCATGGGGATCATGAATTCCCATCATTACATGTCAGTGTTGTCTTGGGTATTAGGGTACTAGGGTATCTAGGCTAGTTTCTGAAAATGAAAAAATCTTCTCGCTCATGTTCCATGTGTACATATACTCTTAATTATGCGACCTTACCATTTCCTATTACATAAACTAAAAAGTCCACATGTATCCTAGATGGATCATGCAGGGTGTGTGAATTAACATAGAAAGACACCACTAACTATATTATTAGATATTATCCATATGTATACAAGTAATGAAAAGTGTAATAAATGGAAACCAAAACAAACTACATAATTTTCTCTGCTTGTGATTAACCACCAATGAGTTATCCTTTACCTACTTAGACTAGTGTCATAGTGTACAATGAATCCACATTTTTTCATATCATAATTACCCTTATCCTTCAAACCAATTTCATGTAACATGGAATCAATATATCGAATCAAACATGATATCCCCAATGGAACATCCACAACCCATGCCAAAAAACCCAAAGTATTCCAAACCCTTTACCAACTGCTGACTCAATAGTCTAATGAAACCCAAATAATGATATCAGAAATCCTTTATCAATTATAGTTCATCATCCTCAACATAACCCATTTATATAACAAGTTTCATGCTTCCATTTGGTGTTGTCACTCACCACAAACCATGGAAAATGATGGTGTAATATCTTCTGAATCAATGAACATCATCATCATCCACCCAATATCATTGAAAATAGGGGATACCACCAAGAACCCAATCATCAAAACCACATAATAGGCCCTGTATTGGGTGAACATGAACCAAATATCCTCATACGCCTTGTTGACTGTCATCACCGACATCCTATGGACATAACTTTGAAAACCTCATTTTCCACCTATGACAACGGTCAACACCATATGTATCACACTAGAAAACACATCACCCCATTCCTGGGGATCAACATCACTCTTATTCATGTGGGTTTCACCCATATCATTCCCAAAGAACCACATTAATTATCACTTCATCCCAAGATACTTTATCCATAACACGTGATATTAATCCCATCAAACCCGGAAAATAATTGACCATGAAAACCAAGCTACACAAGGCCAACCCATAGTTTTCCCACAAGAAACTACCCCTAAGTATATCTTACAAACAATAAAGACAGAAATAGGTTTTTTCCTAGTCTCCCACATGACCCTTCCCATATCCGATTCTTTCACAATTTATAAACACATGTATAAATAAAGAAACGTACTTGGAGTTAGCAGAAATCTAATCATTGAGAAACTATGGCTAGTTCAGCTCTAACTAGAATTAATCTGATAATTTGACGATGAGAAAACCCTTATTTAGAGAAAAACCAATATAAAACCAGTAAATAGAGAGATAAATGAGTAATAAAAAATTAGGGATAGCTAGAATTACCCAGAATTACTCCATACAATAAACAATATTAAGAACCAGTAATAATCAATGAAGATTCCTCAAGAAATAAGGTGGAATAATAGAGAGATGAGAATCAGGAAACACCCCCTATATTCTGGATGAAATGAACTAAATTCCACTTTTATAATTAATTAAATCAATTAAATAAAAATTTTCGAAAAATTTGGACAAAATTTCATCAAACTCAATATTTGAAAAACTCTAGAAAATCTAGTTACCCTTATATATCACCCCCTATAGACCCTTACATACCATATCTCATGTATGGTAACCCATACATATATATCCCCTTAGGAACCTTTTGTATTAAGGTATTTACCATTATATATAGAAAAAACCAACCCTTATGTATCATCCTTTACAATTTTTTGTACTCTACTTCATCTTTCACCTTTACTTATAACAGTGTTCCCCAAATAAACCTTACATTCTGGATGAACTTAACATATTGACCATCACATATTGATACTTTACCATTTTTAAAAACCCCTCATAAGATTTATACTTCATATTAATACCTTTATGCATAAAGTCCATTATTTATAAGAATCCTTATGTATGAAAAGTTTCCCAATTTTCTATAAATATACCTCTACTCCAAAACTTGTCCATATTTTATCCCAAATACATCCAGCCATCTCATTAATATAAAATAATTCTAAAAATTCACATCTATCCTTTATAATACTTTCAAATACAACTTACACCATAAATTCACATCAACCTCATCCATGATCATGATCTAACTCTAGAGACTCAATCCATGGTTTATACCAACACCCCTGAAACTCAAACAGGGTCCAAATTCACATAGACGTTCCAAGATCTAACCAAAATAAAAAATCTTTGAATACCTAGGCCATTATAACCTCTCCATAATATTATATCTCATCATAGAGCTATCTCTAGACATACAATGACCAAACCTTACCAAAACTTGAGCATCTCACTCACCACATCTCTGAAACATAGATAGGATGTCAAAAACATCTGTTACTTCCCTATTCACTCTAGATACCCAACACAAATAAAATGATACCTTCTATTGGAACTCCCCACTATAGTAAATCACCTACATTTCCTCATCTCAACCAAACTATGCAATACAATTATAGTTCTATACCAATACATTATCTTTAATCCCATATGCACCAATTATCCATATATGAACACCAATTAACTACCACCACCATATCATATCATAATAATGCTCAATTTTATCCTATATCATACCAAATTCCCCCTAATTATCTTAAATCACATTTGAATCCCATAATTATAAATAATTCCAAGACATAACAAGTTGTCATACATTATATATGATTCAAATTATCATACCTGATACCAATACAACCCTATAGCTATCACATGTCAAATCAGATTCTCATACCTCAACCAATCTTTGGTCAATATATTTATCACATGCACACATAATGAAACAGTACTCTTTATATAATATAATAATCAACACACTCATGATGTGACTCTGGTCATCAAAGGTTCCCCATCTTGCTATAATTACATAAAATTGATCACATATGGCTAACCCAATGCTTGACTAAAAAATGTATGTCCTCCCTATGGAGTCACACTCTCTATCATCCACTAGATCCACTACTACGTATCTTATCCACTACATTGACTCACACATGCAAACGAATCTCATCTATTGGATCCTATTACTACTCTTGGTCCTACCTTAGATGCATGTGTATGACTTAATCCATGACTCCCATCTGACTACTAGGTTATCCAACAAACATTCTCAAGATATATCAGTTTTCCATGTGCCCAACATTATTTCAATGACTGATCAAACTATTCTCAAACATTCCCTATTTTCCCACACTTCAAAGACCTCACCGATGACCCACTCCATAGTGTAATCATCAAATCTTTACTTTTTCTATTATGTTGGGTCAATTTATTCCCCTAATTATGGCTACCAAGTGCTCTACTACCTATCTCACCTAACACTTTTGGGTAGCTCAATATACTCCCATTCATCGGGTTCCACTCTGCTATTAGTGCCTAGTTCACCACCTCTGAAAATGAGGTCAACATAAACATGATTACCTACACCCTGATGGATTTCCATAAAACATCCTTGATTTTTTTACTTTGGTGATATCATCTCTCCCCAAAATTAGTAAAAAATATATAAAATCTATAAACATCGCAAAATAATCCATGACTAAAGCCTATCTGTATACAAGGTGAATGAAATATGATGCCCAATATTCCTTCAATATCCTAAGAAATAATTACATGAAGAAAAATTCCTTGAAATACTTCCACCTAATACCCTAATTCCTACTTATCTATAATTTCATATCCCACCAATGTTTCATTAGACCCCTAAGCATATACCTAGCCATATTTACCCATTTCCCTAGTGGAATCTTGGTTTAATCAAAAATAATATTTACTAACTCAATTTTTTACTATATTTCCTTGGGTAAACTCTCTATGGAATAAAAGAGGATGCCATGACTAGAAATCCCATATTAATAATTCCATAGATAGCTCAAATCCCAGAGCTCCCCTATTAATTGTTTAGAAAAACATCACTAGGATCACCTTTATTTTTTCATCCAATCACTAATAAGAGGAACTATGGAACATCTATACTAAAATTATGCTCACCTCTACCCTCAAGGGACTCATCTAGTGTAATCCTCAGTGTAACCATATATTTTACCTCCCAATTCAAGAACAGAGGCCATCTAGGTGGCGTATCATTGAGAAATAAATACCATACTCAATATAGATATAATAATACAAATATCATAAATTGGGAAAACTATAACAGGTAACATGAATCAATAATCATTACACCTCACTACCATGCCCAAGTCCCATACCATCTTATATCATTGTCCCACTGACTTGTTTCAAGTTCAGGTATCACGCACACTATATACTGGTAGGATCCACATTCATTATAATACTTAGAATCATATCCTCAGTTTGGATGAGTAGAATTCCACTAAGAAGCTATGTGGGAAAACACTTTATAGGTTATTTTTACATTTTAAAAAGATAAAATCATTCCATTAAAGAAAAAAATGAAAATCACAAGAAATTAAACATATATCATGTGATCCCCACATTCCAAAAATGATGCATGGGTACCACCTCTTAATTATTAAGGCCAAGAGTCTGAAACTGAAATTAATAAAAAAATACCCACTGATATCAAATAACTCAACTATAACTTTGAAAAACAAAACAAAAATACCAATTTCCCCAGTAACTTGGACTTCAGTCTATACATTTTCTGGCTAGGAACATAATATGTCATCCATACCATGTTCCTTTTTTGGATGTGTCGGAACACATTTCCTAAGTCTCCAATCAAACAGTGTACAAATAACAAATAATAATCACTCTAATTCCACTTTATAATGACCTTACTTAACTCACTATATAGTAACCAAACTATATAACCACTAGAACTTGGGTGTTCCAACCTGTATTTCCTAGGTTGTTGACTAGAATTAAGGTTATACAAGGAAATAACAGGGAGACTATACCCTCTAAATATTTATAATAATAACTAAATAATAGTAAAAAACTATAAATAAAAGGAAAACTCATTACATACCTAACATAATCATAGTAAACATTTACAATTCCATTCTAGTCATACAATTGTCAATAGGATCATTCACAAGTCAATCAAATATGTTCATTCACAAAGTAATCAAAAAACTGCCAACTCTACATAGAGGAATTACCTGGACCATCGGTTCCATGAACCATAAAGTCTACATGTATCCCATAGGTCTAATATAGTGTGTAATTATGAACTCAATAGGCCACCACTAATGATTTCCTTGGATAATATCAATATATATTCAAGTGTATGAAAATTTTAATAAATTAAAACCAAAACACACCACCAATATACTATGCTCATGTTTGAACTACCACGAGTGAGCATTTACCTACCTCATATAGTAACAGAGTAGAATGATTCCTCCATATTATATCATAATATAATAAACCTAGGACTTCCAAATAATTTCTTATTACATGGAATCACTATCCTAAATCAACCATGACACCCCAATGGTATATCCACAACCCATACCATTTGACCCAATGAGTTCTAATACCTTTACCAACTTATATCTAAACAACTTGATGAAACCCAAGGCATGAAATCACTTAACCATTACCAAGACCATCTCATCAACCTCAAAATTACCCACATATACGGTGAATGTCACACTCTCATCTGGTGGTCTCACCCACCACTATGGACAGCTATGGTGTATCCTCATTCGTATTAAAGATCCTCATCATTATAAACCCTATACCTCTAAGTTATGAAGGATACCACCAAGAAAACAGTCCTAAAAACCTTTTCCTGGGACCTATCTTATATGAACATGACCCAAATGGCCTCATCCCCTATAGTGACTATCATCATGAACATACTAAAACCATAAATCAGTAAACCAACATCACCACCAACAACAATGTCAACACTATCTTTATCACACCAGTGAACCGCATCACCCCATTCTCAGGGACCAACATCACCTAGATTCGTGGGGGTTACATTCATATTGTTACCAAGGAACTACATTAATTACTATTTCATCCCAAGAACCTTTATCCAAAACACGAATCATCATTCCCATCAAAACCCACAAACACTCAACCAAGAAAACTAAGCCATACCAAGCTAACCCATTATTTCCCCACAAGATACTACCACTAGGTATCTCTTACAAATGATAGAGACTACAAGTTTTTTTATTATTGGTCTCCCATATGACTCAATATGTGTCCTATTATCATAAATTTTATAGACACGCATATAAACAAGAAAATATTAGTCCCTATCTACATGAATTTGGTAGGAATCCACTTTCTAGAAAATCTAGTCAATATGAATCTGACTAGAAGTAATCATGTATTTTGAAAAAAAATCCTTGATTTAGTTCACAACCAACATAAAATAAGAAAATATTGGGAGAAGTAAATAATAAACACCTACCTATGATAAATGGAAGGAAGAACCAAAAACAATCTATAAAGATCCCTCTATAAGGAATAGAGAATGAGAGAATAAGATATATATATATATATTTGAATTAGGGAACACCTATTGTATTGTGGATTAAAGGGACCAAATCCCTCTTTTATACTTACAAATTAATTAAATAATAATTTTACAAAAATCTAGAAAAAATTTCATCAAACTCTATATTTAAAAAACTCTAAAAAATTAGTTTCCCTTATGTATAAAACCTGGATACCCTTACACCACAATACTCACAAAGGGGAAAACTTAAATATTTCCCCGTGGTACACTTACATATCAGGTACTTTAACCTTATATATAGACCAACCAAACCCTTAAATACCATCCTTTTACATTTTTCAAACACTACATCATCTTTTACAATTATGTATCCCTGGGTCCCCAAATGAACCTTACATTCTGGATGGAATTTATATATCAACCCTCACATATCGATACTTAAATATTTTTTCTAACCCTTCATAGGACAACTCTTACACACAAACACCCTTATGTATAGATTTTATTATGCATAAGGATCTTTATGAATGAGAAGTTTTCCATTTTTTTTGTAAATCTATTGCAACTCTAAAAACATATCAAGATTTTATAATAAATATATATACCTCTAATTAATAGAAAATAATGCCAAAAAATCACCCCTAAGATTTATAAAACTTATAAATACCACCTTCACTAGAAATTCATAACAATATCAACCCAAAACATGATCCAAATCCTAAGACTAGATCCCTGATGTACACTAACACCCCCAACACCTAAACAGGGTCCAAATTCACACATTCATTCCAAGATCATACCCAAATCACCAATCATGATTTCCTATTCTATCATATGTTCTAATAAAAGTATCATACATCAATTAATTAACACTTAATTATATTTTATTTTATTTTAAAAAATCATGGTGGACTTATTTTTTGTTTTTAGGATCTTTCCTTACTGAAATTCACTTTTAATAATGTCAATTCATCACATTTTACCACCATCCTATTATCAACCCACCAACATAAAAAATTAGAACATTAAATTCCATATAGTAAAGAGACCATATTTTTACGATTAAAAATCAATAGATATTTTTATAAATAGGATTTATATCTTTGACACCTAATACATGCATATTTCAACCACAATTGATACTATACTATTTTGAACTATACTGTATTCATAAAATTCATTTTTGTAGAATGTATAAAATTTAATTTTGTATCTATTATTTGGTGATACATGAACACTTAATCCTTGGGATAAACATCACAATTTACCATAAATGGATTTTTGATTTTTAGATAACTCTTTATAAATGTGGTCATAAAACCAAGAAAAAAACTATTGGTTTTGTGTATTTGATATCCAACCTTTATACCTTATTTGATTCAAATTCCAAAGAATGTATTTATGAGTTTAATAATATGAAACAACCTTTTCAATATTATGAAAAACATAAAGTTGATCCTATTTCTAATATATAATGGATATTTTTCACAACATCAATTCCTAAAATTCCTTCCCCTTTGATGCATCTATCATAGTGAGATTTTGGAAGACCAATACTATCCACATCGGATAGGTATTAAACACATAATTAAATAACTTATTCTACAATATAACACTACAAAATATAACCTCAAGTATGAATTTTGTTTTTGATGTACCATTTCAATATCTTCATATAGAATTAAATGGGTTACATTCATCTGAAATGTACATGGAAACAAATTCATATATCCCTTACTAAATAAATTATCATGTGAGCCATGATTTAAAATTCTAATGCTGAGATAAACATATTTAATTAACATGATGTTATAGAAATATGTTTTTCCATTATTCAAAACTTTACTAGATCAATAACTTTTATAGATATTGATTTGAAAAAAAACTTAATTATTGCGTATCGAACATTTTTTGGCAAAATGAATTATATTGTCACAGGTAAAAAATATTAAATCAAAACAAAAAATCAAGTGATTTTAATCCTGTTTACTTTAGTTTATTCATTGATAAAACATTATTGATATTTTATGAATACTCCTCTAGGACCATTACACAATTTTAAAAGTTATAAAACTGAAATATCCATTCCCTAGAAAGACTATGGGATACTAGATGAAGAAAAGTTCATTTTCACTCATTCTCTGGTGTCAAATATTCAAAAATTGTCTTTTTAATTAGGTTTAACTTATCCTTAAATCCATATTTGGTATTCCCTTGTGTATTTAAGAATATGTTTATTACATTATCACATGAATTTTTCTCTATATGCATGAAATCTATAAAGTTTTTAACATACAAACTCTTCTAGTAAGGCAGTTTGGAAATAAATTTATCACTTTTTAACCCATTTTTATAATGTTTTTAGAGAATATTTTTACAAAATACATTAATGAAATAATTTATATTCATAATAATTTATTCACTTATTAAAGGGAAAAGTGAAAACCCTTATTTTGAGTTCTTATCAAATGTTTTTACATGATTGATATCAATCTCATCGAGTTAAAAAAACATTGATGTACAAGATACATAGTAATTATATTCTATCTCAACCAAAGTGAGAATGTTCCTTATTCACGTATAAGACACACTAACCTCCCTATAATGTTGTAGCATCAAAAATTACCCTAAACAATGAAGTAATTTACCATACCAAATAACATTATACTCAATTAAAATTATTCTTTCTTGTGAGCATCGTACACTTTAACACTTGTATCCTAAAACAACTCAAATATTCAATAAGTGTGTATAGTTAAATTTCAATATCATTACCATGATAATTAGAAATAAAAATATAATTTATTTTCACTTTATTCATAACCATGGAGGTAAATTATAATTTACCAATATAATCATATTAGTGTTGTGAGTGTTACACTATCATGAACTCCCTCCACCAATACCCTTCTTAGGATGGAATTAGAAATTGGGATGACCCTCGAAGCTTACCACCAATAGCCCATGGGATGGATACTAGAACCGAGGGTATATAACACAAAAAATGGGATTCATTTATATAATAACTCCCAATTTTAGGTACTTTCCCAATTATTATGTATTTTGAAGTTATATAATACATGGGTTTATTTTAAAGATTTTATGGATATTTTTGATGTGTTTTTGATGTGTTTTTAAGGTTGTACACTTTCAGTATGATTAGGGGTAACCATACACATTTTCAATGAAATAGTGAAAGGGGATATGAGATTCACATGATCAGAGCATGATTTTTCTAAATCGCTCATGATTCGTGGAGTGGTTTTGTGGTTTGAAATAGTGGTAAAAGCATGTTTGGAACAAAATTTATCAAACCATGAAAACTAACAATGTGAGTTGAGGGTTAAGAGATAGTATTTAGATGATTAGTGAATAGTTTCCCAAATTGTGTGGACTAACCATGCATCAGGAATTAAATAATATGAAAATATATATATTAACTCAATTCTAACCCCAAAACCCCTCATTTTCACCTCTCCTCTCAAGATATAAAACTCCTCCCCTATCTTAAAAAATCTTGATGGTTAACTTTGATTTGGAAGCTAGTTTTGATGGATCTAAGTGAATTAGATATATAGAATCAATGGGAAGTCTCTATTTTCTATTTATCTCTTTAGATCGCCTCATCTTCTCTCACCTGGAATGTTAGATCTAATACATTATGGATAGATCTATGA
This sequence comes from Viscum album, assembly GCA_963277665.1. Taxonomy (NCBI): domain Eukaryota; kingdom Viridiplantae; phylum Streptophyta; class Magnoliopsida; order Santalales; family Viscaceae; genus Viscum; species Viscum album. The sequence continues at coordinate 1,574,866,993 of OY728127.1, forward strand.
TCTATGATGTGTTTTGAGGATATCTTGATTGGATTTATTGAATAAAATAGGTTTTGAGCCTAGATCTAGAGGTTTCATTGTGACATTCACCATTTTTATCTCCCATTATGAGGTGGGTGGATTCTATCTATTCTACACTTATTCTCGAACTAGAAAGGTTGATATTTAAATTCAATTTATTTTAATTTAAAATGAAAATAGTGTTTATTTAATGTTATAAACCCCCTTTTGATAACTTTTAAATCATGGGAATTTGAATGGATTTTGGAAAACCCCTGCAGTTTATGGTTTTAAAATTACTGTTTTCTATTATTGGAAGAAAGGTGTTTGATTAAATTTTTAATTGGAATAGTTATTTTATGTGAAATGAATTGATATGTCAACTTGGTATACATGGTTTGTGTGAGTTCATTTTCATTGACTTGGCCCTCAATAAAGGGCGTGGTACCATACTAGAGGCACCTAGTGATTGGTCGTGTAGTGATGACTTTGTGGATCAGTAAATAAACACTCATGAGTATGGGAGTATCAACTGACATGAATTTGTGTGTGAATATATGGATGTGGTTTGGGTATTCTAAGGGGTATTTGTCATGAACCGCCTCCCCGGGCCATGAACCTTGTCATATGACCCCAGGGATCTCATGTAATACCTTGGATACCTTCCCAACACACCATAAGATATTACTCACTAGGGTCCCTTATAAGACTAATGACTGTCCCCACAGGCCAACACATGTTCTTTCAGTGTGTTTTGTCCTCACTCACACACACCTTGGGAAACATCCCAAAAGGTCACCCATCCTGATCACTACTCGAGGCCAAGAACGCTTAACTATAGAGTTCTAATCAGGCAGGCTCCTAAAAAAGAAGGTGCACCTTATTGACATGGGTAGTAACATTTAGCATTTTAAGTCTCACTATTCCAGGGGTGTTACATTGTCCACCCCTTTAAAGAACAACACCCTCTTTGTGGACCCCAAGACTCAAACTCAGGCAGTTCCAAAGCACTTCCGGTTGGGTATTAGCTATGATACCATTTGTCAGGACCCGCCTCCTAGGGCCATGAACCTCTTCCTCTAACCCCATGGGTCTTACGTAATACCTTGGTTGCCTTACCAGCACACTATAGGCTATTACTCACTAGGGCCTCTTATCAAACTAATGACTGTCCCCACAGGCCAACACATGTTCCTTCAGTGTGTTTTGTCCTCACTCACACACACCCTAGAAAACTTCGCAGAAGGTTACCCATCCTGATAACTACTCTAGGAAAAGCACACTTAACTATGGAGTTCTAATCAGGTAGGATCCTAAAAAGGAAGGTGCACCTTGTTGATATGGGTAGTAACATTTAGCCTTTTAAGTATCACTTTTTTAGGAATCCACCCAGAGGCGCCCCATACCCAGTTGGTCACATGGCCTCAATCGCATTTACCTAAACACCAAAGGCTTCCAACTACTAGCAAGGGCTTTGGGTGTGATAGTGGGGAAACTATGCCCTCATTTGCAGAGTACACAATAGAAGTAACAACGCATACAACGACGGAAGCAGTAAATATCCAACAATAATAAACAGCAGAAGACTAAACAGTAAACAACTGTAGCACCCATATATATATAAATGAAATGATTCATGATACATATAGGTCTAAGAAAACAACCAAACAAGTAACAATACTAAATACAGTACTAAACCAATGTACAAAAGAAAAAAAGATAAGAAACTCCTCAGCATCGCAAGACTCGACTTGGTCCCATGCTCTCCTACTCAAATGAAATAAAGAACCTGAAGTAGAAGGGACTTTTACCTTATCTATACCGACAACAATATAATCTGTTTGGGACAAAAAGCATGACCCAAACAGGGTGTGAGACAAAAATCACAGTAGGAAACCACCCGAAGATCTGTGCCTAACAGTCCGTGAGTATATGGAAGGTAATGTATAGTAAGCAGTAAACAGTAATCAATAAATAAGATAATATATAGCAGTAAACTATCCATAGTTTCTAGAATTTAATTTACAAACAAGTAAGCAGTCACTCAAGCAAGAAGAACAAACAGGTATCCTCGAGGTAGTTCTCATAGCCTAACCCTTATGGTTCAACCAACAAGTACTAGAAACCCTCTGGAAGGCACACAAAGTCTCACCCCTCTGGATCAGCTAATGAACAGACTCTCTGGGGAAGCACTCACTATCAATTCCCCCTATATCCTCATACCATACTAAAGGCACTCTAGGAAAGCACTAAACATCAATTCACCCTGTGGCCCGCGTCGAGGAACTACATAAACTCTGTGGAAACACTCAACGTCAATTCCCCCTGTGGCCTCGCATCATATATATATAAAGACACTCTGGAGAAGCCCCTACGTCCATTCTCCCTATGGTCTACTACACTAGGTTCTCATATCCCTGTGTAATGTCAGCAAGTATAGCATCACATAACGACCAATGTATCCTCAAGAACTACATGGCTAGCAGTCTACAACATAACAGCTTAGAAGAGCAACAGTCACACCATCCTACAACTAGGCATGGAACTAGAAATAGCCTAATAGAAAAAACTAGGCCAAAGAGTCATAACAGGCAATCATGCATGGAAAAAACATCCAAATCATAGTAAATTACCCTATTCACAAACAATATCCTCTAATCAGGCATATATACAAAGCAGGAAAACAAAAAGGGAAAAACAATAAACACACAATACCCCATTCCAGGGTATTGGTGGAATTTTCACAAAATACACAAGACTTTCTATATAAAGGCACAAACCACCTACCTTTAGGGTTCCGGTGAAAACTATCCACAATCAATCACACTCACAAAACCGGAAACCGCTTCACAGAAGACTGCTCTAAAACTCCTTCCCTATCATCCACAAGCCTTAAAATCAACACTCAAGGAAAACCCAACACTAGATCTACATGCAATGGATGTACATCTAGAAACCCTAAAGAGAGGAAAGAGAAGTTCTAGCTAAAACCTAGGAGAAATTAAGAGGAGGGATTTACTTGAGAAGAACCGGCTTTGATCCACCGTGAAACCCATTCAATTGGACTCCAAAACGAGACAAGGAGCTTCCAAAACCTCTGAAAATCGCAAATCCCATGTGATCCACTAGTAAGAAGAGTAATTATGGAGGAATAGAAAATCCTGAGTGGCCCGGTACTTAAAAACCCCAACTTTAAGTGGCCGCATGGTTTCCCCGAATGATTTGGAAAACTGTGCGCCAACCGTGAAGTTGACACTGTCTCGCCTAGGGACTTCTCACGGCTTGCCCACTTGGTTTGACAAACCGTGTGCAGCCTGTGCGGAGCCCACTGTCAAGGGTGCACAGTTTCCTGGGCTGGCTGCATGGTTTGCTTAAACCGTGTGCCAACCGTTCACCCCTGCACAACCTCCGTAAAATTACACTTTTTCTCAAAAACATCCAGAAAAAGAAAACGTACATGAAAAGAAGGTCCAAGTTCTTACAAAATTCCCCCCATAAAGAAATTAATCCCTAAATTTCCCTTGCACGGCGCAGAAGAAGCAACCCTGAACAGCTCTGGCCACTGTGCTCATACATCAGCCTCCCTCTCCCATGTCTCGTTTTTTACTCGCCCATGCTGCCATAGCACCCGTACCGAAGGGACAGACCGACTATGGAGAACCTTTGTACTACGATCGACAATCTGGATAGGATGATCCTCGAATGAAACATCCCCTTTGAGCTCAATGTTATTAGGTTTAAAGACATGAGATGGGTCTGAAACGTAACGTCGAAGATGTGAAATGTGGAAGACGCCGTGCATAGCCCGGTACCTCTGAGGTAATTGCAACAGATAGGCAACCGGCCCGACTCTCTCCAACACCTCAAGTGGCCTGACGTACCCCGACGAATGATTACCCTGTCTTCTATTCCTTCTGTGCCCCAACCTTGGTGCGACACATAGGAAAACCTGATCCCTGAACTTTAACTCTAGAGGTCATCTCCGCTGATCATCATAATACTTGTGATGATACTGCACAATATCCATCCTCTTCCGAATCAACTCAATCTTCTCCATGGTCTCCTGGACAAGACGAGGTCCCAGCATAGCTATCTCTCCTACCTCCATCCAACATAGGGGTGATCGGCATGGCCTACCGTATGATGCCTCATAGGGTGCCATCTGAATAGTTTGTTGAAAGATATTACTGTAGGCAAACTCCACACGAGGTATATTCTTCTCCTAAGAACCTCCAAAGTCCAGAATGCATGCTCAGAGAATGTCCTCAAGCACCTGAATCGTACGCTCGGACTGACCATCTGTCTGGAGATGGTAAGCAGTACATAAAAGTACCTGTGTACCCAAATCCTTCTAAAGCCCATGCCAGACCCGAGAAGTAAAACACACATACCAGTCCGAAACTATAGAGTGTGGAACTCCATGTAGACATACAATCTCTCGGATGTACAACTATCCCATCTCATCAATGCTGAAGGTCTCCTTGATCTGAAAGATGTGAGAAAACATCTTGAGTTTGTCAATGATAACCTATACTGTGTCTTTTCCTCGAGGCGATCTCGGAAAACCGGTCACGAAATCCATCACGATGTCATTCCACTTCCAATCGGGAATGGTTAACTGCTGTAAAAGACATTCTGGTCACTGATGTTCCACTTTTACCTAATGACAAGTGGAATACCTCATGAAGAAACCCGAAACATCCCTCTTTATACCTTGCCACAAATACTGACGGTGTAGATCATGATACATCTTGGTGATGCCAGGATGAACTACCCAAACAGAGGAAGGAAATTCTTACATCATCTCCTCGCGTATGTCTGCTGGCACCCATACGTGTCCTTGGAAATGAAAGATCTCATCCTCACCTACTGTCCATCTAGGAATATGGTCCTCTCCTAACATGCTTTCCTATAGGACTAGGCCTTTAGAATCTGATAGATGCCTCATTCTCACCTGATCAAGAAGTGTAGAGGTAATAGCTACATAAGATAGAAAAGTCTGCCCCTGTCTATCGTGCACCTCTAGATTCATCTCAGAGAACAGATCCATAAGCTGCCACTCATTGCTGGCCTCCCAAACTGCCTGTACCTGGGTCCTCCTGCTTAATGCACCAGCCACTGCGTTGCCCTTTCCCGGCGTATAGGAAAGCTCAAAGTCAAAGACTGTAGATACTCGAACCACCTGCGCTGTCTCAGATTCAAATCACACTGGGTGAAGATGTACTTGAGACTCTTGTGGTCAGTGAAAACCACAATGTTCTCTCATATAAGATAATGTCTCCAACAGCGTAAAGCATGAACAAAAGCTGTCGGCTCCAGATCGTGCGCCGAGTAATTTTTATCATGTGGCCTCAACTGCTGAGACCTGTACACGATGACTCCATCTCCCTGCATAATCACATCTCCCAGCCCGATACCTGAAGCATCACAGTAAATAGTTTAACTCTTTATCAGCTTTGCCAGGACTAGTATCTGTGCTGAAGTCAAACTCCCTTTCAGCTCCTGAAAGGATGACTCACAAGAATCTGACCACAATAACTTCACACCCTTCTTGGTCAGACCTATCAGCGGTGCTGATAAGCATGAAAATTTATGTATGAAGTGTCTGTAGTACCCTGCCTACCCTAGGAAACTCTATACCTCAAAGACGTTCTTTGGCTACTCCCAGGAAACTAATTCCTTCAATTTCTCTGGGTCTACTGATACTCCAGTCTCTAAGATAAAATGATCCAAGAAGTGAATCTGATCCATCCAAAAGTGGCATTTTGAGAGCTCAACATATAAATGATTCTCCTTCAGTGTACTTAGAATGATCTCAAGATGGGTATCATGGTCGTGTCGAGTGTGAGACTACACCAAGATATCAACCACAATAACCACCACAAAAGAGTCTATGTAGGGATGGAACACTCGGTTCATCAGTGCCATAAAAACTGTAGACGCATTCCTGAGACCGAACAGCATAACCATATACTCGTATAGACCATACCTACTCCGGAAAGCTATAAGAGGTATATCAGATGGTCTAACATGCAACTGATGGTAACCTTATCTCAATAAAATCTTCAAGAACACTCGGGCTCCTCGAAGCTGATCAAAGAGATCATCAATCTTCGGCAAGGGATATCAGTTCTTGACCGTCAACAGGTTCAACTTTCGATAGTACACACATAGACTGAGGGTACTGTCTGCTTTCTTCGCAAATTGGACAGGCGAACCCCAAGGAGAAGTACTGGTTCAGATGAAACCCTTTTACTGCAACTCTTCTAACTGCTTCTAGAGCTCCTGTAACTCAGGTGTAGCCATCCTATAAGGAGGAATAGACACCGATGCTTCTCGTAGGACAATATAAATCAAGAAGTCTACCTCACACTCTGGAGGAAAACCTGAAAAGTCCTCTGGAAAGACATCCCTGAAATGATACACCATTGGAGGAAAATCAAACTGTGAAGTCCCTTTGTCATCCAGATAAAGAATAGCAATCTGGGCTGTAACTGCTCCTAACCCATGATGATATGGTCTGGCTCTACTCGCCTGGACATCCCACTCACCCTTAAGAAGAAAATATCCACCCTCTGGTGATATAAAACCCACCATTCGGCGGTAGCAGTCGAAGAATTCCTAGAAGAGAACTAGCCAGTCCATTCTGAGAATGACATCATAGCCGTTCATCTCCAGAACATAAAGATCCCAAAAGAAGTGACACTCCACAACCTCAAGAGGGCACTCTCTGCACTGACGTACACTAGCCATCCTAGTCCCAAACGGTGTGTCTAGAGTCAACATGTCAGAAGAAGAAAAGATACAGATCCCAAGGCTTTCCACAATAGAAACAGAGATAAATATTTGGGAGTCCCCTGTATCCAAAATAGTTGAAGATAAAAATGAGAATACTAATATTGTACCTCGAACTGTAGAAGGTATGGGATCCTTCTCTCGCTGGGTCTACTCTATCGCAAAAGTCTGGTCTACTCCATGGCCATGTGACCCTGCCTGATCTCTCTCAGCTAATCCACCCTATTGTCACCAGAAGACCGGTGACTGACCACCCCAGCCTCGAACTCCACCTCGGCCCGAATGGCCGGAAGGACTCTAGTTCCCAGACTGGTGAAAAACTGGTGGTGTTGCTTCTGAACAGGGAGCCATGGGAGAACCTATATCACCAGCTGCTGGTGAGAAAACCTGACAGAAGTACTAAAGGTGACCCATATTGCCGTAATATCAGCACTCCACTGGGACTCTCTAGCACTGCGGTCTCGTATGCCCAGCCCTTAAACACTATTAACATACCACCTGGATACCTGAAGTTGTGTCTCGCCACCTCGGATAACCGTGCATAGAATCCCTACGGTGCTTCCTGCTGTCAGAAGGTGAAGCAACAACTCTGGAAGAGGAACCTCCCTGGCTCTCAGCTCCGGAATCTCTCAGATTGCGCTCTGCAATCAGTGCCAGGTTGACGATGGAAGCAATTGAAGTCAGCCTAAAGATATTCACATGCGAGTGGATCTCCTGTCTAAGACAATCCCCAAACTTCCTTACCAAGAATAAACCATCTCTTCCCTGGAGCGATGCGAAACGTTGAAGCTAGGAGAAACGAGAGGAATACTCCATGAAAGAATGTGTACCCTGCTCTAGGCTCATGAAATCCCAGTCTCGGTATGCCCTCAGGGTCTCCGGATAGATGTATTTGTAAAAGACGTGCTGAAACTCCTCCCACGCTATAACCAGCTGATGAACTGCCTGTGAGAACATGTCCCACCACCTCTTGGAGGAGTCTCATAGTATGTAGGTAGTGATCTTGAACCGTCTTTCTGGAGGCATCTCCAGATGCTTGAAGATCGTCATCATGGATTCTAGCCATGACTTTGCAGCCTGAGGTCCTCCTTCCCCTGAGAAGGTGAGAGGACACTGCTACTGAAAAACCTGCCTCAAGTCTACCATCGGTGGGGTAGGAGGCGGTGCTCCCTAAAAGGTCTGCATTAACCTCATAAATCCTTCCTTGAACTGTTCATTAGCACCTGGGTCTGGTACAACTACTGGTGCCAATATTGGCACAAAAGAAGGATCTTCTGGAAGTCCCTGATCAGCCGTATTCAGCGTCTGATCACTACCATGTAACTGGCGGACAGCCAGAGGACATCTCAGTGGCATGACTCTGCAAGATCAGCGCACACCATAGGTCAGGATTAACAGGGACTAAAACAAAGGAGTACACGTCGTGTATAGAGAGTACACGACATATACTTAAGAAATATATTTTCTTCCCGAATAGAAGAACACATGTCGTGTAGTCAAAACTACATGGCGTACATTCTATATTTTTCTAGATATTAAGCCTTAGAATCTACTCCAGAACCCAAAGAAACACTAAAACACACATTGAAGGTTCCAAATTCCAATTAGTGAGGGCCCATACTCCCCACAAATCAAAGTTTGGCATATTATACAAGTTATAACAAGGAAACAAGCAATGATCGACCAAATTCCAATCCATGAGGGCCCATAACACCTCAAGAACCAAAATTTGGCACTCATTCAAACAAAACCATACACAATGAATTCTCTAACAAGAAGAAGATATTTTTTTATGAAGGAATATATCAAAAAATCATTCATATTCTACACAACATCTATCATAACAACATGCAATTACTAATGCATCCTAGATTACATGACAAGAATGCATGACCTAGGATTTCTAGCAAGTGCCTATATAATGTATGAGATGGCACACCCTCATCTCATCAGGTTACGATAGAAATAGAACCTCAATAACATATATAATAACAAGCACAAAACATTTGAGCCACCAACGGTGAAAATCAAGGAAACCATAAACTTTCAAGACCATAAAATTACATCAACTAGATAGATTGGATTTTCCCTGAACATGGGTTAGCTACTATCGGGCACAACTTGTTACCAAGTATCTATTCCGTCCTATCCTTGGATATAGGCTTCAAATAGTAAGTCAAGAGAAATGAATCCCTCTGATACCACTTTCAAACATCCCAGTTCTGGAATCCACCCAGAGGCGCCCCGTACCTGGTTGGTCACATGGCCTCAAGCGCATTTCTCCAAATTCCAGAGGCTGCCGACTTGCAGCGAGGGCCTTGGGTGTGATAATGTGGAAACTATGCCCTCATTGGTAGAGTACACAGTGGACGTTACAATTCATACAATGGCGGAAGCAGTAAATATCCAACAATAATAAACAGTGGAAGACTAAATAGTAAACAACTAGAGCACCCATATATATATAAATGAAATGATGCATGATACATATAGGTCTAAGAAAACAGCCAAATAAGTCCCAATGCTGAATACAGTACTAAACCAAAGTACAAAATAAAAACAGATAAGAAACTCCTCATCATCGCAAGCCTCATCTTGGTCCCATGCTCTCCTGCTCCAATGAAATTAAGAACATGAAGTAGAAGGGTGCTTGCCCTTATCTATACCTGCAACAATATAATCTGTTTGGGCCCAAAATCATGACCCAAATATGGTGTGAGACAAAAATCCTAGTAGTCAACCACCCAAATATTTGTAACTAACAGTCCATGAGTATATGGCAGGTAAAGTATAGTAAGTAGTAAACAGTAAGCAGTGAACATGATAATACACAGTAGTAAACTATCTACAGTTTATAGCATTTAATTTACAAACAAGTAAGCAGTCACTCAAGAAATAAGAACAAACAGGTAACCTCTCGGTAGTTCTAACAACCTAACCCTTATAGTTCAACCAAAAAGTACTAGAAACTCTATGGGAGGCACACACATTCAATTTCCCCTATAGCCTCGTATCGTACTAAAGGTGCTCTGGGAAAGCACTCAACATCAATTCCCCCTATGGACCACGTCGATGAACTACAGACACTCTGGGGAAGCACTCTATGTCAATTCCCCCTGTGGTCTCACATCGTATAAATATAAAGACACTCTGGATAAGCCCTTATGTCCATTCTCCCTATGGTCTACTACACTAGGTTCTCACAGGCCTGTGTAATGTTAGCAAGTATAGCATCACATAACGGCCAAAATATCCTCAAGAACTACTTGGCTAGTAGTCTATAGCATAACAGCTTGGAAGATCAATAGTCACACCATCCTACAACTAGGCATTGAACTGGAAATATCCTAAAAGGAAAAACTAGGCCAAAAAGTCAGAACAGGAAATCATGCATGGGAAAAACATCCAAAGCACAGTAAATTACCCTATTCAAAAACAATATCCTCTACTCAGGAATATAAGAAAAGTAGGAAAACAATAAGGTAAAAAAAAGAAACACACAATACCCCGTCTGAGGTTATTGGTGGAATTTTCACAAAATACACAAGACATTCTATAGAAAGGCACAAAACACCTACCTTTAGGGTTCCGGAGAAAACAATCCAAAATCAACCACACTCACAAAAAGGGAAACTGCTTCATGGAAGACATCTCTAAAACTCCTTCCCTATCATCCACAAGCCTTATAATCAACACTCAAGGAAAACCCAACACTAGATCTACATGAAACAGATGTAGATCTAGAAACCCTAGAGAGAGGAAAGAGAAGATCTTGGGAAAACCCAGGAGAAATCAAGAGGAGGGACTTACCTGAGAAAACCGCCTTCGATCCATCAAGAAACCCCTTTGATTTTCCTCCAAAACAAGCCAAGGAGCTTCCCCAACCTCTGAAAATTGCAACTCATGCATGATCCATGAGTAGGAGAAGGAATAGTGGAGGAATGGAAAATTCCGAGTGGCCAGGGAATTAAAAACCCAAACTTTATGTGGCCCCACGGTTTCCCCGTACGGTTTGGAAAACCGTGTGCCAACCGTGCAGTTTCCACTATCTCACCCATGGACTTTACACCACTTTCCCACACAGTTTAAAAAACCATGCGCAGCCCGTGTGGTGCCCACTGTCTCATCCAGGGGCATCACATGACTTGCCCGCACAGTTTGACAAACTGTGCGCAGCCCGTGCGGAGCCCACTATCAAGGGTGAACTATTTCCTAGGCTAGCCGCAAGGTTTGTTTAAACCATGCGCCCCTGCACAACCTCCGAAAAATTCCCATTTTTCTCAAAAATGACCAGAAAAGTAAAACGTACCTAAAAAGAAGGTCCGGGTTCTTACAGTATTAATGGATAAATTATTTTTCTTTTAATTTAAAATATTAAAAATTGTCCAACTAATTTTATATTCCTCTCTTTGTTATAAAAATATGTTTTGAACTAGGAGCTAAGATGTTATTGTCCTAGTGTTGTGGGTATGGAAGTATCTTGGGGAAAATATAATAGTTATGATTAATCACCTATTGTAAATGAACTTTGGTGCATATGAGAGTGTTATTATTTATGAAATGAGAAAAGGAAAGGTCTCATATTTCACTAGTGGTGCCTCTTGATGTTGTTGCCTTGAGATAGAGCATGTAGTTGTTATGGTTCTCAAATTCTGGAGTAGTTACTATATGATGCTGAGTTATAATTATTTTATTTTCTTATTATTCTTATTTAATATTCTATTATTACCTTGATATCTTTGTTTTATTGGTATTTCTTTTAGGCTGTATTGTTATACTTCATTGATCATATAGTTTAGTTTGGTGGTTTTTGTTTTTTCTTATTAGGTTGTGTTTCTTTCTAAATGTAAAATCATCCCCCAATGTTGAAGTAAGACCTTGGCATTTATTACCAATATTTGGTGTCTTTGGGAAGTCACATATGGTTAGTGGAACATTGGATCTTTTGAAGAAAATGGTTAGGGTCATGATGTTACAAATGGTCTTAGTCTTGGTTAGTCTTTTGTCTTGGGATGGTAGCAAGGATATTGGACATGTCAGAACTTGAAATGTATAGAATAAAAATACATAGAATACCTATTTAGGCAAAAATTCATGTTACTAGGGTGGTTTGAGTACAAAAACTGTTATAAGACACTTCTAGGTGTGTTTCTATCTCATTGTCATGGGTTTAACAAATGGGTGTATTATATTATGAATTATTAAAGAGACTTATAATTAGGTTTGAATTAATCATATTTTTTTGATGATTATTGGAAATTGGTTATAATGATTATTTATTTTTTTTGATTTGGAATATTATAAGACTTCAGTTTCAAGTTAATGGTGACTAAGTGATATTTTGTTCCGACTATAGAGAAATAGAACTTGTTAGATGATATAGAAAAAAGAATAAGAGGTCGTAAAAACAAGATTACACTTTATCCATCAGTGAACCAATAGTTTATTCAGAGTATTGTTTAGTCTTTTCATGTTTTTTATAAGGGAAATTGAAATGATAAACCATGGAAAGTGAATCATTTTGTGTAATATGAATAACAGAATCCACTAGTATTTTCAGGGGATTTAGAACATGAAAATATAGAACTGTGGCTTAATATAATGAATCATATTTTTTATTTCCCTAGAACCCAATCTAATATAATGGTCATGTTTATAGTATACATACTAGAAAATATTTCACGTCAATGGTGGGATTTATCTATCCAATATAAAGTTGTCAAAGGCCTTACGTATGAGGAATTTAATGAATTATTAAATAAATAATTCTACCCCAACACCTTCAATAAAGCTATAATGATAGATTTATCTATCCATAATAAAGAAAATCTATCAGTGATAGAATATAAAGATAATTTTATGAACTTAGTTAATTTTTCTCGGTAGGTAGATACTAGTGTATCTTTGAAGGCACACATCTTTGAGTATGGGTTGTGACTAAAAATTTGTTGGATAGTAAGAGTTAAAATTGCTATAAGAGGGGGTGCATTATAGTTTAAAATTTTAAAATAAATAAAACCCACAACCTCTTTCTTAATGTTTATCATATTGAGAATGCATATGATAATTAGATTAACTTGTAATGGATTCATAGTGAGATTGGTATACCAAAGAATAAAAAAATTTAGTTAAAAAAATATTTCCTTTATATATGCATGGCAGAATTAAAACAACTTATAGAAACAAGTTAAAATAAAACATCACAAATCTATTAAGTAAAATAACATACAATTTATAAAATAATGAATACACTTTAACTTTACCATAATGGAATTTAATAAACTTAACATAAGGTATCCACAGTTTAAACCAAACTGGTAGGTCTATATTTATTTGGTAGAAATCCCTTAATCACTAAAATTATAATCATCTCTATTTTCCTATCACTAAAATCCATCGATCAGCTTGAATAGATTCAGTTATCTTTATATCCCCTAAATCCCTTGATATTAAACCCATATTGAGTGTAGAATAAAAATTCAAGAATAATTATATGGATTTTATAATCCGTTTATAGAATTATTATAATACAAAAACTCTCTATAAGATTAAAAATCTAATCATAATGCGAGGTTATAAGAAAAAAAATATTTGTAAGGGTTATGTTTTCAAAATCATATCCCCAAACTACTCAATTGAAACTATATTTTTTGGCCCACCTCTAATGGTCATATTTATATGATTCTAAAAGTTGATTGCAATGGACTTGGATGTTTATCCCTTTATAGCTTAGAAAATTATACCTTTATTTTATATTGTTTGGGTAGCAACATTATGATTCTGTAAAATTTATTCCATCTTATAGATATATTTTTTACTTCAATTAAATATTTTATTATTTTGAGGGAATAATAAAAGTTAGACCGATGAACTAAAATCAATCACACTAATAGACTAATATCAGTTATTCTGATATACTAGATTTTTTCAAATTGATATACTACATTCAGTCACATCGATGTACTAGATTCATTCATATAGATAGACTATATTTCATCACACTGATGGACTATTATTTAGTCAGTCCAATGAACTAGAATTTTGTTAATCTAATAGACTAGAATTCAGAAAATTTGATGGATGAGACTATAATTAATCCAATGGACAAGACTTCAGTCAATCTAATGGACTAGACATTGGTTAGACTGATGGATTAGACTATAGTCAGTCCCATGGAACAAGCTTATATTGACATTTTATATTAATTAGTTAAGAAATATTACTACATCATATTGAATGAAATGTTTTCTAAAAAACCATTATAAAAACATGAGAAATATAAATTTAGTAAAACATTGTTTTTATGAGTGTGTTGTGATTCCTAAAATTAATGATAGAAAGTGTAGAAAGTAGACTTTCAACTCAAAAAATAAATTAATTTTTTTGATCTATATTATAGATTATATGGATATGGTTAATAGAATGATTGTGGCGGAATGAGATATCACTGGAAATACTATTGGAGGAAATATGTTTTGTCTCCAAATGAATTGGTGAGAACTGTAATGCTATGAAAAAGTAGAAGAGGGGAAACTACTCCAAAGGTGGTAGAGTATCTTAGAACCAAACCACTAAATATTTTAACTTTCCACCATGACTTGGTACCAAACCTGGATGTTTCAAATGTCTTTTGTTTCAGCTTATGAGGCGAGATTAGATGGAACCACCAAGATCATGTCACAACTGTAATAATAAGGGAAATCTATAGTGTTATTTTTTCAGGTCTCAGAATTTAATTTCTGTAAGTACATTATATATGTCTTAGACATATTATGATTCAATTTGAAGATCATATCAAAACCCTTTTTTTCCATTGAAAAGAGTGGACCGGGGTGATTCATGAAACACCCAGACTCCTTAATAAATGTAAACATAATACAAAATTAAAGAACAAGGGGGTGTGAGTAACCATTTGTATGGTGATAAGAAGATGATCATAGAATAATGGTCAGGATCTTCAACTATATGAGATACAATCATTCTTAGCTCAACTCTTATGCATGTTCCATTTGATAATAGAGTGTCCCACTATTTTATTTATTCATGTGTCATTAATGAAATGGGTTTGCATATCGAGATGATGCCACATGTGATGAGTATTAAAACACCTCTCAACCACTGAGAGTGCAGGGGATTTAAATGTGTATCTTGTTCTATAATAACTGGTGGAGTCTGGTTTGGTAGGGAATTTCTTTTGGACATGTTTTTCATTGAATTAATCATGGGAATGGATTGGTTAGATTCTTTCAAGGCCCATAACAATTTTTATGTGTGACGAGTAAAGTTTAAATCTCCTAATGGGATGACGAATCTCATTAAAGGAGTATTAGATGATAATGTTAAAAAAAATAAGACCTTTAGCACTAATGGTTGTAACTATTTCTTATTAATTAGCAGAAGTCACTTTGGGTACTAATGGTATAATTGAGACTAGAAATTTTCTTACCATTTTGGATCAATATCCTGATTTGTTTCTTGATGATTTCACCAGTTTCCCACCTAAAAGGGAAGTGGAATTTTTTCATTAATATACTTATAAGGAAAATACTATTTTACTTCTATCATATCGAATTTCACAAAAAAATTAAAGATCTAATTAGAATAATTGGAAAGTAAATTGTTAATAAGACAGAGTACATCACCTTGGGATAATCTAATTCCGTTTATTAATAAAGAAGATGGTTTGTTAAGATTTTATTTATTATCATAAACTAAATAAAGTTATGATAAATGACATATATACACTACCTCATATTGATGACCTTTTTGACCAATTGAAAGGATCCTAATGATTATCCAAAATTTTTATACCCTCATGTTATCACCAAATCCTGGTTAAGAAAGAGGATATTCAAAAAAATAGATTTAAAAAGTCATTATGGTCATTATGAATATGTGACAATGACCTTTAGTCATAAAAATACAGTATAAGAATTAATGGAACTATTTAATCATGTATTTTAGTGGTTCCTCGACTCTTTCATTGTGCTATTTGTTGATGACATCCTGGTCTATTTAAGAACTCATAAATGACATGAAGAGCATTTAGAGAGTGTGTTGAGAATTTTACTATAGAATTGGTTATATTAAAAATTCATTAATTTTTTTTCTAGATAAAATAAGTTTAGTTCTATGTCATTTCTGAGAAATTAATATTAGTATAACTTACAAAGATATAATTTTTTTTCTCTTGGAAACTACTGGAAATGACATTGAGATATGTATATTCATAGGCTTAGAAGGTTACTATTATTTATTTGTTTATAATTTATTGAAACTCACATCTTCTATGATATCTCTCATGAGAATAGGAACTCCGTTCCATACGATTTAGGCTTATCATGAATCCTTCTTGGAGTTTAAAGAAAGGATCATTTTGGTATTAATTCTTATCTTTTCAAAACCTAGGAAAGGTTTTGTGGTTAATTTTCATGCATCTAGATATGTATTCAGTTTTATTCTCATATAGGGAGATCATGTGGTATTATATAGATCATTATAGTTTTTATTCATGAAAATAATTAACCAAACCAATATTTGTAATTAGTTGTGGTGGTTCATGATTTGAAAGCATGACATTATTACCTATTTGTTGAGAACTTAACTGTATTCACGGATCATGAAATATTAAAATAAATATTTCCACAAATATATTTGATCCTATGACAAATAATATGGATTGAATATATCATAATGTTTGGTTATGAGTTGTTTTATATATGGCATCCCAACTTTTTATTACATAAATTTACACAGCATTTTACAAAAATAAGATCTTTTAAAGTTTAGTGTCTTTGAAATAAGGTAAACAATACATGAAAAGAAGAAAAAAAAATCTTATAGAAAAATTAAAAGGCTTATTAAGTATTTCATCTTTGGTAACTTTACTACTTCCCATAACCTAAGGAAATACATCAAAGGAAAGTGTGAGCATATGGCATAGTAAGGGAAAATAAGGGAAACAATTTTCTAGATGATCTTTAGGAATATCAATAATAAGTTGAAGAAATAAAAAAAAGGAATGAGAAATGGAAATGAGTAATATCATAATAATTATAGTATTCATAACATGAAAATGTGTCTATAAAATTTAATTGAGTCATTCATAATAATTTCACCAAGGTTTGTCACCAAGGTGTCCTAAATATTACTAAGGTTATTCACTAAGGTATCATAAACCATATAACCTATGGAGATTTAATTATTTAACTAATACATTGGAATGCTATTAGGGTGCACCATTCACATGTATTAATTAATGTGAGCCACATAGATCATAATAAAAAATTAGAAATAACCTATAGAGGATAAAATAAATGTGTTTCATATAAAAATCATGGTGTTTTAAAAAAAGGTTCTTAAATAGAATATCTTTATGTCATTATTAACCAATAAAAAAGAAAAGAGGGTTTTATGTATGTTAATAACAGAATAAAATAGATAATTTAGATATATAGGTGAATATACCTATAAATAAAGATGTTTGAGTATTTAAAAAAGAAAATAATAGATTTTCTTGAGAAAAATTTTGAGAAGAAAATTCGGCAGCATAACGGGTATAAAATATGGTTTTAGAAAACATTAAAAATAGAGGGGAAAAGGATATACCATTAATAAAAGTATATTAATAAAATAAATTGATTTAATAAAATGGATAGAAGAACATAGTATGTAAATTTTAAATACATTCCACATAAAAAGGGAAGTTTAAAGGAAAAAAAGAGAAGTTGAGATTTCCCTTACCATGAAGAGTGACTCTTAAAACTCAATGATCGGGACCTTGAGGCCTTGATGACACCTTGGGAGGAATCCTTTGGAGGTAATACTATCATAAATATTTTTATAATTAAATGTTAATGAAATATAAGGAATAAATTTGTGGGTATTTATAGAAAAAGTGAGGGAGTTTTTTATTAATTTCCTTGGACACCTCGGTTGTGGTATTTTGAAAAACCATGGAATTTCCCATGGTATTTTCCACTAATATTGGCCAACTGGGACGCATATTACATTATTTCAATCCAAAATATTCTACCAGAAATTTATATTACTCATTGCATCATTATGACATAGTTATGATGTCATTAAACATACCGAAAAACTCAAATAATATTTTTACTATTCATGAAAAAATAAAGTATTTTATAAAATTCTCATAAATTCACGCTAACATAATATTGATGTTATTATTTCAAAAATAAAATTTATTTTATCATAATAATTATATAAATAGGATAAATTTAACTTCTAACTATAAAAATGCGTATTTATTAAAAATAATAGCAGACAACAAATGCATAGTAATTTTTTTGAAAAAAATTAAATTATTTTTTAATTTTTAATTAAATAAGAGTTTTTAATATTACTATTTAATTATAATAAACAGTATCAATAATAACTTAGTTGAATTTAATAATTTATATCTCTATGAAAATTATAATTTTTACTCGAGAAATCAATTTATCATATTTCATCTCAATTTTTTTAAGAAAAACTATTCTTAAAATTAAAATGATGAAATAAAAATATTATTTAAACAAATGGATTAAGTTTTAAGTAACTATTTCCTCAACACACATCCCCTTATAACACCCACATACGACCTAAGGGTGTGGTGTTCGATTATTATAGACTCATGGGGTTGCTCATCTGATATCACCTGAGTGGTAATTTCAACTAACTTGAACTTCTCCCATAGAAGATTTTGTTCATGCTTAACATATTGAATCACAACTTTGGCTTAGTCAAGACCGAAGCCTAGTTATGCTACCTCCATACCAATCTCTGAAAAATGGGCTTTGTGTGACCGGACTCTACTGGATGAGGCAATCAACTCTTTTGTTTCTATTAATTTTCCTCGGTAATTTCTTCTTATAAACAATAGTTATGACATTAAAATTATTATTAAGAGTATAGTTTCCAACAGTCATATTGAAAAATTGCCATATTGACCAACACTCATTAAATCGTCAAAACCTAATGGTCACATTTCAAAATATACTCACTTTATTAATAGATAGATATATTTTTTATCTGTGTAAAATAATATAACACACATTTTTAGGAAATAATTATCATTCAAAAAGTTTTGGTCATTACATTCTTCCCACCTTAAGAAATTTCATCCCTAAAATTTTAACTTGTTCCCTCAATTGAGAAATGGTGAGGGTATGTCTGCCTCATTATTTCCTCTAGTTACCATGTAGATTATTTATATTTTTGGTTCCTCTACAACACTTTAACGAGGTTAGTAGTCTTTTTGCATACTTAATTGTCTCTACAATCCAAGATCTCCACCGGATGCTCCTCATAAAAGAGGTAATGTTCCAGTTGTCCACATGAGGATTCGGTACATGTGAAGGGTCATGTATGTACTTACCTAGGAGAGATGTGTGGAATACATCATGAAATTGAGATAAATTTGGAGGAAGTTCAAGCCAATAGTCCACTTATCCTATGCGATTAAGGATTTCATTGGGGACTATGTACCTGGGGATTAGCTTCCCTTTCTTCACAACCCACATGACTCTCTTCTAAGGTGGATTTAGAAGGAAGAATTTTTCACAAACATCAAACTCTAAGTCCCTTTTACAGTTGTTAGTATATCTTTTTTTGTCAACTATGAGAATCCTTTATGTGTTGTTGGATGAAATGAATCTTTTCTATCATCTATTACACAATATTAGACCCATGAAGCTTTCTCTCACCAGCTTCATCCCAACAAGTAGGAGTTCTACATCGCTTCCTATATAAACCTTCATAGGGTCCTGTTTTAATACTCAAATGGAAGCTATTGTTATATGAGAACTAAACTAATGGGATATAATGATTCCTTACATCTTTAAATTCCATTTATAATGTTCTCATCATGTCCTCAAGTGTTTGAATAGTCCTTGATTGGCCATCAGTTTGAGGGTGATCGGTCATACAAAAATTTAATTTGGCGCCCAGAGCATGTTGAATACTTCTCCAAAATTTTGATGTGAACCTCGGATCATGATCATAAATGATATAAATTGGTACCACATATAGCCTCACCACCTTCTTCACGTAAATCATGGTAATTTAGTTAAGAGGTAAATCATCTCGAATAGAGATAAAATGGGTAGTCATGGTGAGATGGTCCACTATAACCCATATCACATTATTTACTTTGGATATTTTTTAGAGACCAATGAAAAATTACATTGTGATATTTTCCCACTTCCATTCTAGTATAATTAGTGGTTGTAATACCACTTTATGAATATATCACTCCACCTTCACTTGTTAACACACCAGGTACCCTGTAGTGTAGTCGGAAATATCCCTTTTTGATGTTATCCCACCAATAATGATCATGATGGTCCTTATACATTTTGGTTCTTCCAGAAAGTATAGATAAAGTACATCTATGAGATTCATCCATCATATTCTTCATACTTCTAGAATAAATGGAACACATAGTCTTGTACGAAATTTCAGCACACCTTCTTGATCAATATTTAACCCAAGAAATTTCCCATTCTTCACAACCTCTATCTTATTTTCTAACAAATGATATTATATTTGATATTTCCTGATCTTATATAGTAATGATGGTTGAGAAATCATTTGGGATAAGGTTGATGATTTCCCTTCCCTTATGATTCCCATGTCCATTTTTACTATGTCCTTGATCAAAGGATCTCCTTGAATCATCATCATTGCCAACATAATAGGGTTTATCCTACTTAATGAATTAGGGATTGTGTTTTCTATTTTAGGATGATAATAATTAAACAATAATAGTCTTTATGAAGTTCCAACAATCTCTTATATCTCATGGTCAATTCTTTTTGTGTGAAAATATACTTCAAACTTTGGTGGTCTATGTATATATCACATTTCTCCTCATAAATTTAGTGCCTCCATATATTTAGAGAAAAATTATTTTCATCCAACTTCAATTCATGTGTATATTAATTCTACTCATGAGGCTTAAACGGTAGAGATGCATAAGCAATCACCTTATCATTTTTCATGAGGATGCACCCAATCCATTTTAGAGATGAATCGCTAAAAAAAATAAATTCTTCTCTGATAAAGGGTAGAGTTAACATGGTTTCAGTAACCAATCTATTCTTTAGACCTTGGAAAATTTATTCACACTCCTTTTCAAGAAGAACTTAACACATTTTCAAGTTAAATTGGTTAGTAGATTAGAATTTCATGCTTTGTTTTCAAAAATCTCCTCTAATATCATGTTGAACCAAGGAAAATATGAAAATTAGTTACTACAGTAGGATGAGGTCACTCCTCCACAACCATTGTCTTTATAGGGTCAACTAATATTCCTTCATTAGTTACAATGTTCCCCAAGAAGGAAACTTGTTGTGACCAAAATTAACATTTACTAAACTTTCCAAATAGCCTCTCCTTCCTCGGAGTTTTCAATATATCCCTTATATGATCCTTATACACCTCATGATTTTTATAATATATCTTAATATCATTAATAAAAACTACCACAAAGTTATCAAGGTAATACTTAGAGACTCTATTCATTAAATCCATAAAAATATTATGATCATTAGTCAAGCCTAAGGGCATAATAAAAAACTCACAATTCTCATATCTTGAATTAAAGGGAGTGTAACACCCCAGAATGATAAAGGCTAAATGACTAAATGATATGAATCATGCCAATAAGGTACACCTTTCTTTTCGGGAGTCTTCCTATTTAGAACTCCATAGTCAAGTATGGTTTTTCCTAGAGTAGTGAACACGATCGGTGACCTTCTGGGATGTTTCTCAAGGTCTGTGAGAGTGAGGAAAAGCACACTGGAAATGACATGTGTTGGCCTATGGGGATAATCATTAGTTAGATGACCTGTGCGGGCATGTGGGTGGGACCTAGAGTGGGGAAGATGTGTATGCGGGGAAACTTGGGGTACCAGGTGGGTTAGGACCTGATGACCATGTTAAGGCGGGGTGTCTATGCTGTTAGTGGGGCCCAATTGTTACAATTAGTATTAGAGGTCGTACCAAGCCTTTAGTGCGATACACTGCTTGGGTTGAGATGTAGGGTCCAGAACAAGGGCGTTGTTCTTTAAAGGGGGGTGAATGTGACACCCCAAAATTATAAAGGGTTAAATGACTTAATGATATGAATCATGTCAACAAGGTGAACCTTTCATGATAGATAACTATACTTTTAGAAGTTCAGGGATTGATTCTATACTCTTTACAAACTTTGAGGACCTAAAGTAATGCATATAACTAGAATCAAGCAATGTTCCTTCTAGCTGTGAGAGAATAATGAAAGTCCTTTTAGCAGTTCGGGGATTAATTCAATATTCTCTACAAACATGGTGGAAATAAAGGAATGCTTATAACCAAAATCAAACAAAGTACCTGCTAGCTGTGAGAGAATAATTAAAGTACCTTCCACCAAATAATTTGGAGATTAAAATTCTGCTATCATTATTGAAAAATTCAGATCCTTTTTCATTGGCGTATGTTGAGTTTGATGGTGATTCCCCTCCATTAAATTTGGATTTAGACAGTGATTGGAAAGGTTCCTATGTTATCCAAAATTTTAGAATTGATCTTCTGGATGTGCCTAAACCATATTCCCTTTTTCGTTAGTGTTGAGAAGTTGAGGCTTTACCTCACTATGAATGTTCTAATAAATATGTCCTTCTCTTCCACACTTTTAATATTTTCTGCTCTTGAGAAATCTATTCCCTGAATTCGTCTTCCCACATTTGTTGCATGTGAAAAATAGCACTTTCTTTCCTCCCCTTGATCAAAGATCCTCGAAAAGTTTGGATCCAAATATATATTCTTTTCATTTTATATATGGGACCACAACATCTCTCTAAAATCCAGTTAAAATTTCATTGCACTCCTAACGATCTCCTCATAGTTTGGATAGTCTCGGTTGGATAGAATCTTCCATAGATGGGGTCTTAGTCCATCAAATAATCTATAAAAATTCCCATTAGTATCCATGAAAAATCTATAGGTGTAATGGGATTGTCATTTGAAGTTAATCTCATAGCTTCCCACATATTAATTTTCCTTATACTTCAGATCTAGGAATTCCTTCTCCATTTTTATTCGCATTGAATGGGGGAATTTTTTTTCAAACAAATTACCCTAAACTCATCCCACTCCATTAAATCAATATTTAATATTGGATTTTTGTTTATAACCAGTTTACACCACTGATTAGCTTCTCCCTCGAAGCAGTACATAGCCAGGGTAAATTTATCTTATTCTGAACATCATAATACAGAAAATATATTTTTTATCTATCTTATCCATTATTCAATAATAAATGGGTCGGTAGATCCAATGAAAGAAGGTGGTTGTTAATGCATAAATGACTCTACATAAATTTGTTACCTTTGAGGTGAATCTGGTATCTTAGGTTGAGTCAAGTTATTGATTATAACTCGAGTCAGTTGATTCATCATTCTCATGAAGTTTTCTATTTTTTCTTCCATCGGAAGTACATCTGCACCTAGTCCGTTGCACTCACCATTTTCAAAATTTCTCATATTTATTACCATTTTATAAAAGAATAAAACCTTAGTGAGAAATTGTTTTCATTTAATAATATTATAATTATAATGGAATTTAATTACATAAAACATCATTCTTAAATATGTTATTCTTTTAACAACAATTACATTTTCCATAAATCCATTATAATGGTTGGAAAAAAGCTTTTGATTAACCAAACATATCCTCTTGGAGTTTCAAACCAGGTGCACAGTAAGGACTATTGTCATGTACCGGGTTACACTGAGTTAGTTATGATGCACCTTATTGGAGTTGTCACCACTAGGTACATCTATTATAGAACCACATCCACGTTTTTGTATCCCGAAAATGATTTCTTTTCTCGGAACCCACTTACTTAGTATTTCACCAAAATACCAAGAAGTTTTCCTATATTTAAACTTTTCTCTGGGGTTCTTACTAAATTTCTCAAGTTCAAATTTCCAAAAATAACTAAATCTTTATTTGATACCAACTATGGAATCCTTCCATTTTATTACATAACTTAACATAGCATTTTACAAACACAAGATCTTTTAATGTTTATTGTCTTGGAAATAAGCTGCATAATACATGAAAAAATGGAAACATTCTTCTAAAAAACATGAAATATTTCTTAATTGGTTCATCTTAATTAATTTTATTACATATAATAACCGAAGGACATATATTGATGGAAAGGGTGAGCATAAGTCTCGATAAGGGAAAACAAGGGAAATAATTTACTTGATGATCTTAAAGAATACCAATAAGAACTTGAGGAAATATATAAAGGGATGGTCAATGGAAAAAGAAGAATATCATAACAAAACAAATAATGGTTCATAACATGGAAATTTGGATAAAAAATTTAATTGATTCATTCATAATCATATCAATAAGGTTTTTCACTGAGTTGTTATAAAAATTACTAAGGTTATTCACCAAGATATCGTAAAACATGTCATCTATAGAGATTAAATTCTTTAACCAATGCATTGGAGTGATATTAGGGTATACCCTTCATATGTATTAATTAATTTTATCTACATAGATCATAATAAAACATTTCATAAATAACCTATGATGAATAAAATAAATGGGTTTCATATCAAAATCATGATGTTTTAAAAAAAATACTTACAAAGAATATCTTTATGTCATTATTAAACCCTGAAAAAGGATGGTAGGTTTCATGTATTTTAATCCTAGAAGAAAATAGATAATTTGGATATCTAGGTGGATATACCTATAAATAAATAGGTCTGGGTATTCACAAAAAAAGATAATTTCTTGATAAAAAGAGAGAAATTTTGAGAAGAAAATCTAGTAGTATAATGGGTATGAAATATGGTTTTAGAAAAAATTAAAAAGAGAGGGAAAAAGGCTATCAAATTTATAAAATACTCTTAATACAGTAAAGGTATAGAATAAAATGGATATAAGAACATATTTAGGAAATTTTAAATACACACTACATAAAAATGGAACTTGAAAGGAAAAGAGAAGTTGATATTTTCTTTACCTTAAAGAGTGACACCTAAAACATGAAGATCGGGACCTTAGGGGATTGATGAAACCTTAGTAGGAATCATTGGGGGGTAATAATATCATAGATTATTTTATAATTAAAT
The DNA here is from genome assembly GCA_963277665.1 of Viscum album. NCBI lineage: Eukaryota > Viridiplantae > Streptophyta > Magnoliopsida > Santalales > Viscaceae > Viscum > Viscum album. Next base: position 1,574,891,931 of record OY728127.1, read on the forward strand.
GGGAATTAAAGTAAAAGAATAAATTGGTGGGTATTTATAGCAAAAGCGATGGGGTTTTTTATTAATTTCCTCAGACACCTCGGTAGTGGTATTTGAAAAACCATGGGCTTTCCCATAGTATTTTCCCATGGTATTGGCCAATTTGGACCCCTATTACATTATGTTAATATAAAAGAGTTGTCCATCATTTTATATGACTCATTACATCATTTTGACAATGTTATGAGGTCATTAAACATAGAAAATAACTGAAACTATGTTTTTACTATTCATGAAAAACTAATTTTTTTTAAAAAATTCTCATAAATTCACACTAACCTAATATAAACATTATAATTTAAAAAAATTACATTTATTTTATCATAATAATTCTTTAAATATGATAAATTTAACTTTTAACTATAAAAATACTTATTTATTAAAAATAATAGTGGACATAAAATAAATAGTTAAATTTTCAACACTTGAAAAAAATAAAATTATATTATCATTTTTAATTAAATAATAGATTTTGATAATACTATTTCATTATAATAAAAATTATTAATAAAATATTAGTTTAATATGATAATTTATATCTCTATGAAAAGTATAATTTTTACCCAAAAAATAAATATATCAAATTCCATCTTGATTTTTATGAAAAACTATTCTTAAAACAAAAATTATGAAATTTTTTTTTATTTAAATAAAGGGATCATATTTTAAGTAACTAGGTCCTCGACACATAACCCATTATAACACCTGTATAAAACTTAAGGCTGAGGTGTGCGATATATATAGATTCATGGGGCAGCTCATCTAACATCGCCCGAGTGGTAATTTCCTCTAACTTGAACTTCTCTCACTGGAAATTTCATTCAAGATTAACATATTGAAGCTTAATTTAATCTTGGTCAAGAGTGAAGCCCAGTGATGTTACCTCCTTCACAAGCTCTAAAAAATGGGCTTCGTATGGCATGACTCTACTAGATGAGGCCATCAACTCTTCTTTCTACATTAATTTTACTTTATCATTTCTACTTATAAACAATAATTATAACATTAAAATTATTATTAAGAGTATAGTTTCCAAAAGTCATATTGACCAAGAACAACTTCCTTTTTTCATCTTTTCAAGAACAACTACATTTTTCTTATCACCATTAAAAATTGGTGGTTCACCTAGGCTTCCAAAAGACGCACAAGGCTCTAAGAACCAATTTTTAGTGGTCAAATATGAAATTAAATGTGGTTGATTTTTTTTTGAAATGCCTCAATTTTTAGTAGGTTGAGGATAATAATCAGTGACCAGCTGGTGTATTATAATCCTTACTTATAACCATATGGAAATGGGATCATAATGCTATGGAATTTTTAATAAGTTTACAAAGAACTATTTCAAACCATGACTTGATTTGGGTTATTATAGACTGACTCACAAAGTTAGACCATTTTATTCTGATTCCTGAATCTAATACGATAGATGACATGGAAAATTTCTACATTTGAGAAGTGGTAAGATTTTATTTAATACGAGTTTAAATAATCTTCGACTAATAACCTCATTTCACCTCTCAAATTTATTAATATTTATATCATTCTTTGAGTACCTAGTTCACCATGAGTATAGTGTATCATCCTTAAATTAATGGGTAGTCTGGATTAATGATTCAAACACTGGAATACATACTCCATGCTTAAGTAATATATTTAGAAATATTATGGGAGGATCATTTTACTTTAGTGGATTTTTATATAACAATAGTTATTAGGACCTGATACATATGGATCTATTAAAGGCATTGTATGGTCAACCTTATTGATTCCCACATTTTTGAGTAGAGACTAGAGAAACTTCTTTTTTGGGACCAATAATTGTTCAAGAGATGATTGGGAAAATTCAAATGATCTAAAAAAAGTTTCACTACAAAGCCATAAAAAATAATATAAAGATAATATAAATCACCCTTTATCCTTTTATACTAGAGATCATGTGTTCCTAAAAGTATCATCGAGGATGGGACATCATTGATTGGGTAAGAAAGGAAATTTATCTCCTCATAATTTCAGTCTTTTTGAGATACTTAAATGAATAGGTGATCTTGGATATCAGTTGGCATTACTTCCACAGTTAAATATGGTTCATAATTTTTTCCATGTGTCTCAAATAAGAATATATAAGCCTGATTCTAGCCATGTGATTTGATGGGATAATGTTTATCTTGATTCATATAATATATTTTTTCACGCACTGATTCATATCTTGGATAGTCAATATAAAATTATGCATGAAAAAATATTTCATTAGTTAATCTATTATAGAAATATAATGAAATTTAGGAGGATACTTGGGAATGTAAGAAAAAAATGTCGGACGAATGGCCCAAACCTTTCCAAAGCACCAGAACTTTATAGCTTTCTCAGGAAGAAAATCCTAATAGTTATAAAATTTTAACACCCATGGTTTCAGGTAATTTTACCTTTTATTATATATTTTGAATTTATAAAATTCATAGGTTGATTTTTTGGAATTTATTTATGGTTTTGGTGTGTTTTTAAATTTTTTATGGTTGCAAGATTGGATCCTAGTTATGGGAAATTTTTCACCTTTTCTAGGAAATCATGAAATGGAATATTGGAGTTGCACTATTGGAGCATAGTTTTCCAGACCATGTAGGGTGCCCAGAGAGGTTTTGTGATAGAAAACAGAGGTAAAATCACGGTTGGTGCATGTTTTGTCAAATTGTGTAAACCAAACATGAGAGGTTGGGGTTGGGAGATGGAATCACGCACATGATTGGCATATAGATTTCAAAACCATGTGTACTAACCATGCCCCATGCATTTAATGCTATAAAAAATAGATATTAACTTGGTTATAACCCCTAAAACTCTCATTTTTCACTTCTTATATCAGGATCTCAAACTCATCTCCTCTACTAAGTGTTCTAAGTGGTTCCCTTTGATCTAGAAACTAGTTTTGAGGGATCTAACTATGTCGAATCTCTAGAATCAATGGTAAGACTTTGTTTTCTATTTTTATCTTTAGATCTCCTTGGATACTCTAGCCCAAAATGTTAGATATAATGCACTATAAATATATATATATTATATGATGTGTTTTTATGATATCTTGATTGAATCTATTTAAGGAAATAAGTTTTCATCTTTGATATAGAGGTTTTGTAGTGTCGTTCACTATTTTTACAACTTGTTGTGAGTTTGGTGGCATCTCTCCCTTCTCCACTTTTTCTAGAACTAAAATTCTTAATATTAAAATTCAATCACATTGAATTTCAAAGTAATATTTTGTTTATTTTAGATCTAAAACTCCATTTATTGATAATTGGAAATCATGGTAATTTGAATGGATTATGTAAAACCCCTTTGGTTTATGGTTTTAAAATTATGGTTTTGGTTTAACGCGTGCAAGATTTTTGATTAAAGGTTTAAAAGGAATAATTATATTATATTAAATTAATTAATATATGAAATTTGAATACGTGATTGGCATGTGTTCATTTTCATTAATGTGACCCTGAATAAGGGGTGTGGTATAAGATTGGAGGTACCTAGATATTGGTCACCTAGTAACAACTTGGTGGATCACGGAGTAACCACTCATGAGTATGGGGATAACACATGGAATGAATGTGTGTGTAATTTAATGGATATGGTTCTGGTATTTTAATTGTTATTAATGGATAAATTGTTCTACTTTTTATTTTAACCATTTTAAATTGGTAAAATCCTTTAATGTTCCTCTCTTTATTATGAGAATAGTTTTTAACTGTGGGATAACGTATTCATATCCTAGTGGCATGAGTTAGGAAGTATCTTGGGGAAATCTTACTGGTTATGATTACTCACCCACTATATATTCACTTTGGTTTATATGTAGACATAATTCTTCATGAATTTGGTAAAGTAAAGGACTTATGTTTCTCTAGTGGTTCTTCTTGATGTTGTTGTATGGAGTTGGAGCTTGGAGTTGTACTTGTTCTTAGAGTCTAAAGAGCACCATGGTTCCAAGTAATGATTTATTTTAATGTATTTTTGTTCTTGTTTATTGATCCATTATTTCTTTAATATTTTGGTTTTATTGGTATTTATTTTTAGTTTTATTTTTATTCTCTAGGAATCATATAGTTTGGTTTGGTTGTTTTTATTTTTCCTTGTTAGGTTTTGTTTGTTTCTAAAGTGAAAATTTCCCCTATTTTTAAGTAAGCCCTTGGAATTTATTTCCAGCCTTTGGTGTCTTGGGGATGTCACATAATGTCAGAGGCACCTTGTCTATTTATAAGTTAATGGTTAGGGTCAATATGTTATAATTACCCTCAATATATACATTTATGGATAAAAGATAAGATCCACCAACCAACTCCATTACATATATAAAACATAAACCATCCTAATATATGAATGTAATTTCATACATGAAAAAAATGAAAATAGAAAAACCAAATCCTAGGTAGTGACCACATACTCTAATAGATCTTAAACAAATTCACAAGTTAGTAATTCTTAGTTTAATTACCATCCAGCACCTACGAACTTCAAAAATGATTCATGTACATATGGAATGATCTTATAGGAATACTCATTATAATCCTCCCTAAAATCCCTCCTGAAAATGTGAAAGTGGAATACTAAATCCCAGTGAATTAATGAATGAAACAAACTCATTACCTAAACAGGTAAAACTATATCTCATCCTCACTAAATCCTGCTCACCATGAAAAGGAAAAAATATTGGTAACATAATATTAATATAATATATAGGTGAATGGGACCGCATGTCCACTTCCCCACAAGTTTATTGATCTTGCATCCTAAAACCAAATTTCATGTGCTATAATTCCTTATATAGTTCATCCTACACCTTGGGCACACATACCTCAGCCATATCTCATCATACACCTCATGAACACATATCTCAACCACGTCTCATCACATCCAAAACTGAGTAAAATGTCTTAAATATATCATAACTCATCTATCATTCATTATACATTAGGCCATCATAGCCTACCCAAGTACACCTATAGTAATAACAGTCACTACAGTCAGAATACATGTATGTGTTATTATCTCAAGATGCTATAACCCACACACACATGTATGGTAAAAATGAGATCCATCATAATCTATGTAGACATCTACCCTATACCTTAATTCATTACAACCTAGATATACATACACATCAGTCTACAATTAAATGGAGGGTGGGGAAGAGGGAGAAGTCGGCCATCCATTCCCTCACTAACCAAGATATTAGGGAAACTACCCAGAACCCAAAATATTTGGTCACCATATTCTTACCAAACTTAAGTCGTAAAGTTAATGAAATTAGAAAATAAAATGAATAGTATATCAAAAAACCAGACTAAGAGTAACTACCCATCCTTAGACCTGAACTGCAATTATCATCCCACTTGACATTCAGATCTCACTGCTATAGTCTAGGGAATAAGATATTGTGGAAGCATACATTAATCAATATTCAATCATCATTAACCATTTTCATTTAGTAATTAAAAATTACCAACCATTCATTAATATCATTATAAATTGTTGTATAATTATTCAATTTCATCACAAGCCAACATGCCTTCATAATTCATATTCCAATTTTGGTATTCTCATTCCCTAATCTTACAGAACTAATCTAATAATCCCATGTTTCTCATTTAATTCATACATCATTACCTTTATCAATGACACCCATCCCCATGAGTTTATTTGTAATTCATTTACCATTCCACAATCCAGGTATTCTAGGACTTGACTTGAAATATCACAAGAAATATGCACTCATTGTGAAAATCAAACTACAACAGACAATTCGAAATTGAAACAAACAACCATAAAAAATAATTCATCAAAAACAAACATCAATCCCAAATGAGAAATTTTATTTCTCAAACTATAGAAATCAAAAAATTAATAGCCCCACAAAACCATCCGACAATAGGAAATCCCCGATTTCAACCTAAGACACCAATAAAAACCATAACAAACCCCACACATTAAATCATAGAAAGTATTTTTCATAATATTGCATTTATACATAGAAAAAATAATTTTCGAATCAACAAACTCAGGGGGAAAACAAGTCCATAACACCAAGTACATAATCTCAGAAAACATAGCATAACATCAAGGTTAGGATCCCAATAGCTCCAAACACATTAATATTAGAAAAATATTTCGTTACCATCTTGAATTAAGTGATTCATTATATATATATTTATTCTGTAAGAAACATAATATTATTAGCTAATAATAGAAATAATCAATCATAAACATTCTCTGAACAATACTTTCTTTTTTAATTATTTTCAAGGAAGAACAATAATTAATTCCACATGCCTCATTAATTATTCACTACATATTTTCATTTATCCATTTTTATCTAATTTGGATCATATTATCCATTCCAAAATATAAAAATAATCATATAAATCAATATTATACTATATATAAAATAAAAAGAGTTGTTCAATCATAGAATAAACCACATGCAATCATGGCATCCCATTATATATTTCATTATTCCTTAATGAAAGATTATTATATTAATTAATTTAATTACACCTTTAACAAATGAAGATAAATCATGTTAATCCCACATGTGTATATAAAATTAGAATAATTCACAAATCCCCTAAATTGAGAAGAAATTTTCAATGTTCTATGAGCAGGAACAGAATAAAAAGTGAAGATCTCCAATCATCTCTCCTATAAGAAACTCACAATTTATAAGTATATCATCTCATAATTAATATTCCATCAATCATCAGAATAAACCGCATAAAAATTGAAAGAAAAAAATATCTATAGCATGGAAAGAAATAATGGGAGAGAATAGAAATAATGAATAAGAAGAAAACCCATATTGGATCACTAATCAAATTATATTTAGAGATTGGGGGTGAATCCAAGAAATAGAGGCTTAAAGGTCTCTAAACAGATCCTCTATCTACCCAAGGTTCAAACTAAGAGGGAGGAAATAAGAGAAATTCAAGTATAATTTTGAATTTACATTGGCTAGATAAAACATAATACCATGACACAACGCCCTTAACCATGCTGTAATGGTTAGGTTTTTCACCCAAACCACAACATAACATGGCTGGACATTCCATAATGGTCCTTGTAAAAGATTCCCTTTATAATTCATGACACAAATCCTTACATATATCCCTATTTCCAAAACATGGTCAAACCCAATACTATAAACCTAGGTAACACCATAACGCATCCATGATTCCACACTATAGTGATCCTAAGATCAGTAGAACCTAGTTTCCCAGCCATCAAGACTCTATGGTGTATCCCCAAGCCCATGCTATAACGACCCTTTATAAGGAAGATAAAAAAACCCAATCCTTAAGGATCTATGGATTAACCTAATATATATGTTGTAGCCTACCTGAGATCAATATAGATGCAAAAACCTTCACCCTAAACTCTATCTTGTAGGGACTATGGTTATGTCATAAATCATCCATCCTCAAAAATTCAAAAAACCCTCTGAGAATAATCCAAATCACAACCTATCAAACCATGACACAACCTCCTTCTCCAACTTCAATTTCAAATCAAACCATACTCTTATTAACCCATCCATCCCCTTGCACCTCCAATCACCCCAAAACAAAAATGAAGGGCTTGGAAAAAACTGGTCACTTATGTGATATGTACACCATGATGATTAATTTCATTAATAAATAATGCAATATAATAGTTTCATGACTTATTCCCAAATTTAGGATACTCATTGATAATTTTATTCCATTTTGGATAATTTTTTAGGTGTCATAGTTTACCATTCAGAATTATTCTATATGGGTGTCATGAAAAATTACTTGAAGTTTCTAAACTTCCATACATCAATTAAAATCTAGGAATTACATGAAATTATCATAATGGTTTTGATTTATTTTCTTATATCAAGATGCATCATACTTGGGACACTTATATATATATATATACTTACTACTTCTAAAATAATATATAGTTATTATAGAATACATGCATTCCATACCTCATACCCATCAAACATAACTTTAATTTATCATGGTTTGTTAGATAGGGATGACTATTTTTATCTAGTAGTATATCCTATTATAGATGGAATATATTTTCAAGGGCTTAATTTTCCAAAATACATCCCTTTTCATTTTCCCAAGGCTTAGGGGTGTCTAGAGGGTTCTTTGAGGTGTTATAGAGACAAGAGTATAGTTTTTTCAACCTATATGACCACCAAATTATGGAAGAGGGTATGGTGTTGGCCGTAGTGAGCTTATTTTTCATTTATCCATGAGGAATGGTTTTTGGAGATGGGTGTTTTGATGCTTTTGGAATTTGGAGTTGGATGTGTGGTTCTTATTATAACATGGGTAGTGAAATGACCAAATTAGTCATGGAGTTTTTTGTTTTTTACAGGATTTTTATTTTTTGATAAATTAAGAGGGGACTTATTCCCTAGGATGAAGGTGTGGGGTTATATGGAAACTTGGTGAGGTCTTCCTTTAGTTTTTGGAACACCACACCTAGGTTTGTGGTCATTTTATTAGGTGTGGAACATGAAGAGTTCCTCCTATGTAAAATGAGGTCCCCTGAAATTACTAGGGTGTAGGCATTTTGATGATGAGTCATGGAGACACCAAGTCTCATGAGAAGGAATGAAACAATGATCCAGGTCTCACCACACCACAGTCTCGGTTGTAGTGAGTTAAAATGGATTGTTTTTTTTCATGTTCCATAGAGGGTGGCTGTGGTGGCTTCTTGGGTGGCTAAAATGGAATGTTCCCCACTATAGTGTATGGAATGGTGTTTTTAAAGTTTTTTAAATGTCGATTATAGAATGAACAAGACACTAAACAAAATTAACCATTTAATGGAAGTTTATTAGTTTTAGATTTTTAAAAACCACTACTAAATATTCTACATTTATTAAAATAATAACACTTCTCCCACCCCATCACCCCTTCTTAAGATCCCCCACCTCCCCTGATCCCTTGCTGATACTACCCAATACCCCTTTCCATTGATCCAAACTGACCCCCCTTTCCCCCTCCTCATCACTTTCTGACTGAGCTCATTACTAATTCTCAATCCCCCTTTTTTCCACTCCCAACTGAGCCCCCATTTCCCCATCTCTGCTACCCTATCACCCCATCACTCTTCAATCCCCCTCACTGCTCCCCTTTCCCCTTCACTGACCCTCCCCATATAATCTCACCATTTCTCCCTTTCCCCCTTTTCTCTACTCTCAACCAATTACTCTCTATCTCTCATCTATTTCTTACCACATAATCTCCCCAAGACCTCCCTAATCCCCTATTATTGCTCCCTGAGATGTTGTTCCCTGAGCACTCGATCCCTTACTACCCCTCCCTAAGCCTTCAACATTTCTCCCCTTTCCCTTTTCAAATTTCTACTTATCCATCAAGCCCTCAATACCGATACCTCACTATCAATCCCTCACTATCAAACCCTATTTTCCAATCCACCAAGCCCTTTTTCTTGACTTCATGGTCTCCCGTGCTGCCCTTTTCCCCTCCGCAGCCTTCATCCCCTACCTATGCACCACTTCATCAGCTATATTTATAAGTTTATTGATTTATTTGATAATTTTTTTAACATCATACTATCACTTCGATTTTATATTTTCAATTTTTAAACATACTAATAGAAAACAATAATTTTTAGATGGATTATATAAATTCTAATTAAAATATAAGAAAAATTGTGTTGTTAAAATTTTAATCAAATTAACAGGCATAAATAATTTTTTATATTGTTGATTTTGAAGACTTATGTAATTATTTTTTAAATAAAATAATATTTCGTGCATGTTTTAATTTTCTGTAATGAAGTGTAGGAACATTGTGATATATAGATAAAAGTTTGATCAGGTTACTCAAGAACATTCCTCATTGCACTAAGGGTTTAGAGGAGTTTTTAAAATTTGAAATTTCTAATAGATTTTTTGATGGGTCAATAATATTTCCATAACATAAATGTAAATTTAGAATATGGTTGATAAGACATGAAGTTTATGAACACTTGATATTGAAGAAATTCCCTACTCAATATTTTTTCTAGATTTGGCATAGAGAATCAAGCATTACAGAAATTTTGAGATCTAATTTCAGTCAATATAATGAGCTCCGAAAGTTTTTTTACAATGAATAATGAAATAAAAAACCTTATAAATTATTATTTTTTGGATTTTAAAGGAAAAGAAATCAACATTATAACACATCGAAACAACAAGTTGAGAGTGATACCAATAGTAACATGACATATGATGTTTTGGGACTGTAGGAAAACTAGATCAAGATTGTAACATATCATTGTATCCTCCTCTTAATGTTGTAGAGAATAATGTAAGAGATAACTTTATTGAGTAAAAAAATGTGTTTCATGATTTATTTGAAGATATAAATCAAGATCTATATTGTGGATATTTGAAATATTCAAATCTTTGTTTTTTACTCAAGTTATACCATATCAAATGCCTATATAGAATTATAAATAAGGTGATATCCATGATATTGTAAAATTTTTATGATGTGTTTCCTGAATCTAATATCCCTGAGTCTTTTTATTATATGAAAAAAATTAGCAAGATTGCTATGAATTATACAAAAATACATGCATGTCCTATAACAACCCCTCTCTTTATTACACACTTAGACATAATTTATTACATAAAAATGCACTTAAGACCAATCCAAGGATCTATATTTCTAGTTTATTGGGAAATTAATAACATTACATAACATCTTAGAACCTAAAACACAACATCTTAATTGAAAACGCCTTTTACATGACCACAACATTCCTTCATACTTACCATTGCATGGGATAACCTAAGCACATGCATTAAAAAAAGGTGAGATATAAATCCCAATAAGGGAGTAAAAAAGGCATTAAATGAAGAATACAATACATGTTAGTAATTAGGTATATCAATGGAGAACAATAGAAACATGGACATAGAGGCATGATATTGTAAGATTATCATAACATGCAAATGTTGCAACAACATTTAACATGATATTAGCATGATCCAAGTATAATTGAACATGGAGCATGATTAAACCCTCATTTAATGTGAATTATAATGACTAAACCGTTATTTCACTTGATGTATCATGATACTACTCTTTCCCCAATGCATTGGAGTGCTATCGGGGCGCACCCCTCTTAATCATTTTATTTCATGCATAAGTGTTCCACATAGATCATACAACATGGATTCATTAAAAATCATAATTAATTCCACGAATAACAGATTTTGAATACATAAATTTATGTACTCAATCAAAAATTATATGTACATAATGGTTAATACTATTGATAGATAAATGGTTATGGTATTCACTTACACGATTATTTTGACATGGAAATTTTGGTATAACTTTGGCAGCATAATGACGTCAAATAGAAATCGTTAAATGGGTTGATGAAAGATAAAGGGGTATATCATAATCTATACATGAAATGTAAAATAATTGGGTCATTTAACATAATATACCAATATATATAAAGTAATTTAGATGCATGATATAAAATAATTGCTTGAATGTAAATGAGAAGAGAGAAATTCCTTAAAGAATTTTGGCATGATAACGGGTGTAAATGGGAGGCATTAATGAGAGAGAAAGAGTATCTCATCATCAAAACATAAGGATGGTAGTATATAGGAGGTATGAAATCATACCCCAAATTTTTTAATTGAAAATAACAGGGCGTAACAAAATTAAAAAACTTGGATAAAATGAGAATGGAAGGAATCCCTTACTTGGAAGTTTGATCCGAAAGGATTGGGAGAGGCTTAGGAGATACTTCTTGGGAGTTTGGGGTGCCTTGGGATGATTATTGAAATAAGAGGTCATGTTTTGGTCAATATAAAAAGGTTTTTAATGAAGATAAGTGAGATATTGGGTAGGTTTGTATAGTAAAAGAGGGAATTATTTATTATTTAGGTTTTGTACACCACACATTAATATAATAGAAACCACAAACCAACCCATGGTTTTTACCATTGTTTTTGCTAAAGGGGGTTTGAAAACATTATTTTACAAGTACAATTGACTAAAATATTAAAATATTAGGCTTTCTTGTGTGAATGTGAGTCACACTCTCAAGGAAATCATTTTAAAATGTTAAAATGTTTTATAAATCTTGGAGGGTCCACTAAAGCTTTGTAAAATAAATAAAACAAACCTAAAATCACATTATTTTAAAGTTAAAATATATATTTTCCGAAAATTCCATTTATATTATTTTATAACATCACTATTGGGTCATTATGATTTCATAAAACACATTATATATTTAAACGGTATTTAATTTTTACACAAAAATTCGACTATCTCAGAAAAATATGAAAAATCCACCGTTAGATAATTTCGACGTCCTGAATCCAAAAATAATATTCATTATATATAAATAATTTTCTAAATATTTGAATTATCACTTTTAAAATAAATACAAACATTTATCGAAAAATCACGGGTTTTGATAAAAACAGCTTTCAAATCTTAATAAAAATTACAATTGTATTCATAAAAATTATATGATCATTTATATTTAATAAAAAGTACTTTAGTAATAATATTTGATTAAAATATTATTTAATTAAAAAATTAATTAATTCATCAAAACATATTTCTTAATTTAATATTTACAAATAATAATTTTTGTGCTTTAAAAACTATTTACAAAGTAATAATAAAATGAATATGTATTCTTTATTCTATACAAAAATAATGCACATAATCATAGTGCTAGGGTATTGTTACAAAACCCATTATAATTTCCACATAAGACCTAAGGGTAATGTGTGTGATGGTGACAGACTATTGGGGTGGCATGGATAACATCTCTACTCCCGTAGGCAGTTCTGTTCAAGCCTAACATGTTGGAGCTTGGCTTGGGCTTGGTCAAGAGCGAAGCCTAATGATTCTACCTTATTTAGAAGCTCTATAAAATGGGCTTCTTGTGAATCAATTTTATTAGATGAGGCCATCGCTTCCTTTATCTGAGTAAATTAGAATTTTTAAAGCCCTATATTTATACTTATCATGTGATCACTATTCAACAACTATATTAGTAATGGTAACAATTCTTAATGGTATTTAAAAATCCAAAATCATAAAACCAAGGAAGTGAATATGTTTTATATATTCATAATAAGACATTTAATTTTTTCTAGAATAATTTTCATTAATGAATGTTTAAGTCGTTACATGTCATACTGATTATATTATTTAATGGGGAAAGGAATCAAGTAGACATGATTATAAAAAATGTTCATCTTCAAGATGGTAGTTAATTGGTGATGTTGGAAGTATGAATCAACATAATACTAAGAATAAGAATAAAAATAACAAACCTAGAAGGATTTTTTTATACTTACCTTTAAAAATTTGATTGAAAATATTATTCATGTCATCGAAAATCACTGAGCACATGAATTAGAATTCTATAGATAATAATAATGATGGGTTAATGCAACATTCAAGAGATTCCAAATTGTGGAAGAAATTTGATTCATTAAATCCTGATTTATAATATAATCCTAGGAATGTGCAATTGGTATTTAATGATAATGGATTCAATCTATTTGGGACTTTATGTAATAGTTATAGCATTTCACTGGTTGTTTTGATCCTTTATAATATACCTTCAGGTACATGAATGCAATAAATGTCTTTTATCATTTCGTTGATTATTTTTGGAAAAAAAAGTCTAGATTTGATATTTTTGTATTATTTAAACCTCTTATTTAATAATTTAATGAGTTATAGAGAAATAATGTTGAAAAATATGGTGAATCTTCTAGAACAATGTTAAAAATGCATGTTTCTCTAATGTGGACCATTAATGAATTCCCTGGACTTGGGAACTTATCTGTTTGAAACAATTACATGGGTTTGGATTGTCCTATTTGTAACTTTGATTTTGAGATTTAATGAATACCTTACAGTGAAAAATGGTGCTTCTTGTGTCATCATATATTTCTCATTGCATCTCATATATTTTGGTTGAACAAGTAAAAATTCAATGGGTTTATTGATCATAGACCACCTCCAAAGTTGTTGACATGTTTTGAAATATTGACACAACTTGTAAATGTTGAAATAGAATTTGGGAAGGTGAATCATTTGAATAATAGTGGGAAATGATTTTTAAGAGCAACATCAACTGAAATCAGAATGAAACACTATAAAAAAGTATATTCTTCAAACATTAATACTGAAAATTTAATTTTTTATGTCATTATCTTGATTTTATGCATATTGATAAGAATGTTTGTGATAGATTGATCTCTTCATTACTTAATGAGAATGGAAAATCAAAGGATCTATCAATGCTCATAAGGAATTATAATCAATTAATATAAACCATGATCTATGGCTAGCTAAGAATGGAAATCATGCTCTGATAAAATTTCAATGAAAATAGGGATAAAGATATATTCCTTATAATTTTAAAACATGTGAATTAATCTGATGTGTATTCAAGAAACATCTCAAGGTGTTTTGGCTTAAATAATCATAGGATACATGGATTTGAAATTCAATATTCACATATTTTTTTAGTAGTTACTACTATTGGCATTATATTCATTGTTACTTGAAAATATTACTATAGTTGTAATCCAATTGTGAACATTCCTTAGAAAACTATGTGAGAAAACTTTACAACCATCTAAGAATGACAATCTCCAGGATAAAATTTTATTAAAACTTTTTTCAATGGATATGATCTTTACTTTATTATTTTTTACTATAATGATGCATGTAAATATGATTTCGATGGAGGAAAATAATTTAAGAGTTCATGTAAATTATTTATGGGTGTATCCAATTTATAGGTACTTTATTTATATGTTTTTCATCTTAAGTAAAAAATTCTTGGCACTTAATTAAATACAAAATAATGTTTTATTTATTTTACATCCCAAATAAATTGATAATTTGAAATCATACATGAAAAATAACAATCAAACTGAAGTATATTTAGTAGAGGAGTATCTTACCTTTTGTTGTAACACTCTAAAATTCTTTTGTAAGAACTTTATTTTATATAGCGTGTATGACACATGACACGAAGCATGTAAGGGAATATTATACCTTGATACTTTAAAATATATTTAATATTTTAAATAGATTTGATATATTCTATATTTAGGAATTCAGGAAAAACTGAGATATCTTGTGTTACACACAAGAGAAAATTTCTTCTAAATATTACATTACATGCAAGACCGAGTTTCACTGAAAAAAATATATTATTAAAATGTTATTATTTAATATAATAAGACTTATCCTAGACCTAAAATGAGTAGTTTTAAACAGTATTAAATAAAATAGGAAAATATATGATTTATAAAAATATAAAATAGATTCATTGGTTATAAATTAATTAGAAATGAATATAATAACTAAATTAATATAAAGGGAATATTTTTATAGAAAACAATTTTTATTCTCAAAAAAAATGTTTTACCCGATTAATTTAATTTAATTACAATCAGTTTGTATTATTAATGTGATATATATATATATATATATTATATTCTACAAAATATTTTTCATTTTCATATCATATATTTTATAGGCATAAGATAAGAACAAACCCAATATTACACATAAAATACTATATTTTTATAAAGGTAGTTTTTCCTCTTTTTAATGGAGATCCCATTTTAAATCTAATTTTGAACCCTTTATAAATTTAATATGTAAAAATAAACTTCTTTTTTGGAATAATAACATAAAAATTATCTTAGGGTGATTTTTTGTAATTTTTCTAAAAGATTCATTTTTTAATGAATAGTGAAAATATTGAAATTTAATTAAAAAAATGCTTTTTCATCTAAATTATTTATAAGAATAAATTATAATTTTAATTGGTTATAATGTTTAATTATATTACATTTCTATAAATTAATCCAATTTAGGTCATTGGAATCAATTTCACTTTAAAATTGACTATAAAAACATAGCAAACTTCTGTGCATTTTTACCTTAAAACCTGCATTATCGTCCGGCCTACGGGATTAAATTGAAATTAATTTCTGGAACTTATTTGATTATAATATGGAAAAATTGATTCCATATTTGGCATAATAATAATAATATATAATTTTTAATAATAAAAACTTACTTTTTGACCAAAAATATTTGTGAATGAAATCAAAATCAATTAAAACGATTAAGAGAAAATTAAGCTTAATAAGGGACTAAACCTTAACCATAATGCCCAAAACGATCTATAAACTTGTCCAGAATAAATTGGATGCAAATATTTCTAATAAATTCTCCATTTTATATAATTGGGTCCATTATTGGGGCCACTTTCAATGTGAAAATATTTGTATGAATTCCATTGTCAAGATATTACAGGATTGTCACTCCTCCTCCACTATAAAAGGCCACCACATATCCCCATTTCTAACATCTATAAAACCAATTAGGTTTTCAAATATCCAACAAAATAGTCTCTCAACATAAATCAACTAAACCTATAATTTCCCTTTTTTATCAATTTCATCCAAGGAAACTTTTTGGTACAAACCAAAAGAAGTTACCCGATTAAGAGGTAACATCTATCCTTAATCTCTTTAGTTTTATTTCCATTATACACCCCCTAAAATGAAATTATTATATTATTTTATAACAAAACTAGTTTCCTCAGTGTACTACGATGTTTTAATGCTAATGTTTCAACATAAACATACACGCACATCTATCTAATGGGTAACGAACATACTGTTTCTATGTACAGAGAAATACTGCCACACGAAATGATGATTGTTCAATTTTACTTTACCACATATCATGGTGGAAATTATGAAAGAAAATATATTTATATATGATATTTAGGATATTTATTACTTATTTAAACTTATTTAATTCTTTTATAATACATAACTTTAATACTTTCCATTTTTAATTAATACGATAACAATATTTGAGGAAGTGTAGACTACCGCCCCTTTGAAGTGGTGTGATTTGTTCAGACTATACATGGAACGTATTAAGGATAACTTTAATAAAAATAAATGAAATATATTACATAAAAATGGATATAAAATTATAATATACATGTATGTTCATATTATTTACTTTTAATTCTTTTAAAATATGACAATGAAATGATGGTAGCATTCATGCGTACGTACGGACTACCGTCTCCATGAACGGTGCATTTCCTTTATTATCTACAAAAATTATAGATTATTATAAATAAATATATAATTATTATATTTTATAATAAATTAATGGTTTAAATTATGGATATTATTAAACCATTATCTAAATAATAATAACAACAAGTAACAAGTTAAAAATTATTCAAGAGAACTCTATAATTAACACACAAAATAGTGAAATAAAGGAATGTTTGTTAACAAACAGATAATGATATATTATAAAAAGTTAATATATGATATTATAAATATTATTATGATTTTTTATAAGTTACTAACGTATTTTAAACCACTATACATGAGGATAAATACCAAACAACAAAACAAAGGTTAAGGTAAGGGATTTCGTCTCAATTTACATTCCATTGAGACTTATTTTTGTTATGCACCAATTAACTTTTATTTGGTGTATATACTACCCTTTGATATGATATAACATGAATCTAATTATTCCCATGATATTATAAGATTCATTTAATTTTTGGGGAATAATGAATTAAATGTTTTAAAGTGGTATGAGACTCATTGGAATGTTTAAAGATTATTTTTCATCAAGAAATTTTAATGTCAAAAACCCTTATTGTTACATATCATCCACTAAGGTATTATTGATAAATCTGTATTCTTTATTAAATATGGATATTTTATAAGTCATGTTATTTAATTGATATATGAGGAATGATTTCGACTAGTATGACATGGGTTGGGGATCATTTAAGGTAAGCCCTATGGGTCGGGGACCAGTTAATAAAATCCCCTCAATGCATCGATAGTATCACGAGATGAAATAGTTGGCCAAAATAGATGGGTTTTTACCAGATAGCTAAAATATCTTATGAAAGTTCTTAATGGTAATGGTTTCATGTACCTAGGAAACACAGTGTCCAATAATTAAGCATTTCCCTCATTTAGATTTAGTTATTATACATCCATGATATTTTTTCATCAATATATATATGGATACATTTCATTATTAGTTTATTGATTTATATGTCATGAGTTTTAGTTTATTACCTTTCCATATTAATATTGTCTTATCTAGTTATTTTAACGGTATGTGTTATCAGTAATTTACCTTTCCATGTCAATTTATTCATATTGATTTGTTATTTATTTTTCTTTACATAACCTTACTAAGAATTCTAGATCACCCTTATTATGTTTCCTTTCCCTGGGTTATGAAGACGAAATGTTTGAATAAGTATTCAAGGATGCAATTTATTTCAATTTACTATGTATCATGTTTGTATTTTCTATTTCCCAATGTTTTATGGGTATCATGTATGTATCTGGTTTTCCAATACTGTTAAAATGAATGTTCCTTAGGGATTTGATTCATTTTAACCACAGAAATATAATAAAATAATGCATCAGATTTAAGATTCTAGGGTCGGGGTGTTATAGTTTGTATCAAAGGAGTTTTATCAGCAACCTTGGAAACTAGATTTATAAAAACATAGATTAGGGGAACAACCCTAAGATATAAATTGAGGATAAGTATAGAATATAATACTAGATTTTTGGTAAGATAGATATTTTGTGGGTATTACCAGAAATACATCCATGTCTTGATACAATAAGTGGATATGGTTCTGGAACATATGTACATAAGTGTAACAACTATGATAAGGTGTTTTAGGCCTGACTCATGGTGACTTGGTACATGATAACAGGTCTTACTGTTAACCTGGTTTAACACTCTCGTGGGATACACTGATGATAGTACACATTTTCTTTACCTACCATTATGAAGGATTTAGAAGTAAATATTTACCCAAAGTAGATAAAGTTTATGATTCTAGGATTCATGATGCATAAATTTATGTGTTATACTATATTTGTAATTATACATTATGTTATGATTTAATGTATTATATTCCATTGTTTAAATGGATCGTAGCATAAGGAATGTGAACCTCACCGAAGCACATAATCCAAAGAGTAAGAAGGATCAAATCTTTCGTGGTCTTAAGACAATATCTCAAAGGGAAATAGTTTTCCAAACATTCTCATCATATAAGGACATAGAATAATGTGACAATTATATGGGTAAACAATTATCCAATTACCATGTCTTTAAAGGAAACCAAGACAACAAGGGGTCATTTATGCACCATGGAAAAGGGAATGAGTTGAAGAACATGAAGGGAAAGAAGTATTTTTTGACATGTGATAATTATAGAAAGAAACACTCTGGTACTTTCTTGAAGGGAATGAGGGTTTGTTAAAAGTTTGGAGAAAAAAACAAAGTTTGGGATTGCAAGGGTAAGAAAAAGGTTTTCGATGTACAATGCTTCAACTTTAAGAATATTAGACACTATGTGAATCAATTCCCCAATATTCAAGGGATTATAACCCAAATGATGCTATTGGATAATGGCGAAGTTATTCTACTGTCGCAAATAAAGTGGAATGATTAAAATTCCTATTCAATAATTATTTCATTTGAATATTTTATCAGCGATGTACTGCTTATATGAATTATAGAATATATGAATATTGTGTTGTAGTATTTTTTTAATTAAATATTTTATATTACATGTTGAATGGTACTAAGAAAAGTTATTCAGTATAAATTTAAACATGTCCAAAAATACATTATTGAGTGAAATATGACCCTTAATATGTTTATGATATTGAGATAATGATGAATAAATGATTGATTTGGATAGGTTTCGATTACCTTATAAATAATTAATTACTTGTTGAAAATTAGTCTATGATATCATTTATGGAGTTTATAAAACTTTTGTATTTATAGAATATATCCAACAACATGTGTATTACTTAAAGAATAAGGAAGAATTCATGTTTCTGATAAGGTTTTATGGTGATTCAAGAGGATACATGATGAAGTTATTAAAATGTTTGGAATGTGAAAATCTAGAGATACACCATGTTGATTAATGGATAATGATAAGTTAATTTTGGAAATTCAGTTTCCTTCCATCCAATGTGTGGGATCACAATATTTTGGAAAAGTTAACCCTTTATAAAATGGTTAAATTTGAAATTTGGATCTAGTTTTTGATATAGATATATTACTTCACTATATGAAGAATCTTTTTCAAAGAGATGAAGTAGAAATAGTTGAAGGAGTAATTAAATAAATTGATTGTGTTTAGAGAAATGTATATTTTATTATATTTTAGAGTGTGGATGAATTTCTAAACTCTAGGGAAAAATGGTCCTGAAAAAAATGTTGTCATATTATAATAATTATTGATGATATCAATGACCTTTTTTCATACCTAGGGTTTAGGGTTTTTTGGTCTAAAAATTTCATCTGAACATGTTCTATAGCACTCTCCATCATAACTATATTATAAATTTTTTCTTTCGTATAAGTGTTTCATTTCCCACCTATGTTCTCCTACTTGGGAACCCTGTTATGTGACCATTGTACTTTCATTTCAATCTTATTAAGAATATATATTATTAACTCAATTTAAGATGTGGGGGTTTCAATAATTGTTTATTTTTAAATATCAAGACATTTATTACAGATATCAAGTTTAAATTTTGAGGATGAAATATAATAAAGGTGGGGAGGATGTAACACCTCTAAATTCTAAAATAAGAACCCTATATTAGATAGCGTGCATGAAACATGACACAAAGTGAATAGGGGAATATAATACCCTTATACTTTAAAATATATTTCCTATTTTAAATAGATTGTATGTATTATATATTTTGAAACTCATGAAACACCTAGTTATCTTGTGTGAACACATAAGAGTGACTTTCTTAAAAATATTACATTATGCGTAAGGCTGAGTTTCACCGAACAAAAATATATTATTAAAATATTAATATTTAATATAATAATAATTAACCTAGATGTTAAATAAGTTGTTATAAATATTAATAAATAACATATGAAAATATATGGTTAATAAAAACATAAAATGAATTAATTGGTAACAAATAAATTAGAAATAAATATAAGAACCAAATGAATATAAAGGGATTTTTTTATAGAATATTATTTTTATGCTCAAAAAGTTCTTATTCCATAATAAACTAAATGACCCATTTGAGATATTCCTGGAAATAATAAATTAATTAGATAATCAAATTTGTATGAAGAAAAATAATATTCAATCGATTGAGGTGGGGAATATCTCAACCAAGTGTTTATCAAAATTCAATGATTGTTTGTGATTCTATATCAAATAACTCCACCATATAAACCATAATGGAATGGTGTTTATGGAAGGGACAACCATAACTTATTAGACAAGATAAGGTCAATAATCAGTCATATAGATCTTTCATTATCCTTTTGGTGATATAAATAAGAAATTGTGGCATACACATTAAATAAAGTAAAAAATATTGAAGAAAAATATATTCCATTCCATTTATGGAGTGTAAAGAAACTTGTTTTTACACTTGCATGTGTATGGGTTTATGAGGAATTTATTAAATAATTTTTATTATAAAAACTAGATCTTATGGGAACAAAGTGTATCATTATAAGGTATCCAATTGAAACAAAGGGTACTACCTAAACAAATCCTCATATTAGAATGTGATTACCGCAATAGAAGTCACCTTTCATGGGAGGGAGAAAATAATCAAAATGGATAGTGGTAGAAAGATTTAAATTGATGATTATGATGCTTAATATACACAATAGTTGGTTGAAGAATAGTTTCCAAAGTTCCTTGTTGAATGGGTAGTTTCTAAAACACACATACTATCTAGGAGCTCATGTAAGGTAAGAGATCCGTAGATATATAGTTTTCTTGGCACCAAAGATGGTGACTCATTATTCATGAACAATGGAGAACCTATCTACATTAAAAAGGATGTAGATATATTATAAGATATAATATAGAATGAATCCATGAATTCTGAAGTATATTCAATGTATCAGAATCACTATTAAGTTCCATTCAATGTGCCGGTTGATGTAAAGACCATAGGATGAAAATGGGTATTCAAGGGGAAAATTGAAATTTAAGGTAAATTGAATACGTAAAAGGAAAGGGTATTGGCTAAAGAATGTAATAGTGACACATAATTGAAAATGATGAATACTTTTCACATGTTTCCATGTTTTTATCCATTAGAATTATTCTTTATATAGAAGCTTTCCCAGACTATAAAATTTGGATGATGGATGTCAAAACATAATTCTTTTGTGGGAACTTTTAGGAGTACATCTATATAACCCAAACCGAATAGTTTGTAACCAAAGTTGGTACCAACAAGACATTAATGTTGTGAGTATATATTTATGAATTCAGGCAAGCATCCAGGCCAAGTAACATTTTTTTGATGAATCAATCAAAGAATATGTTTTCATAAAGATCAATTGTGAGCCATGTGTTTACAAGTTGTTTAGTGGGAATGAATTCATTATCATAGAAGTATGTTTCTATAACATATTAATTATTTGAAATGAAATATTGGTCTTACATTCTATTAAGGAGGTCTAAAATATTTGTTTATCAATGAAGCATATGTGTGAAGTACCCTATATTCTAAGGATAAATATTAGTCATGATAGATACAATAGGATTATTGGACAATGTCATAGTAAATATGTTTAATCGGCAATAAATATATTTATTATTGAAAATAAAAGAGGGGATAGGTTTCAGTGTCACATATTCTAGATCATTCAATTAAAATGTGTCCTCAAACATAACATGATACATACATAATGAGTAATATCCTTTATGATTAAGGGATAAAATCAATCTTGTATGCCATGATATTTAAAAGCCATATTATTTCTTATGCATTGGGAATGGTAGGAAGATATCATGAAGTTATTAGAGAACAACATTATTTTTCTCATAATTCTATCCATAGGTATCTTAGAAGAACTAAGGATATTTCCCTAGATTATAGAGGATATGTGAAGCTAGCCATCAAAAGATATAATGATGTTAGTTTTCATAGAGATCAAATTGATATGAAGTAACATTCAAAATATTTTTGGTATATAAATGGTTCAACTATGAGCTAGAGGAGTTCAAAGAAGATATTTATCACAACATCTATAGTTGAATCTAAGTGTATAGAATCTTATAATGTATCCATCGAGCAATTTAGATGTTTAGATTTTTATTGGAGCTTGATGTGGTACCTAGAAGTAAAGACCCTTAAACAATGTATTGTGATAATACTATAGTGGGGGATCCTGCCAAAGAGTTGAGGTCACACCAAAGGAAAATGAATATACTCCAGAAGTATAACCTCATGATGGAAATATATTTTAGTTCTATTATAGTAGTTTGGAGAGTACCCACAGAAGTGAACTTGGAAGAATCCATTAATAGTGTCCTCTCAATGTAAAAGTGTGACTATTATGTGAGAGCTCATGGACTGATGGATGTTAGAATTTTTCTCTTGTGAAAGGGGAGTATATTGGATTTGGTTCCCTAGAACCATCTTTGTTTTATTTTATGATATCATGTATTAATATTTTTGAATTATAATAAACATATTACCTAATAATTTCTGTTTGTATGTGTGTCATAGAATGTGATAATTTCTCGAGAGTAGTTGTCGCACTAAAAGGTCACATATGTTCCATGTTATGATAAAAAGAAATAATTTGTAGGAAAATATTATTACAACTATTTTCTATAGTTGGATGATATCATTTGAAAGGAAAAAATGGCACTATATATCAAGGGTGGAGAATCATAGGACATATAAGCTCCCTCTCAAGGTGTACGACTACAATAATATCCAAAAGGATATTATGAGAATCAGAACCTATAGTAGGAAATATACATTTTTATGTGTCATTTTATATTCCAATATGTACAAATTTGAATTAATCCTTTTACATTATGATAATTATTTATTAGTACTATGAGTCACGTACATTGATGTATTTCTTAAAACTGTTACTGTAACATCCGAAGTAAATACAGAATAATACATTTTCATAATTATTCATATTTGGGAATTAAATATTAATTTTACTTTAATGGGGTTTCTATTGTCTATGGCTTACCCGATACACAAAAATGAGTTTCTTTGAGATCTCACATTGCACACTAATAATATAATAATATTATTATAAATGTAGTTAAAGTATAGCTGTTGTATTAACGAGAATGAATATAACTAACTAAAATATGATTATAAATTTTTTTTAAATGTTTTTACATTTATCTAATAAATTTTAGTGGCCAAAAATGTGAATTAATATAATTTTAATCATAAATACTCTAATAATTTTTAAAAGGTCGATTAACTGCCTTTTGATGGAGAACCCTCTATAAATCCAATTTTGGTCACTTTTATATGTTCTATTTGACAAAATAAAATTCTTCTTTAGAATCGGGACATAAAAATTTACTTTGGGTAAATTTTTGGTATTTTTCTGATTAAATTCACTTTTGGATGAATAGTGAAAAATAATGTATTTTAATTCAAAACATCCTTTTATTCTAATTTATTTATATGGATAGATTATAATTTTAATTGGTTTTAAATTTTAATTATGTAACACCAAAATATTTCATAGTACGTTATTTCTCCAAATTAATTCAATGACTTGCATTACACGCAACACCGAGTTCAAGCGCACCACGACTTACCAAACTAGCCGTTCAAAAGCAGTTATGAATAGTATTAACTGAATTTTGAACTGTATATAATCCTTATAATTTTAGAATCCATATTATGAGTTTCTTATACATAATGTAAGAACTAATTCATTTTTTCCTGATAAAAATGTATTTTTCAAAAAATTCCATTTTACCGCCTTTTAATGGAGAACCTTTTTTAAATCCAATATTTTAAACTTTTATATAATAAATATGAAAAAATAAACTTCTTATTTAGAATTAGAACATAAGAATTTAGTTTCAATAAATTTTTGTTGTTTTTCTCATAACTTTCATATTTGGGTGAATAATGAAAAATACTATATTTTAACTAAAAACAAATTTTTTAATCAAAATAATGTATAATGTTAAATTATACATTTTAATGGTTTGGAAGTATAAATAGATTATATTTTTACCATTTAATCCAATTCTGGTCATTTTAAGTAATTTCACTTTGAGATCAGACATAAACAAGTGTCAATCTTTTGATAGTTGTTGTTTCTTAAAAATACGCCTTTGGTTTTGACAATGGGAATTAATTTTCAATTAATAAATGCAGCTTATATGTTTTGAATTTGGTAATATATTCTTCATTTTTTAATTCTAAATATCAAAATTAGGTTAGGGTAAATTGTTTGTATTTTTCTTAAAACTTTCAATTTTTGATGAATAATGAAAAACAATGAGTTATTGTTTAAAACCGAATTTTTATTTAAATAATTATTTATTTTATTTAAATTTATTTTAGGTCAAAATAGTTACATAATGCCTATATATGTTCAATTTAATTCATTGAAGTCATTTTTTAATAATATTAGATATATAAAATTTTATGGAACTTTTCACTGTCTTTTACCCACCTCCTAGGAGAATTTGCAAATTCATATAATACATAATTTTACTGCTTCTGTGAGTGGAATTTCAAAAATCTGAGAGACATGGTTGATAACAGTTTGAAAAATCTAGTTCAATAAGACAAAATTTTTTTTTTGGTGAAATGTAACTTTTTACTTTTATTTACCACAGTTAAAAGTAAAAAGGGTAATTAAGGGTAAAAATGCTATTATTCATACCCTAAAACATGAACAAATTCTATTGGATAAGTGTAATTCGACCAAAAACAACCTATGGAATAAAATATGATCCTTTATGTCTAGTTGGATTAGATTCGGACATTTATTATTATTTAATTCAAAGAAGAGTTAAAAGAGTTAAAATCAATGTTTAATGACTAAAACATTTTTAATATAGGGTTACACATAAGATAAATTCGACCATAAATATTCATTATAAATATAAAACTATTTTCTACATTATGTTATTTTATTTATATTTTTTAGACATTATATAATTTAATATATTTTTGACATAATGACGATGCGGTGATTACCAAATTAATGAAATATTAAAATAATTAATATTATAAATATCCAAATAAATTTAATTTGAGACTTTTTATGAATTCCACTACTTTTATAGGTTAACAGGACATGTTAGAGATTGTTAGATGAATGTTTTTTGAAGTAATAATTCTGTTATGAAATTAGAAAAAACAAAATACCAAATAGTGTCAGAATTTACATAATAGAGTTTTAAAACAAATATTATATTATTAATTGATATTCAATTTTTAAAAATCTATAGTTCGGCCAAATGACATATATAATGATAGGTGTATCATTAATGAACCACTTTGGGGTCTCTTGGAAGTATATAGTGAGTTTATTAACTATATATTATAAAAATACAAAGAGACATGGTAAATGTCAACCTATTTAATTAAGAGTTAAATATAAAAGATAATGTTAATATAGTGACCCTATCTAAAACCTATTGGTTGAGTGGTTTTCGACCCATCCCCACCTTATCCTTTAAATAATCTATTTTGGATCCATTAGAAACCAAAAATGAATTTATTATAAAATAATATTTCTAGCTTTTTCTAAGGTGCCCCTCACCCCTCTTATAAAAGGGCACACCCCTTCTCTCTAATTCACACCTTAAAAGCCATTTTTCTTGGCTAAACAATACCCAAATACCCTCTAAACTATTCTAAATTCATCCTAGAGTCCTAAAATTGGTCATAAATTAATCCTATGGAGCCCTTTTGATCAAATCAAGAAGAAGAACCCGGAGAAGAGGTAATGATTTCACCACCCTCTTTCATGTTCTATTATTCTTCCACTTACTCTTTCTTTGTTGTTTCAATTCTAAAAGAATAAATCCAGTATCATATATATATTGTGATGTTATTATAAATATGGCACAACTATATTCATTATTCTATACATTTTATGAAGGATAATGTCACCATGCGTGCGTACGTACGACTTACCGTCTCCACACCGTGGTGTAATTTGTTATTCAATACTATGTTATTTGGATAGATATAGTGATGAGTAATATATATATAAATAATTAAAATAACATGCTAAAGTCGCTGTAAAATTAATATAACATCCAATTCCACACTTTTAAGGACATGATATTGTCGCTCGTGCGTACGTACGGATTACCATCTCCACGACACGATGAGACTCATTTCCATGTTCACCATTCATCGATGATTATAAAAATATATATTACTAATAAGTATGTAATATATGAAATAATAATTCTACTGTATATATATATATATATGTACTTACATATATCTTATTCACTTAGTTTCGTTCAATACGATATGAAAACGGAAACAGCGTTTATGCGTACGTACAAACTACCCTCTCCATAAAATGTATTTTTCATTTCATATATATGTCTATTATACATATTTATATTCTAAATATATATGATATATAAATCATGTTTTATATTCTGGAAGTATTTAAATCTTGATCTATGTGATACAATCAAGAGTAACAAGTTAAAACACGTACGATAATGAGAGTGATTATTACCCGAAATGTTAATTTAGAAGGAAATTATTATTAAATGGGTAGTATAAAGTCATAAATGAATCATGTATGATATAATAAATATTAATATGGTTCTTCTATAATTTAATAACATACTACGATCTTCATACAAGAGGTTAAACGTACCCTCGGCTAAAAGAAAGTGCAAGGTAAGGGTTAATTTCACAATCTCTTTATTATCTGAGGTTGTTTTTACGTAAGTATCTACATGGACATATTTATTGTCCATGTCCATGTTTCATTAATTAGTTTTCAAAATGGATTCTTTTAAGGGATTTTATTACTGAAACAAAATTTAAATGTTTTAAATATTTATTCCTCTAAATCATTCTTATTAATGTCCATGTTTTCAAAATGGTTTTCAAGGATTTATCTATATGGACATGAATGTTTTTAAAATGTTAATTCCTTTGAAAAGATTCAAAGTGATATGGGACACATTGATTCAAAAATGTATTTAAATTTCTTCCCTTCTAAATTGTGTGACATTTAAATGTTTTCCAAAACAAGGGATATTTCTCTCAAAGAGTTTTACAAATCATTTTCATTTATGTCAACATACTTGGTTAGATTTTAAACATGTTTGAAGATGATTTATTATGACAAAAATATTCCATATTATGTTGAATGTTTTTGTGAAGTGTTTGACTATGCATGCGTTATTTTTATACTATTCATGGTTTAGGGATAATGTATTGACATTTCTTATGATAGTTTTAATACAAATGTTTATGTTATGTTTAAACATTTTCATATGAGAAATTCATTGGACTTAGTAAGTGATAGGTGGAGCCCGCTATAGCTCCTCAATGCATAGGTAGGTATCATGAGACAAACTAGTGTCTTGGAACAAGGCCTTTACACAAATATTATTTGCAGTCTTTGCACAAGGCCTTGACTATGTGGTTATGAATGTCTGGAATTATGCATTCCGTCATTATGAAAGTTTCTATTGGTATTGCATGTAATTATTCGACTAGTAGAGTATCCATGTGAGTAAGAAAATGGAATTATTTTGATTTATATTTTTCATATTATGATGAATTTTATGTTGAAAAGGATTTTGTTTTATATTTATACATTGCCTTTACTATTTATTCTTATTTATGAAAGTTTCCGCTTTATTGTTATCCTTATTGAGCATCTGAGCTCACCCCTTTCTATGTTTTATTTTTCCCAGGATTCTAAGAAGTGCATTGTGATTGATATGCAGGGTTAAGCTAAGTGAATAATGGCATTCATAATGGATTATTTATGTTGTGTTTTATGTAATAATGTGTAATGTAACATTCATATATGTAATCTATTTTCCAAGACTGCTAAACCGATCGGTCCTTCAGGACTTGATTCTTTTTAATCATACCAATGTATTAATATAATGCACCAACTCTGGGTAACTGGGGTCGGGGCGTTACAGTTGGTATCAAAGAAAGTTTAGAAATATCATTTAAAACTATATTTCGATAAACTCTGATTAGAGCACATTACCTAAGATATACTTTGAGGATTAGTATAGAAGAACTCCCTAGAATTTTTTTAATGTAGAGATTTTTGGATTTTTCCAATCAAATACATCCCTGTATGGATATGAGCAGGTAGAGGTGGCTCTGGCACAAATGTACCTAGGGGTAAATCCTGAAAACCGCTCATTGAGATAGACTTGAATGGGAATTGGTGCACAACAACGGGCCTTTCTTCACTCTTGGTTACGACACTCCTGGGGGATATACTTAGGATAATTCTCATTTTCTTTACAAACCAATATGAAGGGTTTATGAGTATATACTTCCTAAAAGAAAACATTTTTTTTATGATTATGGATTATATCTATAAACTGTTCAATTTACGTTAGGTATTTTACAAGTTTTGAATTATTCATTGCATTTTATAAACTAACCTAGTGTATGCCATTGTATAGAAATGGTGCCCAGTATAAGGAATGTGAACTCCAACAATACATATGATCTAAAGAGTAAGAAGGAACATATCTTTCATGGTATTAAGAAAACATTTAGAAGGGAAATAGTCCCCAATGTATTCTCAAAATATGAAGAAATATTATCATGTGTTAATAAGATAAGTAAATAATTCTCTAAGTTCTATGGCTTTGAAGGGAAACAAGAGAAGAAAAGGATGGAATAGAGAAAAATTGATAAAGGGAAGAGGGAAAAGAAGGATTTTCCCATATGTGATAACTGTGGAAAGAATCACATTGGTAAATGATTGAAGGGAATGTGAGTTTGTTATAAGTGTAGAGAAAAAGGACACCAAGTACGTGATTGAGAGGGTAAGAAAAATGTTTCAAATGTATAAGGCTTCATCTACAAGGAGTTGGGACACTATGCATGTCACGACCTGACCCTACCCGGGCTCGAGCCGTAACTACCCCAAGCCCGCCTCCACGGGCCAGGGGCTGGAGACTTGCACCAAAGGCTAAACAACTCGAGGAGGCCTTTGATTGAGTACCTATACACACACACACACACAATACACTCAATGAAATAGTGCAGAGTAAAAGGGATAGTAAAGTACTAACTACTATAAACAACCAAAAGAGTGCATCGACCTCTAAACAGTACAAAGTAAAAGTTGAAGGTAAACTGAAAAGAAAATGGGCAAAACACATGCCCAACCAGAAAAGTGCCACAACCCAGCAATAGGTAAACAAAAGTAAAATAGTTGGGAGAGTCCCACACCTGGAACCTGACTACGACCACCGTACGCGGTCCAAGCTCCCGAACCCCTAAGCTCCGCTGAAGTCATGACCAACCTTTCCGTCATCTGGAAGGGAAAACCAAGTGCGGGCAAATCCCAAGCATGGGAGAGTATAAAAATACTCAGTAGGATGCCCTTAAGGCTCAAGGGAGCAACAAAGGAGGTACTGAAGAGGTGAGCAGTAGATCGAACAAGGAAAAGTAAAGGAGTACAACTGAGAGTGTAGTAAAGAGTATAGTACAGTATCAGCTTATCCCAACAAGAGAAAGAAATTAGACTCGTCCAAACACAAGGAGACAGAAACGGTGAGAAGATGAATTTCCCATGGAGACTTCACTACCTATAGAAGGAGAGTATACTCGTCCAACCATAAGAATCTAGACATGGAAAGCACGTGGCATACCCCACGCGTCTTCACCTACCCTGGAAGGAGAGTAGCCAATACCCAAGGAGTGGGTACTGGAATAAGGTATACATATATATATGATCTATCAAGAAACCCGAACAAGATTGCAAGGGGATCTCCATCCCCTAGCTCAGCCCAAGAAAGTGAGCAGCCAAGAGTCCCAAGAGTAAACACCATCGATGCCCAGTATCTGTACGTCTTCCCCGAACTGCAAAATAAGGGGCTCAAATCACCGCACCTCGATACTATCCACTTTAGGCGGCACTGACTCGCCCGCACGGTTTTAGGTCGTGTCACAAGGACGCATCTTGGGGGGGAAAGTGCCCCTCGTACTTGAGAGTTCTAGGAGAATTTTAAGCCACACCTCGTCACTGTCACACAGTTTAGAGGTCTTCTCAAAGTCGACAGGTTCCCACTACCCAGCCCCGTGAAAGGGTAATCCACTAGAGGGAGACCCGGATCTGCTCTGGCCATCCCTGCTGGATGGTACCCCACTGGCCATCCCTGCTAGATGGTATACCAATGGCCATACCTACTGGATGGTACCTCACTGTCCATCCATGCTGGATGATACACCACTGGTAATGGGAACACGTAGTGGGAAACACGTCATGATAGATCACTGAAGGAAGATATGATCTCTATACACAACTAGGGAGTCTGCGCCCAGGGCTCACTGAGGGATCCTTAACCTATTGGAAATAAACTTTTTGTTAGAGGATTGGTTCCTGCGTAATGTGTTGGTCATACCGATACCCAATGAAACCTACCAGGAAACAAAAAGGGACGTGAGGATCTCCCTGGGCCTCTCGAGGTGATACAAGATCCAATCTGTTGAGTCTACTGTCAAAGCGGACCGAGACAACTCAAACCAGAAAGTGGGAGTACACCCACACTGTACGAACACATGTAGTTGTAAACGATACTGCATCCCAGTTAAAGGGACACAACATTGAAAACCCCCTCAGCTGAAAGAAAAGGAAAAAAAAAACAACTCTGCCAGCGAAATCATCAAGAACAGAAGGACACTCTACGTCGTGAGAGGTCAAAGGTACGTAAAGTATAACATGACACACACATGGAGCCCACACGACGTGTGTCCCAAACTCATCTCCAAACCATGTGCACAAACATTCTCATGTACAAACTATAACATGTACCTCCAAGAAATCCCGTATACTCCCAGAGTATACCACATTGTTAGCCCAAGGCTATTGAGCATACCTAACCCAAAGTAAACACGAAGGGAGAAAGAGAACCTTTTCAAACCTGCTTCCTCTACGACCCTAGTACGACCAACCACACCTCTTTAAACACTAACTTCACTCTCATGGGAGTGAATGTGATCACACACCAAGGGTTCGTTTCCAAATACAGCAAGAAGAACTGCCACCAGAGCACCTTTCATGCTTCCTCATTTAATTATATCTCGAAAGAGACTCCGCACATCTAAACGGTTCGTACCATTTTAATCCTCGTGGAAAAACATGTGAGACCGACTACTCATACGACCCAAAAGGATGCCAAATGAAAACTTCACGTTATGATGCACACATCTTAAGAGACGGCCCATGGGGCCCACCCCTCAACTCCGGATTGAATGCCTGAAACCACCCCGGTCAATTTCGCCTCGATGCCAGGGTCACAATGCCGTTGACGATGCCTAAAACAGACCCCAGATGCAGAAGCTGCAACTCCCTGCGTTATACAAAAAACGGGGCCCTGTGGGACCCATACCTCAGGCCCTAATTTAGGTGGGTGGATTGCGCCATTGCAATCCCCTCGAAAAAACACTCAGAAATGAGTACTCAGACACCATAAACAGAAGTCAGGTTAAAAAGTGGTGTTTCACCGTAAAGCGTGCGAACTTGGCCCTGTGGGTTCCGCACCTTGTCTCCAACCCAAGAGATGCAGGAATTATCTCAAACAGTCCACACAAGGACTAGGTTCATGCTGCCACTGACGACACGTCAATTAGACATCCTAAGCAGGAGTTAGGTTCTACACAACAATCAATCAATCAATCAATTAAATAATTAATCAAATTTATCATTTCTTTCCACCAAGCAACGAAACCAAATCAAAAATGTTACAAAACAACTTGGAAGGACCGTCTTAGCTCCGAGGCCACCACGTATCTGATGGCACATCAAACGGGCATCCGGCTCATGAAGCATGTCCGTCACAACTTTAATAATAATTTATTATTATTAAATTAATACGTTTCAGGTCACCTGCCTTTGGGAACGTAACCCAAAAACATTTAAAACCAACTTAAAAAGTCATTCTCGAAGAGACTAATCCACAACTGCAGATGGCGCATCAAACAGACATGCCGTTTAGTAGTTACGGCCCCCCGAATGCAAGGGGGGCCTTCTCGGGCCGGTTCACCCCGACCGGCCCGGTCCTAGCCACCGGCCTGCCACCCAGCTGTGGGTCTGGCCGCGGCTTGGCCAGAAACACTGGACCCCTTCCTCGGGTCTGGTTTTTATAAGAATATCGGCCCTTCACCCAGTCTTCTCCACATTTCCAGCAGGACCCACGAAGCGCGGGTCCTGGCCTCCTCCACACGCCCAAGGCGCTGACCGCCTCAGGTTCCACCTGCCGACCGCGACAGGCCGTGGGACGCCCGCCTACTCCACCTCTCGATGTCGTTCCCCTGTGTATGCCAGACCGCCTCCCCATTCTCTCAACTACGACGCCATCCGCGGCCTCCTGTCGTGCTCCCTCGCCTGGCCGCTCTCGCCCTCAGCCTGCATCGCCGCTCAACAGCACTCACCCGTCCTGTTGAAG
The DNA here is from genome assembly GCA_963277665.1 of Viscum album. NCBI lineage: Eukaryota > Viridiplantae > Streptophyta > Magnoliopsida > Santalales > Viscaceae > Viscum > Viscum album. Next base: position 1,574,925,573 of record OY728127.1, read on the forward strand.
TCCCGCCGTGTCTGTAACGACCCAAAGTTTCATTAATGGAAAATCCCTCTTGATCCAGTTAAATGTTTCTTTATGAAAAACGTTTTTATAATATGTCAACTTCTTTGGTTTTATGTTAATATTTGTGACCGTTACTTTTATAGCTGTTGAACAGTGATCACATGAGTAGTATAAATATATGGCTTTAACGAACCCAATTTTACTCAGACAAAGGAAGCGATGGCCTCATCCAGTAGAATTGCCCCATACGAAGCCCATTTTTTGGAGCTCGGAAAAGAGGTGGCGTCTTTGGGCTTCTCCCTTGACCAAGCCCAAGATGAGCTTCATTATGTCAAGATCGAACGTGATCGTCTACGGGAAAAGTGGAAGTTGATAGAGATTACCACTCGAGCGATGTTATCTGAGCCGCCCCAAGAGTCTGTCACCATCGCACACCTTAACCTTAGGTCTTTTGCGGCTATCTTAAGGGGTTATGTAACAAATAAGTAGTACCATGTTCATGTACATTATTTTTGTATATAATAATGAATATAATTTCTAGTCATTTTTGATACATTGTAAATAGTTTTTAAAGTACAAATGGTGTTTTTAGTTATTATTTAATTAAAAATTATATTTTATTAAATTAAAGGATTTTTGAATTAAATAATATTTTAATAAAATATTATTATTTATATTAAATTAATTTTTATTAAATATAAATGATCTTATAATTTTATGAATGCAATTAAAATTTTTATTAAGGTTTGAAAGCCATTTCTGTCAAAACCCGTGATTTTTTTTATAAATATCGGTTTTTATTTTAAAAGTGAAAATTCACAAATTTATAAAATTATTTAGAAAAAATAAATATTATTTTTGGAATCAGAACATTGAATTTATCCAACGGTGAATTTTTCATAATTTTCTGAGACAGTCAAATTGTTGGGTAAAAATTAAATACCGTTTATATATATAATGTGTTTTATGACATCATAATGACCCAATGGTGATGTAATAAAATACCATAATTCTTATGTTCGCCCAATATATGTTTTATCATTAAAATAATGAGGTTTTGGGTTTGTTTTTCTTACTTTTCAAAGCATTAATGAACCCCTCAAGACTTATTCAACACTTTGCCTTTTTAAATTAATTTCCATGGGAGTGTGACTCACCTCCACATAAGCAACCCTAATTTTTTAATAAGTTCGGACCCTGGCCTTGTAAAATATTTTTTACCTCTTTACTTTTCCAGAAACCATGGGCAAATACCATGGGATGGTTTGTGGTTTGGATTATTTTAATATAAGGGGTCCCAAACCTAAATAATAAAGAATTCTCTCACCTTTCCTATATAAACCCACCCAAGATCCCACATCCTCCACACTAAAATCCCTTGGAGTTCGTCCAACCTCTGCCCTACTCTCTCTAGAATCCTCCCAAGGTGCCCCAAGCTCCCAAGAAGCCTCTCACAAGCCTCTCTCTAGCCTTTGGAAGCACACTTCCAAGTAAGGGTTTTTTCTTCCTTTCTCATTTTTGTCAATTTTCATTAAGTTGTTTTGCCCTTTTAATTTCAATTATGAATGTTTTAGTATGGTTTCTCACCTCTCCCATACTTCCCTCTTATTGTTTGAATTATGGGAGACCCCTTTCTCTCTCATTAAATGCCTCCCATGTACACCCGTTACTATGTCGAAATTCTGAAAGGAACCTTTTTCTCCTCTTTTATATTCAAGCAATACTTTTGTATCATGAATCTAAATTCCTTTTCAATTGTTGGGACATGTTTATATATGACCTCCTTACTTTTCGTTAAATTTAAATATGATTAGGAACCCCTTTCTCTCTCATCAACCTTTTTTATGAGTTCTTATGTCACGCTGTTACGCTGCCGAAATCGCACCGATTTTCTAAGCTAATGTCATTGTGTAGTGAATACCATGCCCATTTATCCATCAAGGGTATTCACCTTTATGCACATTTACTTATTGATTGTAAAGTTTCATGTATGAATTCCACATTCCTTTATCGTGGAATAAATAATTATGTTTTATGAATCCATGTTTTATGATCCATGTGGCACACTTATGCATGAAATGAAATGTTTAAGAAGGGTGCGCCCTAATAGCGCTCCAATGCATTGGGTAAAGTATAGTATCATGATACGTCATGTGCAATGAGTTTTTACTCATGCTAATTCAAGTGAAAAGAGGGTTTACTCGTGCTTCAAGTGCAATGAGGGTTTACTCATGCTCCATGTGCAATGAGCCTTGGCTCAGGCTAATTCAATGTTAAGTGTTGTTGCCACATTTCCATGTTATGATTATCATGCTTTATCATGCCTTTATGTTCATGTTACTCTTATGCTCTATTGATATTCCTATTGCCTAACATGTAGTGTACTCCTCATGTTATTCATTGTGTACTCCCTTACTGGGCTTTATAGCTCACCCTTTTCTTATGCGTGTCCTCAGGTTATCCCATGCAATGCTAAGTACGGAGGAATGTAGTGGTCATGTTAAGGAAGTTTTCAATAAAGATATTTTATTTCAAGTTTAAAGTATTTATGTAATGATCCTAATCCCCAAAGACACTAAACCTCTCGATCTTCTGTGTTGTATCAAGTGAAGTTTTATTTAATAAAGCATGTTTAAGTTGTAATAAAAAGCAGGTTTGTCATAGTTGGTATCAGAGGATAGGTTTAGTTATTTTTGGGATTAGGAAACCCTAGTAAAGCCTTAGATACAAGACTATGTATAATAAAAACATCCCTAAGTTTTGGTAAATACTAAGTAAGTGGTTTATCAAACAAATACATCCCTGTCTGGATACGAGCAGGTAGAGGCGGCTCTGGCACAGATGTATCCTAGAGGTAAAACCCGAAAACACCGCTTTGAGCTAGACTCGAACGGGAACTGGTGTATGACAGCGGGCCTTGCTGCACTTTTGGTTACAACACTTCCGGAGGATATGTTTTGATAAATTCACAATCTTAGTTTGAACCCTTATTAAGGAAAAAATGCCCCTAAGGATATATGTTAGAAGGTAGATCATGAAAAGCCTGGATTGAGTCATATAGACTCATGAGTTAAAGAGATTAAAGTTTATTTATAAGTCATCAACTTTTGTCTTCAGATTACCCTTTATGTGTTACCCCTAACTTTCCTTTTATTCCAGCCAATGGCCGGTAATAGGAGGACTCGAGATAACAACCGTTGTGAAGATCAGTGTGATGATTGTACTAATGAGATGCCCAATCCCATGGGAGCGGGAATCGCAAACTTTGTCACGCTTCTCTCTCAGCTAACTCAAGTTTTAAATAGAAACACGGGTCAAGAGGAACGTTCAACCCCCCCTAAGAAAGAACTAGTCACTATCGAGTGCTTCATGAGACAAAGGCCTCCTACTTTTACTGGATCATCTGATCCCACGATCGCTGAGCAATGGATCAACTACATTGAAAAAATATTCTCCATCCTCCAATGTTCTGAACAAGAGAAGGTTTTCCTGGAGACTTATTGTATGGAGGGTGAAGCTGATCAATGGTGGACGTTGATCAAAAATACGAAGCCTGAGGAGGAGATCGAGGCTTTGGAATGGATGGAATTCCGGAAGATGTTTTTTGATAAATATTTTCCGTGCACCCTCCGTCTTAAGATGGAAAGGGACTTCCTTTCCCTCAAACAAAAAGATGAAGAATCTATGGGAGAGTACGAAGCAAACTTCACAAGGCTTGCACGATACGCTTCCGGCTTTGTCGTTACCCCCGAATGCAAAGTTGACCGCTTCTTTGGTGGGATGAATCCTAGTTTGCAGAAAGCATTAGCGATCCGTGACTTCGACAGTTATGAGGAAATTGTCCAATGTGCCCTCAAGGTTGAAATGGAGATTGGATAATCATAGGGGTATCATGGGAACAAGAAGCATAAGGTGGAATTCAATTCTGGTGGTCCGATGGATAAATCCAACGACGCTAAGAAGTTCCAGCACCCCACTTGCCAAAAGTGCGGAAAGAAGCACCATGTAAATTGCCTTAGGGGGACGAGAAAATGCTTTAGGTGTGGAAGAGAAGGGCACCTAGCTATTAACTGTCGGCAAGAAGGACCTGCGGCTGCGACAGAGGAGAGGAACACTCCGTTCGAACCTCAATGCGTTGTTCAATGCTACAAATGCAAAGAACCTGGTCATTTTGAATTTCAGTGCCCTAATCCAAGGGTTATCGGAGGCAACCAACAACCTCCAAGACAGCAAGGAAGAGCTTTTGCCATCACTTCTTCCGAAGTGAACCCTGAAAACGAAGTGGTGACAGGTACGCTAGTTATTCATTCAAGAATAGAGAACGTACTTTTTGATTCAGGTTCTACGCATTCTTTTATATCTATAATGGTTAGTAGAGCAATCCCATCACCCCCAAAAATCCTGGAAGTAAATATGTCGGTGAGTATGGAAAATGGGTCAATCATTGCATCCCATGAATATAAGTCCTCCCATGTTATAATCTGTGGATTGAATTTCCCGGCGAACCTCATCATACTCCCTTTGGTGGAATTTGATGCAATTCTTGGCATGGATTGGCTTTCCTTATATAGAGCCAACATAAATTGTCGGGAGAGGGAAATCACACTCCATATGGAGAATCGACCCCCGATTATTTACAAGTGTCAGGAGGAAGATGAATCTCTTTTAGCTCCATCATCTCAAGCATGGATATTACTGCCCTATGAGCATGCATATCTGGCTCAGATGATTGAGTCCAAGGAAGAAACCACCCTTGAAGAAATGCCTATTATGAGGGAATTCGCTGAAGTGTTTCCCGAGGAACATCCTGGTCTTCCTCCAAGAAGAGATGTTGAGTTCTTAATTGAACTCATACATGGGGCGCTACCAATATCCAAGACTCCATATAGAATGGCTGTTGTTGAGCTTGAAGAGATGAAGAAACAACTATAGGAGAATCTGGATAAAGGGTTTATACGCCCAAGTGCATCACCATGGGGTGCACCAGTCCTCTTCTTCAAGAAGAAGGATGGGTCAATGCGGCTTTGCATCGATTATCGTGAACTTAACAAAATCACGATAAAGAAAAAGTATCCTCTCCCAAGAATCGATGACTTGTTTGATCAGCTGCATGGAGCACAATACTTCTCCAAGGTGGACTTGCGGTCGGGATATTATCAAGTAAGGGTGAAGAAGGAAGATATCCCCAAGACTGCTTTTCGTACAAGGTATGGGCACTATGAATTTATAGTAATACCTTTCGGACTCACCAATGCTCCAGCAATATTCATGGACTTGATGAATAGAGTCTTTAGAGATTACCTTGACAAATTTATGGTAGTCCTTATAGATGATATTCTAATATACTCCAAAACCAAGGAGGACCATGAGGAGCATTTAAAAACTGTACTAGAGACTTTGTGCATGGAGAAGCTCTATGAAAAGTACAGAAAGTGTGAGTATTGGTTGAAGGAAGTCTCATTCTTGGGCAATATCATCACATGCAATGGGATATCTGTGGACCTCTCCAAAACAAATGCAATTGAGGGATGGCCGAGGCCAACATCGGTAACGGATATCCGTAGCTTCTTGGGGTTAGCTGGATATTATCGACGATTTGTGAGAAATTTCTCACGATTGTCCAACCCACTTACCAAGATAACTCGAAAGGGAGTAAGGTTTTCTTGGAGTGATGAATGCGAAGAAAGCTTCAAGGAGTTGAAAAGGAGGCTTATCACTGCACCTGTGCTCACTTTACCCATAAGTGGGGAACTTTTTGTGGTATTCAGTGATTCCTCAAAGAAGGGCTTAGGATGTGTGCTAATAAAGAATGATAAAGTGATATCCTATGCTTCAAGGCAGTTGAAAATCCATGAGTGAAACTATCCAACGCATTATCTGGAGTTGGCGGTGATGATCTTTGCCTTGAAAATCTGGCGGCATTATCTCTATGGAGATAAATGTGAGATATATACTGACCACAAGAGTCTTAAATATATATTCACACAGGGAGAGCTTAATATGCGCCAGAGAAGATGGATAGAGCTCATCAAGTATTATGACTGTTCAATATATTACCACCCTGGGAAAGCGAACAAGGTGGCGGATGCCCTAAGTAGAAAGGATCCAGCTATTCTATCAATGATGAGAATTGAGAAGGATCCAATCTTCTTAGACATGATGAATATGGATGTGGGAATCATAAAGAAGGGAACATCATCAATACTTTCACAAATGAGTGCTCAACCATCTCTTTTGGAAAGGATAAAGGATGCTCAAAAGGATGATGCAGGAGTCCAAGAAAAAGTGGAAGCTATAGAAAAGGGAAAATTCTTAGAGATTAATGTTAATGAAGAAGCAATTGTGCAGTTTGGGAAAAGGCTATGCGTTCCATCAAGTCCAGAGCTGAAGAAGGAACTTTTGGATGATGCACATAGTTCAAATTTCTCTATTCACCTAGAGAGCACAAAGATGTATCGAGATCTCCGAGAAAACTTTTGGTGGGATAATATGAAGAAGGAGATTGCTGAATATACATCAAAGTGCCTGGTGTGTCAACAAGTGAAGGAAGAGAGGCAGAAGTCTAAGGGGATGATGCAACCATTGCCCATACCAGAATGGAAATAGGAGAACATCACGATGGACTTTGTCACCGGACTTCCAAGGACATCCAAAGGCAACAATGCAATCTGGGTTGTTGTGGATCATCTTACAAAGACTGCACACTTCATTGCTATTCGAAAGGATTTCTCTTTGGATCAACTAGCACAGATATATATATCAGGGAAGTGGTACGGTTGCATGGAGTACCAATCTCTATTGTGTCTGACCGAGATCCAAGATTTACCTCTATTTTTTGGAAGAGTCTTCAACATGCTCTGAATACTGAACTGAACTTCAGTACGGCCTATCATCCTCAAACTGATGGCCAATTCGAGAAGACTATCCCAACACTTGAGGATATGTTGAGAGTGTTCTCAAGGGACTTTAAAGGAGGATGAGATCAATATCTTCCTCTAGTTGAGTTCTCTTATAATAATAGTTTCCACTCGAGCATCCAAATGGCACCATATGAAGCCCTGTATGGGAAAAGGTGTAGAACAACAGCATGTTGGGATGAGGTCGGTGAACGTAAGCTTCTTGGACAAGAAATGGTCGAAGAAATGGTAGAGAAAGTGAAAACCATTCAGCATCATATCAAGGAAGCCCAAAGTCGACAGAAGAGTTATGCAGATAATCGTCGACGAGACCTTGAGTTCAAAGTCAGAGACATGGTGTTTTTATGCATATCTCCGTGGAATAAGGTCATGATTTTTGGAAAGAAAGGGAAGTTAAGTCCAAGGTACAACGACCCGTTTCAGATTCTTGATCGTGTTGGGGCTGTGGCCTATCGACTAGCACTTCCACCTACTATGGCCAAGGTGCATGATTTCTTCCATGTATCCCTCTTAAGGAAGTACATACCGGACCCTTCACATGTACTCTCTTCCAAGGTGGTACAATTAGAAAACTATCTTTCTTATGAGGAGCAACCAGTGAAGATCTTAGATCGTAGAGAAAAAGTTCTACGAAATAAGACAATGCCCCTCGTCAAGGTGTTGTGGAGAAACCACAAGTTTGAAGAAGCGACTTGGGAGTCGGAGGATATGATGAAGCTGAGTTACCCACATTTGTTTTAGTGTGGGAAAAGGAAAATTTCGAGGGAGAAATTTCTTAAGGGGGGAATATTGTAACGACCCAAAGTTTCATTAATGGAAATCCCTCTTGATCCAGTTAAATGTTTCTTTATGAAAAACGTTTTTATAAGATGTCAACTTCTTTGGTTTTATGTTAATATTTGTGACCGTTACTTTTATAGCCGTTGAACAGTGATCACATGAGTAGTATAAATATATGGCTTTAACGAATCCAATTTTACTCAGACAAAGGAAGCGATGGCCTCATCCAGTAGAATTGCCCCATACGAAGCCCATTTGTTGGAGCTTGGAAAAGAGGTGGCGTCTTTGGGATTCTCCCTTGACCAAGCCCAAGCGGAGCTTCATTATGTCAAGATCGAATGTGATCGTCTACGGGAAAAGTGGAAGTTGATAGAGATTACCACTCGAGCGATGTTATCTGAGCCACCCCAAGAGTCTGTCACCATCGCACACCTTAACCTTAGGTCTTTTGCGGCTATCTTAAGGGGTTATGTAACAAATAAGTAGTACCATGTTCATGTACATTATTTTTGTATATAATAATGAATATAATTTCTAGTCATTTTTGATACATTGTAAATAGTTTTTAAAGTACAAATGGTGTTTTTAGTTATTATTTAATTAAGAATTATATTTTATTAAATTAAAATATTTTTGAATTAAATAATATTTTAATAAAATATTATTATTAATATTAAATTAATTTTTATTAAATATAAATGATCTTATAATTTTATGAATGCAATTAAAATTTTTATTAAGGATTGAAAGCCATTTCTGTCAAAACCCGTGAACTTTTTTATAAATGTCGGGTTTTATTTTAAAAGTGAAAATTCACATATTTAGAAAATTATTTAGATAAAATAAATATTATTTTTGGAATCAGAACGTCGAATTTATCCAACGGTGAATTTTTCATAATTTTCTGAGACAGTCAAATTGTTGGGTAAAAATTAAATACCGTTTAAATATATAATGTGTTTTATGACATCATAATGACCCAATAGTGATGTAATAAAATACCATAATCCTTCTGTTCGGCCAATATATGTTTTATCATTAAAATAATGAGGTTTTGGGTTTGTTTTACTTACTTTTCAAAGCATTAATGAACCCCTCAAGACTTATTCAACACTTTGCCTTTTTAAATTAATTTCCATGGGAGTGTGACGCACCTCCACATAAGAAACCCTAATTTTTTAATACGTTCGGGACTTGGCCTTGTAAAATATTGTTTTCCTCTTTCCTTTTCCAGAAACCATGGGCAAATACCATGGGATTGTTTGTGGTTTGGATTATTTTAATATAAGGGGTCCCAAACCTAAATAATAAAGAATTCTCTCACCTTTCCTATATAAACCCACCCAAGCTCCCACTTCCTCCTCACTAAAATCCCTTGGAGTTCATCCAAGATCTGCCCTACTCTCTCTAGAATCCTCCCAAGGTGCCCCAATATCCCAAGAAGCCTCTCACAAGCCTCTCTCTAGCCTTTGGAAACACACTTCCAAGTAAGGGTTTTTCTTCCTTTCTCATTTTGGTAAATGTTCTTTAAGTTGTTTTTCCCTTTTAATTTCAATTATGAAAGTTGGAGTATGGTTTCTCACCTCTCCCATACCGCCCTCTTATTGTTTGAATGATGGGAGACCCCTTTCTCTCTCATTAAATGCCTCCCATGTACACCCGTTACTATGCCGAAATTCCGAAAGGAACCATTTTCTCCTCTTTTATATTCTAGCAATACTTTTGTATCATGAATCTAAATTCCTTTTCAATTGTTGGGACATGTTTATATATGACCTCCTTACTGTCCGTTACATGTAAATATGATGAGGAACCCCTTTCTCTCTCATCATCCTTTTTTATGAGTTCTTATGTCACGCCGTTACGCTGCCGAAATCGCACCGATTTTCTAAGCCAATGTCATTGTGTAGTGAATACCATGCCCATTTCTCCATCAAGGGTATTCACCTTTATGCACATTTACTTATTGATTTTAAAGTTTCATGTATGAATTCCACATTCCTTTATCGTGGAATAAATGATTATGTTTTATGAATACATGTTTTATGATCCATGTGGCACACTTATGCATGAAATGAAATGTTTAAGAAGGGTGCGCCCTGATAGCGCTCCAATGCATTGGGTAAAGTATAGTATCATGATACGTCATGTGCAATGAGTGTTGACTCATGCTAATTCAAGTGCAAGGAGGGTTTACTTGTGCTTCATTTGCAATGAGGGTTTACTCATGCTCCATGTGCAATGAGCCTTGGCTCATGCTAATTCAATGTTAAGTGTTGTTGCCACATTTCCATGTTATGATTATCATGCTTTATCATGCATTTATGTTCATGTTACTCTTATGCTCTATTGATATTCTTATTTCTTAAAATGTATTTTACTCCTCATGTTATTCATTGTGTACTCCCTTACTGGGCTTTATAGCTCACCCTTTTCTTATGCATGTCCTCAGGTTATCCCATGAAATGCTAAGTACGAAGGAATGTAGTGGTCATGTAAAGGAAGTTTTCAATAAAGATGTTGTATTTCATGTTTAAAGTTTTTATGTAATGATCCTAAGCCCAAAAGACACTAAACCTCTCGATCTTCTTTGTTGTATCAAGTGATGTTTTATGTAATAAATCGTGTTTAAGTTGTAATAAAAAGAAGGGTTGTCATAGTACCGCACGCCCTGGACTGTCGGGCCGGTGCGCGAAGCCACCGGACCACCACTACCCCGGGCCACCACCGCCCGGATGGCCTGAACCTTGATGAAAAATACCCAAGAACCCACTGATCTTTGACTTCCAGCTGGGGACACCTCGGCACTCCAAACTTAAATATGAAATATGCGTCGAGAAGTTCAGAATGTAAACTACTCATTTATGGGATTTTCTCGAAGATCACACAGTAATTCTATGCCTTAATTCAAGTTCAATGGACAGGTTGGGAATTAAAAACATGAAACGAAGAACTCCTACCTACATGGGCGTAGCCCGATTCTTTACAGTCGATCCGCTCCTCGCCATTGTCGCCCCCGTCTTGATCGGAGCACGAGGTGGAGGAGGTTGAGATTGAGAGGGAAGGGTTGAGGGAGGTGGGTTTCTTCAGGGGTTGGAATGAGTATGGGAGAGAGGGAGAGGAGAGTTTAAGTATTTAAACTCTTTTTTAAATTAAAAACTCAACCCCTGAAAACACCTACGTCCAAAACCCCCGACGTAGTTAAAGTTAGGCCACACCTAGGGTAAACACCACATCCCGAGCACAACAGTGGTCTCGAAATTTTAATCTGATCCTCCATTCAAATGTTATAAAACTCAATGCCCAAGGCCACTAAATTACGAAAATTCCCCTGGGGCCATTTTCCACAGAAGGGTCGCGCCCATGAAAATTACACCCCTCATAGGGTAAATGGCACACTTCGGACTCAACGGTGCCATAGGTTTCCCCATCCAAGAAAATATTTAAGAGATACTCGAGTTTAAACATTAAACGAATAAATTAATTATTTAATTTATCCATTTCACATTCCAATAGCGAGCGAGGGGTCCAAATGCCCCGCGCTGACATGTTTTATGTCGTTACTGGGGTAATCACCTCATTTTGGACCCATCCGTACTCTCAGATTTAGGATCCGAATTACCGTTGAGGTGTTATTCAATTTATTTGGCGTGCCCAGTGTGAACGCACTGAAAAATTAATTACAGCCACACCGGGGCTCAGAATTATACGCCATATAAAGGTGATACTCTGGAATAACATCAAGAAAATTATAAAGTTTTTTATAGAAAAAACCGGGTTCTTAAATCCTTCCCTCCTTCAAGCCTTTTCATCCCTGAAAAGAATAACAAGGGAACAACTCAGGGTACTAAGCCCACACCTGGCTCTCCCGCACCCATAAGAACTCTTTCACAATCCCGCATCACGACACATAGAAAAAAGGGTTTGATCTATTCACACGAGGTCTACCCTTACTGATGAAATTCATAATAGCACGCAAACTTCTTCTCAGTTGAGCCACATGGGAGACATCATGCACCCACATCTGACCTTGGGGTTAGGGAAAGGCAGTAGGGAACCTCGCCACCCCTTCGCCCGATCTCAAACGGCCCGAAGGCCCTCGTGGGTAGCTCACCACCCCGACTAAACTCCTACGTCGCACGTCACGACTAGAATCACCGTTTGGACCTGGGACAAAGCTCGGTGAATGCCTCTTTCATAATATCCATATGGTGAAAAACCCAAGTATATCTGGTCACGCAAGATTTCACAGTCGATGTCCCATGAACAAGACTCTCTTACACGCATGAAGAGCGAAGGAGTCGACACCATCGACTGAAGAGAAAGGTTCAACACCTTTTATTCCACTAACACAAGGTTACACCGACACCCTGCGTCACCCTGGTAACAAATCAAGAAAGAAGTAGGGTGAAAAGTATTTCACAATTAGAGTCTAACAATTCTACTGAAAAAAGTAGAAGAGCTATAGGGTGCACCTCTTGTCACTTCATGCTTTGCAGGATCGTAAACATCCAAAGTTCACAACTGTCTATGGTCCCAACTATCAGCTCCCGGAGCCTAAATTGGACCGCCTGGTGGTGATGGAAAGACCTCTTAAAGTTATCCTCCACTTTCAGCTCCTCTCGCTCCTCTATAAGTACCACCTCTTTGGGCGCTACTCTGATCACGACATTGCCACTGTCATGGTGGTGCACCTCCTGCCTGCCCGATATTCTCGGTGTGCCTGGTCGGGCAGTCCCGCACTAGGTGAACTCGACCATTGCAACCATAACACCGAATCTCTCCATACTGCACTGGTTCCCTATAGCATCACTATATTGTACGAACATGCCCCTGAGTCCGGTTATTAGAAATCCACCTGCGTCAAGGTTCTGTCTGCCGACGCCTGCTAGCTGCGGAAGACGTCTCAGCTCCATCGTGCCTGCCACCACCACCAACTGTAGAGGGTGAAAGGAATATCTCTATCACCAGCACTTTCTCTAGAACCTTGGAATAAGTGAAAATGACCAAGGGTACTACGAAAACACAAATCTCTCTGTGGAGACCCTGATCGAACTTCTATTCTCAGAAGTTTCCGTCTTGGATAAAGTCCGGGTAAAAAACGTGCACGGTCTGTGAAACTAGTCACATACCTAGTCACTATCATCCCTCCCTGCTGAAACTGTAGGAGCTCTTGGATCCGAACGGATTGTAAGAACAAGGGGTAGAACTCCTCACGAAACAGCAGATGGAAGTCACCCCATGAAAGAAACGAATCATAAAGTAACTGAGTCACTATAGTCCACCAACACCCAGCTACTCTATGGAATAGGCTAGTGGCCAAAGCCACAATAAGATCTGTCAGCATCTGCACCAGCCTAAAGAGGAAAACCACTGTCTCGAGAAAAGCCTATGCTGCCTGAGAGTCTGGATCACCACATAACCTAAATATTCTCTGTCGCTGGAACTCATGGAGCACGCTCAACCTGTGCTCAAGCTCAGTCTGCTCTGCTGAAGCTGTCTGCTACTCTCCAGGTGGGGGTGTTTCTATCAGCCCACCAGGAGAAATGGATTCACATGATGGGTCCTAGACTGAGGCCTCACAGCTCATAGGGTCATCGTCATGAACCAAAGATGGTATCCTGGAAGGCTATCTTCACAGAGACCTCCTGAATGTTATCAAGGAGTGCCACGGTCAGATGAGCATATATGTATATAACAGTAACAATAATGGGGAGCTGACTCAAGAAGGACACTCAAAGACTCAATCTTATGTGAATCACAAACCAATTTCCCTGCAATAAGTGTCTCAGTATGCTTAGTTGAAAAGAGGGTTATCAGGGTCCTCGTGAATGGATACGTTGGTTGTCGCACCATCATTGGACTCCTTGTCCTGAGAGCCAATCTCGAGGCACGTTTACACTGTTACCCTAAATCCAAACCAATTCCTTTTTAGGGATGTTCGAAAAATGTCCCAAGGAACGAACCACCTTTGATACAACTTTTTCAGGACCTGAACCTACCCGGACTCGAGCTGCAACTACCCCAAGCCCACCTCCATAGGCCAGGGGCTGGCGACAAGTGCCGATGACTAAAAAACTTAGGGAGGCCTTTGGCTGAGTACCTGTACACACACACACGCAGCACACTCAATGAAAAAGTGCAGATTAAAAGGGAATGTAAAGTACTAACTGCTATAAACAACAACAGGAGTGCGTCGATCTCTAAACAGTAGAAAGTAAAAGATGAAGGTAAACTGAAAAGAAAAAGGTTAAAACATGCGCCCAACCAGAAACGTGCCACAACCTGGAAAGAGGTAAACAAAAGTAAAACAGCTGGGAGATTCCCACACTTGGAGCCCGACTATGACCACCATATGCGGTCCAATCTACCAAACTTATAAGCTCTGCTGAAGTCACGACCAAAATGTCTGTCATTTGTAAGGGCCCACAAAGTGCGGGAAAAGCCCAAGTAGGGGTGAGTGTAAAAATACTCAGTAGGATGCCCCGAAGGCTCGAGGGAGCAGCAAAGGAGGTACTGAAGAGGTGAGTAGTAGATAAAACAAGGAAAAGTAAAGCAGTACAGCCGAGAGTGTAGTAAAGAGTACAGTAGAGTATCGGCTCAACCCAATGAGAGAAAGGATGTAGACTCATCCAAACACAAGGAGCTAGAAATGGTGAGAAGATGAAATTCTCGCCGAGTCTTAAATACCTATAAAAGGAGCGTACACTTGTCCAACCACGAGAATCTAGAAAAGGAAAGCATGTGGAATACCCCGTGCATATTCTCCTCCCATGGAAGGAGAGTCGCCAAAACCCAAGGAGTGGGTACTGAAACAAGGTATACATATATATATGCTCTTTCAAGAAACCTGAACAAGATTGCAAGGGGATCTCCATCTTAAAGCTCAACCCAAGAAAGTGAGTGGCCAACAATCCTAGGAGTAAACAACATCGATGCCTAGTATCCATACATCTGCCCCAAACTTCAAGTCAAGGGGCTCAAATCACTGCACCTCGACATTATCCGCTTTGGGTGGCACTGAATCACCTGTACGGTTTTACATCGCGTCACAAGGACGCGTCTTGGTGGGGAAAGTTCCCCTCGTACTTGAGAGTTATGGGGGAACGTCAAGCCACACCTCATCACTGCCACACCGTCAAGAGTTCTTCTCAAAGTCTATGGGTTCCCACTGCCCAGCCTCGTGAAAGGGCAATCCACTAGAGGGAGACCCGAATCTGGTCTGGCCATCCCTGCTGGATGGTACACCACTGGTAACTGGAAAATGTAGTAGAAAACACATCACGATAGATCGCAGAAGGAAGATATGATCTTGATACACATCTTGGGAGTCTGCGCCCAGGGCTCACTGGGGGCTCCATACCCTATTGGAAACAACCTCATGTGTAGAGGATCAGTGCCCGTGTAATGTGTTGGTCACACCGATACCCAAAGAACCCAACCCGGGAACACTGGGGGACATGAGGATCTCCTTGGGCCTCTCGGGGTGATACATGCTCCTATCCGCTGAGTCTAATGTCAAAAAGGACCGAGACAACTCACTCCATAATGTGGGAGCACACCCAAACCGTACGAATGCACGTAGTCTTAAACGATGCCATCATACGATGAAAGGGACATAACACTGAAAACCCCCTCAGCTGAAAGAACATGGGAACCAAAACAACTCTTCCAGTCAAACTATTGAGAATAGAAGGACCCTCTACGTCACGAGAGGTTAAAGGTACGTAAAGTAGAATTCATAACACACATGGATCCCACATGATGTGTGGGACAAACTTATCTACAAACCAAGCGCACATAGGTTCTTAGGTACAAACTACAACATGTACCTCCCTGAATTCTTGTATACTCCCAGAGTATACCACATTGCTAGCCCAAGGCTATCGAGCATACCTCACCCAAATTAAAGTGAAGGGAGAAAGCATAATTCCACCAACCATCTTCCTCCACAGCCCTAGCACGACCAACCACAACTCTTTAAACACTACCTTCACACTCATGGGAGTGAATGCGATCACACGCCAAGGGATCACTTTCAAATACAGTAAGAAAAACTGCCACCAGAGCACCTTTCATGCTTCCTCATTTAATGAGATCTCGAAAGAGACTCCGCACATCCAAATGGTTTATACCGTTGAAATCCACATGGAAAAACATGCGAGATCGACTACTCATATGCCCGAAATGGACGCCTCATGAAAAAGTTGCAGTATGCTACGCATAGCTTAAGAGACGACCCATGGGGCTCACACCTCAACTCTGGATTCAATGCCTGAAAACACCCCGATCAATTTCTTCTTGATTCTAGGGTCACAATGCCATTGACGACGCCTAAAACGGACCCAGGATGCAAAAGCTTCAACTCCCCGCGTTATACGTAAATGGGGCCCTGTGCGGCCCAAACCTCGTGCCCGAATTTAGGCGGGCGGATTGCGCTAGTGCAATACCCTCGGAAAACACTCAGAAACGAGTACTCGAACACCCTAAATGGATGTCGGGTGAAAAAGGGGTGTTTCATCTTAAAGCGTGTGAACTAGGCCCTGTGGGACACACACCTTGTCTCCAACCTGAATGCTTCAGGAACCATCTCAAAAAGTCTGCACGAGGATTGGGGTCACGCTGTAGTTGATGGCGCGTCAATCAGACATCCCAAGAAGGAGTTAAGTCTGACACAACAATAAATAAATCAATCAATCAATCAATTAATTATTCACATTTAGCGTTTTGTGCCATCGAGCAATGAAACCAACCCGCAAGGGTTACAAACCAACTTTGATGGACCTTCTTAGCTCCGGGGCCACCGCGTCTCTGATGGCACGTCAAACGGACGTCTGGATCACGAGCCACGTCAGTCACAATTTTAATAATAATTTATTATTATTAAATTAACGCATTTCAGGTCACCCGCCTTCAGGAACGGAACTCAAAACCCTTGGAACCCATCTTAAAAAGTCCTTTTCAAAGAGACCAATCCACAGCCGTAGAGGGCGCGTCAAACAGATGCACTGTTTAGCAGTTATGGCCCCCCAAACGCAAGGGGGCCCTAACCAAGCCGGTTCACCCCGCCCGTCCCGGTCCCTGCCGCCGACCCGCGGCCCAGCCGTGGGTCTGGCCGCGGCTCAGCCAGCAACACCAGACCCCATCCTCGGGTCCGGTTTTTGAAAGAAGACCGGCCCTTTAGCCAGTATTCTCCACGTCGCCAGTAGGACATGCGAAGCGTGGGTCAGGGCCTCCTCCGCACGCCCAAGGCACTGACCGCCTCGGGTTCCGCCTGCCGACCACGAAAGGCCGTGGGATACCTGCCTGCTCCGCCGCTCGACATCGCGCCTCGCCGCATGCCAGACCGCCTCCCCCTTTGCTCGACCGCAACATCATCCCTGGCTGCCTGCCGCGTTCCCTCACCCGACCGCCTTCACCCTCAGCCCGCTGTGCCGCTCGACCGCGCTCGCCCGACCTGTTGAAGACCTACCACATCGCACACCCTAGACCATTGGGCCAGCATGCGAAGCCTCCAGACCGCTGCTACCCCGGGCCACCACCGCCCGGATGGCCGGAACCTCGTCCGAAAATACCCACGAACCCGCTGATCTTCGAGTTGCAGCTGGGGACACCTCGAGACTCCAAAATTAATCCCGAAATATGTGTCAAAAAGTTAAAAATGTAAACTACTCATTTATGGGATTTTCTAGAAGATCAAATAGAAATTTGATCCCTTAATTCAAGTTCAAATGAGAGGGTTGGAATTAAAACTTGAATCGAAGAACTCTTACCTGTAGGGGAATAGCCCGACACTTCACGGTCGATCCGCTTCTCATCTTTGTCACCCCCATCTTGATCGGAGGAAGAGGAGGAGGAAGTTGAGATTGAGAGGGAAGGGTTGAGGGAGGTGGGTTTCATCAGGGGGTGGAATGAGGATGGCAGATAGGGAGAGGAGAGTTTAAGTATTTAAACTCTTTTTTTAAATAAAACCTCGACCCCTGAAAACACCCTCATCCAAAACCCTCGACGCGGTTAAAGTAAGGTCGTACCTAGGGAAAACACCCCCTCCCAAGCACAACGGTGGTCTCAAAATTTTAATCTCAACCTCTGTTCAAAAGTTATAAAACTCAATGCCCGAGGACGCTAAATTAAAAAAACACCCCTGGGGCCATTTTCCACAGAAGGGCAGTGCCCGCGAAAATTACACCCCACCTAGGGTAAACGGCAGGCTTCAGGCTCAACGGTGCCCTCAGTTTTTCCATCCGAGCAACCGTTTAAGATATAATTGAGTTTAACCATTAAATGAATAACTTAATTATTTAATTTATCCATTTCACATTCTGATAGCGAGCGAGGGGTCCAAATGCCCCACACCGACATGTTTTATGTCATTCCTAGGGTAAACACCTCATTTCATACCCATCCGTACTCTCAGATTTAGGATCCAAATTACTGTTTAGGAGTTATTCCATTTATTTGGCATGCCCAATGTGAATGCACTGAAAATTTAATTCCGGCCACACCAGGGCTCAGAATCGTAAACCGTCTAAAGGTGCTACTCTAGAATAACGTCAAGAAAATTCCAATGTCTTTTATAGAAAATAACAGGTTCTTAAAATGAAAATCAATGTCCAAATCATCAGAGTATACCCCAAATTATTCTATTGGATAATAATAAAGTTATGATACTGTCAAATATGAAGAGTAATGATTAGATTCTTTACGTTGTTATTAAAGTATTGTCTCATTTGAGTATTGTATTAATGATGTACATGTTAGAATACTTATAGAGTATATAATGATTGTACTACGGTACTATTTTATTGAGGATTTAAGATTATATGGTTCTAAGAAAAGTGAATTAATAGTAAGCTACACTTTTTAGAAAATACATGGTTGAAGGAAATGTAATCCTTAATATAGTCTTGATAATGTGGTAGTGATTTTGGAATAAGAGATGGTTGATTTGAATAAATTATATTGGATATTAGTGACTTCCCTAAAACTGATTAATGATTTTTATATTCCATCTTTGTTGGAGTTTAGAACATTTTTGGATAGAAGGAGTATATGTGGTATTCTATAAGGAATAAGGGAGCATGAATGTAATCAATAAGGTTTTATGGTAATTCAGGATGTTGTAGTGTTTTAAAAGAATACATGATGAAGGTGTTCACATGTTATTACGTGGAAAAAAGGATCTTTATTGTTTTTATCTTCCTTACAAATTTTGGACTATGATTTTGGACATAAGTATTTTGGATAAGTTTGGATTGAGATTATTTTTGGATTGCCATAAAATGGACAACTCGGAGGTCGGGTGGAAACCCGTCGCATCCGGCAAGGCCATGAAACTTAAACCCACAACTGAAGGTCAAAAGGGGTGTATTACCTACCACTGGCCCACGTGATGTCCTAGGATGAATAATGTAGTTTTTTAACAGTTTGGTAGATGAATTATAAATTATTTTTTTTGAAACCCTATACGATTAGGATAAATAGAATATTTTTTTGGAATCTTTTGGATTAAAAGATGAGTTTGTTGTAGGAATTAGTTAGAGGATGTAACTCTACTTTTCAAGTATAAATCCATATATATATATTCACTCTTATTAAGACTAAAATTTTATTAACCCAATTTCTGATATGAGTTCTCCACATAGGTATTTTCTATTCTCATCCTTTTATTTTCGAAGAACAATTTCAAATTGCGAGTACATAATTTATTGAAGGAGTGAAGAATTAAACACCCCAAGATTTCATAGTACGTTATTTCTTCAAAGTAATTCAATAACATGCACTACACTCAACACCGAGTTCAAGTGCACCACGACTTACCCAACTAGCCGTTCAAAAGTTATTATGAATAATATTAACTTAATTTTGAACTATATATAATCCTTATAATTTTAGAATCCATATTATGAGTTTCTTAGACATAATGTAAGAACTAATTCATTTTTTTCAGATAAAAGAAGTATTTTTCAAAAAATGCACTTTTAACACCTTTTAATGGTGAACCCTTTTTAAATCCAATATTTGAAACTTTAATATATTCAATTTCACAAAATAAGATTCTTCTTTAGAATCGGGACATAAGAATTTAGTTTCAATAAATTTTTGCTGTTTTTCTGCTAACTCTCATATTTCAGTGAATAGTGAAAAATACTATATTTTAACTGAAAACAACTTTTTAAATCATGATAATTTATAGTTTTAAATTATAAATTTTAATGGTTTGGAAGTATAAACAGATTATATTTTTACCATTTAATCCAATTATGGTCATTTTAAGTAATTTCACTTTGAGATTGGACATAAACAAGTGTCAATATTTTGATAGTTATTGTTTCTTAAAAATACGCTTTTTGGTTTTGACAACGAGAATTAATTTTAAATTAATAAATTCAAATTATAGGTTTTTAATTTGGTAAAATAGAATTCATTTTTTAATTTTTAATTTGAAAATTATCTTAGGGAAAATTTTTGATATTTTTCTGAAAACTTTCAAATTTTGATGAATAGTGAAAAACACTGAGTTATTGTTCAAAACCGATTTTTTTTAAATAATTATTTATTTTATTTAAATTTATTTTTGGCCAAAATAGATACTTAATACCTATATATGTTCAATTTAATTCATTTGAGTCATTTTGTAATAATATTAGATTTATAAAATTTTATTGAACTTTTCACTGTCTTTTACCCACCTCCCAGGAGAATTTGCAAATTCACATAAAACTTAATCTTACTGCTTCTGTGAGTGGAATTTCAAAAATATGAGAGACACGGTTGATATCAGTAAGAAAAATGTTGTTAAATAAGATAAAAATAATTTTTGGTGAGTAGTAACTTTTTACTTTTATTTACCACAGTTAAAAGTAAAAAGGGTTATTAAGGGTAAAAATGATATTATTCGTACCCTAACACATGTCCTAATTCAATTGGATTTGTGTAATTCTACCAGAAACAACCTTAGGAATAAAATATTATCCTTTAGGTCCACTTGGATTAGATTATGACATTTAATATTATTTAATTCAAAGAAGAGTTAAAAGAGTTAGGATCAAAGTTTAATAACTAATATTTTTTTTAATATAGTGTTAAACATAAGATAAATTCGACTATAAATATTCAGTAGAAATATAAAAATATTTACTACATAATTGTAAATTATTTTTATTTTTTAAACATTAAATAATTTAATTTAATTATGACACAATGATGATGGAGTAATAATCTAATTAATAATATTTTAAAATAATTGATATTATAAATATTTAAATAAATGTAATTTGAGACTTTTTATGAATTACAATAATTATATAGGATAATATGACATTTTAGGGTTGGTTAGATGAATTTTTTTCAAGTAATAATGTTGTTATGAATTTAGAAAAAAATACCAAATAGTGTCAAATATGACATAAAAGAGTTTTTAAAACAAATATTAAATTATTAATTGATATTATATTCCTAAAAATATATGGTTCAGAAAAAGGACTTATATAATGATAGGTGTATCATTAATGAACCACTTGTGGGTCTCTTAGAAGTATATAGTATGTTTATTAACTATATAATATAAAAATACAAAGAGACATGGTAAATGTCAAACTATTGAACTAAGAGTTAAATCTAAAAGATAATGTTAATATAGTGACCCAGTATAAAACCTATTGGTTGAGTGGTTTTCGACCCATCCCCACCTTAGCCGTAAAACAATCCATTTTTAAGCCACTAGAAACCGAAAATTATTTTATTATAAAAATATATTTCTAGATTTTCCTATGGTGCCCCTCACCACTCTTATAAAAGGGAACTCCACTTCTCTCTAATTCACACCTTCAAAGCCATTTTTCTCGGACAAACTCTACAGAAATACCTTATGAACTATTCTACCTTCATCCTAGAGGCCTTCCTTTGGTCAGAAAGCCAACCTACAGAGCCCTTTTGATCCAATCAAAAGGAAGAACCCGAAGAAGAGGTAATGATTTTACCACCCTCTTTCAAGTTCTCTTATTCTTCCACTTACTCTTTCCATGTGGTTTCAATTATAAAAGAATAAATCCAGTATCTTATATATAATGTGATGTTATTATAAAAATGTCACAACTATATTTATTATTCTATCCATCTTATGAATGATAATGTTATCATGTGAGCGTGCATATGGCTTACCGTCTCCACGTCGTGGGGTAATTTGTTATTCAATACTATATTATTTGGATGGATATAATTATGAGTAATATGTATATAAATAATGAAAATAACATGCTAATGTACCTATAAAATTAATATACCATCCAATTCCACACCTTTAAGGAAATTATATTGTCGCTCGTGCGTACATACGGATTACCGTCTCCACGACGCGATGGGATTCATTTCCACGTTCACCATTCATCGACGATTATAAAAATATATTACTAATAAGTATGTAATATATGACATAATAACAATATTAGAGATATATATATATATATATGTACTTACATATATCTTATTCACTTAGTTCTATTCAATACGATACAAAAACGGAAACAACGTTTATGCGTAGGTATGGACTACCATCTCCATAAACGGTGTTTTTAATTTCATATATATCTCTATTATACATATTTATATTCTAAATATATATGATATATAAATCATGTTTTATATTCTGTAATTACATAAATATTTATCTAAGTGATACAATCAAGAGTAACAAGGTAAAACACGTACGATAATGAAAGCGATTATTAACCGAAATGTTAATTTAACATGGAAATTATTATTAAATGTGTAGTATAAAGTCATAAATGAATCATGTATGATATAATAAATATTAATATGGTTCTGCTATAATTTAATAACATACTAAAATCTTTATACAGATTTTTAAACGTACCCTCGACTAAAATAAATTTCTAGGTAAGGGTTAATTTCACAATCCCTTTATTATTCGAGGTTGTTTTTATGTAAGTATCTAAATGGAAATATTTATTATCCATGTCTATGTTTCATGAAAGAGTTTTCAAAAGGGATTATTTTAAGGGATTTTTTTACTAAAATATCATTTTAAATGTTTTAAATATTCATTCCTCTAAATCATTCTCATTAATGTCCATGTTTTCAAAATGGTTTTTAGGGATTTATCTATATGGACATGAATTTTTTTAAAATGTTAATTCCTTTCAAAAATTTCAAAGTGGTATGGGACACTTTGATTCAAAAATGTCTTTATATTTCTTCCTTTCTAAATTGTGTGACTTTTAAATTTTTTCATAAAAACTGATATTTCTCTCAAAGAGTTTTACAAATCCTTTTCATCCATGTCAACATCCTTTGATGGATTTTAAAATTGTTTGAAGATGATTTATTATGAAAAAAATATTCTATATTTTATTGATGGTTTTGTGATATGTTTGAATGTGGATGTGTTATTTTTATACCATTCATGGTTTAGGGATAAATTCATGACATTTTGTATGATAGTTTTAATAAGAATGTTTATGTTATGTTAAAACCATTTCATATAAGGAATGTGTTGGACTTAGTAAGTTACAGGTGGAGCCCGCTATAGCTCATCGATGCATCGGTAGGTCCCATGAGACAAACAAGTGTCTTGGAACAAGGCCTTGAAAAAAATATTATTTGTAGTATTGGCACAAGTCCTTGACTATGCGGTTATGAAAGTCTGGAATTATGCATTCCATCATTATGAAAGTGGCTATTGATTTTGCATGTGATTATTAGACTAGTAGAGTATACATGTGAGTAAGTAAATGGAATTATTTTGATTTATATTTTCCATATTATGAGGAAGTTTATTTTAAAAAGTCTTTTGTTTTAATTTTATACATTGCGTTAAATGTTTATGTTTATTTATGAAAGTTTCCACTGTATTGTTATCCTTACTGAGCATCTGATATCACCCCTTTCTATGTTTTATTTTTACCAGGATTCCAAGAAGTGCATTGTTATTGAAATGTAGGGTTAATCTAAGGGAATAATGGCATTCATAAATGATTTTTTATGTAGTCTTGTATGTTATAAAGTGTAATGTAACATTCGTATATGTAATCTATTCTGCAAGACTGCTAAACTGATCGGTCCTTTGGGACTTGATTCTTTGTAATCATACCAATATATTAAAATAATGCACCGAATCTGGGTAACTAGGGTTGGGGCATTACAAATTAGATTATATTATTACCATTTAATCCAATTTTGGTCTTTGGAAGTAATTTCACTTCGAAATTGGACATAAAAAAGTGTCAATATTTTGATAGTTAATATTCTTAAAAACACACTTTTAGTTTTGACAATGGGAATTAATTTTAAATTTATTAATCTAGGTTTTATGTTTTGAATTTGGTAAAAGAGACATCATTTTTGAATTTGGAATATAAAATATTCCTTAGGCTGAATTTTTGGTAGTTTTCTGAAAACATCAATTTTTGATGAATAATGAAACCTGTATGTAGTAGTTAAAAACTGACTTTTTCATCTAAATGAAATTTCACCTCTTCTATGAATTGAATTTTGAAAATCCTAAATAAAATTTTATATTATTAAGTAAAATGTGGTTAATTAAGATGAAAATAATTTTTGTTGAAAAGTAACTTTTGACTTCTATTTACCGTGGTTAAAGTTAAATAGGGTAATTCAAGGTAAAAAAAATATTATAATAATAAAAATTACCTTAAAACTTGTCCTAAACTTATTTTATGGGTCATGGAAGACCATGGGAATCCTTGGGTCAATTTTGGGACCCCTTGTAGCCACTTAAGAGTGACAATGACACTTTATTTTAATTTACTTAAAGTAAAGGTAAAAATGAAAAAAACAAATATCTTTTAGTAAATTAATTTTTACATAAGGTTATATAAGTTATATTTTAGACTATAAATATATTTTGTAAAGATAAAAATATTTCTTAAATCATGGAATTTGTTTTATAATTTTTATACATCAAATAAATAAAATTATTTATGACACAATAATTATGCAGTGTTTACCTCATTAATAAATGATTAAAATAAGTAATATTATAAACATTAAAATAATATCCAAAACCTCTACAATTCTTATTTTATGATTTTATTTCGACCATGAGTCATCTTATCTTTTATTTTAATAAGTTTTTGACCTTTAGAAACAGAAAATAATTATATAATAAAATAATATTTTCACAGTATTCAAAAGAGCCACTCCTCCCCCTTCTAAAAAGCCCTCACATATAACCTAATACTAAAACCTCTCAAGCCTCTCAAGATACCTATCTTTCACCTAGAATCCTTAAATTAGGAATAAGTCACTTCAAGAAGTCTTTTTTGTTCAAACCAAAGGGAGTTACCCAAATTAAAGGTAACCGTTTCTCTTTAATTCTTTTCTATTATTTTACTTCTCCAACCCCTAAACTCTTAATATTATTTTTTTATAACTAAAATGTTTACTAAATATACTAGTATATTTTTATGATAATTATTTTATCTAATCTTTCACACACCTCCATCTAATGGGAAAATAACATACTGTTTTTGTGTATGGAAAACTAACACCTCATGAAATGATGATTTTTCAATTATCTCTTAACGCATCTCATGGTGGCCATTATGATGGAACTGTATTTATATATGAAATATATTATGTTTATTTTTTCTTAATAATTAATTATTTATCATTTATAGCATACCTTTATGGTTTCCATTATGGGTAAACACGATAATTCCATTTGAGGATGTGCGAACTACCGCCCCCTTAATGTGATATGACTCGTTAATGTCATATGTGGGGCATATAAAGGATGGAGTTAATGATATTATATATTATATTATACTGGAATTATAGTATAACTATGTATAATTATGTTTTAATTCCATTAAAATATGAAATAGAAATGAATGTAGCATTCATGTGTACGTACAGCTTACTGTCTCAATGTACAGTGCATTTCATTTATTACCTCCAAATGTTATGTACTGTTATAAATACATATATATCGGATATATAAGATATATATGATATATAAATCATGAATATAATTCTGTATGTAATGAAATTTTTACCACGTGAACAACTTGTAATTATAAGAAGTCCATATTTGACTCACGTAGAAAATATCAACAAAATGACCATTATTAACATAAATGATTACATAATATTTATAACATGGTAATAAGAGATATAAAAGGAATAATAAAATTAAAAAAGGATATTAAGAAAGTATAAATTAAGGTTATTTTATTATTCAAGATTTTAAATAACGAACGGGTCAAGTCGGACATTAGATATGAGACTTCGTCTCAATATCGTTTCATTGATGCATATTTTGTTTTATACACGACTTTATTTTATATCGTGTATAAGCCCATTTGAATTTTAGTTTTATTAAAAAGGAATAATTTCTCTACTAATCATTTTACTAAAAAACAAAAAATAATATTTCTTTTAATGTACACTGTGAAAACAACCTTTCTTCCACCATGAGTATTATTTGATATATGGCTTCCTTAACAAGCTGTACTATTTTTAAAAGGAAAATAAATACCATATACTCTTTTATGTATTTCATTATTGAAAATTCTTTTTTTTTTGGATTTTTATGTCAATATATTTAAATGATATATTTTTATTGAAATGTGGAAATGTTATCTTTCAATTATGTTTGTTTTATATGTAATGAATATGTTATTGTTCTTGGGAATTGTTTACATATACAGGTGGTTCCATGATAAACCTAGGGCAGGTGAGATCAAGATAACTCTCCAATGAATTGGGTAATGTGATAGAGGAAAATGTGAATGTTTATCCTAAGAGATTTAGGGAATAACCTGTTATGGGTATTCCAAATGTTACTCCCTACATAGTTGTGATAGCTACAATGTAAGTATGATATGGATGCCACAAGTTACCTTTATGATTTATGTTTTCTATGTGTTATTCATAAATCTTTTGATTTCATGAGGTATGTTAAAGAGATTATGTTATGTATAAAATGATGAACTATTGTTTTCTTTCTTTGTTTTATAAACCTTATAGACCTTTTTATGCTCAACCCAGGTTTTGAAATGTTTTTCATATCACGTAAAGATGAATAGGGTCAAGGATGGGATCAAGGAAAAGTGATGCTGTCTAAAACATGGGACTGGACATGTATCTTTTTTAAGAGGTTTTATTTTATGAAAAAATGGAAACTTAGTAGAAGTGTCTACCTTCTAATTCTTAAGATTTAATGTAATAGTTATGGCCTAATTCTCTAAATCTCAAAACCTGAAAAGATACTCTATGTGAATTATTCATTAAATTACAGTTTATGAAATGTTTAATGTCGGGTCTTTACAGTTCGTATTAGAGGTCATTTTAGATATGTTTAAGAGTTAGGGTATTGTTAAATTAAAATCCATAAATTATGTTATGTTAATATTGAAATGATATATAATTTATAGAGTACCATGTTGCTTCGCCTATGATATTTCTGTGTTCAGAATGGTTTTTCATATAGGAAGCAAGGTAGTTATGTTGGGATGAAATCAAGAGTAAGACAACCTTCCAAATAAGCCACTTGAGATGGTTGAAAACGGAACTGAACAATTTTTCGCAGTGATGGAAAAATTATCTCAGGCTATAAATGGTGGTGGTATCCGTGCACGAGATCAGCAAGATCAACCATAGATGAAAATGTTATTAGTGGAGCATTTCATGAGGCATCATCCCCCATATTTCAAAGGATCATCTGACCCTGTGCTAGCTGAAGGGTTGATTAAAGCACTCTAGACAATTTTCAATGTCATGGGGTGTTCAGAACATCAAAAGGTTAGTCTTGTTGTTTACGGTTTTGAAAGTGAAGCTGAACAATGGTGGTCAATGGTGAAAAATATCATGGATATTGAAGAGATTGATTCTCTTTATTGAGATGAATTCAAAGGTATGTTTCTTGATAAATATTTTCTTAAGTTGGTTCATATTAGGATGTAAAACCAATTCCTAGAATTGATGTAGGAGGATGACTCAGTGGATACTTATAAAGCAAAACTCACTCTATTGGCAGGGTATGCTCCAAATTTCATATGAGATCTAGATAGTAAAATTAACAGTTTTTACTCAGGATTAAGGAAAACGTTTTGAAGGGATTTATCTTCTTGTGAGTTAAAAAGTTATGAAAAACTTGTTCTATTTGAGGAGAAGGTGGAAATGGAGTTTTCCGATGATCAGGTTTTCTTTGAAAAACAATAGAATAAGAGGTCAAGGTGGTAGGTGATAGGGAAGAAGTCTCCAGAAAAGTCTGATGGTAAGAAACTTATGTTTACAGTTTGTGAAAATTGTGGTCAAATCATGCTGGGGAATGTATTTTGAATTCTGGTAAATGCTATCGATGTGGTAAAATGGGACATAATTCTCGTAATTTCCTTGAAAAATAGTAGGGTAATGGTAAGACAAAAACTAATTTACAATCAGTAAAATGTTCTAAGTGCAATGAAATGTGTCATTATGAAAATGAGTGTCCATCAAAGAACTCAACTAAGGAAAAGCAGCCAGACTACATGATGAAAGGGGTGGTGAAGTCCTTTGCAAATACTTCAACAGATGTTGGTACATCAAATGAAGTAGTATCAGGTACACTGTTTTTTTGTTTAGATTATGCAAATGTTTTCTTTTCAGGGTCTACAAATTCATTCATTTCATAGAAGTTTTATTTTAAATTGGGAATTCCATATCAAGATATGAGTCCTGAACTTATGGTAAAATACTAGGAGTAAATGATGAAACCAAAAGAAATTATAAGAGCCTTCATGTCCTTGTGTGTGGAAATAATCTACCTACAAACCTTATTGGTTTGCCTCTAGTATAATTTGATGTCATTTTCAGTATGGATTCACTTTCTGTTTATCATGCTATGATTGAATTCAAAGATAAAGAGGTTTCTTTTCAGAAATATTTTCTTTTTGTGTACAAGAATGAACTCTTACTTTTGATAACATATCAGGAAGCTGAGAAACTAGTAAAATATGGAAATGAATGTTACCTTGCATATATTGTTGAAAATGAACTGTTCAGATTAATTATGTGATAGTGGTAAATGAGTACATTGATGTTTTTACAAATGAGTTTCCTGGTATTATACATGATCAGGAAGTTTAATTTACTGTTGACTTAGTTACTGATGCTAATCCAATTTCAAAACAACCTTATCGAATGACTCAGATTGAACTTTTAGAGTTAAAGAAGCAATTGCAGGAGCTATTAGATAATGTCTTCATTCGACTTAGTAAATCACCATGGGTTTCTCTGATCTTGATTGTTAAAAATAAATATGGTTCATTGAGTCTTTTCATTGATTATAGAGCATTTAATAACATCACTATTAAGAACATGTATCATTTGTGACATATCGATGATTTGTTTGATCAGCTATAGAGAGCTCATTATTTTTCAAATATTGACTTGAGTTCAGGGTACAATCAGTTGAATGTAAAAGAATAGACATTCCAAAGACTGCATTTCATTCTAGATATGTCCATTATGAATTTTTAGTTATTTATTTTCATTTATCTAATGCACCTGCTGTATTCATGGATCTTATGAATATAATTTTCCATGAGTTCTTGGATAAGTTTGCAGTTACATTCATTGATGATATTTTGGTTTATTCTAAAATTAAAGAGGAGTGTGAAAGTCATTTAAGGGTTGTCTTACAGAATATAAAAGAAAATAAACTATTTGGGAAATTTAGAAAGTGTGGGTTTTGGTTACAGTAAATTTCATTCCTTGGTCACATTGTTTCAAAAAATGGAAAAATTGTTGATCCTGCTAAAATAAAAGTTGTTAAAGAATGGACAAGAACAAAAAATATAACTGAGATATGTAGGTTTCTTGTTTTTTAGTTTATTATTGGAGGTTTGTTGAAACTTTTTCATGGTTATCTAATCCACTGATTATATTAACTCGAAAAGGTGTTATGATCATTTGGATAAAAGAATATGATGATTGTTTTCTGGAATTGAAATGACGATTAGCGAATTCTCCGGTTTTGGAACTACCTTACAAAAATGGTGAGTTTGTTATCTACATTGATGCTTTATTGAAAGGAAATTGTTGTGTCATTATGCAGAATAATTAGGTAATTGCTTATGCTTCACATCAATTGAAACCACATGAGTTAAATTACCCTACACATGATTTGGAATTAGCTGCTACTGTTTTTTATTTAAAAAATTGGAGGCATCATTTGTATGGAGTAAAATGTGAAATATATACTGACCAGAAAAGTTTTAAGAATATATTCACTCAGAAAGAATTGAACATGAGACATAGGAGATGGTTGGAGTTAATCAAGGATTATGATTGCATGATCCTTTACCATCCTATAAAAGAAAATATAGTGGATGATGCTTTGATTTGAAAAATTATTGATTCATTAACCATGCTACGTTTGGAATGAGATCCTTTGGTTTTTTATTTGATGAACTTTGGCATAGAAGTTGTTGGTGAAAGAAATTCTTCTTTTTTGTTTCAGGTGACAGTGAAATCATATCTATCAGACAAAATAAATCAAGTGTAAAAGGACGTCAGTGAGTTGTAGAAAAAGGTAGATTTGGTTCAAAAGGGTAATTTTCCTGAATTTAATAGTGATAATGATTGTGTTTTGAGATTTGGAAAGAGATTATGCGTGCCTTGTGATTTAGAGTTGAATAAATAGTTATTATGTAAAGTTCATTGTTCTCTTTTTTATGTTCATTGTATGTACTAAGATGTACATAGATCTTTTGAAGTATTATTGGTGGGATGGAATGAAAAGAGATATTGTTGATTTTACTATGAAGTGTTTGACTTGTCAGCAGTTTAAACTAGAGTGTCAGTTACCAAAAGAGATGATTGAGTCTTTACCAATGCCTGAGTGGAAATGGGACAATATATCCATGGAATTAATTTTGGGATTACCAAATACATCTTGAGGTAATAATGAAATATGGTTTATTATTGATCGATGGACTAAATATTCTCATTTCCTTCCTATTGGAGATAATTTTTTGCTAAATCAACTTTCTCAACTATATGTTAAATAGATTGTCATGTTTCATGCTGTTCCCCTCTCCATTTTATCTAATCATGGTCCCAGGTTTACTTTTACCTTTTTTAAAGGACTTTAGAAATCGATGGGAGCTGGATTAAATTTTAGTGAAGCTTTTCATACACAATCAGATGATCAGTCAGAAAGAACAATTCAGAACTTGGAGGATAT
The DNA here is from genome assembly GCA_963277665.1 of Viscum album. NCBI lineage: Eukaryota > Viridiplantae > Streptophyta > Magnoliopsida > Santalales > Viscaceae > Viscum > Viscum album. Next base: position 1,574,956,482 of record OY728127.1, read on the forward strand.
TCTATGTGCTTGTTCACTGGATTACTAGGGAAGTTGGTACCAACATATTTCTTTGGTTTAATTTTCTTATAATAACAGTTTTCAATCCAATATATAGATGGCTCCATTTGAGACATTATATGGGAAGAGGTGTCGAACTCTAGATATTTGGGTGAAGATGGTGAAAGGAAGTTGATGGCACTAGAATTGGTAGAAGATATTACAGAAAAGGTTCAGTTGATTCAGAAGCACTTGAGAATAGCTTAGAGAAGGAATAAAAATTATACAGATAATCAGATGAAGGATCTCTCTTTTAAGGTAGGTTATCATGTCTTTCTCAAAATTTCTCCATGGAAAACTCTGATGTGTTTTGGTATGAAATGAAAGTTGAGTACGAGGTTCATTGGACCCTATGAAATCCAAGAGAAAGTTTGATCAGTTGCGTACAAAGTTAATTTTCCTCTATGTTTATCCCATGTACACAAATTTTTACATGTTTCAATGTTAATAAATTATATTCCAGATTTGTCTCATATTTTGAGCCCAGAGGTAGTTTAGTCAGAAGAGAATCTATCTTATGAGGAACAACTAGTCTATATTCTAGACCGAAGAGAGAAAGTGTTGCGAAATAATGCAATCCATTAGGTAACGGTTCTGTGAAAAAACCATATGGTTGAAAAGACAACTTGGGAATCTGAAAATCCGATGAGGGATAAATACCCCCACTTATTTGATAAGTGAATAAAAATTGCGGGGATGTAATTTCCAAAAGGGAGAAGGTTGTAACATTCTAAGTAAATAAAGAATAATACATTTTCATAAATATTCATATTTTTGAATTTAATATTAATTTTACATTAAAGGGGTTGCTTTGTTCGATGGCTTACCTGATATGCGACAATGGGTTTCTTTGAGATCTTACATTTTACACTAATAATATAATAATATTACTTTAAATGTAGTTAATGCCTTACCATTATATTGGCATGAATAAATAGAACTAACTACACTATAATTATACATGTTTGTTAATTTTTTTTACATTTATCCAATAAATTTTAGAGGCTTAAAATGTGAATCAATCTAATTTTAAGCATAAATACTCTAATATTCTTTAAAAAGTCGATTTACCACCTTTTGATGGAGAACCCTCTTTAAATATAGTTTTGGTCACATTTATATGTTATATTTGTCCAAATAAAATTAATCTTTAGAATTGGGAAATCAAAATTACATTGGGTAATTTTTTTGTGTTTTTCTGATTAAATTCATTTTTTGACGAATAATGAAAAATAATGTATTTTAATTTAAAACTGCCTTTTAATCTAAATTATTTATATTGTACGATTGTATTTTTAATTGGTTTTAAAGTTTAATTATATTATATTTTTTCCATTTAATCCAATGTTAGCCATTGAAAGTAATTTCACTTTGAAATTGGATATAAACTGGTGTCAATCTTTTGATAGTTAATATTTCTTAAAAACACGCTTTTTTGTTTTGACAACGAGAATTGATTTTAAATTAATTAATCCAACTTTTATGTTTTTGAATTTGGTAAAATATAAATCAATTTTTAATTTTTAATATAAAATATATCTTAGGCTGAATTTCTGGTAGTTTTCTGAAAAAAAACATTTTTTGATGAATAGTGAAACCACTTAGTAGTTGTTAAAAATTGATTTTTTCATCAAAATGAAATTTTACCGCTACTGTAAATTTAATTTCTAAATTCCAACTTAAATTTTTATTATTATTATGTAAAATTTTGTTCAATAAGATGAAAATAATTTTCGGTGAAGAATAGCTTTTGACTTATTTACCGCGGTTAAATGTAAATTGGGTACTTCTTGGTAAAAAGAATATTATAATAATACAAAATTACCTTAACACTTGTCCTAACAATATTCTATGAGTAATGGAAAAACATGGGCATCCTTTGGTCTATTTTGGGACCCCATGGAGCCACTTAAGAGTGATAATGACACTTTATTTTAATTAACATAAAATAAAGGAAAAATGACATTAACAAATATATTTTAGTTAATTAATGTTTCCATAAGGTTATATAAGTTAAATTTTCAACTATAAATATTTTTTGGAAATATAAAAATATTTCCTACATCATGGTATTTTTTTCTATAATTTTAATACATCAAATATATAGAATTATTTATGACACAATAATGATGCAATCTTTACCCCATTAATAAATGATTTAAATAAATAATATTATAAAGATTAAAATAATATTCAAAACCTATCCAATTCTTATTTCATGATTTATTTTCGACCCTGATTCATCTTATCTTCTATTTTAATATGTTTTGGACCTTTAGAAACCGAAAATCATTATATAATAAAATAATATTTTCACACTTTCCTAAAGAGCCCCTCCCACCCCTTATAAAAAGCCCACAACTATAACCCATTCATCACACCTCTCAAGCCCCTTGGTTAATCCAAACCCTACCCAAATAATCTCTCAAGATCCATTTCTTCCACCTAGAATCCTTAACATAGGCAGAAGGCATTTCAAGAAGTCCTTTTGGTTCAAACTAAAGGGAGTTTCACGAATTAAAGGTAATTGTTTCTCTTAAAATATTTTCTTTTATTTTACTTCTCTGAACCCTAAAATCTATTTATTCTTTTCTTTTTATAACAACACCAGTATAATCAATATTCTTGGATGTTTTTATCAGAATAATTCGAACATCACTTTCACACACCTCCTTCTAATGGATAAAGAACATACTCTTTCTGTGGATGGCAAACTAACGCCTCATGAAACGATGATTTCTCAATTATATCCTACCACCTCTCATGGAGGCTAGTATGATGGTACTATATTTATATATGATATATATTATTTTTATGTTTTCTTTATGCTTCTTTATTTTTCATTTATTTCATACATTTATGGTTTCCATAATGGGTAAAAGCGATAATTTCATTCGAGGAAGTGTGGACTACCACCCCCTCAAAGTGATATGACTCGTTAATTCCATATATGGGACGTATAAAGGATGGAGTTAATGATATTATATATATTATATTATAATATAATTAAAATAGACATATGTATAATTTTGTTTTAATTACATTAAATTAGGAAATAGAATTGAAAGTAGCATTCATGTGTACGTACGACTTACCATCTCCATGAATGGTGCATTTCATTTCATACCTCCAAATGTTATGTACTATTATAAATAAATATATATATAACTAATATATATGATATATATGATATCTAAATCATTAATATCATTCTTTATATAATAACTTTTTTACCATGTGAAGAGATAGTAATTATAAGAAGTCCATTTTTGACTCAAGTACCAAATATCGACAGAACAACCGTTATTAAGTTAAATGATTACATAATGTCTATAACATGGTAATAAGTGATATAAAATTAATAATAAACTTGAAAAAGGATATTAAGAAATTAGAAATTAATTTTAGTTTATTATTCAGAAGATTAAAGAACGAATGAGTCAAGTCAGACACGAGGTAAGGGACTTCGTCTCAATCTCATTTCATTGAAGCACATTTTGTTTTATACACAACTTTATTTTATACGGTGTATAAACCCATTTGAATTTTAATTGTATTAAAAAGGAAGATCTTATCTACTATGAATTTTAATAAATAACAAAATATAATGTTTCTTTTTACATACGTGGTGACAACAACCTTTCCGCTGCCATGCGTATTATTTGATCTATGGATTCCTTAACAAGCCATAATATTTTAAAAAGGAAAATAAATACCATATAATATTTTAGATATTTTTGTATTGAAAATGGTTTTGATAATGTATTTGTTATGTCAATATATTTAAATTATATTTTGTGATTGAAATGTGGAAATGTTATCTTTCCCTTATGTTTGTTTTGTATGTTATGAAAATGTTATGGTTCTTGGGAATTGTTTACGTATATGGGTTGTTATATGAAAAACCTAGGGTGGGTGAGCTCAAGATATATCTCTAATTCATTGAGTAACATGACAGAGGTAGACATGAATGTTTCTCCTAGAATATTTAGGGAATATACTGTGATGGGTATTCCAAATGTAACTCCCAACATATCTGTGATTACTACAATGTAAGTATTATATGGATTCCACAATTTAACTTTATGATTTATGTTTTTTATGTGTTATTCATAAATCTTATGATTACATGAGATATGTTAATGAGATTATGTTATGTTTGAAATGATTATCTAATGTTTTCTTTCTTTGTTTTATAACCCTTACTGAGCTTTTTATGCTCATCCCATGTTTTGAAATGTTTTTCAAAGGATTTAAAGATGAATAGGGTCAAAGATGGGATCAAGGAAATTTCATGTTGCCTTAAACATTTGACGAGACATGACTCTTTTTTTAAAGAGTTTTTTATTTTATGAAAAATTGAAACTGAGTAGAAGTGTCTACCATGCAATTTATGAGATGTAATGTAATTGTTATGGCCCAATTATCTAAAACTCTAATCCTAAAAATATCCTCAATGTGAATTATTCATTTAATTCATGTTTATGTAATGTGTATGGCCATGCCCTTATAGTTACCATATATGTTTATGGTGAGGTATGATATGTTGGGTTCATCATGAGTAAAATTGCATTAATGAATGAAGCGACACAAGGTTTTTTTACTTATATTTTTATTAACATAAGTTGATATCTAATTATTTTTTTTGGAAATGATATGCCAAAAATAAATCTAATTCCATGGTATTATATATGCAAGTTCATTTTCTATTATGTCATAGAATGATACATTAAGAACACAGGTTTGTGTAACTAGCATGAAAAATGATTGATTAGATATATCATTATAAAATGATTATATTAAATAGTAAGCCTCTATATAAGGTATTATATCACTATGGCATTAACTTCCTTCTCTATTGCATCCATGGTGCATTTCAAGACACTAACCGTGGAATGTAGGTTGCTTTGCCTAATTATACTATAAAATTGGCCTAAAGGGGCATGCACTATGAAAATTAGAATATTAGGTAAAAATAAATTATTATTTATTATTTTAAATAATGAATAAATATTAATCTCATATTTGGTTTAATAATTATTCAAGTATTATTGATGAAATATAATCTGTCACATGTTACATGAAATAATTTAATGTGAGTGAAATATTTAGTAAATATTTATTTTCTATTTTTTGAATATAATATTTATTTATTTATTGGAAAATAATTAAAGGATATTTATTTAATAAATTAATAGTTATTATTCATGGCTTGGTAATTATTGTGGGGGAATAGAGGAATGAGTTTATTGGTATGATGGGAAATAATAAATATTGATTATTATATGATAAAAAAATTAATTTTAATTCATATGTAAACAGCATGTTGAGAAATAATAATATAATTATTATTTGATGTGGGGTTCCTCATAAATTAATTAAACCATAAGGGGAACTTGTGAAATTATTTAATTTATACCTAGACGTATATAAACCAATTATATTGTTTTCTATTAGATAGAAATAGTTTTTTTGTTCTGGGTAATGGATTTAGAGAATTATATCATACCCTAGAGAGATCCCTTCACCAAGAATTAACTAAATAAGTGAGGGATATCATCCTCCAAAGACAACTCCCAAATTAAAAGAGATCAAGAACTTCTTGGATGCAGTTCTCAATGCGATCCTAGTTGAAAAAAAGTGATTAGTTCTGTCATACTAGAAAATGGAGATTCCAATGGTGACATTCACATATTTTTGGATCATCTGTGGATCACCTCTAGAGTGGATATTCATTGGTCCCCAGGATTAAATGTTTATACAATTAAGATCTATTGTGATATGCATCATCGAAGAATAACTATTATTAAAGTAGTTCTTAATTAATTAAATTTATTATATATAATATGTCATGATCCTCCATCTAGTTCAGGCATCGCTTCCCTATTCTATATTCATTGATTCAATTCTATAAAACATAAGATTTATCATTGTGTAAATGTAATATTGATCATTGATCTTGACAAAAATCAATTTTGGGCATGACCCATCGCATGCTTCCACTACACCTAGAACCTACAACTAGAATGTGAAATGAATCTGGTTCAGTATGAATGGGAAGGAATGGGGTGTGAACAAAGACCAATAAGTGTATTTAACCACACATAAGATCTTGGGAGTGATCATTTACTACTAAGATATTTTTGGGAGTGAACCAATTCAAATATGATATCCATTGAAAAGGTCCTTTATAAATATGGAAATGGGTTTTATGATTATATGTATACCACATATCTATAACTCCAAAAAATATTATGCTCTCATGGATCATGTTCTTTTAATCCATTATGAGTCATGTCTTATGAACTGCTATACATTAGCCCCTAAATACTATTTGATAGGTTGGGTATGAACTTTATATGATATATTCATTATCATGAACACTTGTGTTTGTCATATGATTTTATATGACTATAAATTGATATATCATGTGTTTACCCTTATTGATAATTCTATCCCACCATTTCATATGCTTCCTTTCCCCATGTTATAATGAAAGGATTAATTTTGGGTATGTCTACGAAGAATTTTGTATGGGATGATATTTTTGGGAAGAATTGATGATCATTCACCATATTATAATATTGTCTTCCTTCTTTCCAATTGCAATAAACTATTAATATCCTCAATTTGGTTTTTTAATTCATTGAATATTCATGTAAAAATGTGTAATATCCATGTTTTATATTTATGGGTCATTATATCATTCCTAAAAAACTGTTACAAAAGAATTGTTTGTTTAGGTGTCAGATCTAGATCAACAATTGGATCAACTTTTACAATAAATCACTAGTTTATTCATAGAAACATTAAATTGTTAATATGATTTTATATTAAATTCTTATTTAAGGATTCTGACCTACATGGAATGATGTAGACATTTGTAGTTTACCTTGTTAATTTTATGTGTGGTAATTCCACATATTATGTTTTCATATGAGGTTCTACTGTGACATATTATATAGTGGATATGGAAAATTAATATGTTTGAGAGGATGAATTTCCATGAAATATATGTAAATTTAAATTTATGATTCACTACATACCAACTCCCACAATGTTGTTAATCCAGCCTAGGGTGATAAAATTTGAATCATAGTAAATGGTCTCTTTAAATATCCAATATTTCTATTATGAAGTGTTGGTTATTGGATATGTGTAACCTTCTTCAGATTGAAAAAGGTAAGATACTCATATTTATAAAAATCTAGTGATTCATTCAAAATATCAAAAAAATACTATGAATAGATTGAAAAGTTTTTTTGTGTATAATCTTTTTGTAAATTTAGATACACTACTAACTAAATTTAATTAGAGTGGTATAAGTTTCAACAATTATATTAATTATATATATTCTAATAAAGAATTCTAACTTTTTGATATTAATATTTCTTATATGATATTCAATATGAACTCAAAGAATATCTTAAAATTTCTCCCAATATGGTGGTAAATTTAATTACTAGAATTATAGTGGTTATTTATGATGAACATTTGTAGTTGGAAGTAGTGGATAATTATTTGGAGGAGGAATAGTCTAAAAAGGTTCATAAAAACAAAACTGTCCGAATAAAATGTGAGAAATAAATGAAATAATATTCCAAAATAATTAATTATATACTTAATATATTTATTTAATTAAAAGTATTATTTGAGATAAAAAATTTCATTGAGACAGTTTCAATAGATGATATTCATGCACATAAAAAATTTCCCAGTTTTTTAATGGATTTCAATGCTACCCAATTGGAGGGTAAATAAAAAAGTTATGTTTTGTGACAATTCATTATATTATCCATGTAAAATTAATGAATTTTTTTAATAAGAATAAAGGTTTTAATTATTGGATTACATATGTTAGGGATAAAAATAACTCCCTCAACATGATATGATTTGAGTTATAGGTGAGATTGAATAATCAAGAACAAATATCCAATAGAACATCCCATATCTTTGAAAATATTTTCATTTCCTATCATAATTCCATAAAGATGCATGGTTACAGAACAACTCATAATATTATTAAAAAAATCATCATATCATCACATGGAAACAACCTCAAAGATTATGTTATCCTATAATATTTAAACATTCCATATACAAATTTTGTCTTAAATATATGTATTGGTTTTAAATTAAATTCACGTGAAGTATTGATATTGAAAAATAATCATAATTTTTCCAAATAAATGGTGGATTAAAAAGAAATATAAAACTATTTTCTACAATATAATATCATATGATATGGGGTTCTAGTCTAAAAATGTACTATTTGAAACATATGGAATCTAGAAAAACTACACATGAAAAGAACTGATTAATGTTCAAAGGATATTGTTAGTGTTTTTGTATGTTTAGGAAGAAGACATTGTAATATTGGAATAACATAAAAATTTATTGAAATAAAATAATTCCACAAAAAAGAGTATAAATGTTGAATAAATGAGAATTTGTGTAGACCAGATCCAAAAGGAAAAAAAGAAAATTAAATACTATTAGAAACAAAAAAATAAATCTGAAACTACATCGAAATGAATGAAGGAGAAATATTCATTCCCAAATGAAAGGTAGATATAAATTCTTCTTGAAAACAATTCCCCACATTATAAAATATAATATAATTTTATGAAGTAAAAAAAATATCTATTTGGACCTAAAACCAGTCAATTTGTAAGATTAATTTTTAGAGGAGTTTATAGGTTATATGAATTGTATGGAAGTAAATTCTTATCCTTATGGTTTAACATGTAATTTTCATAAAATGGAAATAAATATAGGGTTATTCCTGATAAATATTTGAATATATATTATCATGTTAACAATTTTATTGGTTGACTTGGTTTCCATGTCTATAAGATTGAACATGAAAATGGATTTTGTGACTGTAATTTTATGCATGAACATGATTTCAAGTTCATAATCTAATGTGTAAACATTCCTGTATTAATATTTGGTCATACATTAATGATATTATGTATTATTTCATTCCAATGTTTATTTTAATCTTTCAATTCTTATGTTCATTCATTTCATTTTGGATTTATTTCTTCTAAACCTTCTTGATTTATTATATGACTTATGTTTGTGATTTATAATATTTAAGGTATGGGTTACAATTTTAATTCTCATATTTATATATCCTTAAACTCATTTAATGTTGATATCTCCTTAGATTTCCCTTATTTATCATCTTAAATTACAGTTTTTTATTTTTCCTTTACCTCAGTTATGAAGAATTTATTTTTTATAATATGTATATGATAGGTGATAATTACAATGACCATAGAAGGGGATTATGTGTTTCACATATAAACCAGTTTTTTGTGTATCTATTTTTACAAATACATCAAACCATTGTGAAAATTAGGATATTTTAATGTAAAATGAAATTAATATTCATATAATTTTATTTAATTTCCTTATATGAAAATAATGTACTACTACAGTTGATATTATATAATCTTATTATAAGGACCCGACCTTAAAACATTACATAATATTGAATTAAACGAATAATTTACATTGAGGATCTTTTCAAGTTTAGAGTTTTAGAGAATTAGGCGATAAATAATACATAAAAACATAAATATTACATTTAGACAATAATACTAAGTATCCATTTTATCATAAAATAAAAACTGTTGAAAAGAAACACGTCTAGTTCAATGTTTTAGACAACACGAATTTTCCTTGATCCATTACATGGCCCTATTCATCTTTAAGTCTAGTGAAAAAAATTTCAAAAACATGGGATGAGAATAAAAAGCTCAATAAGGGTCATAAAATAAGGAAAGAAAAAATTATCCCATCAATAATTACAAATCAATGAAACCAATACTTTTCAATCATAACATACCTTACAAAATCATAAGATTTGTGAATAACACATAGAAATAATAAATCATAAAGGTTACATTTTAGCTATCACAGCTTCATAGGGAGTCACATTTGGAATACCCATCACAGTATATTCCATAAATCTCTTAGGAGAAACATTCACGTTTACCTCCGTCACGTTACCCAATGCATTGGAGAGCTATCTCGGGCTCACCCGCCCTAAGTTTATCACGGAACCACCCGTATACGTAAACAATGCCCAATAATAATAACATAACACATAAAACAAGCATAAAGGAAAGATAACATTTCCACATTTCAATCACAATATATCATATCAAGATATTGAAATAAACAATGCTTTATCAAACCATTTTCATAACCATTTAAAACATTTAATAAATAGATTTTTGAATCAAAGTGTCCCATACCACTTTTAAGATTATAAAGAAATTATCATTTTAAAACATTAATTTCCATATAAATAAATCTCAAAAACATTTTTAAAACATGGACATTTATTAAAAATATTTATAAGAATAAATCTTTAAAACATTTATAACGATATTTTAGTTAAAGACTTTTGAACAAAATGAGAGACGCTTGAATCCAAATATTTGAGGAATGAAATTTAATCATAACATTATAATATCATGAGAATAAAATTATTCATGATATAATATGACAAAGGACAATATATACACCATATAAGAGTGAATTGGTTCATAAAAACAATGAAGTCTCAATGGAATGTAAATTGAGACACAATCCCTTATAAAAACAATATCCTTAGATTAAGGATAAATCAATGACATAATTTATGTGTGAAAAATATAAATACACCAAATATAAGTGGATATTAAGTGTAAAACAATAATATTTCATTCACACATATATATAGCATGACATAATCAACAAGTATAAGTTTAACCCAAAGAATTGAAACTGGGTTAAGAAGTCCCTTCACAAAAATTCGACAGCCTAACATCGTCACTTTAAAATTCATAAAATGAGTTTAGGAGATAAAAAGGGTATCTCATCACATGAAAATAAAATTTACATCAATAAGGATATAGAAGAACATATTCCAACATAAAAATATGTAAATTAAAAGTCATAACAAAAATAAGTCTTTTAAAAAGAAGAGGGTGAAAGGTTCCCTTACCGACTTGGTAACTTTCGAAACATACACCACATGAAATAAGGATCATAAAATGAAGATGTAATTAACCATAAATTAAAGTTTATTACAAAGGGAATACATTAATGGGCAGTACATACACCACATGCAATAAATAAGTGGTGAACAATGGAAATCTCATGGATTTGAAAGTGTGATAACAAATCCCTTACGAAAATTTGGCATCCTAACAGCGCCACTTAAAAATTCTTAAAATGAATTGACGAGAGTACGAGGGGTTCTCTCATCATGGTAAAATACAAATTAAAGTATGTTTAATATAAAATAACATCCCCTAACATAATAAATAGGAGCTTAGAATAAGTGATATAAAAGAGAGTACTTAAAAAGAAAGAGAGCGGTAGGATCCCTTACCTTGTGTCCAAGTTGACTCGATCGTTCTTTAATATCCTGAATAATAAACTAAAGTTAATTTATACTTCCTTAAGAACCTTTTTCAAGTTTATTATTCCTTTTATATCACTTATTTCCATGTTATAAACATTATGTAATCTTTTAAGTTAATAATGTTCATTTTGTTGATATTTGGTAATTGAGTCAAAAATGGACTTCTTATAATTACATGTTGTTCATGTGGTCAAAGGTTAATTATATAAAGAATTATATTCATGATTTATATAACATATATATCATAAATATCCAGTATATACATGTATTTATTATAGTACATAACATTTTGAGGTAAGAAATGAAATGCACAGTTCATGGAGACGGTAAGTCGTACGTACGCATGAACACTACATTCATTTCTATTTCTTATTTTAATGGAAATCTAACATAATTATACATAGGTATATTATAATTATAGTATAATATCATATATAATATCTTTAACTACATCCTTTATACATCCCACATAAGGCATTAACGAATCAAATCACTTTGAGGGGGTGGTAGTCCGCACTTCCTCAAATGAGATTATCATATTTACCCACTATGGAAACCATAAAGGAATAATATAAATGGGAAGTACAGAAGAATAAGGAAATAATAAACATAATATATATCATATATAAATATAGTGCCATCATAATGGCCGCTATGAGATGCGGTAACATGTAATTGAACAATCATCATTTCATGAGGCGTTAGATTTCCATCCACAGAAACATTATGTTATTCATCCTTTTTATGGAGGTGTGTGTAAGTTTAGTTAAAATACATCTTATAACAAAATCCTAGTATATTGAGGATACTTAGTTTTTTACAAAATTAAGGAAATAAAAAGATTTTATGGGTTGGAGAAGTAAAATAAAATAAAACAATTTAAGAGAAACTGTTACCTTTTATTTGGGTAACTATTTTTGGTTTGAACCAAAGAACTTATTGAAGTGCCTTATGCCTAAGGTAAGGCTTCTAAGAGGTGTAGAGGGATGTTGAGATCTTAATTGGGCAGAGTTTGGACGAGCCAAATGGCTTGAGAGGTGTGAGGAATTTCATAGAAGTGGTCTCTTTTTATAAGGGAGAGGAGGGGCTCTATAGGAAAGAGTGAAAATATTATTTTATAATATAATGATATTCGGTTTCTAATAGTCCAAAAATCATTAAGGTATAAGATAAGATGATTCATGGTCGAAATAAAATCATCCAATCAGAATTGGACATGTTATGGATAATATTTTAATCATTATAATCTTATTTATTATAATCATTTATTAATGAGGTAAATACTGCATCATTATTGTGTCATAGATAATTTAATTTAGTCGATGTCTAAAAATTATTAAAAAAATACCATGATGTAGGAAATCGTTTTATCTTTCCAATTAATATTTATAGTCAAAAATATTTCTTATATAACACCATATAAAGATTAATTACTAAAAGATTTTTGTTTATGTCTATTTTGCCTTTACATTAAATTAATTAGTCTAAATTGTCATTATCACTCCCATGTGGATCAAAGGGGTCCCAAAATCGAACCAAAGATGCCCATGGTCGTTAAGGACTCAACCAATAAGGTTTGGACAAGTGTTAGGGTAATTTTGAATTATTATAATACTCTTTTAACCATGAATTACCCTATTTACCTTTAACCACGGTAAATAAAAGTCAAAAGTTACTATTCACCAAAAATTATTTTCATCTTAATGAACCACATTTTACTTATTGATAACAACCATGTATATAAGATTTTTGAAATTCAATTCACAGAAGTGGTAAAATTCCATTTAAAAGAAAAAGTCATTTTTTTTAACTACCACTAAGTGGTGTCACTATTCATCAAAAATTGAAGTTTTTCAGAAAAATACCAAAAATTCAGCCTGAGCTATATTTGATATTATAAATTCAAAAATGATGTCAATTTTTCCAATTTCAAAACATAGAAGTGGAATTAATTAATTTAAAAATTAATTCCCACTGTTAAAACAAATAGCATGTTTTTAAGAAACAATAATTATCAAAATATTGATACTTGTTTATGTCCAATTTCAAAGTGAAATTAATTCCAATGACCAAAATTGGATTAAATGGTAAAAATATATTTTAATTTCAATTTAAAACCAATTAAAAAGATAATCTAACCATATAAATAAATTATATTAAAAAGCACTTTTGAATTAAAATACAATATTTTTCACTATTCATTAAAAAATGAACTTTATCGGGAAAATTCCAAAAAATTGCACAAAGTAATTTTTGATGTCCCCATTATAAAGAAGGATTTTATTTGGTCAATTAGAATGTATTAAAGTGACCAAAACTATATTTAAAAATGGTTCACCATTAAAAGGCGACAAATCGGCATTTTAATGAAAATAATGCATAAAATTAGATTCATTCACTTTTTAAGCCTCTAACTTTTATTTGATAAATGTAAATATATTTAACAAACATGCATAATCATATTGTAGTTAGTTTTTTTCATTCCCGCCAATACAATGGCTAGGAGTTAACTACCGTTTAAAATAATAATATTATATTATTTGTGTGCAATATAGGATTCCGAAGAAACCCGTTGTTGCGTATCGGATACGCTATCGAACATATAAACCACTTTAAGCTAAGATTAATATTTAATTCTAAAATATTAATAAATATGAAAATATCTTATTCTTCATTTACCTGGGATGTTACATCGTTCCCCCATTTTGGGAATTGCGTCCTTACAATTTTAAAATTGGGCTCGGAAACATCATTGAAAGTCCAACATCGGAACAAGAGTCGGTAAAACAATCGCTTTAAAAGAAAGAAAGATAAGTACAGAGGTCACCCGAGTTAACCCATACTAGGATTCCATATAGGAAAACCTGGATATGGAAGAGGAAGCAAAGGGTCATTTTCTGAGGGAGAGTGATAGAAAACATGTTTAGGAGAAATTTAACCACAAGAAAATCACAAACTTGTGGTGGGTTAAACAGTATTCGATTCCCCAGTAGGAATGGTTAATAGACAAAATTTTTGTTTTTAAGTTACTTTTCATTGAGGAATTTATTTATGAGTGTAACTAAAACATAATGAAACATACTTACTTGTAATGGTGACTTTCAACTTTTACTACATTTTTTACACAAACTCATATTTCTCTAAAAGACGAGCATTTAGGATGACTTGTTCGCATTAAGAGTACTATAATCAACTTCATGAGAATCACCAAATCCAAAAAAGAGAACTATATATTTCCCATGTCATTAGACCCTTACCAAAACCAAAATTTTTAGAACAAGATCAGATAAACCAGAAAAGGATAACCCTTTATAAAAAGAAAATCTATTCTTAATCTCCAAAATTTTTCCAACAAAACCCAAAGTTCAACGAAGACCATTCGATAAACAATTTGTCCATAAAATTCATCAAAGTAAACCAAAATAAGATCAAAACCCAAATATTTGAAGGATTTACTCACATAGTCTTCCAAGGTACAAATTAACACTTATCTCCAAATAACATCAGTTACTCTAAAATTCTCATATTTAAAAGTAATTAACCTAATCACATATCCTCCATGATAGGTTAATAATTTCCATAGATAACCCAAAATCAACTTACTCTTAATTCATAAAATCATATAACTAAAAAGAATTATTCAAACTAACCAGGGGCTTCTTGTAGTTCAGTGGTAGGCGATAAATAACAGTCGCACTTTGGTTGTGGGTTTGATTTCTGCATCTTTGTCCAACGTGACGGGTTTTCACACGGTCTGTGTGTTTTCCTTTTTATAAAACTCCAAAAATAACCCTAACATGTTTTAACCTCCATAGTTTCCTTATACCTCTCATTTTCATCCAAATTCATTACGATCTCAACATCTTAATTCTTGAAGTCTTATTTCACCACCATAAAATAAAACGATTCCCAAAATGAATAATAACATACCTTGATCATGGCGTCCACTCAGTTTCATCGTCATCTTGTTCACGTAGGTAGAATTCCAATTCATTACAACAATGATTTAGAGATACTTCAAAATCATTTGCTTCCTCCATCCAAATACACCTTGTACAACATGGGTCATATGGGTGTTCACAGAAAAACAGTTTTGGAAAATAATCATGTATGACATATAATTCTAAAACATCTGATAAAACATGATTTCTATAAAATATTCAGATAGAATTTGAGTTGAAACTTTCTATTATTGGTCCTTTTAAAATACCATAAGAATGTGCTGAGAGAATATATTTTAAAAGCAAATATAAATAGGTTGTGCAAGGGTCTCCTTCCTCAGCACCATTTTTAAAATCATAATATGATTCAAATTCTTGTGATAAGGTAAAGTATTTGAAAATACCTTGATAATATTTACCTTTATTGAAAATATGAGAATATTGTGAAAATAGTATTTGTCTAAATACAACCCATGATCCATGATGATAACGAGGTATAGTGGAGGTGTTTGATATCTCAAACAACTTCTTGCAAGAGAGTTGTATGCTAGAAAAAGTTTTACAATCATCCGAACATGACTTTGCAATAATTATTGAATGCATGTCACCAAGAAGAGATTGGAATGTTGTTTGAGATCCTCCTCCTTCCATTCATAACTGACTTTAATTGACCTAAAAAAAGTTATAAAACAAGGATTTAACTGAAATAATAGATACAGGGACTGACCATGTGTCTAACAAAAACTCCTAATCCCTAAAATTGTCTAAACCGACCTCTGATACCAACTATAAGGACCCGACCTTAAAACATTACATAATCTTGAATTAAAGGAATAATTCACATTGAGGATCTTTTTGAGGTTTAGAGTTTTAGAGAATTAGGCCATAACTAATACATAAAAACATGAATATTACATGTAGAAAATACTACTCAGTATCCATTTTATCATAAAATAAAAACTATTGAAAAGAAACACGTCTAGTTCCATGTTTTAGACAACATGTCTTTTTGTTGATCCATTCCTTGGCCCTATTCATCTTTAAGTCTTGTGAAAAACATTTCAAAAACTTGGGATGAGCATAAAAATCTCATTAAGGGTTATAAAATAAGGAAGAAAACATTATCCCATCAATAATTACAAATCAATGAAACCAATACTTCTAAATCATAACATACCTTACAAAATCATAAAATTTATGAATAACACATATAAATCATAAATCATAAAGGTAACTTTTGACATTCATAACATACTTACATTGTAGCTATCAAAAATACATAGGGAGTTACATTTGGAATAACAATCAAAATATATTCCCTAAGTCTCTTAGGAGAAACATTCATGTTTACCTCCATCACGTTACCCAATGCATTGGAGAGCTATCTCAGGCTCACCCGCCCTAGGTTTATCACAGAACCACCCATATATGTAAACAATGCCCAATAACCATAACATAACACATAAAACAAGTATAAAGGAAAGATGAAATTTCCACATTCCAATCACAATATATCATATCAAGATATTGAAATAAACAATGCTTTATCAAACCATTTTCATAACCATTTAAAACATTTAATAAATACATTTTTGAATCAAAGAATCCCATACCAATTTTAAGATTATAAAGAAATTATCATTTTAAAAAATTAATGCCCATATAAATAAATCCCAAAACAATTTAAAAAATATGGACATTTATGATAAATATTAAGAATAAAAAATCTTTAAAACATTTAAAATTATATTTTAGTTAAAGAGTTTTTAACAAAATGAGAGACGCTTGAATACAAATATTTGAGGAATGAAATTTAATAATAACTTTATAATATAATTAGAATAAAAGGATTCATGATATAATATGTCAAAGGATAGTATATACACCATATAAGAGTGAATTGGTGCATAAAAATAATGAAGTCTCAATGGAATATAAATTAAGACACAATCCCTTATAAAAACAGTATCCTTAGATTAAGGATAAATAAATGACATAATTTATGTGTGGAAAATATAAATACACCCAATATAAGTGGATATTATGTTTAAAACAATAATATGTCATTCACACATATTTATATAATGACATAATCAACAAGTAGAAGTTTAACCCAAAGAATTGAAACTGGGTTAAGAAGTCCCATTACAAAAATTCGACAGCCTAACGGCGTCACTTTAAAATTCATAAAATTAGTTTATGAGATAAAAAGGGTATCTCATCAAATGGAAATAAAATTTACATCAATAAGGATATAGAAGAACATATCCCAAAAAAAGAAGATGTAAATTAAAAGGCATAACAAAAAGAAGTCTTTTAAAAAGAAGAGGGTGAAAGGTTCCCTTACTGATTTGGTAACCATCGAAATATACACCACATGAAAAATGGATCATAAAATGAAGATGTAATTACCCATAAATTAATTTTTATTACACAGGGAATACATTCATGGGTAGTAAATACACCACATGCAATAAATAAGTGGAGAACAATGGAAATCTCACGGATTTGAAAGTGTGATAAGAAATACCTTACGAAAATTTGGCAGCCTAACGGCGCCACTTAAAAATTCTTAAAATTAATTGACGAGAGTAAGAGGGGTTCTCTCATCATTTTAAAATACAAATTAAAGTATGGTTAATATAAAATAACATCCCCTAACATAATAAATATGAGCTTAGAAGAAGTGACATAAAAGAGGGTACTTAAAAAGAAAGAGAGAGGTAGGATCCGTTACCTCGTGTCCAACTTGACTCGATATTTCTTTAATATCCTGAATAACAAACTAAAGTTAATTTATACTTGCTTAAGAACCTTTTTCAAGTTTATTATTCCTTTTATATCACTTATTACCATGTTATAAACATTATGTAATCATTTAAGTTAATAATGTTCGTTTTGTCGATATTTGGTACTTGAGTCAAAAATGGACTTCTTATAATTACATGTTGTTCATGTGGTCAAAGGTTAATTATATCCAGAATGATATTCATGATTTATATATCATATATATCATATATATCTAGTATATACATGTATTTATAATAGTACATAACATTTATAGGTAAGAAATGAAATGCACCGTTCACGGAGACGGTAAGTCGTACTTGCGCATGAATGCTACATTCATTGCTATTTATTATTTTAATGGAAATAAAACATAATTATACATAGGTATATTATAATTCCGTTATAATATCATATATAATATCATTAACTCCATCCTTTATACAACTCTCATAAGGCATTAACGAATCAAATCACTTTGAGGGGGCGGTAGTCCGCACTTCCTCAAATGAGATTATCGTATTTATCCACTATGGAAACCATAAAGTCATAATATAAATGGGAAGTACAGAAGCATAATGAAATCATTAACGTAATATTTATCATATATAAATATAGTTCCATCATAATGGCCACCATGATAGGCGATAAGATGTAATTGAACAATCATCGTTTCATGAGGCATTAGTTTTCCATTCACAGAAACATTATGTTTTTCATCCATTAGATGGAGGTGTGTGTAAGTGTATTTAGAATAATTCTTATAAAAATATCCTAGTATATTTAGGATACTGGTGTTGTTACAATAGAAAGGAAATAAAAAGATTTTAGGGGTTAGAGAAGTAAAATAAAAGAAAACAATTTAAGAGAAACTGTTACCTTTTATTTGGGTAACTCCCTTTGGTTTGAACCAAAGGACTTCTTGAAGTGCCTTATGCCTAAGGTAAGGATTCTAAGAGGTGGAGAGGGATTTTGAGAGATTAATTGGGTAGAGGTTGGACGAGCCAAATAGCTTGAGATGTGTGAGGAATTTCATAGAAGTGGTCTCTTTTTATAAGGGAGAGGAGGGGCTCTTTAGGAAAGAGTGAAAATATTATTTTATAATATAATGATATTCGGTTTCTAATAGTCCAAAAATAATTAAGGTTGAAGATAAGATGAGTCATGGTCGAAATAAAATCATCCAATCAGAATTGGACATGATTTCGATAATATTATAATCGTTATAATCTTATTTATTTTAATCATTTATTAATGAGGTAAATACTGCATCATTATTGTGTCCTAAATAATTTAATTTATTCGATGTCTAAAAATTATAAAAAAATACCATGATGTAGGAAATATTTTTATATTTCCAATTAATATTTATATTAAAAAATATTCCTTATATAACACCATATAAAAATTAATTACTAAAAGATTTTTGTTTATGTCTATTTTGCCTTTACATTAAATTAATTAGTCTAAATTGTCATTATCACTCCCATGTGAATCAAAGGGGTCCCAAAATCGACCCAAAGATGCCCATGGTCGTTAATGACTCAACCAATAAGGTTTGGACAAGTGTTAAGGTAAATTTTAATTATTATAATACTCTTTTAACCATGAATTACCCTATTTACCTTTAAACGCTGTAAATAAAAGTCAAAAGTTACTATTCACCAAAAATTATTTTCATCTTAATGAACCACATTTTACTTCTTGATAACAACCATGTATGTCGTATTTTTGAAATTCAATTCACAGAAGTGGTAAAATTCCATTTAAATGAAAAAGTTAGTTTTTTTAACTACCACTAAGTGGTGTCACTATTCATCAAAAATTGATGTTTTTCAGAAAAATACAAAAAATTCAGCCTGAGCTATATTTGATATTCCAAATTCAAAAATGATATCTATTTTACCAATTTAAAAACATATAAGTGGCATTAATTAATTTAAAAATTATTTCCCACTGTTAAAACAAATAGCATGTTTTTAAGAAACAATAATTATCAAAAGATTGATACTTGTTTACGTCCAATTTCAAAGTGAAATAAATTCTAATGACCAACATTGGATTAAATGGTAAAAATATATTTTAATTTCACTTTAAAACCAATTAAAAATATAATCTAGCCATATAAATAAATTAGATTAAAAAGCACTTTTGAACTAAAATACAATATTTTTCACAATTCATTAAAAAATGAACTTTATCGGAAAAATTCCAAAAAAATTGCACAAAGTAAATTTTTATGTCCCCATTATAAAGAAGTATTTTATTTGGTCGATTATAATGTATTAAAGTTACCAAAACTAGATTTAACAAGGGTTCTCCATTAAAAGGCGATAAATCGGCTATTTAAAGAAAATTATGCTTAAAATTAGATTCATTCACTTTTTAAGCCTGTATCTTTTATTTGATAAATGTAAATATATTTAACAAACATGTATAATAATATTTTAGTTACTTTTGTTCATTTCCGCCAATACAATGGCTAGGAGTTAACTACCATTTAAAATAATAATATTATATTATTTGT
The DNA here is from genome assembly GCA_963277665.1 of Viscum album. NCBI lineage: Eukaryota > Viridiplantae > Streptophyta > Magnoliopsida > Santalales > Viscaceae > Viscum > Viscum album. The sequence continues at coordinate 1,574,977,201 of OY728127.1, forward strand.
GTGCAACGTAAGATTCCAAAGAAACCCGTTGTTGCGTATCCGGTATGCTATCGAACATATCAAACCCTTTAAGCTAAGATTAATATTTAATTCACAAATATTAATAAATATTAAAATCTATTATTCTTCATTTACCTGGGATGTTACACTTATTACGAAACCTTTGTAAACAACAATAAGAGATCGTTTGTGAGAATCCTAGGGATAAGTCAATATATTGTAAAATTATATTAATATAATTATATGGATAAAGTGAGTGGTTATCATGAAATTATATAATATCTATATGAAATACATTGATGTGGCTCAATTATAGTTATACAAAGGTGTAACAAATTAGTCTAGGGTGCATTGGGATTTGATATGATCTTAACATGGGTCATGACAATTGGATACTCTACACACCATATTTGACACTCACAGAGGATATACATTGGATATTCAAAAAATATTTATGAATCATAAAGAAAATTTTGAATAATTAACATGAATGGCCTAGGGTAAGCCTATGGAGTCACATTTTAAAAGGAAAGTGCTAGGATTTCGACATTATATTAATGTTTTTTCATAATGATGTGGTTCTGAATTATGATTATTAATATTTAAAATATGATTTATAGTCTTATATAACATATATAACATGGGGGAACCATGTAAATAATGAACATACAAATTAGAAAATGATGGAAAAACATTCAATTTATTCTTTCTTGAAGAAATGTATAACTTCATTTAGTGGTTCCACTTATCTGCTAGTTTATGGGAAATAGATTATTACCATTGAAAAATGTTTTCTTTTCACCATTATTTGATGTACCAAAAATCCATTTTTGTTTTATATAATTTAGAAGGTGAATCAAAACAATTTCAGATTATAATAAAGAATATGTGGAAATTGTAATAAATTAATCCATTGTTTCATGTGATTTTATGAGATTATATTATAATATTTACATCACTCATATTCATTTTATGAAAATAAAGAATATGTTCCTAGATCTAAAATAGATTGATGATGATTCTATTGGTACCTATAAAGAATATTTTAAAATCATTATGTGGAATTCATTAAGTATTATAATCAAATATGAATGTAAGGATGATTGATTCATTATTGGATTAAAAACAATTATTTGAATTGAAACAACAATAAAAGACATTAGCAGAAATGATGAAATCATTCGATCTAATATGAAGGTGGATATAGATATAGGTGTAACCAATAAATCTAATCATTTTTATAAGATATGAAATATTCAATTCAATGGAAATTATCTAACCATATATATATATATGAGGATATCCCCACCTTAATTCTAATTTAGTGGATGAAATCATGTTGGAAATTATAATATAGGGACTAATGAATTATTTATGTGTGTAAATGAAGAGAACTGAGTGGCCTAATGCTGATGTGATGTGGATAAGATATCTAATTATGTAAATAGAGATAAATATCTACAAAATAAACCATTTACACTTAATTGTTTCATATAGAATGATTATGGTAACTATTATATCCCAAGGTGAAATATGAATGTTAATGATTTTGATCAATATCTGAAACCACATAAGTTGAGAGACAAAGGGAAATTATGTGAAACAAATATTTCTTTTGTGGGGTATGATAGGGAAGTTTTAAAAGGTACATATAACATCTACTATAAAACTAATAATATGTTATTCTAATCAAGTTCTACCAACTCTATCAAATCAAATGAATACTTTAACAACATCACAATATAACATCAATTATTATATATTGACTTAGAAGTGAAAACATAAAATGGAATAATGATCACAACTCAATTATAACATTTTACCCCATTAGAATTATTGGGTGATGTTCTTTCTATAAATATTAACATCATACCTCTAGTTTAATTTTATTTTATCATTGTAATTGATCATATATATATCTATATAAAATGTATAATAATTTCCATGGAAGGTATTTCCCCTTTGATATTTCATATAAACCTATGATTGTCTACTAATATAGTGATATTTTCAAAAACCAAATAGAAATCACATTCATTATATGGGTCTTGAATCATATAAAAATTGGGGATTATCTCAAATGCATGGGAAAAAAATCATCATAGATGCTATTCCCATCATGGGTAGATAATCATAAGACATTGAGGAACATTATCATGGTGTAGACCCTTGGTAAAAACTAGTATGATGTTTTGAGAATGATACCTATGAGTAGGAAATAAACATTTATATGTGTCATTGGATATTCCAATCTGCAGACATGAAAATTCATCCTTAGTATTTAATATTATTATCAGTGAGTATTATGATTTTCCTACATTAATTTATAGTTGAAAACCATGATGATAGATGTTTGTAACAAGGTATAATATATTTTGATCATGATAATTAATATCTCATTCATGAATAATGTGATAAAGGATTTTTCTCTTTTTTTCTTTAATAAACTTTTATATATTATTCTATTTGAGGAAAATTATACAGCCTATATAAATCCAAGGCCATGGGGTTATATATGAGATTTAAATTTCATTGATGCTGAAGAAATATATATAAATAAAATAGGTTGATAGAAGTAGTATGAAATATCATTGATTAGGGATATCATGATAAAAGTATTATATTACATAATAAGCATCCATATGAGGGATTGTGTAATTATTGCATTAAATTAATTCACTATGTCTACCTTCACATGATTCTAGACACTATCCTTGTACTTTAGACTGCTTTGGCTAATTCCATTGAGAATTAGGGAAAGAGGGTCACACTGTTAGTGAAACCAAAATCTCTGTTAACTAATATATTATTATTTATTATTTAAAGATGAATAAATATTATTCTAACTTGTGGTTTAATAATTATTTTTGTATTCTTGATCGCATATATTTAGTTATTATTTATATTATAGAATATAATGTGAGTGTAATATTTAGTGAAGATTTATTTTCTATTTAGTGAATAATGTATTTACATATTTGTGGAGTATAATGAAATGATATTTATTTATTATATAAATAGTCATTATTTAATGAGTGATAAATATTTTGGATTTATAGAAGATATAATTTAATGGCATATTGAGAAATAATAAATATTGAATAATAATTCATTGAATAATATTTATTTTTATTTCACAATTTAGGTTTATGTTGAGAAATAAAAAATTTATTATTATTATTTTACATTGTGTTCCACAAGGAATAAATAAATAATAAAGGTCACTTTTGAAATTATTTATTTTTACCTAGCAGTATATGAACCCAATTATATTATTTTCTCTTCGAACAAATTCATTTGTTTTGTTGAACAAAAAATATTTCCCTTCTCTAAGAACATTATGAAAAAATGGGAGTGATCATCCTCCACAAACCACCCTCATGTCAAGAGAGATCATGGAGAACTCTTTGGAAGAAGTTATTGAGGTGATTACATGTGGGAGACACAATTGATTGGATATATCCTGCTACCCCCAGAGATTTATATGGTTATGTTTAGATATTTGTGGATCTTGTGTGGATCACTACTAGGGTGAATATTATTTCATTCATATGATGCAACAATGGTAAAATCACAATCTATTGATGTATCTATCAAAGTAGATACAATTATACCAAGGTAATTCTTAATTAATTAAATTGTTTATAAAAAATATTGTGATGACCCTTCCTCTAGTTTCGATGAGATTTACTTTGCCTACATTCATTGATTCATTTCTCTTGAACCCGATATTTATAATTGTGTCAATCAGGGATTGATTGTCGATCATGAAAAAAAATTCAATTTTGGGAATGAAACATCACACAATTTGGCTACACTCAAAACCTACATGTTTTATTCAATTAGTGAAATAATTATTTAAAATATTTATTGATCGTTTATTGATTTAAACAATGGTGATTTACTTTTCAATTAATGATTAATCATTATTTTAATCTTAATTGCATGATCTTATTCTTCCACATTCTTTTCTCATAGATATAACTATAGATATTAAATTTATGAATGAAAAAAATTTATGAACTCATATAAAGGATCCAGTTATTCTAGGTGGATAACACTATATTACATGTCATGTAACACGAGTTTTACTATTTGTACTTGTGGTCAACACATCAGGAATTAGATCAGGAATTAATCATATGTGTGAGGATTTCTTACACATAATGTATTTAATTCTTACACTCGGTGTTGATGAGGCTATCCTAGGGCATGGTGAACTGGGGTACACATAGTGTAGCACACATACATGGCGGGTAGTCTGTTGGAGTCATAGACAGTTCATGTATTACCATACACAACCTACCTGAATGGTGACCATCTAACTCATATCCCACACATGAGGTATTTTTTTATACGCGTAGTGTAATCCAATTTCCCACGGAAAACATTACATGCCATGTTCATAGGTGTGTTCATCCAACACACTGTGAAATAGGTACATGCCGTGTAACTCACCTATATATGTCATTTACTTATATCAAATTATATAGATTTAATATTTATTTTTATACTATGATAAAAATTGTACATGTACTTCCATGGGGTCATATATATTGCACACTCCATGTGATAGGTTTATATATATATAATTAATATCTTCACTATGATAAAATATTCATCTCATCCATGATTTGATTTACATGTTGTTAATCTACACGCATTGAAGAAAAAATCATGACCAAAAGATAATTTAATTCATGTAATAATACATGAATTACATAGTTCGAAATCTTGTGATGTGTCATGTCAGCCAAATTTCACAATATTAAAATAGTATATGAGTATAATACATGTTTGGTAGAATTAGATGGTTATTCACCATGTTTCTAGCAGGGCACATTTATGTACATTGTAAATTTTAAATAAATTTATTTTATTGGTTTAAAATTTTAATAGATGATAATTTCAAGGATGTTAAGATGATAATTAAAATAATTTTTTTTGATTAATTAAAAATATAAATAAATATTTTGTGTATGATTTATCTTAAATAAAAAATATTTAGAATTGAATTACTTTTTTATTAAATGCATTATTTTTTGCAAACATTTGGAGGAACATGATAATTGATCATACCATTTTATGTGATTGGTTTTGTTTAATTTATTATTAAAATAATTTTTAGGCATTCTTTCCTTCTCTCCTCATATAATGTAACAACATGTGTGTCTATGGATTCTTTTATGTAAACTATTTTACCATCACCTATATGTAAGTAATGGTAGATGTAATAGATTGATCTCCCAAGTTAGTAAATAATTATCATGTTTGGAGATGAGGAAAAATCAATCTATGAATGATACATATGTTTATAGGTTAAATGTTTTAAAATGAACCTTATTTGGTTCAAGGTCCTTTACCCATAGTTCAATAGTTATTTTATCAACAACTAGATAGAATAATCACTAGTAAAGATCATGTTCATAAAACTTTATTATTTTTTGTTTTTTCAAGTTTAATGGTAATTTAATTATGGATATTTTTTTCGAAATCATATAATTTAATGAAATTAATATTCATTCAAGATAGAACTAATATAAATGTGATTATGGATGAATGTTTAATCCCTTAAGTAAATATTATTAATATTAACAAGATTGTAATGAAGATAATAATTTACAATTTAGGCATATAATAATAAAATACATCATTTATATATATTAATTTAGTGTGTCCTACATATACTTTTAGTTTAAGTCAAACCATAGTGAAAATCCCTTGACCATCCAATGTTGGGGTGATTCCAATTATCGTGGAATTCTAAAATGATGTTTTTTGTTCACTAAAAATAGTTCACATCATGGGTTGTATACCAAAGTAGGACGTGGTTTAAGTGAGGGGAAGAGGTTGAAGAAATCCATTTTAGGGTTTTTAGGATTAGAGGGTCTACTCATTGGATAAAGGAACTTTCAGTTAATTCTGTTCTCATTTTTAATGCATACATAAAACCATTGAAGTGTTTTTCCCCACCATCCGTGAGGTAGTGTGAAGGGGAATATAGATCCTTTCCACTAGGATATCCATGAATCACGATATTCTGAATACAATGGAGGTTTATGAGGATTCAATAAAGTAATGATAGATCACTAAATATAATATTGTTTTCTCTAAATTTAATTATCTGATGTACTAAAATTGTTTTTATCATACATTAAAAAAATTATAATGACTTCAAAAATAACATTGGAATCCATACATGAGAAGGAAAACCTTCTAACTATATCTAATTTCATATAGTGGAAAAGGCACTTACACACGAACCTTTGAAATGAAAGGAATATGTAAGTACTAGAAGAATATATTCCAGATGCTCATGGAATTATGGAAAGTGGGGAAGTGTTAAAACTCATGGAGAATAATTTTATTGAGTCCACATATGTTACATGTTTCATACATTCATATGTGACCAATGATGATTTGAAGAAACATAAGGACATTTATTCATATTGAATGATGTATCAACTTCCGGATCACTATCAATAGAATGTAATGTAAGATAGATATGAGATATACACTGCTTTGTTTACAACTATTCCTGGAGAGTTTGTCCCAACTAGTCTTCATTTGGTCAAGCTTATTGGCTACACTAAATAAATAGACATATTAGGGATTAAATTCTCATATGTGTACCATATATATCTCATACTTTCATCACTTACAAAGAGTTTCTACTGTTATATTATTAATTACACCATGATAAATAATGTGAACAGCATTTCAAAACATACTAATTTGATTTTCCTATTTTATTAGAAAATGGGGTGTGATAAATAGATACTCCATATGGTGAATAAGAAAAGGAAGAACAAGGAAAAGGGTTCCATGAACTATAAATAGTCTAATTCTCTTGAGCTCCATCCTTCCATGAATTGGAAGATCCATATATAGGGAAAGGAAATGTAGGATGTATGTTTTTTATGTTGAAAACCATGCTAGTGGAAGAGGAATTGCATCAAGAATTAAGGGGAATATAATTTTGAGTTAATTATCAGGGGTAATATTACAATATCTATACTTTGGGTATTAGATACACTAGTCGATAAATACATTTTTATTCAAAAGTAGGAAGCAAGTTAAATCCGAATGATTTCAAGAGGACATGTTGATCTACCCCACCTTTAATTTACAAGGATAATGAATTAGGTTTTAAAATATTGTTATTATGTACCAAAATATATCAATAACATAATTTATGTATCATGCTTAGATACATATGAGATTATATTCATGATTGGGTATAAATGTTTATTCTTTGTTGAAGACAACATATTTGATGTTATTTAATATTTAAATAAAGTAAATTATGTAATAAATAGTGAAAAAAAGTTTTGGAAATTGAAAACGAATCATTTTCACATGACTCATATAACACCCAACAATTGAATCCCCATAACCATCATGTAAAAGAGATGAATTTCAAAAAGCCCTGTCAAGATGGTTATTTATAATCATTTAACCTAAATCCACTTTAATGATTTCATTATTGTTTATAGGGAATATGAACAAACCATTATTCATTGTAAAGGGTAAAAGGGACACATATTTTATAGGATTAGTATATAATGATGAGTTTGGACCATTTGTAATAAAAGTTATAGGTGGATATTCATACATCCTAACTTTTACTGTTGACTTGAGTAAATATTTATATGACTACTTAATGATGTATAAGTATTATCTTATTGTGATATTCAAGGAATTAAAGAATTAAATTGAGAATCAAAGTTGTAAGAAGACAAAAATGCTTGATCGATTGAGGTGGTGAAAATCCCAACCAAGTGTTTATAGACATTCAACGTGGGTTTTGTATGTCACGAACCGCCCTCGAGACCCGTGCTGTGACTACCCAAAGCCCACCTTCCATAGGCTAGGGGCTGGCGACTAGCACCAATGACATAAATCCCAATAAAAAGGGAATACATTGCCTTAATGAAAGTAAAAAAAAACACAAGAGAGTATGAAACAGAAGAAAGCACTAAGTAATACTGAATACAAAAGTAAGTGCTGAAAGGAAAGGGGCCAGAAATATAAGCCCAACAGTAAGTACAGTACAACTAAAAAGCTAGTTAAACTGCAGTAAAGTAGAATAGAAACCACTAAGTCATCCTCTGGAAATCCCACTTGAAGGGTGGGTACAGATGGCCTCCTTTGCACCTTGGGTCTGGCCATCGGCTCTGTGTACGTCTCTCCAAGTGGTCCACCTCCGGGTACCGTCCAGCTCCACAAGCCTCTTCCTCGATCAGTGTTGTCCGTCGTCTATATCCAATATAACGTAGTGCGGGCATAGCCCATGTAGGGGTGGGTATACGATACTCATTAGGGACCCCGAGACCTCCTAAGGTCTCCTAGAATCGAGGAAATATAAATGACAGAAGAATATAAAATCATGAAGTATCAACCAACTCTACTTAGTTATATGAACATACATATACCTAAGTTATCAATCATAGTTCAGATCCAACTCTCAAGCCCAAGCACAACCTAGTCCACACAGGAAAGCAAGTCAATCAAATCAATGATAATGATTGAAAGTCAAGACTCGACTCACACTAGGTATACACAACTTAAAGAGAGTAAGAGATGATTAGTTGTAGCCATTGAATCATCTATCACTATCGAACGAAAGTTACCCACAGAAACCTAAAGCAGCAGTATCTCCTTGCTGTCGAACCCACGAAAGATTAAGTCCAGTATCATTACTATCGAACCCAAGGAGCATTCAGTCTTGTCTCGTTGCTGTCGAACCCATGAAGGATTCTAGTACAGTTGTCATCACTATCGAACCCACAAAGGATTCCAGTACAATTTTCATCGCTGTCGAACCCACGAAGGATTCTCGTACAGTTGTCGTCACTGCCGAACCCACAGAGGATTCCAGTATAGTTGTCATTGCAGTCGTAGCCAGCTCTAGGGTTTCCGCACACTGCATGCTCGATTCCGGGAGGGTCCGCTCCTCGAGCCAAGTGGTAATTACATCAACTATCATGAATTCCAGAGTTTATGTATTTCAAAGTTCCGTCTCGTCAAAAGAAACCCAACGCGACAGACGGCGCGTCAATCGTATGCCTGGTCTGAGAGTTATTAGCTTTTCCATTCCAGGGTCCTGGTTGGAAATATGCTCATTCCAAACCCGGCCATTTTACAAGTTGTCCAAAACTCACTTAGAGTACCGCAAAAGGACCGCCTCGTTGTAAGGGTCCCAGTGCCGCCGACGGTGCGTCGATCAGACGTGCGGTCTTTAATTTATTCACATTTAAGTGAAACGGTCCCAGACCGTCAAGCCCAGTGGGCTGGCGGGTCGGCTCATCCTGGCTCGGCGGGTCCAACCCAGCTAAGGGGTCGGCCTGAACCGTTAATGCACATCTTGGCCTAGTGGGGTACGGTCTGACCCGTGGCAGGTGGCCTGGCCTACTCAAGGTGGCGCGGCGCGACCTGGCTGGCAGCGGCTCGGCCTGGGTGGCCGAGTGATGCGGGGGGGGGGGGGGGGGGGGGTTCCCAAATCGGCGACACCGAGCGGATCCTCCCTCCTGTCCGACTGGCCGAAGCCGGCTGGTCATCCAAGCGCGAGCATGCCTCTCTCCTCCCATGCAGAACCTACGAGTGCCGCGACCTTCTCTAACCCGGCCGGCCGACGAGACGGCCGGTTTGCCTGCAGAAGCGGCCCGTGGAGCATGGGCTGTGGTCCTCCGTAGTGTGGCTCCGTGGGGCGCCACGGTTCCACCAGCCCGTCCAGCTTTGGCCGGCTGGTTCTTCTTTGGCCGAGCAGCCCGGGGATGCAGGTCGCGGTTCCTCTCCACGCGGCCATCATACAGCCGCCGCTTTCTCCGGTTGCCGCCGCCCCTTCTTTCACCATCACCATTGAAATAGAACAAGGATCAACAGAGGGTCGTCAGGCCATGTTCATTCGGCCCGCGCCCTCTTCCTTAGGTGGTATCATATGCCCGAAGATAAAACATGGTTTCAAAGAAGAACAAATTTTTTTTATTCAATTATAATTGAAGAAAACCCCATACCTTGTAATTGATGTTGTACGTCGTCGAGCCGCGGAAGACGAGCATCATGGTAGTCAGGCGTCACGGAAGAACAGTGTCGTCCCGTCAATATTGGAGGAAGAGCCGTTGATTCTGTTGACATCGGGGGAATAAGAAAGGATGATGTTGCTTCACGTCCTTCGAGTCATGGAGCATTCTTTGTGTTCTTCGTCGGAGAAGAACCCTTTTCTTTTTATTTCTCTAGATCCTTCCCAAAGATAAATAATTACCAACCCAAAATAAAACAATAGGGTTCTAATATTAAAATATTATTGCCATGGATTTCGAATTAAATCATTTTGAATCAATTAATTAAGGGTGCTCACATAATTAAATTGACGAGGATGGCACATTAATGAGGGGAGGGTGGAATGTGGAGAGGCTCCACCAAAATAAATGAGGTGGAGTTGTCAAATAAATTAAAAGGGGGGGTGTTAATGGGGATTTTAAGGGAGTTGAGGAGTTAGGAGCTTGTATGGGCCCCACCACACTTTATCCTCACATTGGAGGTTATTTGGGTGCGGTCCTCACCCCTAACTCCCCCTTGTAGGATATAACTAACATATTTTAATAAAATTGTGTACTGCAATTTTATTTTTTTGATTCTAAATCCCAAAAAATTAACTCTCAACCCGTATAAAACACAACTATGGTAAAGGTCCCCTTATGTGAATACCGGAATTGCGAGTTCAACAGTGTCCTCAAATTTCAATTCTGAGAACCGGTTCAAAAGAGAGAAAAAACCACATGTACATTTACTGAAGGTAATCCAACAAAACTTCAGAAATTGATTCTGAGTACACCGGGCCATGAAATCAAGTTCCATCAGAAACCACAGACTCGTAAAATTCCAATGTATTTGTGTAAAAAATTCCCTTGAAATTTCCGGGTCTTTACATTACTCCCTCCTCAGGGATTTACATCCTCATAAAGCTACAACACACAATAGAGAAACAAATGGAGGTACTGAGATCGCATCTGAGCCTCCCGCTCTCAAGTGCTCTCCTAGAGGTTCCTGTGTTGCCAGCGAATGCGCACCAGAGGAATCGACCGTCCATGTAGGACCTGCTCCTAATGATCCTTGATCTCCACCAGGACCTCCGTGAATGTCGCCCCATCATAGATGTCCAGCTCCCCGTGGTCGATGATGTGGGACGGGTCGTCCACGTATCTCCTTAGCTGAGATACATGGAAGACGTCATGCACCCGGTGCAACTAAGGTGGAAGGGCCAGGTGTTAAGTCACCTCGCCTACTCTTCTGAGGACTTGGAAAGGCCCGATGAAGTGCAGAGATAACTTGCCACCCCGGCCAAATCATCGTAGACCTCGTTGAGGTGAGACCCATAGGAAGATGTTGTCGCCATCCTCAAACTCTAGCAGTCTCCGTCTCCTATCAGCATAGGACTTCTGTATGATATGTGCAGTATTCATCCACTCCTGGATAATCTGCACCTTCTATGTCGTAGCATGAACCATCTATGGTCTTACACGTGCTGACTCCCCAGGGTCAGTCCAACACAGAGGTGATCTGCAAGGTCTGTCGTACGACGCCTCGTATGGTGCCATCCCGATGGTGGAGTGGTATCTGTTGTTGTACGAAAACTCCACCAAGGGTAAATGATCCTCTAAGCTACGACCAAAGTAAAGGACACATGCACGGAGCATGTCCTCAAGAGTCTGAATGGTCCTCTCAGGCTGACCATCCGTCTGAGGATGGAAGGTGGTGCTCAAGCAAAGATGCATGCCAAAAGCCTCCTGTAACCCCTTCCATAGCAGGGAAGTGAAACGAGCATCTCGATCGGAGACGATTGTCGACGACACACCATGAAGACGTACGATCTCCTGAATATAGAGGCATCCCAAGTTCTCTACTGAGCCCTAGTCTCTGATCGGTTGGAAGTGGGTTGACTTGGTGAGTCGGTCCACGATCACCCAGATAGAGTCATGTCCTCTGGATGTACATGGAATCCCCATCACGAAAACCATGGATATCACATCCCACTTCCACTCTGGGACCACTAAGGGTTGTACCAAGCCTACTGGTACCTAGTACTCCGCATTCACTTGCTGAAAAGTGAGGCATCGTGAAATAAACTCTACTACTTGCCTTCTTCATACCCGGCCACCAGTACTGTTGTCTGAGGTCCTGATACATCTTCAACACTCCTGGATGTACCGCTAGAGGGGAAGTGTGGAACTCCCTCAGCACCTCCTCTTGTAGTGTGACTGGCACCATGGTACGTCCCCTGAAGAGGATGAAGTGCTTTCCTCCTTCAGAAAATCCATCAGGTGTCTGTCCTGAGGATACCTGAGCACATCGCGTCTCACTGTCAACATCCCCACGCTGTGCCTCCCTGACTCACTAAAGAAATGGAAGAGGGACTATGAGATACTGAGGAAAGGCCTCTCTATCTCTATCTACAAAGGATATCTGCTACGTGGCTAGCTACTCTATCGCATCTCCTAGCAGCTGAATGATAGATCTCCGGCTAAGAGCATCGGTTACAACGTTCCCCTTCCCAGGAGTATAGACTATCTCTAAGTCAGAGTTCTGGAGGAACTCAAGAAAATGTCACTGTCTCAGGTCCAGGTCCTTCTACGAGAAGACACACTTGAGACATTTGAGATTAGACTAAACCATAGTCTGTTCACTCAACAAACTATGGGTGTGACTAGCTATTTGTAAAGAACTCGACTACACCCTTTTTTCTTACGTCCTACAAGAGATTCTAAGATTTCTCCTTTGCCGAAAAGAGAAATCTCGTCTCATCCCTTGGATGAACCACATTATTTTCCTAATACAGTCAATTGTGATATGAACAATACTATTTCATGCCATGGACGACATCGTAAGGCCTCGATGCTACTACCAAGAGATCCAACCGTTACTCTCACCTACAAGGGTCGAGTCACACTGTCAGCAGCAGTGTGTGGTCACTGGGTCTCCTCTAGTAGGTATCTCAAAAGTGAGGGTCAAGTCAATGGTTTTAACCGGAACCACTCAGTATCAACCACATAAAAAGGACAGGGAAGAAAACATCACAAGAACAAATGTCTTCTATTACTTTAGCTCAAAGTACAAAGACACAAAGAATCCACAAACAACGACATCAACGAAGCTAGAAGCATCACAAAAAAAGGCCTCCAAGTCTAGAGCTAGTCCCGCTCCTATCCACTTGCTGATCTACTAGCTCCTCTTCCATGCCCTCCTTCTCCCGGAGTACCTCCATGGTCGAACATCTCCCTCTTCCTGGAACGTCCCACTACTTCTTGCTGCTCATCTGCACGACGGGTCGATCAGTCTAGAGCCAAGTGACCCTACTCGCCACATGCAAAGCACTTCCTGCTCCTTGTATGGATGGATCTAATTCGTGTGACCCACACTACCATAACTGTATCATGGGGTCGCCCACCTGTTGGCCTAGTCCACTTGAACTTATGTGTCATCTATCTACTGCCAGCTGCAGAAGACTCCGCTATGGTTGGAAAGCCCTGCGGATATAGCAGTAGCTCCTGAGCCAGTACAGAGCATAGAGTCGCTGGTACAAACTCTGCCATGAAAAGACCCTCGAAGTCTCCCCAGGTGAGAGTCGCATCATCATAAAATTGGAGCATCAGACTCAACCACCACTCAGCTGATCCTTGAAAGAGACTAACAACTAGGTACACAATCAAGTCAGCGGGTGTCACAACTGTGTGGAAAAGTCGTGCTACAACCTCCAGCTAGAATCCGGCTGTCTGAAAATCTATCTTTCCTTGAAACTTTATAGGCCTCTGTTGCTGGGACTCGTGGAACGCACTCAGGTGGCGTGCACTCTCAGCTGCTAGAGCTAGTGGTATCGGTGGTCCAGTGGGTAGAGGTGCCGCTGGTACCTCCGCTGTGATGGGGCCCTATACCGAGGCCTCATCGCTCGGTGTGCTACCGTCTCGTACGTAACTCAGAACCCTAGCTGGCTACCTTCATGGGGCCATCCAAAAAAGGAACAGGTGCACCACGATTCAAACAGTATACCTAGTGAACTGTAAAAAAGTAATCACGAAGAAATTTTTTTTAAAGTAAACACACACTTAATCAGTGTTTTTGTGCACTAAGTCGAAATTCAGAGATCAAGGTCCTGGTGTATGGATACGGCGGCAGCCGCACCAACACTGGACTCCCTGGACTGAAAACCACACTCAATAATCTTAACACTATTGCTTCACAGAAAAGAAAGACCAGAGTCTTGACTTCTGTAGTAGAACTGTCTCGTCTAATACAAATTTGTCACGACCCGCCCTTGAGGCCCGTTCCGTGACTAACCCAAGCCCGCCTTCCATAGGACAGGGGCTGGTGACTAGCACCAAAGGCATAAACACCAATAAAAAGGGAAGGCATTTCCATTATGAAAGTAAAAAAACAATAGAGTATGCAACAGAAGAAAGCACTAAGTAATACTGAATAAAAATGTAAGTGCTGAAAGGAAAGGGGCTGAAAATACAAGCCCAACAGTAAGTACAGTACAACTGAAAAGATATTACAACTGCAGTAATGTAAAACAACAACCACTAATTCGTCGTCCGGAAATACCACCTGAAGAGTGGGTACAGATGGCCTCCTTATCACCTTGGGTCCAACCGTCGGCTCCGTGTACGTCTCGCCTAGTGGTCCACCTATGGGTACCGTCCAACTCCACAGGCCTCCACCTCGATCAGTGTAGTCCGTCGTCTATATCCAACAAAACGTAGTGCATGCATAGCCCATGCAGAGGTGAGTATACGATACTCAGTAGGGACCCCAAGACCCCCGAAGGTCTCCCAGAATCCACGAAGGAGAAACCACATAAGAAGATACAATCAAGAAGTATCAACCAACTCTACTAAGGTATATGACCATACATATACCTAAGTTATCAAACACAGTTCGACTCCAACTGTCGAGCCCAAGAACAACCAAATCCACCCAGGAAAGCAAGTCAATCACATCGATGATAATGATTGAAAGTCAAGACTTAGATCACACTAGGTATACAAAAATTATAGAGAGTAAGAGATGATTAGTTGTAGCCATAGAATAATCTATTAATGTTGAACGACTAATACCCGCAGAAACATAAAGCAGCAGTATCTCATTGCTGTCGAAACCATGGAGGATTCAATCCTGTCTCGTTGCTGTCGAACCCATGGAGGATTCAGTCCAGTCTCGTTGCTGTTGAACCCAAGGGAGATTCCAGTACAATTGTCATAGCTGCCAAACCCATGAAAGATTATAGTACTGTTGTCGTCGTTGTCGAACCCAAGGTGGATTCCAGTATAGTTGTCATCACTGCCGAACCCAAGGAGGATTCCGGTACTATTTTCATCGCTTCCGAACCCACGAAGGATTCCAATACAGTTGTCATTGAAGTCCCAGCCAGCCCTAGGGTTTTCGCACACATCACGCTCGATTCCGAGAGGGTTCGCTATTGACCCAAGGGTTCACTACATCAATTATCACAAAGTCCAAATTTGATGTATCTCGAAGTTCTGTCTAATCAAAAGAAACCCAACGCGACAGACGACGCGTCAATCAGACTCCCGGTCTGAGAATTATTAGCTTTTCCATTCTAGGGGCCCGGTTGGAAATACACTTTTTCCAAACTAATCCATTTTCCAAGTTTTCCAAAACTCACTTAGAGTACTGCAAAAGAACTACCTCGACATAAGGGTCCTAGTGCCACAGACAGCGCGTCAATCGGACGTGCAGTCATTAAGTTATTCACATTTAAGTGAAACGAGCCGACTCGTCAAGCCCAGTGGGCTGTCGGGGCGGCCCGTCCAGGGTCGGCGGGTCCGACTCGGCAAAGGGGTTGTCCTAGCCTGTTAATGCGTGGCCCGTCCCAGTGGGGAATGGTATGGCCTGTGGCAAGTGGCCCGACCTGCTCAAGGGCGCGGCCCGGCCCAGCTGGGCATGGCCTCGCCTGGCTAGCAGAGCGGCTCAGCCCGGATGGCCGAGTGACCCAGCCCGGGTGGCTGAAATATGCGGCGGGGGGGGGGGGGGGGAGACAACTCGGTTTCCCGAACCGGCCAAAGCCGTCCAGTCTTCTCGGCGAGAGCGGCCCGTGCGGGTCGCTCTCCTCCCGCGCGGCACCTGCGGGTGTTGCGGCCTTCTCCAACCCGGCTGGCCGACGTGCCGGCTGGTTCGCCAGTTGAAGCGGCCCGTGGAGCGGGGGCCGCGGTCCTCCGCAGCCAGCGCCTTTGGGTGCCGCGATTCCAGCAGCCCGAATAGCTATGGCGGTTGGTTCTATTTCGGCCGAGCGGCCCACGGATGCGGGCCATGATACCTCTCCACACGGCCAACATACGACCACCGCTTTCTTCGATCTCCAGCACCCCTTTTGTCACTGTCTCCATCAAAATAGAATAAGGATCAACAGAGGGTCGTCGGGCTGTGTTCGTTCGGCCCGCACCCTCCATGTTAGGCGGTATCATATGGACAAAGATAAAAAATTGTTTCAATGAAGAATGAAGAAAATATTTATTCAATTAAAATTAAAGCAATCCCCCTACCTCGTAATTGATGTCGCACATCATTGAGCGGCAGAAGATGAGCGTTGCGGTAGTTGGGGATCGTGGATGAACGGTGTCGTCCTGTCAATGTTGGAGGAAGAGCCATTGATTTCGTTGACGTCGGGGGAAGACGAAAGGATGAAGTTGCTTCACGTCCTTCGAGTTGTGGAGCATTCTTCATGTTCTTCATCAGAGAAGAACAATTTTCTTTTTATTTCTCCAAAGCCTTCCCAAAGAGAAATAATTGCCAACCAAAAATAAAACAATAGGTTTCTCATATTAAAATAATATTTCCATGCCTTTTGAATTAATTCCATTTGAATCAATTAATTAAGGGTGATCACTTAATTAAAATGATGAGGTTGGAAAATTAATGAGGGGGGGGGGGTGGAATGTGGAAAGGCTCCACCAAAATAAATGAGGGGGTGTTTTCAAATAAATTAATTGGGGGTGTTAATGGGGTGTTTAATGGATTTGAGGAGTTAGGGCCTCGTGTGGGCCCCACCACACTTTATCCTAACATGGGAGGTTATGTGGGTGTAGGCCCCACCCCTAACTCCCCCTATTAGGATATAACTAACATCTTTAAATAAAATTTTGTACTACAATTTAATTTATTTTATTCTAAGTCCCCAAAAATTAACTCCAACTCGCATAAAATGAAACTGCGGTAAATGTCCCATTAAGCGAATACCGGAACGACGAGTTCATCAGTGTCCTCAGATTTAAATTCCGAGCACCATTTCAAAATATATAAAAACCCGCACATACGTTTTCTAAACGTACCCAAACAAAACTTCAAAAATTGATTCTGGGCACACCGGGCCTTGGAATCAAGTGCCGTCAGAAACTGCAGACTCATAAAATTCTTGATGTATTTAATAAAAAAAATTCCTTGAAATTTCCGGGTCTTTAAATTATATTATAGATCATCTCACTTCCCCATATAAACTACATTGGAATGGTGTTTTTGAATGGAGAAATCAAAACCTATTAGACATAGTATGGTTGATAATGAGTTATTTATATCTTTAATTATTCTGTTGGGAATACAAATGAAAAACATGTCCATACACAACAAATAATGTACCATATATAGTGGAATCTTGATTATGTCCCATTTATAGAGTGTAAACATACACAATTTTTCACTTTCATGTGTATGCAGTTGTGAGGAATTTGTTAAAGAATTCTCAAGAGACAAACTAGATCTTCTGGGAACATTGTTTATCATAATATGGTATTAAAAAGAAACAAGGAGATACTACCTATACAAATCCACATATATGAATTTCATTATCACTAGAAATGTCTCAGTTCTCTAGAGGAAGAACATACTGAAATGTATAGTGGTAGAATGATTGACATCAATGAAGTTGATGCTCATGAGACACAAGATATTGTACCAGAATAGCTTCAAATATTCCCTATAGAAGAAGTTGTATCTAAAACACATGTACTATTTTGGAGCTCAATATTTGTAAGAGATCCATAGAGATATGGTTTTATATTCACTAGAGATGGTGAATCATTATTGGTTGATAAGGATGAACCTATCTCCTATTTATAGGTAATATATAAAATCTATGCTTCATGATTGAATGAATCCATGAATTTTGAAGTATATTCTGTATATCAAAATCAATTTTGGGTTCTGTTTGATGCATCGGTTGACATAAAGACCATAGGTTGGAAATGGGTATTCAAGAGAAAACTAGGCATAGAAGGTAACACAAATACCTATAATCAAGGGATAATGGCTAAAAGGTTTAAACAATGCCAATGCATTAACTATTATGAAACCCTTTCACCAGTTTCCATTTTAAATATATTAGAATGATGCTTTATATAGTAGCATACCAGGGCTTTGTAATTTTAATGATGGCCTTAAAAACATTATTCTTTCATGGGAATCATCTATATGACACCTATATTACATAACCAATAGGGTCTGTTCATATAGGTGATCCGAAAAGTATTTTAAAGTTGTAGATATCCATTTATCGATTGAAGAAAGCATCCAAGTCATGGAACGTTTGATTTGATGAATCAATCAATGAATTTGGATTCATAAAGATCAAACATGTACCACATGCCTTTAATAGGTTTAGTAGGATTATGATTGTTATCCTAGTAGTATATATCAATAAAAAATTACTTATTGGAAATGAAATAATGGTCCTATAATATGTAAATGACTATTTAAATAAATTTTTCTCTGTAAAGGAAATATCTAAAGAAACATATATTATGATGATCAAGATCATTCGTGATAGATACAAGTGTCTTATTAGACTAATTCATAGTATATATACTAACTAAATACAAAATAGGGTTAGTATGGAAAATCCAAGATGTGATAGGTTTCGGTTCCACTTGTTTTACATATTTCTTCAAAAATATGTCATTTTTCACAACATGAGAAAGAGAGAATGAGTAACATAACATACGCTTTAGTGATATGATCATCTTTGTATACCATGTTATGGACTAGAATTGATGATTCCTATTCATTGATAATGGTAAGATGATATAAATTATTTCTTGGAGAACAACATTGGTCGGTTGTTAAGGCTAGTCTTAGGTATCATAGACGAACAAAGTCTACGTTCGAAGAGTATGGAGGAGACGAGAAGCTAGTCGTTATTAATTATACTGATGACAGTTTTCAAGTAGATCAGAATGATTTTATGTCATATTCGGGATATGTTTTCTATCTCAATGGTTTAACTATGGGCAATAATAGTTCAAAATATCCTACTATCACTGAATCTATAGGAGATTCAGAGTATATATAATCTTATAATGTATCCAAGGAATCTATTTGGATGTGTAAATTTTTAAAGATCTTTATATGGCACCTAAAATTAAAAACCCTTGTATAATTTATTGTGATAATATATTAGTGGTGGCTCCTATAAATAATCTATGGTCAGACCTATAGAAAATCATATACACAATATGTACAACCTCGTTAGGTATTTCTATCAGAGGGGTGATGTTTTAGTAAAAATATTACCCAAAAAATATAACTTTTAAGACACCATTACTAATGTAATATCTTGGAAGAAGCATGATAATCTTTTGAGAGCTAGTGGACTAAAGGTTGTTAGCAGTTTTCTCTAGTGAATGGTTGAGCCTGATGGAGTTTTTTTCCATAGAACCAACATCTATTTATTTTATGATAACATGTATTAATATTTTCTAAAACTAAAAATAATATTATCAAATCATTATTGTTCTCATGTGTAGAATATAATGTTATAATGTCTCAGGAGTATTTGTATGAATAAAAGTTCATAGATAATCTATGCTATGAGGAGAAAACAGAATTTCATGTAAACTATTCATAAATATATATTCTATAATTGGATGATATCATTTAAAGAATAAAACATTATACTGGATATCAAGGATGGAGAAGCATATGACATTGAGGAAACTTCCCCTGGTGTACACCCTTAGTAATATATATATGGGTATTATGATAATGATAACTTCTAGAATGAAATCTACATTTATATGTGTACATGGAGATTCCTACTTGCTGAAATGTGTATTGATCCTTATACGTTATGACTATTACTAGCTACTAAAATTCAGCACGTACATTGATGTATTGATGATAAACGTGAACATAATTATTCACAATTAGTTAGGACCTGTTGGGTTCATCATGATTATCATTGTATTAATGAATAATGCAGGAAATAATTATTCCCTTTTATTATTTAACATAAGATGATATATATGTCCCAATAATGGAAATTATATAGCCAAAATAAAACCATGTCAATGGTGTTTTATATGAAAGATAAATTCTTAGGATTTCAAAGAACATTACATCAGGCACATAGATTGGTGGTGCCAACATGAAAAATTATTTATTATAGATATAATGATAAAAGGATTATATTACATAGTATGTGTCTGTATAATTTATTATCTAATTATTTCATTAACTTCCTTCTCTATGGGTTCCTTGGTGTGTTTTTAACAGCTAACCATATATTTAGGAAACATTTATTAGTAAAACTGAGAAAGTGTCCAAGAGGGTTAGACACTAGGTGAATGAAGAATCTCGGTTAAATAATATATTATTATTTATTACATAACATGTTTAAAAAATAGTAACCCCTCATGTGGTTTAATAATTATTATTTGTATATGATCACAAATATTCTATCACCAGTTACTCAAAATAATATAATGTGAGTGGAATATTTTTTAAATGTTTTTTTTTCGTTTTAGTGAATATAATATTTATTTATTTGTTGGAAAATAATTCATTGATATATATATATAAACAATAAATAGTTATTATTCATGGAAATATTATTATTGTGCAGGAATGGTGAAATAAATTTAATGATATAGTGAGAAACAATAAATATCTAATATTATTTGATTAAATAATATATAATGTTATTTCTCATTTTAAGTGAATGTTGAGAAATAATAAAATTATTATTATTTGACAAGGGGTTCCTCGAGATTGAAATAAATATTAAAGGTCAGTTTTGAATTTATTTATTTTAAACCTAGATGTATATAAATCCAATTACATTATTTTCTCTTATATAAATATCATATTTTTGGTTTTTCATAATGAATTTGTAGAATGTTATAATACCCTAGAGTGATCACTTCTCCATGAACACTTCTAGGAGTGGAGAGTGATCATCATCGACAAACCACTCTTAGTGTAACATCCCAGGAAAATAATGAGTAGGACATTTTCATATTTATTAATATTTGTGAATTAAATATTAATTTTACTTTAAAGGGGACACTATGATTTGATGGCATACACTATACACGACAATGTGTTTCTTTGAAATCTTACGATGCACACAATGTCGAGTCATACAAAAAAATAATAAAATAATATTAGTATTTTAAATAGTAGTTAACGCCTAGCTGTTGTAATGACAGGAACAAAGAAAACTAACTAAATTATTATTAAACATGTTTGTTAAATGTTTTTACTTTTATCCAATAAAATGTTAGAGGCTTAAAATATGAATGAATCTAATTTTAAGCATCATTTACATTAAAAGGTTGATTTACCACCTTTTAATGGAGAACCCACATAAAATCTAGTTTTGGTCACTTTAATACATTCTATTTGATCAAATAAAATCATTCTTTAGAATTGGGACCTCAAAATTTACTTTGTGTAATATTTTGGAAAATTTCGGATAAAGTTCATTTTTAATGAATAGTTAAAATATTTTATTTTAATTCAAAACTGCATTTTAATCTATATTATTTATATGGGTATATTATCTTTTTAATTTGTTTTAAATTGTAATTATAATATATTTTTACAATTTAACACAATTTTGGTCATTGGAATTAATTTTACTTTAAATTTGGAAATAAACAAGTGTCAATCTTTTGATTGTTATTGTTTCTTAAAAACACGCTATTTGTTTTAACAACGGGAATGAATTTTGAAATTAATTAATTCCATTTTATGTTTTTAATTTGGAAATATAAACATCATTTTTGAATTAATAATATCAAATTTATCTTAGGGTGAATTTTTTATATTTTTCTGAAAAACATAAATTTTTAATGAATAGTGAAACCACTTAGTAGTAGTTAAAAACTGACATTTTCATTTAAATGAAATTTTACCACTTCTACGAATTGAACATCGAAAATCTGACATACATGGTTGTTATTATTAAGTAAAATGTGGTTCAATAAGAAGAAAATAATTTTTGGTGAATAGTAACTGTCAACTTATTTACCGCGGTTAAAGGTAAATATGGTAATTCAAGGTAAAAAGAATATTGTAATAATTCAAAATTACCTTAACACTTGTCCAACCCTTATTGGATGAGTCACAGAAGACCATGAGCATCTTTGGGTCGATTTTGGGACCCCATGGAGCCACTTAAGAGTGATAATGACACTTTATATTAATTAATTTAATGTAAAGACAAAAAGGACAAAAACAAAAATCTTTTAATAAATTAATTTTTATATGGTGTTATATAAGTAATATTTTTGACCGTAGATATTCATTGGAAATAAAAAAATATTTCCTACATCATGGTATTTGTTTTATTATTTTTAGACATCAAATAAATTAAATTATTTATGACACAAAAATGAAGAAGTATTTTCCTCATTAATAAATGATTTAAATAAATAATAATATAATGGTTAAAATATTATCCAAAACCTGTCCAATTCCTATTTGATGATTTTATTTCGACCACGAGTCATATTATATTTGACTCTAATGATTTTTAGACCTTTAGAAAGAGAATATCATTATATAATAAAATAATATTTTCACACTTTCCTAAAGAGCCCCTCCTCCCTCTTATAAAAGGACACAACTTCTATCTCATTTATCACACCTCTAAAGCCCCTTGCCTTGTCCAAAACCTTCCCAAATAATCTCTCACGATCCCCCTAATCCTCCTAGAAGCCTTAACTTAGGCAGAAGTCACTTCAAGAAGTCCTTTTTGTTCAAACCAAAGGAAGTTACCCAAATCCAAGGTAAAAGTTTCTCTTAAATTATTTTGTTTTATTTTGTTTTATTTTACTTCTCCAACCCCATAAAATCTTTTTATTCCTTTATTTTATAAATAAACCAGTATAAAAAATATACTAGGATGTTTTTATAAAAATTATTCTACGTACACTTACACACACCTCCATCTAATGGGTGAAGAACATAATGTTTATGTGGATGGTAAACTAACGCCTCATGTAACGATGACTGTTCAATTACCTCCTACCACATCTCATGGTGGCCATTATGATGGAACTAATTTATATATGATATATATTATATTTATGTACTCTTTATGCTTCTGTATTTTCCATTTATATCATACCTTTATGGTTTCCATTATGGGTAAACACGATAATTTCATTTGAGGAAGTGTCGACTACTGCCCCCCCAAGTGATATGACTCGTTAATGCCATACGTGGGACATATAAATGATGGAATTAATGATATTATATATGATATAATAATGGAATTATAATATACCTATGTGTCATTATGATTTAATTCCATTAAAATAAGAAATATAAATGAAAGTAGCGTTCATGTGTACGTACAGCTTACTGTCTCCATGAATGGTGCATTTCATTTCTTACCACCAAATGTTATGTACTATTATAAATACATGTATATACTAGAAATATATGATATATATGATATCTAAATCATGAATATAATTCTAGATATAATGGACTATTGACCACGAGGAGAAATTTTAATCATAACAAGTTCATTTTTGACTATAATTCCGAACATCGATAAAATATCCAATATGAACTCAAATAATTAACTAGTTTTTTATAGAAAGATAAAAAGTGATACAAAATGAATAATAAACATTAATTTGTTTTTAATTAAGTAGAGATTAACTTAAGATTATTATTCAGGAATCACAAAGAACATACGAGTCTAGTAGGACACGAGGTAAGGAGATTTCTTATCTAACTTTTAATTCCGTGATATTTTCATTGCTCGCCACTTATTTATTGCATGTGGTGTATTATATACAGAATTTTGATATATATTATCATTATTATCACTATATTCATGGTATTCTGTGATTCATTTTATATTTATTAACTTTTGATCAAATTACTCAGTTGATTACAATGAGGTAATGGGTTTCATCTCACTTTTATTCCCGTGAGATTCATGCTATATTTGCCACTATTTTCTTTTGTGTGGTGTATGTACTTACCATGATTGTACTTATTTGTAATATACTTTCATTTATGAGTATTTAAATCTCCATTGTATGATCTTTCTTTCATGTGGCATATGTTTTGAATGTTACGAAATCGGTAAGAGAACCTTTCACCCTCCTCTTTTTAGAAGACATATTTTTGTTATGCCTTTTAATTTACATTTTATTTTGTTGGGATATGTTATTATATATCCTTATTGAAGTAAATTTTATGTCCAAGTGATGAGATACCCTTTTTATCTCATCAACTAATTTTCTGAATTCTTAAGTGACGTAGTTAGGCTTTTGAATTTTTGCAAGGGAACTTCTTAACCCAATTTCAATTCTTTGGGTTAAACTTGTAATTCATGAATATGTCATCCTGTGAATTTGTGTGAATGACCACTGATTGTTTTAAAGTTAATATACACTTATATTGGGAGTATTTATATTTCTCCCACATAATTATGAGATTTATTTTTCCTTAATTTAAGGATACTAACTTTATAAGGGATTTCATCTAAATTTACATTTCCATTGAGACTTCATTGTTGTATATACCAATTCACTATTATATTAAATGTTATTTCGCAATTATTTGTATTCAAGAGTATCTCATTTTGTTAAAAACTATTTAATTAAAATATCATTATAAATGTTTTAAAGACTTATTATTTTAAATCTTTATCTTTAATGTCCATGTTTTAAAAATGGTTTTGAGTATTTATTTATACGGACATTAATGTTATAAAATTATAATTCCATCAAAAGCTTCAATTTTGTATGGGACACATTGACTCAAAACAATCTATTTTTAAATGGTTTATGAAAATAGATTGATTAATTCAATATCTTAAAATTAATTCTTGTGATTTCAAATGAAATTTTATTAGTGAAATGATTATATTTGAAATATTATTTGTGTTATGATGGTACTTGGACATTTTATAGGTGGATACATGATAAAACATATGACGGGTGGTGCCATGATAAACTAGGATGGGTGGTTACATTATAACCTCCAATGAATTTGGTATGGAAGTCAGTCATAGGGATATTCCATTTAGTGATATTTTTGGAAGTCAATCGTATGGTTATTCTACTTAAGAATGTTTTTGTACCAAGTTACCTTTATATGTTATGTTTTCTTTATATGGGTTTTTTGGAAATATTTTCGATAAAAATGGGTAAGGAATGATCTTTTATTCAGTGAATAGTATTTACTACTTCATAATGGTTAAATGTATTACTTATGATAAAGTATTCATGGTTTACTTGTTGTTTTGAAAAAACTAACAGTTTTACTTCTTTGTGTATCCCTTACTAAGCTTTTTATGCTCATACCAAGTTTTTGAAATGTTTTTCACAGGACATACTGTGGAATAGGGTCAAGGATGGGATCAAGGAAAAGTCATGTTGTCTTAAACATGGAACTAGACATGACTATTTTTTAAGAGTTTTTGTGTTTTATGAAAAAATGGAAACTGAGTAGAAGTGTCTACTTTGAAATTTTTGAGATGTAATGTAATTGTTATGCCTAATTCTCTAAAACTATAAACTGGAAGAGATCTTTAATTTGAATTATTCATTTAATTCAATATTACGTGATTTTTAAGGTCGGGTCCTTATAGTTGGTATTAGAGGTCGGTTTAGATAACTTTAGAGGTTAGGGTGTTCTTTAAGCATAAGTGACATTACCATAATGGTTAGGATTTTATAAAGAGACACAGTTATTTTAGATTATGTGAATGAGTTTAAGATAACATGAATAAGTATATCTTAGTATTTACAATCCTCTTAAGATATTATATGATAATTTTATTGATATACTCACACTGAGCTTTTTGGATTTATTAAATGGCTGGATCTAATAGGCACCAAAGTAACATTGGATGTGAAGAAAACTGTGATGGTTTTCTGAATGATCAACTGAATGAAATTAGAGCTGCAATGAGAACTATTGTGGTTATTCTCAACCAAATATATGGAGTCATTATTGATAACCTGAACCTTGGTGATTTTTATAAGGCATCGTATTTGTGAGAAACAAATACCTATGGATGTTCAGGTAATAATCATAAAGGAAAGTATGTTCAAAAACCTTTGTGTCAAGGATGTGGAAAGAAACACCTAGGAAAATGATTCAAAGGGATGGGAAGATGCTATATATGTGGGAATGAAGGTCATAAAGCACGAACCTACCATGGGAAAAGGAAGCATCCATTTGACTCTAGGAAAGGGAAAGAAGTTCTTTATGAGGGATTAATTGAATGTTTTAAATTTAGTGTGCATGGTAGTTATACAAAAAGATGTCCTATGAAAATGCTTCGAGAATGGGATCAGTAGAATCGTAAAAATATATGTTTACCAATACCTAATGCCATTCCAATTGAGGATGAAGAAACTGACAATGACCAATGAAAGGTATGGATTTTTTCTTAACATTTGTTTTGACATTATTGAATCTTAGGATATAATTTATGATTTTATTGTAGGAATGAAGTATTTCAGAATATGTTGGTGAAGAATGGTTAATGGATCATGAATAACGTTGAATGAGTAAGAATTCAACATATAAGGGATTCAAGATTTATGGTAGATTTCAGGATGGTGAAATTCTTAAAAGTATTAAGTCTCTTTTGATGATGGGATTACATTAGAAAACCCATCAATTTACATGAGTTATTTTATTATGAATTTAATAAATTTTTATAAACCATATTTCCCAATCAATATTTATGATGTTATCATATAATAAAAATTTTATGAACATTCTAAAACAAATATATGTTTTTATTTTTTATATTATTATCACCAAGGATAGTGTTTTTTTTCATAAAAAGGGATTATGGTTACGTTATAACCATGGACAGTGGTATGTTATTTACAAATATGGTTGTTATGTTACTATCAAGGATTTTGGATATATTTAACCCATGATAGTGGTTACATTATATTCAAGGAAAGTGGTTATATTATAAAAAAAGTAATGTATTTTACCTTATTAACCTATCATTGGTCATAATTTTATTATTCTCCAACTCATAGAGTTAACAATTAAATTAATTCGGTTTTGTGTCAAACTGAATTCATGTTTGTCATTTCTTATGTTGACCAAGATTTCAGGTTCATAAAATTAATAGTGGCCATTTCTATATCAATATGGTTATTAGAGGACCAGATTTCATGTGCAAAACTTTATGGGAAAACTATTCCTTATTCATACATGTTCGAAAGATTATGATCTTGTGTTTTCCCATATTCTTATGTTTGTATGCTCTCATATATTTTTTATCGAATTGAATTATGAATCAAGCCTTATAAAATAAAAATATTTATTCCATTATTTATGTTCATGATCATTGATATGCAGGGTACATTTTTAAAATTTTATTCTCATGTTATCATATAATTATTCTCAGTTTTTGTTGATATCTCTCTTATTAACCCTTACTAAGATTCTGATTTCACCCTTTCTTTTTTTAAATTACATAGGATATAATGTAATGTACTATGTATGATATGTATATGGATGTTTATAGTTATAACTAACATATAGAATTATGATGTGGTTCACTTATGTTTATTTGTTTATATAATATAGTTTCCCAATACACTGAACCATTATAGTTATCTATTGTGTTTATATAATATAAAATGAATATTCATCTATTTTGATGTAATATTTGTAACTGAATATTTTGGACCACTTATTCCAGGGATTAAATCTTGGAAAAAAATATAAATGAAAGGTAGGAAATATGAACTCATTCCCCAATAACCTTTGAATAGTTGACTAAAATATATCTAAACCAACACCTACTTGTGAATTATCAAAATTGGAACTACATTCATCCTAGCCACCTGAATACAATACCCATGGCTTGAACTTTTCCAATCATGTAATTAAACCTCATTAAATCCCTCTCCACAAGCTATCTCAGAAATACAATCAAAATAAATTAATGAAAAAATAGATTTGAAAACCAAAACAGCTATATTTGAATTAAAAGAAACAAAACATATCCCCTAAGGAACACGCTGAAAAAAATCATCCATAAGGAAAAATGATAAAAAATAATAATAAAAATAACATCAAAACAAAATTTTCATCCAAAAACACATATGTATTGATCCTAACCAATTTAGCCATCCAATTTCACCTTATTATCCTAGTTTATCCTACTAAACCAACACAACTAAAAAATATTGACTCTATAAAAAACCAATAGTGATGATTCTATGTCACACCACTAGGTAGAGGAAAATCAAACCTCACATTTACTCATGAACCTAATGGAAATCATAAAATAAAAAATAACATTAACCCATCATATGAAAGTTTGAAAAATATCAAAAAATAGTTAAATTATCAAAAAAGCTAAATATTAAAATGGTTCATTAAATAATGAAAAATTTATATAGATTCCCAGAAACCCATTAGGAAATATATATCCCAATTTTAATCATTCATAAATGATATATTTCTTAATTAAAAACATTCAACATATTAGATTTACCAGTCCATAATAATTTTTAAAAGTTAATCTAATTTAATAATCATTCACCATAAAATTACATTTTAAAACATACCATTTATAAAAGAGAAAAAAATATTCCAAATACTATGAACATTAAACATTAAAAAAATTAATAGATAAAACATATTATAAATTATATCATTAAACAAAATATTTTAAAAATTATTTCATGATATCTAATTTAGTTTTAAGACCCATATATATGGCTAAACTCAAACCAGAATAAATTTCTATAAATTGCCCAAGTATCATAACAACTATTTGTTCTAATAGTGATCAACATATATCACTCTTACAAAACACATCATAAAAATATCACCAACGCTCCATTGAAAAATTCCCCAATTACTGAAAATTATTCAAGTGTAGTCTAATTATCAATGAAAGACAAGATTCCAAACATTTTTTACTACGAAAAATATATTAACAGGACATATAAACACTTGATAACTATTATTTTATATTTTTTGTAAAAGAATTATTTTTTTAATTGAAAAAAATCAATATACACTAAATTATTGAACTGTGGTCATTTTCTAGTCTAGGTTTTTTTTGAATAAGAGAGAACAATACAATTTATTTTAGTTGCTCAAAATTTTTACAATTTTCTAAATATATGAATGTGTTATACATAAATATTTTAAGCACTAACCATTGGAATTTCCATTAAACCTATAAAAAATAGCAATAAAAATTAGTAGAGAATTAAAATCCAAAGTAAGTAGTTCTAAAAAATTTGAAAAATAATTTTATAAAGACGTAATTTTAAATACTTTAAAACATTTAAAAAAATAGATATATGATATATATGTATATATTAATTTTCAAATATACATATAATATTGAAAATATTTTAAAAAATAATCATTGAAAAATTTGTTGGGTTGTTCCTTAAATTTCTATTGAATAATAATATGGTTTTCATGTATTAATATGATACATAATTGATATTAAAAACCCATAAGGAATCTTGGAAATATTACTTATTAGAAAGAATCATCTTAATGAAGTGGTTTACTCCATAACCATTAAAATTTCATTATAAATGAAATAACCAATTTTTATTTTATGTAACCATTGTTTTCAATTCATCATTATCTTAAATATCCCTTCAAAATAAATTAAAATGCATACATAAATTCTTTTTTGAAATATAAAATAATTTTATAACATATACAGTTAGAGAAATTTATTATTTTTGAATATTATTGATTGTTATGGGAAATACAATTTAATAATAAGAAAATTCAATAGAGGTAAACATAAATACGTTAACATTAAAAAATTTCATGAGTTTAAAATGAATTTAATTTCTATTATGAATGATGGGAAAATTAAATATTATTAATGAAATTTGTGGAATAATTTTTCCATTTTTCATGTAAAATGATAAATATTATTATTGAAATAAATTAAAATATATTTTAAGAAAGTGTTTAAAATTACATAATAACATATCATAGTTTTGTTATTATTTTTATTCAATTATTTTAATTATGAAATGATTTTTATTTTAAATAATTTCAATAAAAATATTGTTTTGGAATAATGGAACCCCACTTAATGGAAGGGGTTTTACATGAATCCAAACATATGTTTTTAATGATATAAAACCCATTACTAATTTGAAAATCTAATTTTAAATAAATAAAACATTTTTATTAAAAAATCCTTAATTTTTTCCCTAACATAAAATAAATGAATAATATTACTAAAAACATAAAACTATTCCATTTATTTGAAGCCAAAATATATCATAGGTCGATGAAGCTATTATATTTATATATATCTATCTATCCCTTGTTTATTATAATTTATGCACATCCTCTTGTGAAATATCAATTGATCACAATCAAGGTAAATATTTTTCATGGAATGGTTTCTTATTTATAAAGATGAGAGAATAACCGAGAGAGAAAAATATGTAGTATCATTTTAAGTCGTTTTGATAAATCAAAAATAGAGAGGTTAAATATATATAAATATATATATATATATTAATATATGTTTATCTAGAAAAAAAGATAATGAAATAGTATTCCGAACCTTGATAAAATGAGAATTAATATGTTCATTCGTTGGTGTTTAAATATATTAGATTTACCAAATCATCAATAAAAGTTGTGTTATTGAAGAGATTTGATATATATATATATATATGCCTTCTATATTCCACTATAGACAGAATATAAGTGATATCCATTACTTGATTAGGGTTTTAGTTTATACAGTTTATTCATGGAGGAAACAGTGATGGAGAAATTAAAATAGGATAAAGATATTTTGGATAATAAATATTCTTGATTGGAATTATATATATTATAATATGTTTGAAATAAACTTTTTCTGATGTTTCAGAAAAGAGAGCTGAAATTTATGATAACTGGTTTTGATGCATTTAAAAATTAACATCATTTCAAATGGGATGAAGAAAGTCCAAATAGATGGAAAACATGAATGGTCATAAAGACCGAGAGGAGAAATATATAATGTCACTAAAAAGCCATATTTTTACACCCAAAAAAGAAAAAAATACTCCTATATTTGATTTTAAAATCAATTTCAAGATGGATATTATGAAAAATAGTTCACACCACTTTAGTGTTCAAACCTCATCGTGGCCAAATCTCAATGGGACTCCCTCATTGTCTACTAATATCTATTTTCACTTAGTTGAATCCATCATTCTCATTCATCTTCTATACACAGCTAAAATCTCTATATTCCTCTCCTAAAATATGAATCCCTTTGGATTTAATTTTCCTCAAGATGTGTCTAAGTCCCTCTCCCTTATTTGAATATTCTTTTATTTTATTTTATCATTTTTTTCATTTTTATTTAAAATAACAATCCTCATTAAAATTATACCTAAAATAATTTATCATTATAATTAAATTATTTCAAAAATAAAACATTCATGATTTTAATTTTATATAAATTTTTTATTTCACATATTTTCTAATTATCATAAATTTCTATTTTAGTATGTTCATAACATAATATATTACATTGAATATATCAAAAATCTATGTTACCGTTAATAATTATTATTAATAATATCAATAGATTTAGATTTAAAATTAAATTCATAATCAAAATTTTATTAATAATTTTTTTCAAATATAAATATTTTTATGAATTTATTGTCATAATGAATTTAAGAAATATGTATTTATAAATAATTTTTCTATTTATAGTGTTCAGTTTAAATTCCAATAATTTATTTCTTTTTCATTAAAAATATTAATTAAAATATATAAATATATATTTTCTTAAAAAAAATATTTTTGATAAATTTATTTGTTAAAAAATACATATATTTGATTCATAACAATCATTATCAAAAATTATTTAATATATAAGAACATATTTTATTGATTTTAATATAACGCATTAACAAGGGCCTATTACGGGATGTGGAGAAAAAAATGATTTCCTATGGTAAAACGTAGTAATGTGGTCATCCTAGGTTGTCTTTAGAAAGGGGCACCCAATAATAAATCTATCACCTTTAATTATTTGGAAAATGGGGTGTTTTTGAATTTTTTTTTATTTTGTAAAGAATTAAACAAAAAAATATAAAAACTAATAAAAATGTTAAAATAAATTTGACTAAGTTATAGATTGAAAACAAATATAATAATTGGGTGATTAAGTTGGGTTTGGTTTTTAAATTTCACTATAATCATAGTTCCAATTTATCAAATCCTAGTTTTCCTCAGCCTAGTAATGTGAGATTTCATGATCGCTTTATCTCATTCCCTTGTTCAATGGGTTTGGTAAGAATAAACCATAACAATATATTATTTTATTCTACTCTCATTCATTTTCCATATTTTTTTAGTGAATACCCTTAGTTGGAATAGTCAATTCCCGATTGAGTGTTGTTTAACCCAAGTAATCAAAAATATGCACTACTACTCCCACAAATACTTAGGATCACCATGTACTTAACCGACATGCCACAGTTGATTCCATTATATAAAGACTAAATCCCAGTGGTGGTAGATATTAATCTTTTACCATATCATCAATAACATCATAAAATTAAATCTAATATGATCACATAATATAATAAAAACGTTTATTATAATTGAAACCAATTTCACAGAAGAGGGAATGATATAATACCATTAAAACATGAATTAAAAAATTACAAAAGGGAAAAAAATCCTACACTAATGACTCATATGTTTACCCCCACCATGTTAAGGGTTATTAAAAATAAGTGGGTATAAGAATACATCCCAAATATAAAAAGAAATAAGATAGGGGAAAATAAGAACAAATGAAAATTCTTACAGAATCTGTACTATAGAATTTTACTTGTGTTAATCCCACCAATTGGTCAAAACATATTAAAGTATCTTAATATAAGATGTTTAAAATTTAGTTTTCCATATACCCTTGAAATATAAGGGAATTTGGAGTCGTATCAAAGATGTTATGGCTGTCTTAATATAATTGAATTTTTTTGGCTATCGATCACTATTCCACCGACCCCAATTTAACCGGTTCAATGGTCGTATTATTGAAACACATTCTCATTGAAAATAAATGTGATTCTTTACCTTAAAGAATGATTTTGTACCCATCTAAAATTATCCCATTTCTAGGTTGGTATCCCTACATAGGAATTATTTAATAAGTTAGGGTCTATTCTACAAATTATAATAACACTTAAATATAGTCAATTTTTTTGGGCATGTCAGCATTGGGAATGTATATAGTTTCAGAAGAAAAATTTGTATAAAATTTAAGAAGGAAGCCAAAAATAGGAATAATATTAATTAGATAAAAATTATTTATGTTATTATCAAAAAATAGAAGCCACATAAATCTGTTAAATGTACATGTCACACCCATGACTTATTTTAAAGGTAAATTTCATTTAATTTCCATTAATACTTTGTTTTGGGGGGGTTCCAAATATTTTATGGAGGAATGAGAGAGTTTTCATGAATTGCGCCAAACCGTGAGCCCAATTCCAGATTTAAAAACCAATTTTGTTTCTTATATTACTTTTTCATTTTTTAATATTTTGTACCCATTAAACTTCCCAAATTACCTCCCCTGACCTATTAACACCTCCATTGAAATTTGGAGATTTTAGAAATCCATAACCAGGGTTTATTTGGGTTTTTATCTAAGGGGTTGGGCCAGTCCGAAAGCCCAATTCCTGTTTTAAAAATAAATTTTGATTATGTTATAACATATTCAATTTTTGGGATTTTTCAGTGATTCCAAGTCTCACCTAAGACCATGTAACCCAGCCACGCGTCGGATCTCTCTCCCCCCTCTTTGGATCTCTGGTTAATCGCGATTTGGTGCCGAACTTCATAGGCTTCCTCAAATAGTCCAGATTTAAAGAGGTATGTTAATTCCTTCATATCTCTCTCAATTTTTACTATTTTTCCCCCATTAAAATTCCTAAATTATCTCCATATCATTGTTCGAACCTTCCTTGAAGGTTTGAGTATTTTTAAAATCAGCTACTGGTATTTTTTGGGGCGATTTCTACAAGATATTTTAAGTAATTTTTTCTCCTTCTTTCTTCTTTCAATTTGTTTAGGGTTACATCCAATTTACTTAGGGTTTCTTCCCTTATCTGTGAGGTTACTAATGTCCAGGAAGTAGGGTTTAAAAATTAGGGTTTTATCTTGTGTTTCATGGTCTGAAATTCTGGTTTTAGGTCTGGTTTACCTTCCTTGAGGTGCGACGGTGGTGCGTTTGAGTTTTCGCACAAAGGATTCAAGGGTTTCCTTGGTTTTGGTAGGTGATTCCATTATGTATGAAATCTTTGTGAATTGGATAATGTTTTTATGGTATTTTCATGCTTATTTAATTTTATTATTTCTAAAAAAAATCGTTTTAGTGGTGTTTGTATTTAAAATGAATCCTAAATGCCAATTTCATGTGAAATTGGGTGTTTCTTCATGGAAATGTTTTATTAGTTTAATTGGGGCTACCCCATAAGCAAATAGTTGATTTTATTGAACTATAATAGGGATAAATATATTGTTTTTAATGATTATCCCTTCTGTTTGTTGCTGCAAAATCTGGTTTTAATGGTGTTTGTGAACCACAAGAAATTATAAGAGTTGTGTTGTGTAAAAATGAAGATTTTGCAATGATGTCGTTTCTTGAACCATATGGGGCTTCCCTAAAAATGATTTTGTGTTTTCACTAAAATTTAGTAGGATTACATTTCTGTTTTGGAATCTTAAAAATGTGCACATAGTATGCAAGTGAGGTTTATAAGGAGTTTTGTGTTTAAAACCCTACGGGATTTTGAGGAATTGTTTTAGGAAAAATCTAAGTGTTTTGTTCCGTGTTTTAAGTGGTATAAAATGTTATAGATACTGTATTGGTTCTGTTTGACCAGTAATGGTGTTTTATATGAAAATTTATTTATGTTGCATGCTGAAATTGATTGAGCACAAAAGGGGAAGCCTGGGTACCTAGGCGGGGCGGATTTGTACTAGTATGGCTAGTGGACCGGATTGGTTTTGTCCCTGTTTCACTTAGAATTTGGATAACTAAAACTCTAACTAAACTATGTGGATGATTATTGGGGAACACTAGGTTATGGTTATGTTCCCTACTAGTGGCTCGTGCATGAGAACAGATTTTTCTATGGTTACTTTACATCGAGGTACAAGGTACATAGGGCCCAAGTCAACCTAGTGCCTAGGGGTGTTCCCAATGTTGTTGCTCATTGGATTTGTAGTATTTACCCATGTATTAGGGTGTGTTTGGAAGAAAATTACAGTATATAAAATTTTTATTTTAATGTGTTAATATTCTGAAAATTTTGGATTGAAAACTATTTTCAATTGGAGGTTTCATTTCTTGAAATATTAACACTACTTTTCCATGTGTTTGAAAACTACTTTCTTTTTCACACTGTATTTATTACTCCATGGAATCATTGGGTGGTATCCTATTGGGCTTAGGCTCACACCCTACTTACACCCCTTGGGTGTAAGTAGACTTGGTTATGTTTGATTCATGTAAAGGAAAGGCTAAGGGTGATGGCGGTTTAGGGTGTTAGTTCTCATCCTTTGTGCGGAGTTCTAGAGATAGCTTGGGGGCGATGACCCCTAGTAGTGTGGAGTCCTTGGGCCTGTCTTGATGCTATAATTATTTTTATTTGGACAACTTGTATTATCTTTAAACCAATGTACTCAGTTCTGGCTTTTACTTAAGTCTTGTTTGGCTAAAAAATTTCAGATTTATATTATGGATTGTTTTTAATGTTTTATGCTTTCATACTAGGGAAATCGTTCCCAAACCTAAATTAATGATACCCGGGCACTTATTCCAGACCATGGGGATAGGGAATGCCCTTCGGGTCATGTCATGGGATGGGTTTGGTGATGGTTTTGGCGGCGACCAGATTCGGTTCGTGACAAAATGGTATCAGAGAAGGTTCGCTCCTTGGGTCATGTTATTTGGGGAAGAGTAATGATAGTCTGGAGCTAGGATTGTCGGGACATGAAATTTAAGTCATGGGTAGTGTGCCTGGCCAGCACACCTCATGACGGGATTCAAGTCACCATGGGAAGTATGGATTTATCTGAGTCCTTTTGTTTTCTTGGTTTAATGATGACTATGGGAAATGAAAAGAGAGTTGGGCGAATAAGCTTAGTGAGCTCGCCGGGCCTGGCACGCCATGTGGAGCTGTGGATATTTCCCTAGAATACTCTCTGTGATGGTGAAGTGATTGGAATATGGCTGCCAACCATATGTTCAAGTCACCCACCGAAACTAGTTTCCCCTCACATTGTCTTTTGTCTCTTTGTTTTGGAATCTTGGAAACTTGGTTTTTTAAGCAATAAAAAATGACTTCACTTTAAGGAGTGTGAATTTTTGTGAAGTTATTTTCTAGTAAAGTGAAAATGGTATTATTTTTTTATTTCCTATAAATGGAATTTAAGAATTATTTCAAAAGGTTAAATTATGTGTTTACACCTCTTTTGAATGTATGAACTATGTTAATTGGGGTTTTGAAAATATGTTTCTAGTGGATTTTTTTTTAAACTGTGGAAAAGTGTTTTGTGATTGAATTAAGTGTTCTAGAATTTTTGTGTGGGGGTTGAAGATGGATGTTGGGTTTGGTGACTAATGAACATTTGAAAAAAAATTATGAACTTTTAGAACCTTGTCTTGAAATGAGAAGAGTTGAGTTCTTAATTAAATGGAGATTTATGAAATGACGTTTTTCATGAAATTAGAAGTGTTTTGAAATGGGTTGAAATGTTTTGAAACAATTGTGAAAGGCATGAATATGTGCTTTTATTGAATTATTCATTATTTTCTAAATTTTTTTGTGAGATGAAAAATTGGGTTTTCATATTATGGTTAGTGTTTTTGAGTAAGGAAAATTGTGGTTAAAAGTTTGATTTTAAAAAAGAAGAAAGGTTTGATTTTTGGTAATTGGTGCTCTCAAGGGTGACCACATGCATAGGTTTATTTGGGAATATGGATGGATATGTGGTGGGTTCCCAGTGTGGCATGTAAACATGCATGTGTGAGGCTCATGAGATACTATTGGTAAATGCGCAACCCAGCAGCACCATTTTTTTAAATAATTTTTTTGAAGGAATGTGTTATGTTTTGATAATATATGGTTGGGAGGTATGGATTATGTGTTTTCAGGATTATTATTGTGGGATGTTTCGATTTTAATAACCCCTCTTGTTTGAATGATGTTTTGGGTTTATGTTTCATTGATAAGTTGGAATGAAGTGTTGGTCAATGGTATATTTTAAGGAAAAGTTTGGGAGGCCAATGTGGTGGCTTCCCTCATGTGTTCGATTCAGGTTTGTGGTCTGTTGTGACCAAATGACCAGATTGGTTGGGTCCTTGGGTTTTCATGTAGGCTAGGGTACGCCCCCATAAAGTGTTAATGTATGATTCATGTTTGGCCTATAGTGATTCACCATTGGATGATCCTCTAGTTGATCAATATAAGGAATTTATTCTTGAGGTTTGGAGATTGAGTTTACCCCTCTTCTTGTTCAATCATGTGGATTCCCCTATAGTGGGAGAGTGTTTGTGGGAGGTTGAAATAGACCTTAGTTTCTTATGTTTCCTAAGTTTTCTAAGGTCAATGAAGTTCAGGGTTGTCAGTGTAGAATGATGTCTTAAAGGGCCTCTAGGTCTTTCGTCAGTCTCATTGAAGCAAGAGTTCATGTTAGGCCACCAGTGTGCAAGATCTGGCCAAGAGTGGCTATTATGGACACTTGCTGGAATCATGTGTTGTTTGGGACTCTGTACAAGGTCCCTCTTTTTGTTTTTTCTTTTATCCACAATGGTCTTGTTTGGTGACGCCTTGCGATGTCATTTGTTCGTTTGACTATAGGGGTGAAGATTGTGCAATCTTATGAGAGTAACTATTTTGTTGGATGTGTGTCTCCCTATAGGAAATTCTAAATCCTATGTTCTAGAGAAATGTGTTTCTATATGTCCTTTCATTCCGCTGTTTATCATCCAAATAAAAAAAGTGGTGATGTGTGTGCATCCTCTAAGTTCTTGTTTTGGTAAAATGATGGGTTGGGGAAAAGAGGGTTTGAAGTGTGTCATGTCTCAATGAGACCATCTAAGATTACAGTATAATTGTTTTTGGAACTGTGAGAAGATGTTTATTTTAGGGGTTTCCAAATCCTAACTGCGAGGCTGAAGATGCTTCAATCCATTGAGCTGCAGCCATAGGCCCCGGAGAGAAGATGGCACGTAGTTAGGGGAAATCCTAGAGTCATTCAAACTTTTGGTCAAGGTCATATCCTCAATATGAAAGATAAGAATAGTTTAAACCTATGGTGTCATTGTCTTGTTCCAATTTCTCACATTTGGTGGAACGAGGTGTGATTACCTTTTTCCCATGTCATACCCTGATTTTATTTTTTCCCCTTTGGGTTCCCTTGTGTTTTTGGAGAAAAGTTTAAAATTTGGGTTAGGCAGGTTGAAGTGCATAGTTTGTGCACAGTTAGTAGTAACTGTGTGACAACCCAAGGGACAGGGTGATAAGAGACAGTAGCTACCGCATGGTCTCCGCACGTCTATGATCCTCGGCCAAGGAAACTGTGTGAAGTTTCCTCTTTGGACAGAATGATCCGCACAGTTAACTCACAGTTTCCCAAACCGTGTAAACTAACTGTGCGACCATGCCAACTCCATAAAATTATTTTGTTTTTGTTTTTGTTATCCCACACTATTTAGTTAATATGGTTGGGTTTTGTTTAGGCTATACCCGCAATGGGACTCATGTAAGTTTCATTGGAAGAATCCTCATATTAATCTACCCCTAATGCTGGGAAGTCGGTTCAAGGCCCCCTGTTAGTGTCTTGATTTTGTCTTAAGGAAAGTCGTGTTTGTTATTATAGTGGGGAGACCCATCATGGGTATCATGTGTGTTATCTTGGAAAATTAATAATGTTAGTTTACCCCTTATGATGGGGAGACTGTTCGTTCCTTCCCCAATTTTTATCCTTATTCTGTCTTAGAAATTTAGTTGTCCCTGGTGGTTGGATGTCCAGATTGGGTCACCCCGTACTAGTGACTCAGTTTTCTCCTTAGTGTATTCTAGGTAGGAGGTAGTATAGTTCAAGTATATCTATCCACAAATTTGTTACTTGGGTAAATTTGGTGTTGGATAACACCCAATGGTTTTTTACGTAATGTTGTGGTAGCGTTATTTGAGTTCGTTGTTCGTTTCAAGTGGATTGCTTGAGCGGCGTCTTGTAGTGTTTGAGGTGTTTTGTTTTAGGACGTGTTTTGAATGTGTTTCATAATTTTAAGTAAGTGGGGTTATTTTTGGTTGTTGAGAGTATTATATTCCTTTGTTTGATCAAATTGGGATGTTCGTCCTTTTTGAAGCGGGTGAAAACGTGGCAAGGAAGTCTGTCTTGGTCTATCGTTTGGGCTTTGCTTTTGATTCTGGTGTTGTTGTGGCATTCCGGGGGCGGAATGCTTTATGGTGGAAAATTTTTTCACACCCATGACTTATTTTAAAGGTAAATTTCATTTAATTTCCATCCATACTTTCTTTGGGGGGGGGGGGGGGGGGTGGGTTCCAAATAATTTATGGAGGACTGAGAGAGTTTTCATGAATTGGGCCAAACCGTGAGCCCAATTCCAGATTTAAAAACCAATTTTGTTTCTTTTA
Source organism: Viscum album (assembly GCA_963277665.1). Lineage (NCBI taxonomy): Eukaryota > Viridiplantae > Streptophyta > Magnoliopsida > Santalales > Viscaceae > Viscum > Viscum album. Next base: position 1,575,017,187 of record OY728127.1, read on the forward strand.
TAAATTTTTCATTTTTTAATATTTTTCACCCATTAAACTTCTCAAATGACCTCCCCTGACCTATTAACACCACCAATGAAATTTGGAGATTTTAGAAATCCATAACCAGTGTTTATTTGGATTTTTATCTAAGGGATTGAGCCAGCCCAAAAGCCCAATTCCTGTTTTAAAAATAAATTTTGATTATGTTATAACTTATTCAATATTTGGGATTTTTAGGTAATTACAAGTCTCACCCAAGACCAAGTAACCCAGCCGCGCGTCGGAAATCTCTCCCCCCTCTTTGGATCTCTGGTTAATCGCGATTTAGTGCCGAACTTCACAGGATTCCTCAAGTCATCCATATTTGAATAGGTAAGTTCATTCCTTCATATCTCTCTCAATTTTTACTATTTTTCCCCCATTAAAATTCCTAAATGATCTCCATATCCTTGTTAGAACCTTCCTTGAATGTTTGAGTATTTTTAAAATCATCTACTGGTATTTGTGAGGGCGATTTCTACAAGATATTTTAAGTAAGTTGTTCTCCTTCTTTCTTCTTTCAATTTGTTTCGGGTTACATCCAATTTACATAGGGTTTCTTCCCTTATCAGTGAGGTTACTAATGTACAGGAAGTAGAGTTTAAAAATTAGGGTTTTATCTTGTGTTTCATGGTCTGAAATTCTGGTTTTAGGTCTGGTTTACCTTCCTTGAGGTGCGGCGGTGGTGCATTTGAGTTTTCACACAAAGGATTCAAGGGTTTCCTTGGTTTTGGTAGGTGATTACATTGTGTATGAAATCTTTGTGAATTGGATACTATTTTTATGGTATTTTCATGCTTATTTAATTTTATTATTTCTGAAAAAAATAGTTTTAGTGGTGTTTGTATTTAAAATGAATCCTAAATGCCAATTTCATGTGAAATTGGGGGTCTCTTCATGGAAATGTTTTATTAGTTTAATTGGGGATAACCTATAAGTAAATGGTTGATTTTATTGAACTATAATAGGGACAAAAATACTGTTTTTAATGATTATCCATTGTGTTTGTTGCTGAAAAATCTGGTTTTAATGGTGTTTATGAACCACATGAAAGTCTAAGAGTTGTGTTGTGTAAAAATGGAGATTTTGCAATGATTTTGTTTCTTGAACCATATGGGGCTGCCCTAAAAATGATTTTGTGTTTTCACTAAAATTTAGTAGGCTGAAATTTCTGTTTTGGAAACTTAAAAATGTGCACATAGTATGCAAGTGAGTTTTATAAGGAGTTTTGTGTCCGAACCCCTACAAGATTTTGAGGAATTGTTTTATGAAAAATCTAAGTGTTTTTTTGCGTGTTTTAAGTGGTATAAAATGTGATAGATACTGTATTGGTTGTGTTTGACCAGTAATGGAATTTTATATGAAACTTTATTTATGTTGCATGCTGAAATTGATTGAGCACAAAAGGGGAAGCCTGGGTACCTAGGTGGGGCGGATTTGTACTAGTATGGCTGGTGGACCAGATGGGTGTTGTCCCTGTTTCACTTAGCATTTGGATAACGACAACTCTAACTAAACTATGTGGATGATTATTGGGGACCACTAGGTTATGGGTATGTTCCCTACTAGTGGATCGTGCATGAGAATGGATTTTTCTATGGTTAATTTACATCGAGGTACGAGGTACATAGGGCCGAAGACAACCTAGTGCCTAGGGGTGTTCCCAATGTTATTACTCATTGGATTTGTAGTGTTTACCCATGTATTAGGGTGTGTTTGGAAGAAAATTATAGTATATAAAATTTATATTTTAATGTGTTAATATTATGAAAAGTTTGGATTGAAAACTATTTTCAATTGGAGGTTTCATATCTTGGAATTTTAACACTACTTTTCCATGCGTTTGAAAACTGCTTGCTTTTTCACATTGTATTTCTTACTCCATGGAATCATTGGGTGGTATCCTATTGGGCTTAGGATCACACCCTACTTACACCCCTTGGGTGTAATTAGACTTGGTTATGTTTGATTCAGGTAAAGGAAAGGCTAAGGGTGATGGCAGTTCAGGGTGTTAGTTCCCATCCTTGGTGCGAAGTTGTGGAGATAGCTTGGGGGCAATGACCCCTAGTCATGTGGAGTCCTTGGGGATATCTTGATGCTATAATTAGTTTTATTTGGACCACTTGTATTATCTTTAAACCAATGTACTCAGTTCTAGTTTTTACTTATGTCTTGTTTGGCTCAAAAATTTCAGATTTATATTATGGATTGTTTTTAATGTTTTATGCTTTCATACTTGGGTAAATCGTTCCCAAACCTAAATTAATGATACCCAGGAACTTGTGACAACCCGTGGGGATAGGGAACGCCCTTCGGTTCATGTCATGGGCTGGGTTTGGTGCCGGTTTTGGTGGTGACCAGATTTGGTTCGTGACAGTACAGATTTATCATGTTTTCAAATTTAAGAACAAACTCCCCCAAAAACCAAATTGATTAACCCGATGACATTAAATTAGTGAAAAACATATGTAGACATAATAAAATATAATTTTTAAAAATTCACTCACACATAGCACATGGTCTTCTGGACAATTAGTCATCAATATCCAATCTATGAAAATTTAAAACACATATACTTGAGATATAAAATTTTAACACCAATAAACAAAAAGATATAATTCCTCATAAAACTAAATTATTTAAAGTTCTTCATTCATATCATTCAATATATTTCCAGTTCATTTATCCTCCCATGTACACATAGTACTTACCGCACTTTCATTTTCTCTTATCACACAAATTATAATTTTTTAGAAATTCTTTCCAATCCAAACTAATAATAGTTTTACAATAGGCTTGATAAATTCATACACCTCGACATGATGTGAGTCATGAACATTTTTTTTGTCTTGAAGAATTTTTAGGGGTTTTATATAGAATTTCATTGGCATGATTTTGATGTGAAATATTCTGAGGCTGAATACAGAGGGTTTGACTCTTTTAATGAAACATTGAAATATTATAATTTGTATTCATTTATGGTCTCCTCCTAACTACTCTTAGTATTAATTCAACTTCATCATCAGAAAAAATCTAGTAATTTTTAAGGTATAAATTGTTTCAATATAAAAAATATCAATCTTATCATATATTTTTTAAAAGATCAATATAGGAAAAAAATATTCCTTTAGAAGCTCTAGAAAAGGAAAAAATTTCATACATGAATGCTATATTAAATGAATAGAATTAAATGGAATTGTTTTTAAGAAAAAAAATCTCTTTAAAATTTTATATTCCTACCAAATTATCACAAAATGAGGTTGCAGGAAATTTCACAATCTCCTCCCCCAACTAATGTTCAACTAGATTATACAATTTAACTAAAATAGCGGGTTGGATATAGAAAATTTCCATGTAATGTGGTTAACAAATTGGATTTTCCATAATTATATGATAAATACAGATTATATGTGAATTTTAGGACATAATAATCTATATTTTTAGAAATGCAGGATTTAAAACCATAAAATAGACTCAATAATTAAAAACACAAGTATCACAAACCCTTATCATTTGTTGGAATAATAAATCAAATACAGGATAAAATAGGCATCGTTCAGTTCAATCAAGTGTGCGATGAATGAAATGAGTATGAAAAAAATGGTTCCGAAGTCTCACAAAAAAGTGATTTCAATGATAAATACAATGATTTGTGGAATAATATTCAAAAAGTAGAGTCCTTTATTAGAAATTTTCATATTTTTGATGAAAAAACAAGATGAGTTTCAGAATTCATTTAAAATTGGTTTCATGGAATATGTTGGTTCACTCATTTAAAAGAGTTTAAAAAATTTAAAATATTATAATTTAATCTAAAAAGTTTCCAAAACTCTCAAAATTTGAAAAAGAAAGAATAGAATTTTAAAAATTATTAATGTTTGTTTAAAACAGAGAAACAAAGAAAACCTAAAAATCCAAAACTACAAAGGTTCCCTCACCAATCATATGTGATGCAGGGTTCATAATGCATTTAGCTTTATTTAACATGTAATTATGTTTTTATATGAAATCACAACAAACATAAATTAATAATTCATAGGTTAAACATAACTTATTGGTAGTGAAACATTGTGTTTATCTCCTAAGAGATGTGCACTAAAAACCTACAAGAAAAAGAACAAAAGAAAACATAAGATATTTTTTGGCGGAAAATAAAATAGAAATTTTATGAGAAAATATTGGTAGATTATGGTTTATCCCCCCATGTGGTCCATGGGTTTTGACTGCCTCCTAGTGGGTAGTTTTGATTGGTTATCCCAAATATGATGGTGGGTTGAGTTTCTTTAATATGAACCACAGTAACATCTTACACCCATCGTGAAAATATTTATTTTTGTTGGTGACTCCATATATATATTAAACTAAATCCACCCATGAAAATGTTATACAACATGCATGGTGGGGGTAGAATAAATAATGTGTCCCCTTTCTGGGCTTCCACATTCAGAACTTCTTCCTCATTCCCTGCCATTTTCTTAAGGTATAATGCATTAAAAGAATAGTCAAAGGGAATTCATAGTGTAATTCAGTTTGAAAAAAATTAAAACATGACAAATCAATATCAAATTCTTCCTTTTTCATTGTAAGAATATTGTGTCCCTCTTTGCACAGAAAAATCAACTTTTTCATCATTTTGAACTCCATCGAAAAAAAATTCAACATGTTTAGGGAGATCCATATATTTTCCATCAGGGGAATCTTCTTTTTTATATTCCTCATCTTTTTGAACATTAAGAAATTCTAGAAGGTAATCTGAGAATTTAATTAGGTACCAGGACATCACTTTAAAAATTTCACGGTTCATGTCCTCCTACAACTTTGTTATGTATTCATTGAATGCCTCCTCTCTATTATTTGACATATGAAATAACCTCACCTGTCTAGAAATAATATAAACTACATCCACCTAGTACATGGATGCGATATTAATTTTTTCTATCAAATATGTGTAATTATTTCACGAATTAATGAAATAATCATTTGAAAGCATCATGGAAGTTTTTAAAAGTTTCAATTAATTTTAATTCGATTATGGAACTCACACCCATGCAATGACTCCATGTTTTGACATAATCATGTCTAGTTATTTGGAAAACAACATGTATTTCTTATGTTAAAATGTAGTAATGTGGTTAACGTAGGTTGTCTCTAGAGTGGAACTCTACAATCAAGTTTTCATATTATTTAAAAGTAAAATGTAGAGTTTTTGAAATTGTAGGATTTTGAAAGTAATGAAAGGAAACAAATGAAATAAATAAATAAAATTATTAAAAGTAAAATTGACAGAGCAAGTCATTGAAAATAATTACTGTAATTGGGTGAACATGTTCAGTTTGGTTTTCAATTTAAAATGTTATTATAGTCTTAATTTATCTAATCATCGTCTCCTAAGAAGATTAAAGTAACATTTCATGATTGCTTCCTCTCAATCCTTTGGTCAATGGTGATGGGGGAGAAATCAGAATAAATATATTATTTTCAACAACAATATTTCATTTTTTGTAAGAGTTACACTGAATAACCTCAATTGATTTATTTAATTCCCAATCAGGTATTTTTTATCCCAAATAATAAGGAATATGCTCTACTCCTGCTACATATATTGACGATCATCATATACATCACCCCTAATAGATGATCTATTACGTCATACATTGACTATAACCCAGTGGAGGGAAACAATTATCATTTAACAAATAAATAATTACAAAATTATATAAAATAAGATAAAATATCATGAGATAATAAAACCTCTGATTATAATTGAATAATGCTTCCCAGAAGAGAGAAACATTTTATACCATTATGTTCATGAAATGAAACATTAAAAACGAAAAACTTATTTTCCCCAATCACTCGTATTTTTATCCCACCATGGTAATGGTAATTGATAAAAAGGGGGTATAATAATACATTAAAAAACTAAAATTAATGAAAATAGGTTAAAATAAGAAGAAAAGGAATTTCTTACAGAATTTTTTCTCCATAAGCTCACTTCTATTTTGTCTAACATATGGATGAAACATGCTAAGGTATCTTCTTATATGATGTTCCAAATTGATTTGGACATCTACCCTAGAAATTTAATATCTTTTTTAGTCATTTAAAAGATTTTATGGCTGCCTTAATAGAACTGATGTTTTTGGCTATTGAAGTCTATTCCACGAACCCCAATTTGACTGGTTCAATGGAATCCTTAATGGAAGACATTATCCATTAATTTTAATGAGAAGATTTCCCATGGAGTAAAATTTATAAATAAAATGTAACAGTACCATTAAATATTAGGTATCCAAATATATTCTTCATTTAATGAGGTAGAGTCCATTCTGCTGACTAGAATAACACTTCTACATAGTTGATTTTTTTTTGGCATATAGGGGTTTGAATTTGATTTGGATCCAAAAGAAAAATTTGTATCCCATGAAAACTATAAGCCTAAATAATGGAATAAAATTAATTTTAAAAATGATATAGATTATATTCTCACAAAATATAAGCCAGATAAATCTATTAAATTTCTACATTTAACACATTTTCCCATTTTAGCCCAAGCTTCACCAAATATCAGAAAATGACGAATATCAGCTCAAATTGATTAATTTATTTCGAATAAATCAATTTATAACATATTTAGACATATGAAAATATTATATTTATCACACGTAATTATATTTATTTTTTTAAAATAATTTTATAACTCTATTATTGTTCAAGTAAACATTTTTTTTATTATAAGAACAAATATTGTAAAAATAATTGATTAATTTATTTATGTTGAATTATTATTATAAAAACAATGAGTAGTAAATTTATATAAAATATATAATTTTTTGATTATTTAGAACATTTATCATAACAAATAAATCAAAATTTGTTTTTATTTATTTTAATTATTAGAAATAAATGTTAACAAGAACATTTTAATATCGTATACTTTACGGGTTTCTACACCCACTTCATATATAAATTTTTCTATCAAAATTAGTTCTTTATGCATAATAAAATTTTATTTCCATCATCGTAATTAATAAAAGATATGACTTCAACTGGATTATAAATAGCTCTATGTTCAAACAATAATTCTACGACAAAATTTTTCCAAAATTTACAAGGCCTAATATCAAAACATTTCTATATCATTCCTCTTATATGAAATTTAAACACATAATACACATTCTTTAGGATCTATTATAAAAATATCTGATGTTTTTTTATTTAAATAGATGTTGAACGATACATAGTTCAATATATAACTGAGGACCATATTGATTTAGGTTTTGGATAATTATAAAAAAAATTACAACTTATCTTTTTTGCCAATATTTGTACAATTAACTTGTTATTTTCATGTGTGATACCTCTTCAGATAATGAATGATCAATTGGAAACTATACTAAAGCTATGAAAATATTTTTGAAACATGGAATGAGGATTATGTTTCCAAGTAAGAGGTTTAAAAAGTAATTAAAAATAAATTTATAAAAACTACTTTTAGAACATTATATTAATCATTGATATCACATATACATATTTCAAATATAATTATAATACTTCTCAAAAATACTTATCAATTTAAAAATTCTTTTAAAACAAACCATTAAAATTAACATTGATTTCTCTGTAAAATTCAATTTATAAATAATTTTTTTTAGGAATTTTTTTGATACATTATGGATCATATAGAACACATGAGTTCACAAGAAATATAAATTATATCGTAGAGTCCAATATAGGTATTTGGTTCACTATGATCCACATAAAATTTTAGTTGATATGTAGGAACAAATTTTAATAATATGAAATAATTTCTTTGAAGATCCATATTTATCATAAATAACCAATAGAATTTTTCAAAACAATTATTGAAATTATTTTTATAAAAGAATTTTTTTTATCTCCTACTACTTTAAAAATATACATTTTCATGGAATTTAAATGATTTAGCAGAAATCGAATTTTCTAAAACATAAATTTCAAATTAGTAAACCAAAATTATTTGATGTGAAATAATTGCATGTAATTAAAATAAGTGAAATTTATATTACATATGATGGATATATTTAATATTGTTAATGGATTTAATAGACACATAAGGTCTTTTATCATATAAAATGATACATTTTATTAATGAAAATGAAACCATGTACCATTCAAGAAAGTGTTCAAAATTAAACTAAAAAATATGTCATTGTTAATAAAAAATAAATAAATTTTGGAATGGAAGATTTGTTTCTAAATAAATAAAATAAAAATCTATATATTGAAATATTGAAACACATCTTCAATGTAAGTGATTTTTCGTGAAACCATACCATAATTTTGGAAAATAATAAAATCCCATGGTATTTTTGATATCATATCTTCCAAATATAAATCATATATAAAGAAAAATTTAATATAATAATTTTTCATTATATAAAATCACAAAATCATAAAATTTGAGAATAATATTTCTTGTAAATTTACTTCTTTACATTATATTTGAAGCCAAAATTGAGAAAGGGTGGATGAATCCCTTATATATATATAATTCCAATTTCTTCACTACCTCTTGTAAAAGATAAGTGAAACACATCAAAGGTAAACACAAATAATGAAAGGTTTATTATCTATAATGATGATAGAATAATTGAGATAGAAAAATATTTGATCTTGTTTTATGTCTTGTTGAGAAAGCTAAATTAGATAGGTTATTCATACATTTTTTATATTTTCATCACTACATATTTAATACCGGAATAGGATTAGGATTATCCACAAAATACAAATGAAAAATTTTATTATTTAAGTTAAAATATTTTAGATACACCAAATCATCAATGGATATATGGTTATAAAATAGATGTAATATGAATATAAATATTTAATTTCAATATTGGATCAATGTTAGAAGATAAGTGATAGCTGATCACTGAAAAATTGTTTATTTTAAATATCTCTTTCAAAGATGAAACCATGATGGAGAAATAAAAATTGGATGCATATCATTTTAGTGATACATTTATATTGATTGAAAATTTTTATATATTGTATTTTTCCTAAAATAAAACATTGCAAGACATGTCACGAATATTCACAATAGCTAACCAAAATTGATAACAAAAGCTTTTGTTTCATTTAAAAATAAACAAATTATCAAACTGGATGGATGAAAATCAATATTTATGGAAAACAAATCTTCCAAAAAAGATCAAAGATGAAAAATACCACATGAAATTACTAATCTACATTTTGATATCCTAAAAAAATGCACATAACTACCATATAAAAATCTATTACATGAGGAAAAAGATGTTGATCCAAATGAACCTCTATTATCTTTGGGTAACCTTCAATGATGAGCCCCACTTGGACTCCCTCATCAGTATTTGATCCCCCTTTTCACTTGGTTGAATTCATCATCCACACTTTTCATCTCTTTTTGGCTTGAATCTATGCCTTTATCCTCCTAGAAATAAAACCCTTCGGAATTGATTTCCACCAAAGAATGTTTGAGTCCCTCTCCCTTATGTGATTATTCATATATTTTATTGAAGGATTTTTATAATTTTATATACTGTAAAATTATTAATTCAAATTATTAATAATATATTTTAACATTATTATTTTTTTAATTTAATAAATTAACATTTATAATTCATATTTCATAAAAATTTATAATACTCATATTTCATAATTATTAAAAAAAATTTATTAATAGATTAATAAATATATATATTACATTGAAAATAATAAAAATATTCCATACCATTAATTATTATTATTATTATTATTATTAGTACATTAAATTGAAAAATAACTACATAATTATAATTTCACAATTATCATATTTCAATTATAATTTATTTCAAGAATTACTATCTATAATGAATTTAAGTATTTTATAATTATAAATAATTTTTTATTTAATATGTTAAATTATAATTACTATTGTCTATTTATTTCACATTAAAAAATGTAAAATATATATATATATATTGTTTCACGTGATTAAAATATTTTTATATACTTATATGTCAACCAATACTTATCATTGATTAATGATATACCATTTCGAAATTTATTTTTTATAATAAAACAAATGTCTATTTAATTTAATATACCATGTCATTTTATATTAATATTTAATATATTTTCATAATTATTTAACCATCCAAATAGATATTTTATTTTGTTATAGAAAACATTTTGTTTTCAAAAAATTCAATTAAAACTATTTATATTGGTATATTCTTCTAAAAAATTAATATTACATTTATATAAAAAATGATATTTATTTATAATTTTGAAAATTGAACATAACTAATAAACAAATATTTCATTGTAATTATTTAAATTGATAATAAATACAATTAATAAGAAATTATTAAAATCATTAAATTTACAACATGTTATAGGCCATGTGATAGTCATGAAATAATTCCATATTTATTCAATGGTTTAATTCTACAAAATTGACAAGATTATTAATCCATGAAAACCAATGTTATCCGGGAAATATATTTTCCATCGTCAACAAAAAATCAATTAAACCTGCACATGATAACTTAAAATGCCTCTAAAGATCGAAAACAATATCTTAGACCTAGTTATACATGAATAATTACAAAACTAAAATACCATAGACCATGGTAACTAATGAGTAAGAAAAATGTGATGCCATCAAGTACCCACTAATAAATACCCACCGGGGTCTTGATGATAATACTCACTAAAATCTATCATGAAACACAATATGGAATTATAGAAACTCATTAACCGAGCTTCCCAATATGAAACCTATGAAATAATTCATTTTTAATGAATTAGACTGGGCTATCCTAACACATCGACCAACCCTGTATGTTAGTCGGATTTATGCAATGTTCGAATCCCCATGGGTAGAAAACTGCTACCTAGGAAATATAAATGAGTAATTAGGAACTATTTCTTCCATTAATTGACATATTAATAATTATTTGGGTCCACTATGTATATGAAATTATCTATCAAGTATTTTGACCTATATATTTATATAATAGGGATAAAAAATAATGAAACTGTCTAAACATGGAATAATGAAATCCATCCAAAAAATATAAAATTTACACACATGAATATGATATAGTTGAATATTATAAAAATAAATATCCTCAGATGAATTTGATGATAAAAATTCACAATAAATAGAATATAACCCAAAAATTTCCAAAAACACATTTATTGATAGAAACTGACTCATCATATCTATTCATCCATCATGTGATGAAATTTTATATAAAATAATGAAAATTGAACACAATAGATAAAAGTGAGACATAGGATCTCCATAGAAACTCAATAATTGTGGTATGTACATTGTGTGATATAATAATTCCATGAATGATCTTAGAAAAAATCCATTGAAATATTTATTATGATATTGTTTATAAAATTCATGTTCAAACAGATGTTACGTAATATTTTTTTTCACAATAATGTTTAAAAAACTAATAACATATCCCAATAATTTTTTAAAAACATAGATTGATGTTAAGCAATGGGTGATAAAAAAATAAGTTAAAACTTTAAAAAAACACTATAATATTACATTTAAGTTCATTAAAATGACGATTTATCATTATTTTTTCTCTTAAAAAATTTCCTAAAAATACCATTTTTATATGTTAATGTACTTTAAATCAAATTTATCTTAATATATAATGAAGATTACACCAATATATTACATTTAATTGATGCATTAAAAAACATTTTAGACCATTTTTTATGTAACAAAAACATGATAAGGAAATATAAAATAGTATTCATACCCCATGGTATCAATAACACATATTAAGGTAAAAAAAGGCAAGAAAATGTTCCAAGTTATTAAAAATGATCAAAGAGATAGAGTCCCCTAAAATTCATTTTAAATGACCAATATAACTATCATAACTTCTTTGAATATGGTATCCAAATTTGAACTGGTTACACATTCACTATACCTATATGAAAGACACTATCTATCATATTATACCTTTCAAACAATAGTTCCGCTATAAAATTCATAGGAGAGATGATAATACTATATAAAAACAATCCATCTATATAGAACACCTAATCAACTCTAAATAACCCCGAAATAAGGGAAGAATCACGATTAGGGGTTTCACTTTTGAAGACCCATACAATAACTCCATGGATTTCCATGACATTTAAAATACTAGTGAAAAACGAATTAGGAGATTTTTCATCAAAAAAATCATCCATTTTAAATTAAACCACATCTCACTTATTAAACCCTTTAATGAAACAAATACTCTCTTATCTAATCATAATATTCACAAAAATATATTATAATATACAACATCCCCTAATATGGTATCAAGACAGTGTGGGAATGTAAAATTTATGGTTTCTAATTGTGGTTCTCAAATTATTTATAAAAATTTCCAATTTCAAGGTTCTAACTGGCATTTCAAAAGGAATAAAGAGATCTCAATACATTTAAAATAATTTTAATGCATGCGTTTAACATTACATGAAAATTATTTTCTAATCACACTTTTAAAATTTATTAAAAAAATTATCCAGAAATTGTTTAACATTTCTTGAAAACAAATAAACCCCTATGTCTCAAAACATTTTAAAATCAAATAATAACACCACGATTTTAATAAAATATCTACTATAATACCACATATTTATTTTTTAAATATATATTTTCTCAAACAAATTATAACAATATTTATTTCTTATTGAGTGAGTTACTCTATAATTTGGATAAATACATGTAAATGGAATAACCCTTAATAATCGAGGAATGGGGGTGAAAATAATCTGTAACCCATCAAGGGAATTCTAGTGGTGTAAAATTATTTATGAACAAAATCATAAACATTAAAGTAATTTGTAACATTCATTATAAGGTAATTATAACAAAAACACTCCTTAAACAAATAGTAAAACGTCATAAACATGATTCCTTTAATGATGAAAACATAACTAAGTATGAAGAAGGCCTCAGAAACCCAAAATCCACCATAACCCCATATTTAGATGAAGGAAAATTACTCACCCTAAAAAGAATAATCATTTAGGTTTAATTTACATTGCACCATTGAAATAAATTTCTTAATCAACATTTTCCTTAATTTTTATAAAATTATCAATTGAAATTTAATTATAAATGATATCACATTTAAGGAAATACAAGGATACAATTTCAAGGCCACTATCCTCCAATGATTATACATTTTAATCAATCATTTCAGGAATAATTCTCCTAATATTTTAAATGGGAGTGGAATCATCCATATTTAAAAAAAACCATATTATAGTGATAAAAACATCATTTATCCTTCTTAAGAAGTCACCAACAAATTCTTCCTCACCCACATTGAGATAATAAAACTTCAACATTTAGATTTTTATCATATCTATCTTCAGCATTTTATTTTTTTCACAAGTTTTTTATGTTCTCCCGGATAAAATTAGTAGTAGCACCACCCTTCACTCTATATAACTCAATTTTAGATATTTATTGTAGTAAAACATACACATCTCTTACATCATTCACCATGTTGGACTTTTTCATATATGAGAGTGGAACATGCTCAACATGTGGATGAAATCAATCTATAGAGTCTTCCAAAACAGTATACCAAACATATATATGATAAAGAATCATCCCATTTTTCGAAATATGAAAATTATTTTCATCATAGACCTAATTCATCATACAGTTAAAATAACTCGATTTTTTCATAACAACATTTCATCACAACATTCAAAAAAGAGTGAACAAATGATCCTTTGATTTGATAACACATAGAAATAAACTAACCAGAATTAATGAATCAGTGAGTGGTTGAGGGGTGAGTTAGTGATATACTTTCCATTTATGTTATTTTTATTTTATAATAACATTCACCTCATGTTAATGAATTATCAAATTATTGAATGAAAAACATTGCACACACAAAAGAAAATAATTATTTATATGGTTCACTATTCAATTTGGGTATATTGTCTAAGTAATGGCTTTGAAATAACCAAATAATACACAATACACTAGAAACAATCCTTTTATGTGGATTCATCAAGTTAAAAATAAACATACCCTTGTTTACCACTATGGTAGATATAATAATGAATATACTTTTTGTAGAATGAATGACGATGCATATGTTATTAGGTAGATTATAAAACATCACCAATTGTTATTAATCATTTATCCATGATATTTCAATAAGATCAACTATTTAAATTCTTCATAAAAAATTCTCCATTTTATTTCCTATTAGTAGGTATAAACAACTCTTTAAGACATTGTATGAATACTCTGAATGATGCTCAGTTTGATTCGTCAGTCAAATTCATCTATCCTAGAAACATGTCTTAATATGTAATCTAGAAATAATTGTGAATATATTTTAAATTTATAGAAATAATGCGTCTAATTATTTAGTCTGAATCAGAAAACTCTGACATGAACCTCTTCCTTACACTTATTTTTTCCCATTAAACATTCTCACTTAATATTTTTCTAGAAACATTCTTTTACAAACTCAAAATAATCAGATCTCTCTCTCATTATCTCATATTTGAAGAGTATCATTGTAAATTATACATTTATAGGTATTTATTGGTAATCTATATTAGAATTAGTGGGAAACCAATTATATTTTCAGGAACTACCAAATTTAAGAACCTATAAATTCACTTACATTCACAGTGACCTTTGATAAATTTTTGTCTTCTAAACTCTTCCCGATTCATCTATAACTTCATAAATATCCTCAAAACATCCTTAATCATCAATAATTAAATATATTTTTCATTTTGATACAACTTTTCTTTCTAATTAAACATATTTAATGATGAAGACTTCTCATTTTAATGCTCTAACTAAACCTTTTCTTCCCAAACATCATTGAATATTCGAAATAATTGAAAACCATTTTCGAAAAATATTCAGTAATTTCTTCAAAACATTTCACCATTTTCTTTATTCGATCAATAATTCCTCAAAATGATGAAAATATCATTTCATGATGTCACTAAATTTATGACTTCTCATTTTCAGAATGCATCTAATGAATCTATCTCTAGTATCCCATATGATGGATCAGTTGTAATGAATTATTTGATGAAATGTGACCATATAAAAAAAATTAATTACCCCACATTGTTATAATAAAAAAAAGAGGTATTTTTCTCTATATAAATGGATTAATACATTGTTAATCATCTTCGTATTGAACAGTGGTATAGTGTGTCTACTTTATAGGAATAAAAACCATCATATTTAAAACTATTGCAACTAATAATTGATCCTAATGATTTGGTTCATTTAAGGGATTGAAAAATTTGATATATCACCTAGTAAGATGTATTGGGTGATCATTACATCTTTAAAACCTATGAATTAATATAAATTAATATTCTCATATAAAAAACATGTTCAATGTCTGGTTCTTCTTGTATTCATGATTCAGAATCATAGACTTGAGATTCTAATTATCTATTCCTACCAAGACTAGAATTTATCATGAAATATTCATTATTCAAGGAACAATAAGATCATAATAGTATTGTATTACTAAATTTTTAAAAATTTACTTTTTCTGATCATTTCAACATGATTTTTATTTCTATCAAAAAAACAAAAATATTGTCATTCCATTGAATGATTCAGTTTCCATTTCCCCCCCATTTCGTCCAAAAATAATGTATCAAATGTTTTGTGTAATATTATGATGATTATGAAATAATAAATAGAAAACCATAATCAACTTATACATAAAACATATCAAGAGAAATTTATGATCTGAGAGAACTTCATCGTATGATCAGAAACATCATCCCAGACACAATGTGACTCTAAAAAACAACATCATCAAAAAATAATTAGAATATAAAACGGAATTAAACAAATTGTTATTAAGCATTATTAATCTTATATTTTGATTATAATATTTTTTCCTATTACCATAAACACTTATAAATACAATTTTAATTTCATAAATAAAAAAATACATAACATTTAGAAAAAACATCTTCCATAATCCAAAAACTACTCTCATACATTATATTATTACACATTTTACCTATTTCAACTAGTGGTAATGTTTTATTTTTTACCCTTGATCAATCAAACTATACATTCCTTTTTCTTTCTATTAAATTCCAGAAAAATAGTTTCCCATTCCCTATTATAACACACATAGCTATACTAAACCAATGGAATTATTGAAGTGATGTTTATTTTGGATAAATTTATCTATGATTCAAAGTTGACTGATTACAATCTCAACTTATAGTTAAACAACCCAACAAGCCCTAGTACTATGATATGACCCTACTATATGAAGATCTGTATTACTAACATTTCATTGGGTCCATATATATGGTGTATCCCTCCCCCATATTAATGTTCTTCATCCTAAATCAATCGAATTTTTCAATTATTGATACAACCAAAAAACTTGTGGTCGATATCACATCATGGTTCCTATACTATGTTAAGACAATCATAATGGTGTGATACTCAATGTGATTAGCATCTCCATTAAACTATAAATGGAAATAAAATCACTATAATCACTTATAAATGTTTATCAATATCATCCTCACTATGTTAGTTTATCCTGTCATTACCAAAGTAGTTTTCCTATCAAAATGTTTAACACTAGTGAGAATAAATTTGAATAAATCCACATAAGAAATATTTATTACATTTCCTATGATCATAGTTAAAAATGACCTCATATGTTTAAAAATCTTTCTAATGTTTTGACCTAACATAGAAGAATAAATGATATCAAGGGACGTAATTACACAAACTAAGATTAATACAATGTTTTTTTCCATAAGAATACCAAATGGAATCCCATGAGAATGGTAGAAACACCAATTTGATTTATTTCAGGTTAAAAAATTTAACATAAATATTCATTTAAAATCCATGATGCATAAACACACATATAAAGTGATATGAATATGGGATCCTCATTGCTTATACTAGTAGTGAGTTTTATATTGAATCCAATAGCCTAATTCGATGCGTGTATGATAAAAGATATGATATATTTTAAAATTCAAAAAAAAAAGATATTTAATTTGATATCCATCATAACAGAAATAAAGAAAAAATGGAAATTTTATAACGTCAAAACCTATCCAATACGAAAACCCATGCCCATGTTAATGAAGAAATAATGATGATTATGTTGAATAAAACATTTGGATAATATGGTATGAAAAAAAATTAGTGGATAATGTCACTAAGAAAACTAACCTCAATGAATCCCCAACAATTTAATTTTTAAAATCAATATAATTTATTAAAAAAATTATTTTTAAAACATATATTATAAATTCAATGAGTACCTAGTATCATGATACATAGTAACTACTAATAAATGGGTACCTAAAATTTTTCTTTCAAGAGTGTAGTTGGCGTTATAGAATAATTTTTTTCACCTATGACTAATTACCTTATTCAAGACCACTAATTAAATATTTATTTCTTCCCTAAAATGATAGATCATATCACTATGTCTATTTTTTTGAATCATACCTCCCAAATATTTCTAACCACTCTAAAAACTCCATCATTCATAATTTTTTACGATTAGGCCATCATTAGGCTCAAATTTTTTTACACATATACCCTAGTATTAAATAGTAATTTTAGAGGTTTCATTATCTAAAAATAATGATTAATTATATGGAAATAAATCCATGAAACTATGTGGTATTATATAAAACATTACACTATAAATAACTATTGTAATATATATCTTCAAAATATACTCATGATTTCTAAAACATTAAAAACACTATAACCTTTATGATTTAATGATTATGAATAGATTAACTATTTTTTTGACAATGGAAAGTATTGATTGATAATTATTAGTTTCATACAATAATAAAAAAATGTCACGACCCATCCCCTAGGGCCCATACTGTGACTACCCCATTCCCACCTTCCATAGGCCAGGGGTTGGTAACTAGCAATGGAAAGGCGTACACCAAAAACGGGAAGGAATTGATTTTAAACTTCTGTAAACACACAATACATAAACACAAATAGATACAACCATGTAGTAAACTACTGCAGAAAAAAGTGTCCAAAAAGTAAAGGGGCTGGAATACAAGACCAACTAAAAAGTACAAGTACAACTGAGAAGAGAAAATATCTCATGGTTCATCCATCGAGGATCCTATTTGAAGGGTAGGTACATATCTTGTTCACAACACTCCACGTTAGCCTATCTCCCCCACGTACTACCTAGTCCGGGCTCCCTCAAGCCTCAGCCCACCTGCTCGTAGTCTGAACCAGAAACAACAAGGTGTGAGTGAAGGCCATGAAGGGGTGAGTATAACAATACTCAGTAGGGACCCTGAGACCCCCCGAAGGTCTACCAGAGTTCCACAAAAGGGAAACCACAAAGAAAGACCTCAATCACAAAGCACGAAGAAATAGTCGAATCACACCAGGTATACAACTCAGAGATTAGAAATATAGAGGATTAGTCTTAAGATATATAATATTATTCTATTTAGAAGTTCCACAACTAATCCACAAGATTTAGTTCTATTGTCAATCAACTCTTGGACTTGTGTCTTTTTTCCATGATGAGCCACTGTAAAGCGGGTCCTCATCGGGTCATGCTACTGCCGATCTACACAGGGTCGCTAGAATGAAAATCCACTAAGGGTCGCTAGAATTCCGATCCACACAGGGTCTCTATGATACTGATCCAAACATGGTCACTATGATGTTGATCCACATAGGGTCTCTATGATGCTGATCCACACAAGGTCACTAGAATGATGATCCATACAGAGTCACTAAAATAATGATCCACACAGGTCCTCTATGATGTTTATCCAAACAGGGTCTCTATGTTGCTAATATATACAGGTTTGCTAGAAAATAGGTAGGGATGATTAGTCATACAACTAGATCATCCCACTGTGGAATTTCTCATGCTAAGCCACATTGGTCGCTCTTCTTCTTCATGCCACAACCAGCCATTGGATTCCCGATCAATTCACACTTGATTATGGGAGAACCACCTCTCAAGCCATCATTTGCATTTCAACCGGTACGAAGTCCCACAAAAATCATACACAATGAACCTCCCCCATCATAGGGGTCTCAACGCGACAGATTCTGCATTGATCTGAAGCATGGTTTGTGAGTTACAGATGTTTCTATATTCAGGGACAAGTTGGGTCTAATCCCGGTCTGACTTGGTTAGACTGGCCCGATGCAAAGGGTCCCAGGGTCTACCAGACCCCACTAGGGACCGGTCTGTTAAGGGATTTCAAGATTCATTGGGTCTGGACCATCTGGGTCAGCCTAGTTCGGTTCGCAGGCCCAAGTCACGGGGGGCCCACTCAACATGTGGGGCTTGGCCCACCCATACTGGCCTGCCAGGCCACAAGTACAACTTGGCCCGTAGGAGGGTCCGACATGCTGGGAAGGTCCGGACCTACTAACTGGTGGGTCTGGTCTATTAGGCGGGTTTGGACAACTTGGCTGGCTCACGTTCGTCTCAGTCTTCCCAAAGGTGGACCGTTGTGTCCTGCGGGCCTCATGGTTGTGGGGTCGTTTTTCCAGACGGTGGGGTGCTGACCCACTAAATAAACCATTGACCGTTTGGATGACTAGGTTCTTCCAATGATGTTTGGTCTGGGTCCACGCTGCCCCTTCATACTGCAGCCCACTGGCCACGGCTGCTCTGTACCACCCGACTTATGCTGTAGCCTGCTGGCCACAGCCGCTTTTCATCACCGGAAGCACCCGCAGGTGCTACCCTTGTCCCGCGAGGCTAGCTCGGTCTGGACACCTTCGGCCAGTGCGGCGCACTATCGCCCACCTCCTTCCACCACCAACAACTATTTTTCACGGGTCTCCTCCAGCTGCCATCGACATGGCGCACCAACAATTTCTTCTGTGGGTTACCGGACGTGATCTAGTTTCCGTTCATGGTGTTGTCTGTTCCTATAGATCTCCTTAGTTACCTCCATCATAATGTAACCCACTACTTCGCATTTCCATCAATCTGAGGAAATCATCTCCAATGAATAGAGCATGAGTGAAGCGGCAGAAGGTCCATGCCTTGTTTATTTGGCCTGCACCCTCCACATTATTGTGATAAAAAGTGAGAGAGGATTTAATTCCTCAAAGAAAAATTACAAACAAACCCCCTACCTAGAAGGGAATTTAATTCATCAAAGAAAACCGCATCATTGTCATCGGTTAAAAAGCTAAAAAACACCACCCATGAGTTTACGGAACGTTCCTTAAAAAAAGTTCAGAAATTCATTCTGGGCACACTGGGCCTCAGAATCATGCACAATAAATTTTTGTAGACTCGTTATAATGACAAATATATAAAAATAATTTATATAGAAATTCCAGGTCCTTAAATTATTCTTTTCTTAGGGATTATCTTCCTCGAAAACATCATTAAATCTAGGGGAACAAATGCTGTACTGATCACGTATCTGAGCCTCCTACTCCCATGTTCTTTCATGGAGATTCCCATGCTGCCAACAAAATCACCCCAGAGGAATCGACCACCTAGAATGGATACTCTCATGTTGATTCTCTATCTTTATTGGGAAATCTACAAACATCACCCCATTGTCGATGTCCTCCTCACCCCAATCGATAACATGCATTTGATCCCTTAGGTACCTCCTTAGCTACAACACATGGAATACATTATCAACCTGATGCATATGTGGGGGAAGATCTAGGCGATACGCCACCTCGCCAACTCTATTGAGATCCTAAAAGGGTACAATGAACCTTAGAGACATCTTTCCACCCTGGCCAAATCACCACAAAACTCGTCAAGGTGAGACCCATAGGAAGACATCGTCTCCCTCCTCGAACTCCAAAGGTATCTGTCTCCTGTCAGCATAAGACTTATCTCTACTCTGTACTATCTTCATCTGCTCCTAGATGATATGTATCTTTTCAGTGGTAGCCCATACCAACTCTCGACCCATAAGTATTGACTCTCTCAGGTATGTCTAGCATAGAGGCAATCTCCATGGTCGACCATACAAGGCCTCAAACTATTCCATACTGATGGTGGAGTGATAGATTTTGTTGTATGAGAACCCCACCAAGGGAATGTGATCATCCCAAGCGTGGCTAAAATCTAGGACGCAAGCTCGAATCATGTCATCCAGTGTCCGAACGGTCTGGTCTGTCTGACCATTTGTCTGAGGGTGAAAGGAAGTGCTCAAGCATAGCTCAATTCATAATTCCTCCTTCAATCCCTTCCAGAAGACAAATTTTAAATGCACATCATGATCTGAGATGATCTTCGATGGTACTTTGTGAAGTCGCACTATCTCATGCACATTGAGGTTTCCCAAGAACTCTACTGATCCCTGATCTCGGATGGGTATGAAGTGGGATGACTTGGTGTGTTGGTCAACGATCACCCAGATGGAGTCATGTCCCCTGGACGTACATGGTATCCTCATCATGAATTTTATAGAGATACCATCCCACATCCAATCTGGTACCCCAAGTTGAGGCACTATGTCTGTTGATACCTAATTCTCAGCCTTCACTTTCTGATAGTTGAGGCATTGGGTTACAAACTCTTCCACTGCTTTCTACATCCCTGGCCACCAGTACTGACATCAGAGGTCCTAGTACATCTTCACCACTCCAGTTTGTACCGCCAAAGGGGATGCGTGAAACTCCTTCAACACCTCCTCCCATAGAATCACTGGTACCATGGTGCACCCTTTGAAGGGATCAACATTCTCCCCACCTTTAAAAAATCCTTCTGGAGGCCGTCCTGAGGATATCTGAGCACATTGGGCCTCGCATTAAACATCCCCAAGTTGTGCCTCCCTGACTAGTTAAATGATTATGGGAGTAAATCTCATTGACTGGAGGTAATTTTCTCCATTTCTATCCATGATGGATATCTGCAATGTGGATGCCTTCTCTTTCACCTCATTCAACAGCTCTAGACCAGACCTCCGGCTTAGTGCGTCTAATACTATATACCCCTTCCCAGGAGTATAGACTATCTCAAAGACACATTACTAGAGGATATCTATCCATATTCATCGTCTCAGGTTTAGTTTCTACTATTATAAGATATACATAAGACTCTTGTGATTATCGTAGAATGTAAAACGTTCACCTAGAATGTAGTACCACCATAACTTCAGCACAAAGATCACTGCTACTTACTCCAGGTCATGGGTAGCGTAGTTCTGATTGTGATGTCTCAAATTCTATGAGCCATAGGCGATCAGTGCTCGCTCCTGCAATAGGAAACAATATAGTCCGGTCCCTGATGCGTCGTTGAGGACCACATACCCAACACCCTCTACTCATAGCCTCAAGGTGGAGGCACTCATCTGTCTCTTCCTCAGCTCCTGGAAACTCTTTTGGAACTTTCCTATCTACAAAATAGACTACCCATACTTTGTCAAAGCCAAAAAGGGTGCCACTAACCTGGAGAATTCAGGTACAACTCTATGGTAGTACCCAGCCATTCCGAGGAAACTCTGCACCTCGGTCACACTCCCGGGTGCCTCCCATGAAAGAATTGCCTCTATCATTGTTAGATCCACTATGATTATAGAATTTGGGATAACCTTCCCTAGTAAGTGGAATTCCTATATCTAGATCTAGAACATCGAGAGATTTACCTAAATTTGGTGCTCTTAAAGTGTATCCATAACTATCTGCAGGTGTGTGGTGTGCTCCTCCTCCAACACTGAGTATACTAAGATGTCTACAATGAAGACCACCACAAAGAGATAGAGTTTTGGATGAAAGATCATATTCATGAGCCTCAGGAATAATGCTGGAGAATTAGTCACACTAAAAGGCATCACAAAGAATACGTAATGGCCAAACCGACATTTGGAGGTTTTCTTCGGTATGTCCTCCTCTCATACTCTGAGCAGATGATATCCTAATCTAAGGTCTATCATCAAAAACCATCAAACTCCCTTCAGTTGGTCGAAGAGATCATCAATACTCAAGAGTGGATACTTGTTCTTCACGGTCACCTAGTATAGGCACCAATAGTCCACACAAAGCCTCAATCTCCCATCCTCCTTCTAGGTGAACAAGATCAGGGATGCCCTTGGAGACACACTGGGCAATATGAACCTCTTTCCCTGTAAGTCCTCCAGCTATACCTGAAACCCCCAAAGATCCATGGGATCCATCCGATATGCTGGTGTATATATCAGTGTCGTCCTGGAGTATATATCGATGTATTAGTCCACCTCTATGTGAGGATGTAGTCCCAGAACATCATCAGGGAAGATATCGACATATTGTTACACCAATAAAGGATAACTCAGACTCTCAACATCAACTAATCCTAGGGTAAGGCTAGTAAACTGCTATGTGATCGGTTACACCCTCCTCCATGTAATTCCATCCTTTGTTGCAATGGATCCCTTCTCTCCAGTGAAAGAAAACCTGGTAACATCCTCAGGAACACACCACACATTGTGCCTAATACAGTCAATCTGATCATGCATTGCGGATAACCAGTCCTTACCCAAGATGACGTCGTAAGGACCTGACGCCACTACTATAAGATCCCAGCCGAAGCTCTCACCTCCTAGATAAAGTTCACACTACTCGAACTGGTGTGTAATCATTGAATCTTCTCCCGTAAGAGTCTTTAAATTCTAGGATCAAGCCAATGGATCCACCTGAATCTTTGATATCTGAACGAGAGTTGTAGAAATGAAAGAGTGGCTACAACATATGTCTATAAGTATTGAAACTATGGTGTAATAGACACAAATCGTACCTCAAATCATTTCTAGAGAATTGTGGTCATAAGCCTCAACTACACAGAGATGAGCTCTTCCCTATCCACTAGCTTCCTCTAGTAGGGCTGGAACACCTGGTAGTGGTTACGGTAGAACCTAGATTCATCATCCACCACCTATAGCATGAACTTATCATATTCCAAACCCTCCGACTTGCAGACCACCTCGCTCCAATATCTAACTTGGACATGGTGGTCCTTCGACCATTTGATGTTCATCAATGCTATCGGTCGGGCAGTCGTGAACCATGTGACCCATTCCACCACAGTTGAAGCAATGTCTACTCCACTACTGGCCTGCTCTACCTTGTTAGCCTCACACCTCTGAACCTACATCCTAGGGTCATCCACTAGAAGGTCTAGGCTGCTAGGAAATATGTGTCATCCTCCTACTACCTGCTGTAGAGGACACTACTACGTGTCTCCCGGTTGAGGGTCACCTCGTCCTATATCTGGAGCCTCAGGCATTTCCATCCCCCTATTGTGACTTGGAAAACACTAGCATCTAGGATAAATATATACTTTGCTGATGGGGATCATGGAATCTTCTACCCAACGAGTGTTGGTGCTTCTTGTGCACAACCCGAAGGTGACAACATAGTAAGAGGGCCCTGTATTGATACCTCTCCACTTGATGGGACGTCATCATGTACTATCTCATGAATCCTGGATGGTTGTCTATGTGGTAACATCTTGAAATGAAACAAGTGTTCCACGGTCAATAAGTTATACCTGGAGAGATGACTCAAAAGATATCAAAGTAAAAAAATTTCCAAAAGACGCGCAATCAATTTTTTCATGCACCGAGTTAGAAATCAGAATTTAGGGTCCCAGTTTATGGATACGTCATCCTCCAAATCAATACTGGACACCCCGAACTAAAAACTATACTCACAAAACCAAACACTATTGATCCATTAAAAATATTAGAGTCCTAGTTCTTTGGTAGAATCAACTTCTCTGATACCACTTTGTCACAGACCATCCCTCGGGGCCCATGTCGTGGCTACCCCAAACCAGCCTTTCATACTCCAGGGGTTGGAAAATAGAACCCAAAAAGCATATACCTAAAATGGGAAGGCATTGCATTTAATCCTATACAGTCACTCAATCCACGAACACAAGAATATGAAACCACAATGAAAATTGTTGTAGTAAAAAGTGTACTGAAAGTAATGGGGCCTAAATACTAGCCCCAAGGAAATTTATAGTACAACTGGAAAAAGAAAAAATATCATGTATCATTCAATGGGGATCCTATTGGAAGGGTTGGTACAATTATTTTCCACATCACTCCAAGTCATCTCGTCTCCCCTGCGTACCACTGGGTCCTAAATCCCCCAATCCTCAATCCACCAGCTCATTGTTTTCACAAGACACAACAAGGTGTGGGAAAATCCCTTGCAGGGGTGTTTATAACAATACTCAGAAGGGTCCCGGACACCCCCGAAGGTCTCCCAGGGATCCACAATAGAAAACCACAAAGAAAGACCACAATCAAAAAGCAAAAAACAATAGTCACCTCACACCAGGTATACAACATAGAGATTATGAATATAGATGATTATTCTTAAGCTATATCATCTTATTCAATTTATAAGTACCCCAAATATTCAAAACAGAGTTTTTATATTATCAATATACTCCTGGAGGTGAGTCATTATTCGGATATGTTCCACTGTAAAGCATGTCCTCATTGGGTCATGCTACTGTTGATCCACACAGGGTCACTAGAATACTGATCCACACAGGGTTTCTAGAATTCTGGTCCACACAAGGTCACAATGATGCTGATCTACATTGGGTCTCTATGATGCTGATCCACACATGGTCTCTATGATGATGATCCACATAGGATCTCTTGATTTCTGATCCACACAGGGTGTCCAGAATGATGATCCACACAGGGTCGTTATGATGTTGATCCCCATAGGGTCGCTATGTTGTTGATCCACACAGGGATTCTATAATGAAGGTAGGGACTATTATTCATACAAAATGATCATCCCAATTTGGAATTTCTGATGCTGACGTACATTGGCCGCTCTTCTTCTTCATGCCACAGCCAACCACATGATTTCCTCTCAATTGACACTTGATTCAGGGATAACTTATCCTCAAGGAATTAGTCGTATTTAAAATGGTACTAAGTCCTTCAAAAAGAATACTCCTGGAACCTCACAATCAAAGGGGTACCAATGTGATAGACGACGCGTCGATTAGATGACCAGTCTGTGAGATTTGGGAACATTTGTAAAAATGGCTTAGTTGGAATCAACTCTTTTCCAACCTAGGTTGTATGTCAAACTCTTCCAAAACTGACTCAATGATTCTACAAAGGAATACCTTTTCACAAGGGTCCTTATGCCTTAGATTAAGGGGCGTTCATATGCACAATTTTTTAGTTACTTCCCTTTCCATGAAAATGGGGCGATCACCCCTCGGTCTGGCCAGGATTAGTCAGACATGAAAGAATATGCCAACGAGACCAATTCCAAAAAGGGATCCCAACACCACTAATGGTGTGTCGAACGAGAACCCAGTTTTTTAGTTACGAGTGTTCCTTTATTCAAGGACTGGTCGGGTCTGGGCTTGGTCCGACTTCGTTAGACCGGCCCAACGCAACAGGACCTGGGGTCAACCTGACCCCGCCCAAGTCCATCTTGTTAAGAGTCAGCCCAGTTCACTGGGTCCAGCCTATCGAGATCGTCCCGGTTCGGTTCACAGACCTGGGCCTCGGTGGGCTCGGATCGCCGGGTGGGGCTCCGCTAACCCACACTGGCCCAGTATACCACGATTCCTACCCGCTCAGTAGGTTTGGTCTGATCCACATGCAGGTCATGTCCACTAGCGGGTCCAGTCTGCCAGGCGAGTTCAGCCCACTTGGCCAACCCGCATCCGGATCTGTTCACCTGAAAGTGG
Organism: Viscum album; assembly: GCA_963277665.1. Taxonomy (NCBI): domain Eukaryota; kingdom Viridiplantae; phylum Streptophyta; class Magnoliopsida; order Santalales; family Viscaceae; genus Viscum; species Viscum album. Next base: position 1,575,043,955 of record OY728127.1, read on the forward strand.
AACATTGTGCCCAGATTTCCTTGCGGTTGGGGGGCCATTGCACCAGCTGGTGGGGTGTTTCCCCACCTAATGAATGGTCAGTCGTTTGGCTGACCGGGTTCCGCCAATGCGGCATTGCACGGGGCTGCGCCGCTCTTTCCTTCCATGCACCACTAGCTTCAACTACTCCGCGCCACCCCTTCTGCCGTGGCCTACAGGTCTTAGACACTTCTCACCACTAGCGGCACCTACGGGGCACTTCCCATGTCCCATGTGACTGGCTCGGTCCGGCCGCCTTCAGCCTCCACAACCCTTCATCGCACACCGCCTTCCACTGTCCATGGCCAGTTGTCGTGGGTCTCCTCTTGCCACCTCCGGTCACCGCTAACATGGCGTGCCAACAGTTTCTTTCACGGGTCACCAGAAATGCTTCATTGTCCATTCTTGGTTTCATATGTGCCTATGACTCTCCGGCGATGCCACCATCATAGCGTGACCCGCTATTTCACGTTTCCATCAATATGAGGAAATCGTCCCCAAAGAATAGAGCATGATCTAAAAATTTTAGGGTTCGTGCCTTGTTCGTTTGCCCCACTCCCTCCACGTTATTGTTAAAGAATGTGGAAGAGGATTTAATTAATCAGATAATACTTCTAAATAATCCCCCTACCTGGAAGATATATTCACTGACGAAAATCCACGGAACATCCTTCGTCATTGTCTTTAGTTTGTGATTCGGTGTTTCTCATCACCACTCATTGAAACCAGTTTCGTCCTCTAAGTGGTTAGCATCATGTTGCATTTCTAGAGCTTCATTTCATGGTGATGTTGTCCCAACACTTTACCCTGAGCTGCATATAAATAGGAGATTAGAATTGTTAGAAATTCCCATGGAATTAATGAGGTTCATTTAATTAATGACACATCCAAATTACAATGGTGTAGTTATAAAAATAAATGGGATTCAATCCATTTAATGGATTGACATGTTTTTTTCCTTCCACTTCCACTCTTCCATTGGAGGAAAATAAAAGGAGAAATAAAATAACTTTTTTATTTTGTTATTCATTTAAATGTCTAAAAACTAACCTTTCCTCAAGACCTACTATGGTCGAAGTGAAGCCTCCCTTAACAAAATCTCGGCGCTCTGGATTCAATGGTGCCTTTGTATTTTTAATCCATGCACCGATTCAGAAGATAGAAAATGTTGACCATGCATTTACTGAACATACATTAAAAAAAGGACAGAAATTCATTCCGGGCATACTGAGCCTTAGAATCACGCGCCGTAAATTTTCTCATACTCTTAATAATCCCAAATAATATTCATAATAAGTTTATATGGAATTTCCAGGTATTTACAAAAATTAACATTATAAATACCTTCTTTATCATCCCTTATTCTGAACATGTTATGCATACATTTTTTTAGAATTTTTATCACTGTTTTATGAAATAACCTTCCAAAAAATAAAATTCATGCACTTTTATAGTGGAGAATAATTATCCTTACCTAAATATGATATTAATATCATAAATACATTATTTAGAATTCTATTATGTACAACTATATCATGTTTAAATATTATCTAATTTAATGAAAACATTTTTCATTCATGTTTATTTTCATTCATCTATGTTAAACATATTATAATTTTTCATTAATGTTTTAATGATATTAGATAGACTTTTCATTGAAAAATTTGTTTTATAATCAATAAATACCCCCTTTTTTCTATTTATTTTATAATTATATTGAACATAATTTTAACTAATTATTAATTTGAGATAGCATTCAATTTTTGATATTTAAAAAAATTAATAATATTCATATACCTCTAAAGAATTATAGAAACTAATTACGTTAGAAATATATAAACATACAGAAAATTTTCATGTTCTATAGATCCTTTAATTTGTAAAATAATATATGTTCTAAAATATGTAATTTTGAAGATCTTCTAATTTTTTTTGTCTCTATAAAATGAATAAATCCAACTATATATATATTAAAATTTATAGAATAAAAATGTGTATTCTTCAGTTCATTATTTTCATTATATTTATTTTTTATAAAATTTTTAAATTCATGAATGACATTATCATGAATTTTATAATATCCAAAAATCATTTTATTATTATCCCAAATAATATTAATGATATTCTCTATTATATGTCCTAGGTGGTCCTAATCCTCTATCACAAAAATTGTTAACTAAACTTCTTTCTCATTTCAATATATTCTGATAGGTAGATTACCAAAAAAGATTAATAATTTTCTTATTTAAACATTACGATAAGGATATATATAGAGTCATTTTATGATGACATATGTTGTCCAATTGTATATGAATCCACCTAGAATGTGATTTAATAATTTTTTTACATAAATAACATATATCATAAAAAAATTAATAGTTCTGAACTGATATGTGTAATAACAAAAACAAAGAAAAAATATTATAAATTATCAGAATTATAGAACAATATAAAATCAATAGAGATAAATAGAATATAATTACAGTGAATAAAAAATAATGTAAATTGATGTGATGAAGTATCACAAATTAATAGAAAAAAGAAGAAAAAATGTTAATTAAAAAATATTACATTATTTTTCATTAAAATAATCACATTTGATCAATAGGGTATGTTAGATCAATACTAAAATCCAATAATAAAATGGTTATAAAAAAATATTCGATCCTTGATATTTTATATACATGATTATTGTAGGATTGAAATAATGATATAGAAGGTCAATATAAAAGAGGGGGGTGAATTGTATACTGTAGAAATTTCCTTAAACAAGGAAAGATCTAAGTTTAACAAAGTCAAACTAAGAAAATTCACAACACCTCTAACACTAATTGGATAATTGGAAAAAGGCAAGAAGTTATAAACTTCTAGTTCTATGAACTTGCTTAAATCTGGAAAGAGATTCCGAAAACAGGTTCCAGAAATATGGATCTGGAAATTGAAACATAACTAAAATTTACAATATGAGATTCTACCTTAAAGAGTATAGAATCTAAATGAATCAGAGTACAAGTGTAAGGAAATATAAGAAAATTATACTTTTCTTACATTACAATATGCAGTTGAAAAACAAGTAGTACAACTACAAGTAACAAAAAATAACTCTTTTAACCCAAAGAGAAGGGTATCCAACAACCTTGGATAAAGGTCCCTTGATTTATACTTTCAAGAAAGTCTGTCTTACCCACACCAGGGTAAGCCCTCGATATGAAGATTAGAGTCTCTGTTTTGCTATCCCCACAAGCCCTCAACTTTAAGGTAGTTGGAACCTCTGTCTTCCTCAGCAAGGAAGCCCTCAAACTTCAAGGTAGTCGGCACCTCTGTCTTCCTATCCCCAGAATCCCTCGAATGTAATCCCCAAGATTCGGAGTCGCACGAAGAAATATGAACGAGCAGTTCAGTACGCACAAAGCATGAAAAGCTTATCTCTCTAGAAATAACCTTAATAGAGTGTGGTCTCTAGAGTGATCAACTTCTTATTGAGTTCTTTCAAATGAGCTCTTATTTATAGGCTCGGTTGGAACGATCATCTCCCTCCTCCAACGGTCATATTTTCCTTGAATATCAGAGGGACCTATACATGTGTCACTAAACCAACAGTTAATTAGAAACAGAATGGACGACATCGTTTTATAAAAAAACATGTGTAACTGAAAGCACGACATCGTTTTATAATGAAACACGTGTAAGGATAAGCAAAACTAGAATTTGAAATGTAAGTAAATAAATGTTCGGAGTCTAATCAAATTGGAATTCGGAGTCTATGTTAAAAAAATGTTCGGATTCTGTTTTATAGGAATTAGGAACCTGAAATCTGTAGAAGTCTGGGGTCTGAATTTCTAAGGAAATTCGGAGTATGGTTTTACCAGAGATCAGAATCTGAACTTGCAGAGTTCGAAGTCTAACTAGTAAAATTTTGGAGTCAAACTTCATATGAGTTCATAGTCGAACATCATAAGAGTTCAGAGTCGAAGTCATGAAAGTTCAGAGTCTAACTTCATCAAATTTTGGTGTCTAACTCATGAAAGTTCGGAGTCAAACTTCATAAGATTTCAGAGTCGAGCTTCATAGAAGTTCGGAGTCGAACTCATGAAAGTTCGGAGTCAAACTTCATAAGAGTTCGGAGTCAAAATCATGAAAGCTCGTATCTAGAATTCGGAGTGGAAATTCATTACAGTTCTCATCCAGAATTCAGAGTGGAACTTCATTACAGTTTGTCATCTAGAATTCGGAGTGGAGTTTTATTACAGTTCACATCCAGAATTCAAATCCTAAAAACAGAATAATCTACTTCTTGACATGATATGATTCTGGGGTTTTTGGTATGAATCCGGTTTTTGTACTTAATAAAAATATTGATATGTATAATAAAATCTAGGTTATGGTAAATTTCCTTAAAGGAGAAAATTTTCCTTATGGAGGTAAAATATATATTTGCTTAAGTATAAGGTGTTTGTGATTTTCAAAACCAGAAGGAATTGAAAAGTCATAAGGAAAACCTTATTGACTCAACAATCTCCCCCTTTTTGGAAAGCACAAACATCCTTACAAAAAAGAATATAAGGACTTTGAAAAATTTCATTAGACTTTGAAATTAAAACATATCTCCCTTTTTTCATGGATGAAAGGGAATACAACTAACTCCCCCTTAGACATTGAAACTCTAGGGATTGTATTCTGAATTTCCGGAGTGGAGTTTTCATTATCATGGAAATTAAAAACTTTGTAGTGAGAAACTCCCCCTTACTTTAAGGATATTTCACTTAGAAATTTTTCCTCTTCATTTTAAATTTTTATTTCTCCCCCTTAGGAGTAGTTATTTTTTCCTTCTCCCCCATTGTGATTTTCACAAAGAATTGAAGGGAATGGAAAAGAAAATATGGTACCTGAAACATTAGTATATAACATGATACAGCCAACCAAATTTTCATTAGAGTTGAGAAAATTTTACTAAGAATGACAAATAAAACAAAAGATCAGAGTGGATTTATTTTTCATCCTTTTCCATTGGGATCAGCTTCTTCAATAAGGTTTGGAGCTTCTTCAGGTCTCTTTGGTCTTCCTCAACTTTCCTCTCCACAGCTTTTGTCTTTTCTTCTTGGGCTTTCAAAGCTTCTGCCAAAGCCTCGATGGCTTCTTTCTGAATCTTTAATAATTCATCTTGCTGAACCAGTCTTTTCTCAAGCTCAATCCAGAGATTTCAATCGTTTGTCAGATTTTGAGCTAGAGTGTTAGCCTTATCATTTAGTTCCTTCACTTGTTGACTTCGATAACTCTGCTCAATAATCATCTCATCTTGAAGATTCTTAATCATCGTATCCTCGGTTTCAAAAGCATCTTTCACCTTATTCTGATAATTATCATAGTCATCAATGTCTTCTTTAATTTTCTTAGACAACATAGTTATTTTGCTGAAAGATTTTCTATGCACATCATAATTGATAAGAAAACTGTTGTGGTCGGCCTCAATCTTTATACACTTATCCATGACCATGGATAAGGAATCCGATTTCTGATTCATACTCTATTGTAGCGTCTGGAATCTGAAATCTATAGTTGGAAAAATAGGAATGGTGTCCACAAACTTCTTCAGTGATTCAACCACAAAATCATGATCATGAGATGATGACTCCAAATCAGATAATTTTCTTAGAGATAGCTCCTCCTCAACTTGCACTATCTTTCTTCTAGAAGTACCACCAACCTCTTTCTTCCTGATGAAATCTTTTATAGGTGTCTCCATGAGAGCTTGATTCCCCTTATCAGCTTTCGGAATGGGTTGTTCATCTGGAGATTCTTCCTCGGATTCAGAAACTTGAATAATCTGATCTTCATCTCGTTTCTCATTTTCTACTCATTCCTCTTGAAAATCCTTCTCACAGGATTCTTCCTCATCATAAAAAACATTTTCTTCTTCTTTCTGTTTCTTATCATCACTCTTACCATATTCCTCAACTCCCTTTCCTAGAGTAACTATCTTTACAGATTCTGCCTTATCTTGATAATCCTCTACTTGCTTGATTAGGATATCCAAATCTTCACTTACCTCTTCTTATTTTTCTTCTTCTTCTTCAATATCTTCCTCTACTTCTTCCTCAACTTCTTGTTTTTCTACTTCATCAACAACATCTTCACCCTTAGACTTTTCTGGAGTGATATAGTTCTTAGCTGGTGTTTTTGGTAAAGAAGGTTCTGTAAGGAAAGATTCCGGAACCGGAATCTTCTCGGAAGCTATTTCAGTATCTCTCAAAAGAGATTGCACCAGTTCAGCTTTAGATAACTTCTTTTTCATCTTCTTTTCCTTTTACTTCTTTTCTAATTCATCCTTAGCTATCTCTTTTAAGGCCTTAGCCTCTGCAGGGTCCAATCCGAACTGTGGATCCCCTTATTTCCTATTCTCTTTGTCTTTCCTCCACTTCGCAGCAACTTCATTAGGATAAGTCTTTTGTTTCTTCGGTTTGGGGGGAGCAGACTGAGTTTCCTTAGACTTGGGATTTTTTTCATCAGCAACTAGTTCCTTAATCTTTCTCTTCTTCTTTGCCTTTTTGGATGGTTCCAGAGTCTGTATATATTTCTGAGCTGCCTCAACCTCTTCCATAGATAGAGGGTAGAATTCTCCGGATTCACTAGAAAACCCCTTCTTCATCCTCTTCAAAGTATCATCACTTACCAACATAAGCTTACAATTCTAGACTTTTGAATTGCATGCAACCATGAAGGATTCTAAGCACTGAATGATCAGCTTAGATAATAAGGTAGGGTACATAATTATTTGAGCTCTCATGTTCCCTTCTTTTATATTCTTGATCGTAATCAAGACATGCCTCATCAAATTTATCTTTCTTAGATTTACCAAGAAATCTAAGACATTGATATCACTTTTCTTCAGATTATCCTTGTCGCCTCTTCTAGGTACTAGAAAACCTTGTACCCAGAGCTGTAGAATCTTATTGTTCGGAGTGAGATGAGAAATCTTAGAAGTTGTAGCATCCTTAAGTCCAATACATTTTAAAGCCTTCACCTTGTTGATACTTCCTTTCTCATCTAGAATATTATGTGAGAAAAAATCAGCTTCCCCTTCATAGGATAAACCAACCATGATCGTGGCCTTGGTGTAAGATAAATTGTAAGTCTTCCCATAAGACTTAAATAAAAACCACTCTCGACCATCTTCCATCTAGAATGAAACAGACTCATAGAACTCGATCCACAAATCGGTGTAAATCGGATCCTGTTTCTCTAACTTGTACAAGCATACATCTTCCCAACTATTCAATCTAATATTATTGGTTATAATAGAATCATGCTTGTAAAAAATCCGGATTCACCAACCTTTCCTTGAATAATAACCACTTTGAGATTGGTTTTGTAGTTTACATATCTTGAGATGTTGCTTCAACAGACATTCAGAACAGAGAGATCTGAAGGATTCGGAACGGCTTTGCAAAGATCAGAGACAGTATTAAGAAGAGTAGTAGGGCTTCAAGACCAGAAAGATTTGAAAAACCGATGTGGGATGAGTCATGGGGTCCCCCTTATATAGGCGATTCATGTGAACTTTGGTCTTACAAAATCCATCTAATAGTTGAAAAACTTTTGATCTGATCTGACAGTTGAGAAAAATCCCGCAAGTAAAATTTGACTTCGATTATTTGAGGTTTTAAGAAAAACAATCGGATTTAAGGAAAACTAGAATCTGAATTATTTTAAAAATCAGGAAAATAACAGCAAGAAAATTATGATTATGATAATTTATGTAAAGAAATCATACCTTTCGGATTTCCTAGAAAAATTGTTCATAATTGGTAATATTCTTCTTGATGAAATGAATTTAAAAACAAAAAAAACTCATTACAAAAGTTCCAGTATGAAAATATCATTACGAAAGTTCTAGTATGAAAATATCATTACGAAAGTTCCAGTACAAAAATATCATTATGAAAGTTCAAGTACAAAAATATCATTACGAAAAGTTCAGTACGAAAATTCTCATTACAGAAAGTTTAGTACAAAAATTCTCATTACGGAAAGTTCCCATTTCCGGAAATTTCCATTCCGAGAATTTCAATTCTGGAAATTTCCATTCTGGAAATTTCCATTCTGGAAATTTCTATTCTGAGAATTTCCAAAAACTTGTTATGAAAAATTTTGGTTACAAAAGAAAAAAACTGTCAGAAAAAAATTTGGTTAAACTAGCACACAAATGTACTCCCCCTCTAAAAATGAGTTTATTATTGTAAGGAGAGTTCTTCAACAGGAAGTTAATAAAGAAGGATTACCTTATGGTTATCATTTCTAACTTCTATTTAATGTATTAAAATCTATCAAAGGTTAATGATTTTTTGAAAATGTCAGCAAGTTGAACTTGTGTTCTGATAAACTGTAGAATGATATCTCCTTTTAGTGTGTGATCCCTAAGAAAGTGATGCCTAATAACTATGTGCTTTTCACGTGAGTGATGTGCAGGGTTTCTACTAAGGGAAATGGAACTTGTGCTATCACACAAAATTTGAGTCTTAGTAAGGCACAAGCCATAGTCTGTGAGTGTGTGTTGCATGCACAACACTTGAGCCCAACAACTTCCAGCTACTACATATTTTTCTTCAGTAGTGGAGAGAGCTACTGAGTGTTTCTTCTTGCATGACTAAGAATCTAATTAATCTCATAAGAAATGAAAAGCTCTGGATGTACTTTTTCTATCCATTCTACATCCACCAAAGTCATCATCCAAAAATATTTTTTAAAAAAAATCATTTCCATAAGTATAAAATAATCCTAGATCCATGGTTCCCTTTAAGTAGCTAAAAAATCTTTTTACCGCCTTTAAGTGAGATTATTTAGGATTGGATTGATATCTCGCACATAAGCATACAGAAAACATCAAGTCTTGTCGACTAGCTGTCATGTATAGTAGGCTTCCTATCATACCTCTAAAAGAGGTTTGATCTACTGGTTTCCCAACTTCATCAAGATCTAAAGAGTTTGAGGTACCAATGGGAGTACTTATACTCTTAGTGTTGTCATATCCATACTTTTTGAGAATATATTTAATATACATATGTTGAGATATATAGGTTCCTTTTGGTTTTTGAGAAATTTGAAAACCAAGGAAAATGTTAACTCACCCATCATACTCATTTCAAACCTAGATTTCATTAGACTTGCTAAAGAATCAGTTCAAGATTGCTGAGTTGAACCAAATATAATGTCATCAACATAAATTTGAACTATCAAAACATTTTTCTTATCCTTTTTTATAAAAAGGGTTGGATCTGCATTTCCATTAACATAGTTATTTTGAAGAAAAAATCCTGTAAGTCTATCATACTAGGCTCGTGGGGATTGTTTAAGGCCATACAAAGCTTTGGTAAGTCTAAAAACATGATCAGGATGTTTTGTGTCTTCAATGCCAGGAGATTGTTCAACAAAAACATCCTCTTGTACATAACTATTAAGGAAAGCACATTTCACATCCATTTGAAAAAGTTTGAAATTGAATAATGATGCAAATGAATGTAAGATACGAATAGATTCAAGTCTATCTACTGGATCATAGGTTTCTTCATAGTCTATTCCCTCTTGTTGATTATAGACTTTAGCAACTAGTCTAGCTTTATTTCTTACAATGACTCCATTTTCATCACACTTGTTTCTGAAGACCCACTTTACTCCAATAACAGAAGTTTCCTTAGGTCTTTCAACCATGGTCCAGACTTTATTCCATTCAAATTCATTTAGTTCATCTTGCGTGGCTTTGATACAATCATCATCACCTAAAGCTTCATCAGTGCTTTTTGGTTCTATTTGGGAAAGGAATGATAGATGTTCTACTTAATTTCTCAAGGAACATCTAGTCCTTATAGGTTTATTTATATCACCAATGATACTATCACTGGGATGATTCTTAAGAAACGCCTGATTTGGGTTTTGTAAAACCTGTTCATCAACATAGGGTAGAAAGTCTTCTAGGGTAAATGTTTCAGAAATATATTCTAGAACATTTTCATTATCAGAAGGATCTTCTATCAAAGGTTGATAATAAGTTTTTGAAAACACATCTGAGGATATAGGTTGGGATGGTTTAAAAACAAAAGGATCAGATTCATCAAATTTTACATGCACTGTTTCCTCAATAGTACATGGGTTTTTATTGAAAACTCTATAAGCCTTAGAAGTTGTGGAGTAGACTAAAAAATTCCATCATCATATTTTGGTGAAAATTTGTGTAGATTTTATTTAGTATTCAAGATGAATACCTTGCATCAAAAAACCTTGAAGTAGGAAAGTCTAGATTTTCTACCATTCCATAACTTATATGGAGTTTTATTATGAAAAGGTCTAATCAAAAATTGATTTATAGTATAACAAGAAGTACTTACAGCTTCAGCCCAGAAATGTCTAGCTATAGAATATTCACTCAACATGGTTCTAATTATCTATTGAATAATTCTATTGCTTCTTTCAACTACACAGTTTTTTTGAGGAGTTCTAGGTGCTGAAAAGTTGTGAGTAATACCTTTTCTACTACAAAAAGTTTCAAAATCAGAATATTGAAATTCTCCTCCATGATCACTATGAATAGTTTTCAGTGGAATATTTTTCACATTTTTAACTTGGGCTCTAAAAATTTTGAAATAAGAAAAAACTTCAAACTTCTTTGCTAGAAAATAGACCCATGTAAATATTGTGTAATCATCAACTAAAACAAACACATAGTATTTTCCTCCAATACTTTCAGTTTTTGTTGGACCAAAAATATCCATGTGCACTAACTGTAATGCATCAGTTGTTGATACTTAACTGATTGATTTAAAACTAGATTTACGTTTCTTTCCATATTGACAAGGATCACAAACTATAGAAGAATCAAATCTATGATCCAGTAGATCCTTAAATAATTTCTTCTTAGTAAGTTTACATATGTTTTTAAGGTTACAGATACCTAGTCTTCTATGCCATAACAAAGAATGAACATCCATTGCACTTCTAAAAGGTAAATCTTGGCTCCAAAGGTCTTCTATGTTCAAAGTGTAAACATTCACTTGACTATTGGCTAAGAGAATAAATTCTTCCTTGGAATTGTGTACTAAGAACTTATCATTCCTAAAATCCAGAAGGTAACCTTCATCACATAATTGACTTATGCTAATGAGGTCATGCTTAAGACCCTTAAAAATTAAAACATTTGAAATCAATGTTTTACCAAGAAGAACAATCTTACCAATACCAACAATTTCTCCATGAGAATTATCTCTGAAAGTTACCTTTCCTCCTTCCGTCTTGATAATTTTTTCAAAATAGCTTTTGTTACCAGTCATGTGCCAGGAACATCCACTATCCATGTACCATGTATTGTTGTTGGTATTTTATTTATATTCTTGAAAACAAGAAAATAATGAGACTTTTTGAATCCAAACTTGTTTGGATCCGAGATTTCCAGATAACAAAATTTTGGGTACCCACACCTTCTTAGAAAAGTAAGCTTTATGAAAACCTAGAGATTGAGTTTTGTTTAAAGATAAATTCTTTGCCCAGTGACCACCACATTAAAACTTGGTACAAAATGGTGCGCTTTGTGGAACAAAGTAGTTTCTATTAAAAGTTGATTTTTCATTGGTATAACCAAATCCGGATTTGTTTCTTAAAGGTCATATTTGTGAATACATTTTATTAAAATTTTCTTTACCATAAGTAATGTTTGATAAAGACTTCTTTAAGGAAAAAATTTCAGACTTGAGTTTTATAATCATGTTTTTATCTTCAAAATCATTAGATTTAGAACTAGAGCTAGGCTCAAAAACAATTTTCTTAGAAATTAATTTTTAAAACTCTTTAGAAAGTTGGATCTTCTCAGAACATACTTCATAAATATTTTTTGAAATACTTATAAAATAAGAATTTTTTCTATCAAGATCTTTTGAATGATCTGATATTTCTTTTGTTAGTATAGTATTCCAAGAGTTTTCCTTATCAAGTTTCTTATTGAGTTTGGAATTCTCAATGTCAAGAAGTTCAGCAAACCTAGAAACTTCTTAATAGGTAGGTGAAGTATTTTCATCATCAGAAGAGGATTCTTCATATGAAGAGTTATAATATATTCTATCATTATAATTTAAAGAAACATTGGTCAATGATTCAGCATTTCATACCTTAGCCATGAAGCTATGATCGTTAATAGGTAGTCTCGCTATAAAACCAAGATTATTCTATCCTGAAGATTCATAATCAAAAGATTCATCTGATGAATCACCACCAATGGCACTCCAGGTGTCATTATCTTTCAGAACATTCTTAGATTTGGATTTATAATACTTCTTTTAGTTCCTTTCAGAATTCCTTTCTTTTCATTCTTTCTTTTTGAGCAAAGGGCAATCTGGTCAAATATATCCAGCTTTCGGGCATTCAAAACAAGTAACTTCTCCATCTTTCCTATATTTCCTTTCCTTATTTCTTATACTTAGATTGGAAATTTATCTGTCCAGCTATCTTGTTCATTCTTCAAGAAAGATTTTCTAACTCATTCTATGAGACTTCACTTTCACTAGATTCAGATGTGATAATAACTTTCATAGACTTGGATCTAGTTACTCTCTCAGGAGTCTTAGATTTCAAATGATTTGATGTTGTTTTAAAGGAAACAGTACCATTTCTATTCTTCTTTTTTGATATTGTCATCATCTCTCTTCATTCTTGTTTCATGTTATATAAGAGTTCCAAAAAGGTCATCTAACGAAATTGGAGTAACCTTCACATTCTCATCAATAACTGTTCTTTTGGATTCCCACTCATTAGGCATAATATCAATTATCTTATCCACCATAGCTTCATCATCTAACCCTTTTTCTCCCATATATTGTAAGCTATTTATGATAGTCATAAATCTCTATTGAACTTTACGGATTGGTTCTCCGTACGGAAAATTGAATCCAAGGTTTTCAGCCCTAAGCATAGCTCTCCTAGTTTCAATCACTTTAGAAGTGCCAAAGTGTGTAACCTCTAACTTATTCCAGATAAAATTAGCTGCTTCACAAGAATAAATTTGGCTATATATATTTATGGTCATTGAACATAGTAAAGTATTGCGTACCTTATAATTGAGTTGATATTCTTGCTTTTCCTGGTTAGGGAAAGTTATAACTTCCTTTTCAAGAATTTTTTAATCACCAGTAAGCAAATTGAAATTATCCACTCCATTATTTATAACGAAAGTATTCATTCCATATCTCCAATACTCATATTCATTACCATGAAAAATTGGTGTTCTTGTAGGATTTAGATTTTGAATTGAACCAACATTGATTCCTGCCATTCTAAGAATAACTTTGGAAACCAAACTTGTTAGTAGGAAAAGTTCTTAACCAAAAAGTTTGGAATGAAAAAATTCAGAATGAACAATTTGGAATGAAAAAGTTTGGAATGAAACTATCTTTCAAAGCAATATGAATAACAATGAAAAAGTGAGCATGATAAACTTATATGAGAGTATAAGTATTTCAAAGAACTTCTCTGATACCAATTGTAGGATCGAAAAAATGAAGTTGATGCTCAATATACAAGAGGGGGGGGGGGGGGTGAATTGTATACTATAAAAATTTCATTAAACAACTTAAGATATATGTTTAACAAAGTTAAACTAAGAAAATTCACAAAACCTTTAACAACAATTGGAGAATTGGAATAAGGTAAAAAGTTACAAACTTCTAGTTCTATGCACTTGCTTAAATCTCGAAAGTGATTCCGAAAACTGGTTCCGGAAATATGGATCTAGAAATTGAAACTTAACTAAAGTTTACAATATGAGATTCTACCTTAAAGCCTATAGAATCTAAATGAATCATAGTACAAGTGTAAGTAAATATAAGAAAATTATACTTTCTTTACAATACAATATGCAGAGGGAAAAAAAGTAGTACGACTACAAGTAAGAGACAATAACTCTATTAACCCAAAGAGAAGGGTATCCAACAACTTGGATAAAGGTCCCTTGATTTATACTTTCAAGCAAGTATGTCTTACCCACACTAGGGTAAGCCCTCGATACGAAGATCATAGTCTCTGTCTTTCTATCCCTGCAAGCCCTCAACTTCAAGGTAGTTGTAACTTCTATCTTCCTCAGTAAGGAAGCCATCAAACTTCAAGGTAGTCGACACCTCTGTCTTCCTATCCCTGGAAGCCCTCGAATGTAATCACCAACATTCGGTGTCGCACGAAGCAATATGAAAGAGCGGTTCAGTACGCAAAATGCATGAAAAGCTTCTCTCTCTAGAAATAACCTTAACAACATGTGGTCTCTAGAGTGATCATCTTATTATTGAGCTCTTTCAAATGAGCTTCTATTTATAGGCTTGGTTGGAATGATTGACTCCCTCCGTGAACAGTCATATTTTCCTTGAATATCAGAGGGACCTAAACACGTGTCACTAACCCAACGGTTAATTAGAAATAGAATGGATGGCATCGTTTTATAACAAAACATGTGTAACTGAAAGCACGACATCGTTTTACAATGAAACAAGTGTAAGCATAAGAAAAACTATAATTCATAATTTAAGTAAATAAAAGTTCAGAGTCTAATCAAAATGGAATTCAGAGTCTATGTTAAAAAAATGTTCGGATTCTGTTTAATAGGAATTCAGAACCTGAAATTTGTAGAAGTCCGTAGTCTGAATTTCTAAGGAAATTCGGATCTCGTTTCACCAGAGTTCAGAATCTGAACTTGCAGAGTTCGAAGTCAAAGTAGTAAAATTTTCGAGTCGAACTTCATAAGAGTTTGGAGTCGAACTCATGAAAGTTCGGAGTCTAACTTCATAAGAGTGCGGAGTCGAACTCATGAGATTTCGGAGTCGAACTTCATAAGTGTTTGGAGTCGAACTCATGAAAGTTCAGAGTCAAACTTCATAAGAGTTTGGAGTCTAACTCATGAAAGTTCGGAGTCGAACTTCATAAGAGTCCGGAGTCGATCTCATGAAAGTTCGTATCCAGAATTCGGAGTGGAACTTCATTATAGTTCTCATCTAGAATTTGGAGTGGAACATCATTACAGTTCTCATCCCGAATTCGGAGTGGAACTTTATTACAGGTCACATCCAAAATTCGAATCCTAAAAACAGAATACTCCACTTCTTGACATTATATGATTCCGGGGTTTTTGGCATGAATCCGGTTTTTGTACTTAATAAAAATATTTATATGTATAAGAAAATCTAGGTTAGGTTAAATTTCCTTAATGGAGAGACTTTTCCTTATGGATGTAAAATATATATTTGCTTATGTATAAGGTGTTTGTGAATTTTAAAACAAGAAGGAATGGAAAAGTCATAAGTAAAACCTTATTGACTCAACAATTATA
This sequence comes from Viscum album, assembly GCA_963277665.1. NCBI lineage: Eukaryota > Viridiplantae > Streptophyta > Magnoliopsida > Santalales > Viscaceae > Viscum > Viscum album. The sequence goes on from OY728127.1 coordinate 1,575,059,322, forward strand.
CCCTTGGAAATCATTGTATTGAGTGCAAGTAATCCCCTTATAAAGATTACATTGATCAACACTGTAGAGACCCAAATCATGATATACATAGACATTACATTACTTTTGCGGAATAATTAATACATAATTAAAATAGAAACCCAATGACCATGTTAGTTTAGTGTCTTTGGAAACTCGGAACATAATCTTCTAATCATGGTGAATGATCTTCAACATCTCTCATAAAGATCTTCCACCATTTTTTTCTTACCAAAAACCTTTCTTTATATCCTGGTGAAAATTAAACATAAAAAGGGTGAGCTCAAATTCTCAGTAAGGGTAAACATGGAGAACATAAAACAATCCATAATCATTTGAATGTAAAAACATGAACATAAAACATCAAAATATTGAGAATTGACAGAAATATTAGTAGTACATAAGGCATAGATCACAAAGGAACATTAATAATGATACAATAGCATTGGAATAAAACATGTAATTGTGGAATACCATTATAAACATGATATTATTTACATAGTATCCAAGACATTACTGCCAAGACCATCATAGTGGACAAAGACCATTACTGAACTGGGTTTAATTTCCGTTCCAACTCAGAATTACTAAACCGTATTTTACTTGTCATTCCATCCATCCCTATATCATGAGGTATAAATCTTTACCCAATGCATTGGAGGGAGATATAGGTCACAACCATCTCATAACGAAATCATTCCTTTCTGTGCCACAAAATAAACATAAATCATTATTCATAACCCAATAAATAAAATGAGTATCACAAACATAATCACATCATAACATAATACATATAGAACAAATGGAAATCTTTTCATCCTTAGAAAAAATGAAACCATGTAAATAATAGAGAAATTATACTTGAAACATAAACATATTAAATAATGTCATCTTAGATGGAAAATTGTTTTGATAAAACACTTGAAATTAATTCTTGAGGAAAATAACCTTTCTTATTCAAAATCATTTTCTTTCCTCAAAATTCTAGGCAATTTTTAATGAAAAATATTTTGTTGAAAATAATCGTGAAATCATGTAGAGGAAGTTTCATGGAAATAAGGCATTATGAAACCGTAAAAATCCATTCATGCTGTATAATTTAAAAAAACATTATTCTTTTACTTTTTCCATAAAATCCAAAAAGTACCTCGTATGGTAAACAAAATAAAGATTCATTCCATACCACATAATAAAAGTCAAGAAGAGTTAAACACGACATTAAACATACATGGAAGAATTTTAAAAACATTATGAAAACGTTTTTTTATAAAACATGGAGATTGATGATAAATATAACACCAATAAATACTTACGAATAAAAAATCTTGGATAATAATTATATTGTAATAATTATTCCTTACCTTATGTCCAATTTCTTCCGTATGTGTCCGAGACTCCTCTTCCTCGACGTGCCTCTTTTAAAATTCTTCTTAAGGGACTGGAGTTGGTCTTTTAAGAAGACAAGAACCTCTAGAATGTTACTAGGGAAGTTGAGAAGATTAATGGGAAGGGGTTGGCTGAGATTTTAGGCTCAAAATTTAGTGAAGAGGAGAGGGAAGGAGGTTCCCTTATATAGGAGAGGAGAGGGGCACTTTTGGAAACCTCCAAAATATTAATTTATAATAAACTCAAAACCCACTTAAAAAATTATAATGTGACTCAAATTCGGATATGAGGTAATATAGGGTTGTAATATCATAATCCATTAAAATTTATACATGTTTTTATTTTATTTTAAACCTTATCATTTTGATTTATCCAAATTTAATCTATTTAATTTTATTTGTGGTAATAATATTCTAAATTTTAAATGGTTATAAATACTTACTTATGTGTTGTGAATAATCCATAATTGGATACTTTATGATATTTTAGACCATATAAATTTCAATTTTCAAATTTTCAATATTTTTATGATTTTTAATCAATTTAATAATATGCTGTTTTTATAAAATATCAATATTGTCAATTTTGACACAATTCATTTATTTGAATTTAAAAAAAATCCACATAGATGATATGTTCGAAAAAAATTATTTAATATATTCCTAAAATGTCATATGTGTCTATAAAAATCTTTGAGAACATTAATTAGTTTAGTTAATATTTATTATAATATTTTTAATTCCATTTATTTGATATTTCTCTTAATAAAATAATTACTACACTATTTTAGTATAATTATTTAGTATACTTATTTGTAGAATAAAAATAAAAAAAATACTATGATGAATATAAATCTAAAATATATTGTAAGATTACTTTTATTTGAATTTATATTCTAAAACAACCAACTTTTAAAATTTTATCCTTATTAAAGTAAGAAGGTGACAACTTTGACATGATTTAAAATAAAAAATATATAAATGTCGTAATCTTTTTTATAAGGCTCCAAATGGTCCACAAGTCTACCCTTTTATGATTAGCGTTTGGATATACTAGAAAAATATGTTTTGGTCATGTTTATAGTCCTTTTGATGGGTATTATTACTAAAATAAAAACTATATTATTGATATTTTACTAAATAAATAATTTCTACATCATTAATGTATAATATATTAGGTTAATTATATATTTCGTAAAAATTACAAATAAATTACCATGATGAAGAAAAACATTTTATCTTTCAAATGAGTAGTTATAATCGAATTTATTGTCTTTATATCATTATATTAATAATAATGTAATTAATAATGTTTGAGTGAGACATATTTCACTTTCCATTAAATAAAATAAATTAAAGGCTTTAATCACATCCAAGTGGGTTCTAATAGATTTCATTTCAACCGAAGTATATTTTAGGGAGAAATATAATCAACCAATTATATCATGACAAGTGTTATGGTAAATTTATAATATTATTTTTACCCTAAATTACCTGATTTACCTTTAACTGTGGTAAATAGAATTTACCGTAGTTACTATTCAAAATGCACAAAAATAAAAAGTAGCATATTAACATAATTTGGACCTAATTATTCCAAATATTGAATACATTTTTCTAAATTCAATACATATAATATGAAGTGTTTAATTTCAAATTAATCCCATTGTTGAGAAATCAGGTTTTAAAAGTTAAATCATTGCAAAATATTAAAATGGTTTTACCAATGAATTCATTATAAATTTAATGATAATGAATTATATTATATTAAATGGTGAGAATATATTCTATTTATAATTTAAAACCATTCAATACTTTAATTTTACAATATAAATTATCTTGATGGAAAAAGTTTTTTAAATAAAAATTTAGCGTATTTTTACTATTTATCAAAATATGAAGGTTATCTGAATAATGTCCAAACTTTATCCAACGTAGATTTTTATATAATGATTCAAAATAAGAAGATTAATTTGTAAAATTGAACTTATAAACTTGTCAAAAATTTTATTTAAAATGGGTGCGCCATAAAAAGACGGCAAAACTGCATTTTTTGAAAAATACTTTATACAAAAAATTTATTTAGTTCTCATACCATGTTCTAGAAAATGTGTAAGATGAATTATAATGTTATAAAATTAAAAATTAGGTTAATAATATTCATAACGACTAGTTCATAAAAATAATATAACAATATATATTTGTTTAGTGAAACTATGTATTGCGTACAACACACGCTATTGAGGACGGTCGTTCTTGCATGCAACACAAGCCAAGAATAGTGTTTGCGTATGCTACAATTAATATGGTGTTGCGTATAGCGCAAGATAATCTTGGTTTAGCGCACAACACAAGGAGTCAACTAAATTAAAAAGAATATTTCTCATAAAATATCGGGGTGTTACATTCTACCCCCCTTAAAATGATTTTTTTCCGTAGAAATTATTTGGGGTTATAAATGGTTTATTACTTGAAAGTTTCTTTCATAGAAACCCACATCGTAAAAAGGAATACTAAAACTAAATTTTAAAAACTAATGTATGAAATGTAATGGTTACCCAAATTAACTCATCACTGGATTTCCACATAGGAGAAGATAGGTGAAAACATGAATATGGAAGAGAAATCTAACCATAAAGATATGGTGGAGAGTGTTAGAGAATATGGCTATGAAACATACAACAATCATAAAGCCATAAATTGCTGATGATCGAACGTACCATCTGATTCATAGAATATGGGGGTACTAGGACAACATTTTTGTTTTTCAAGATCATTTTCCTAAATTTGACGAATTTTTGCATAAGGATAAATACTTACTTGATTTTAGTGTAATATCATCATTGGTCATTCCATGAACAATATCCACTTCATATCATATTTAAATAAATTAAGTTGAATTTTTCATTCTATAAGTGTTAACAGATTATGTGATAGCATGATAGGTCATTACATCTGTCTTGATCACAAAAAGGTTTGGAAAAATTATTAAATATACATAAGTCCATCTACAGTGAGATTAACCATTTATGATTCCAAAAATGGACTTATACATCATGTATCATACTGCATGATAAAAAAACTAATTTCTACTAACTAGGGACTTCCTGATGGCCAGTGGTTGGTGATAAAGGCCTATCGCACTTTGGTTGTGGGTTCGATTCCCGCATCCTTGTTCAACATGACGGGTTGTCGCCCGTCCTACTGGTTGTAATTTTTTTTTCTAAAACTATAATATTATAACATTCTAAAAAATGTTGTATCCTTAAAAAATACCATCTAATTTCCAACTTAATCCATTCCAACCTTTAGGCTTATCAGAAATACTTCTATCCAATATCATAGTATAAGGAAATCAATTACTAGAAAGGTCATCTACCAAGCATTGAATACCATCATTTATCACCATACATCATAAGATATATCATGTTGGGAACATTCCAAAAATGTGAATAACTAAATCATGTGTTCTATTGAAACATGAATTACAAATTAATCTTTGTGAAAACATGAATTTTTTCAATTGTTGACTCTTTCGACATACTAAAATCCCAAAATTTCTATATACTCAAACCATGATATCACTTTGTCCTTATATCAGTCATGAGCTCATTAATACTATCAATCATTTCATTATCTCCTTATCCATTCATTATGCGCATATTAGGTGCTTTCTAAAACTATTTCAATCACTTTTCATGGTTACCGGTACCATATAATTATTGAAAACCACAACAAACCAATATATAGATATTCCAATATTCCATGATACAATAAATGAGATTCCACCACAATATTTTGGAATCCCATTACATAAACACTTAATCATTCCAACACTTCGTTGTCATATTCAAAATCACCAATTGTGATCGTGTGTGAGTTCCCTTTGTCATTTTCCTTAAGAGGTTGTTGATGTCAATCATCGTTAACCGTTGGATTAGGGCATTGGTTAGCATAATTCCGCATTTCCTTGCACTGGTAGAATTGAAGTGTTGGTGGTGCGTTCTCTGCAGTCTTTTCTCCATTCCCATAATTAGCTACCTTTTTCCCATTACTTCGGCACTCAGCTACTTGATGTCCTTATTTTCTACACATAAAACATTTTCTAGTCCCTTTAAGAAAATCTCCACCATGATTATTTCAACACTTTGAGCATAACGAGACATTTGTCTTCTTTTCACCATATTTTTGAGATTTTTCATTGAAGTCCATCTTTCGTTTCTTGTCAAAACCATGAGATGAATATGTAACACCAACTTCTAGTTCTACCTTGATAGAACAACACACAATATCATCATAGCTACTGAAGTCTCTTATAGCTAATGCCTTTCTAAGACTTGGTTTTATGCCACTGAAGAATCGATCAACTTTACTTTCAGGACGGATGATAAATCTAGTTGCATACCTTCTAGGCCTTGTATAATTCACTTCGTATATAACAAAAGATTCACCATCCTTTTGCTTAAGCTCAAGGTACTATTTTTCCATCTTCGTTCAAAGAATAAGAGGAAAGTACTTATTGAAAAATATGTTCTTGAACTCATCCCATTCCATGGATTCAATTTCATATCGGGGGCTCATATTCGTAATTAGAGTCCACCACTGGTCTGCTTCACCTTCTAAATGGTAAATAGACAGAATGACTTTTTCATGTTCCAAATATAAATGTATAGAAAATATATTTTCAATAGTATAGATCCATTGTTCAGCAATAAGTGGATCAAGAGACCCAATGAAAGAAGGTGGGCGTTGCCTCATGAAGGACTCAATATAATATTGTTCCCTTCTCTGATCATTTGGATGTACAGAATGATTCATATCTTGTGTAAGTATAGAAATTAGATTTTTCACTCTATTTACCATAACATTTTGTTGTTTTGGAGGTAAATCATTTCATTCCCCATTACATTGACCAACATGGTTCCTTCGGGTTCCATCCATCGTTTAAAACCCAAAAAGAAATGTGTGAGAGGAAAAAATCATGCTAGGAAACAACATAATAAAGGGAGAGTACCTTAAATATCTAACATATTAGGTTTAATTCTAAGATCTTTACCATAATTCTAGGACTATAACCTATATGTATACTTAACCTTAGGGAAATCCCTAGACATCCCTTTAAAACACTATAAGAAAACAGTCGTTTAGCGGCAGTTTTTTCGCGGCGGTTTTTAAACTGCCGCGAAATAACCACTGCAAAATGCCATATTTTTTTTTAATTTTTTTCGAGGATTAGCGGTGGTTTTTTAAAAAACCGCCGCGAAATAGAGGCGGTTTCGGTAAAACCGCCGCGAAATGAAAGGGAAAAATAAAAAAACACGAGAACCCTCGAAATCACTAAAACGACCATAACTTTTTATGCAGGTGTCCATTAAAGCGCCATGACCAGTCCAATCGAAGCTCATGAAGAGATCTAGAGGCACATATAATCAAAACCATGAGATGGTCTAAGGTGCAGATGATATTAGAGTTCTAATAAAGTTAAAAAAAGTTCTCCAACTTCAAACGACCATAACTTTCGCTCCGGGTGTCCGTTTGGGCTCTACCACATATCAAATCGAACCCACTGAAGAGAGATACACACCCGTTCAACACAAGATAGCTTCTGTGGTGTTTCTCGACCCCAAAAAACCCTAAGAAGGCCTCCGAAACCTCGTTTCTGTCACCGGTGTCCTGTCAAACTTGTCTTCAAACAGACCTAACTTTCGATCTGCATGTCAGTTCGGACTCCTCCACCTGCCAGATCATAGCTCGTTCGATGAGCATCAGTTTGACTAGACGCGGTGCCCACATGTACTCATGGATCATATGTTATGGAATTTTTAGTGGGTATCAGGTTTGTTATGTTTTTCGATGCCTTGTTTCTAGCACCTATTCCCCGTCATCTTTTTTTAAATGGTCGTAACTTTCAATCTTCCTGTCCATTCAGACTCTTTCACCTTTCAGGTCGAAGATCGTTTAAGGATCTTTGATTTGATAGGTCACAGATCTAAAGCAGACTCTCGAATCATATGTTATCTCCGTTAATGTGAGTCCAATGTTTTTATCTCTTTATGACTGTTTTGACGGGTTTTAACAGTTGCTCCATTTATTACTGTTTATATGAGTTTCCATGACTTGTTATCTTTATCAATGGGTTTTTGTGGGTTATTATGATGATTATGTTGATTTATTAAGGGGTTTTCCAGAGTTTTCATGAGTTTTAATGGGTTCTCATTTTTTCTAATGCCTTATTCTTCATATGCTTCTCCATCCATTTTCATGCGTTTTCATGATTTTTCATCCCTTATCATGTCTTTTCATACTTTTTCATGTGTTTCCTTTATTACTTATAATTTATAATTTATTATTTATAATATACTTTAATTTATTTATTATTCATTATTTATAACTGGTTATTTATTATTTATTATTTATTATTTATTATTTATATTTATATTTATTTATTATTTATTATTTATATTTATATTTATGTATTATTTATATTTACTTATTATTTATTATTTATTATTTATAATTAATTATTTATTATTACTAATAATAAAATACTATTAATAATAATAATATTTGTTATTGGTTATTTATTATTTACTATTTACTATTTATATTTATATTTATATTTATTATTTATATTTATTATTTATTATTTATTTATTATTTATTATTTATTTTCATTTATTATTTATATTTATTTATTATTTATTATTTATATTTATTTATTATTTATATTTATTTATTATTTATTATTTATTATTTATTATTATTTATTATTTATATTTATTTATTATTTATATTTATTTATTATTTATTATTTATTATTTATATTTATTTATTATTTATTATTTATTTATTATTTATATTTACTTATTATTTATTATTAATTAATAATTATTTATTATTTATTATTACTAATAAAAAAAATATTATTATTAATAATAATATTTATTACTGGTTATTTATTATTTATTATTTATTATTTATTATCTATTATCTATTTTTTATTATTTATATTTATTATTTATTTATTATTTATTTATTATTTATTATTTATTTATTATTTATTTATTATTTATATTTATTTATTATTTATTATTTATATTTATTTATTATTTATTATTTATATTTATTATTTATATTTATTATTTATTATTTATTATTTATTATTTATTATTTATTATTTATTATTTATTATTTATTATTTATTATTTATTATTTAAATTTATTTATTATTTTCTATTTATTATTTATATTTAATTATTATTTATTATATATATATATATTTATTATTTATATTTATTTATTATTTATTATTTATTATTTATATTTATATTTATTTAGTATTTATTGTTTATTATTTATTATTTGTATTAATTTATTATTTATTATTTATTATTTATTATTTATTATTTATTATTTATTATTTATTATTTATTATTTATTATTTATTATTTATATTTATTTATTATTTATTGTTTATTATTTATATTTATTTTTTATTTATATTTATATTTATTTATTATTTAATATTTATAATTACTTATTATTTATATTTATTTATTATTTATTTATTATTTATTATTTATTATTTATATTTATTTATTATTTATTATTTATATTTATTTATTATTTATTATTTATTATTTATATTTATTTATTATTTATTATTTATTATTTATTATTTATTATTTATATTTATTTATTATTTATTATTTATTGTTTATATTTATATTTATTTATTATTTATTATTTATTATTTATTATTTATTATTCATATTTATTTATTATTTATTATTTATTATTTATTATTGTATTGTTTATATTTATTTATTATTTATTTTTTATATTTATTTATTTTTTATATTTATGTATTATTTATTATTTATATTTATTTATTATTTATTATTCATTATTCATATTTATTTATTATTTATTATTTATTATTTATATTTATTTATTATTTATTATTTATTATTTATTATTTATTATTTATAATTATTTATTATTTATTATTTATTGTTTATTATTTATTATTTATTATTTATATTTATTTATTATTTATATTTATTTATTATTTATTATTTATTATTTGTTATTTATTATTTATTATTTATTATTTATTATTTATTATTTATTATTATTGAGTTTATATCTATTATTTATGTATTATTTTTTTTCTCAATTAATATATATAAGTATATTAAATTCTGTTTATTAACCACATGACGAGCTTGCTGGAGTGGTAAAGTTTTTGGAAAATATGCAAGAGGTCTGGGGTTCAAATCTCAACAAACCAAGTATTTCTTTATAATGCATGTGCATGAGATGTGCATGCATGGATAAATAAAGTAAATAAAGTAATACGAAATAAATAAATTAAATACGAAATAAATAAAATAAATGCGAAATAAATAAAATAAATACGAAATAAATAAAATAAATACGAAATAAATAAAATAAATACGAAATAAATACGAAATAAATACGAAATAAATAAAATAAATAAAATAAATAAAATAAATAAATTAAATAAATTAAATTATATAAATAAAAAAAATTAAAAAAAATTAAAAAAAAATTTAAAAAATTAAAAAAAAATTAAATTTTTTTTTAAAATAAATTAAAAAACCGCTGTGAAACGTTCTGCGATGGTTTTAAAGCCGCCGCGAAATGAAAAAAACCCACCGCTAAATCGTGATTTTGCCGTAGTGAAATATCTCTAGGGATCTCTCTAAAGTTTTTGCATACGAAATAAATAAATTAAATTCGAAATAAATAAAACAAATATGAAATAAATAAAATAAATACGAAATAACTAAAATAAATACAAAATAAATACGAAATAAATACGAAATAAATAAAATAAATACAATAAAAAGAATAAATAAAATAAATAAAATAAATAAAATAAATAAAATAAAATAAATGAATAAATTAAATAAATTAAAAAAAAAATTAAAAAAAATTAAAAAAAAATTAAAAAAAATTTAAGAAAAAATTTAAAAAAAATTAAAAAACCGCTATGAAATGTTCTGCGACGGTTTTAGAAACCGTCGCGAATAGTTTCCTAACGCATGATTTCGCGGCGGTTTTTCAAAACCGCCATGAAATGAAAAAAAACCACCGCTAAATCGTGATTTTTCCGTAGTGAAATATCTCTACGGATCTCACTGAAGTTTTTGCATCCTAGTTTCCAAAGGTTGACTAAACCATCGCTCTGATACCAACTGTAGAGACCCAAAGCTTGACGTACATAGACATTACATTACTTTTTCGGAATACTTACTATATAAAAAATAGACACCCAATGACCATATTAGATTAGTGTCTTTGGAAACTCATAACATAATCTTCTAATCACGGTCAAAGATCTTTAATATCTCTCATAAAGATCTTCCACCTTTGTTTTCTGACCTAAAACCTTTCTTTATATCCTAGGGAAAATGAAGTATAAATAGGGCGAGATCAAATGCTCAGTAAGGGTAAACATGGAGAACATAAAACAATCCATAATCATTTGAACATAAAAACATGAACATAAAACATCAAAATCATGAGTATTAACATAAATCTTGGTAGTATATAAGGAATAGATCACAAAGGAACATTAATCATGATAAAATAGCATGGGAAGAAAACTTGTAATTGTGGAAAACCATTAAGCACATGATATGATTTCCATATTAGCCAAAGCATTGCTTCCAAGACCATCATAGTGGAAAAAGTCCATTATTGAACTGAGTTTACTTGTCATTCCAACCCTGTATTAATGAACCAGATTTTACTTGCCGTTCTAGCCATGCATATCTCATGGGATATAAATCTTTACCCAATGTATTGGAGGGATATATAGGTCACACCCATCTAATAACGAAACCATTCTTTTTTGTTCCACAAAATAAACATAAATCATTCTTTCATAACCAAATGAATAAAATGGGTTTCATAAACATCATCCCATCATAACATAATCTATATAGAACAAATGGAATTCATTTCATCATATGAAAAATGAAACTATTTAAATAATATAGACAGTATAATTGAAATATAAACATATTAAATAATGTCATCATAGATGGAAAATAGTATTGATAAAACACTTGAAATGAATTATTGAGGAAAATATTCTTTCTTCTTCAAAATCATTTTATTTTCTCAAAATGGCATGCCATTTTAAAAGAAAAATATTTTGTTGAAAATAATCCTGAAATCATCTAGAGGAAGCTTCATGTAAATAAGGCATTATGAATGGTAAAAATATGATCATGCTATATAAGTTAAAAAAACATTATTCTCGTACTTTTTTCAAAAAATTCAAAAAGTACCTCGTATGGTAAACAAAATAATGATTCATTCCACACCACATAGTAAAAGTCAAAAGGAGGTAAATACAACTTTAAATATACATGGAAGAATAATAAAACTTTATGAAAGATGTTTTTATAAAACATGGATATGGATGAAAAATATAACCCCAGAAAATACTTACGAATAAAAAATCTTAGATAAGAATGAGATTGGAATAATTTTCCCTTACCTTATGTCTAATTTCTTCCATATGTGTCCGAGACTCCTCTTCCTCGATGTGCCTCTTTTAAACATCCTATTAAGGGACTAGAGTTTTTCTTTTTAGAAGACCAGAACCTCCAAAATGTTACTAGGGAAGTTGAGAAGAGTAATGGGCAGGGGTTGGCCCAGCTTGTAGGCTTCAAATTTAGTGAAGAGGAGAGGGAAGGAGGTTCCCTTATATAGGAGAGGAGAGAGGCACTTTTGGAAACCTCTAAAATATTAATGTATAATAAACTCAAACCCCACATAAAAACATTCAATGTGACTCAAATTCAGATTTTAGGTAAGATATGGTTGTATTATCATCAACCAAAAAAATTTAGACATGTTTTTATTTTATTTTAAATCTTATCATTTTGATTTATCTTAATTTAATCAAATTAATTTTATTGTGGTAATGATATTATAAATTTTAAATGGTTATAAATACTTACTTATGTGTTGTGAATAATCCATAATTGGATACTTTATGACATTATAGACAATATAAATATAAATTTTTAATTGTTCAATATTTTTTTGATTTTTAAAAAATTTAATAATATGTTATTTTTATAAAATATAAATAGTGTTTATTTTGACACAATTCATTTATTTTAATTTAAATAAAATCTACACAAGATATGTTCGAACGAAATTATTTTACAGATTACTAAAATTTCATATTTATCTATAAAATTAGTGGATCACATTAATTAGTTCGTTTAATATTTATTTTAATATTTTTAAAACCATTTATTTTATATTTCTCTTAATAAAATAATTCCTACAACATTTTTTTATAATTATTTAGTATACATATTTGTTGAATAAAAATTAAAAATAAAATGCTTTGCAGAATATAAATCTATTATCTTTCATAAGAATAATTTTAGTCGAATTTACCTTCGAAAACATCCAACGTTTAAAATGATATCTTTATTGAATTATGAAGGTGACAACTTTGACATCATTTAAAATAAAATAATATAAATGTAATAATCATTTATTAATGCTCCAAATGGTCCACAAGTCGACTCTTGGATTATTAGGATGTAGATATACTCGACCAATAATGTTTGATCAAGGTTCGTGTCCTTTTGATGAGTATAATTATTTTAATAAAACTATATTATTGATTGTTTACTAAATAAATAATTTCAGCATCATTAATGTATATGCTATTAAAGTAATTATATATTTCTTAAAAATTAAAAATAAATTACCACGATGAATAAAAACATTGTATCACTCAAATGAGTATTTATAATCAAATTTATATTCTATATAAAATTATATAAAAAATAATTTAATTAATAAAGTTTGAGTGAGACATATTTCAGTTTCCTTTAAATAAAATAAATTAAAGGTCTTAATCACATCCAAGTGGGTTGTAATATATTCCATTTCATCCCAAGTATATTTTAGGGAGAAATATCATCATCCAATGATATCAATACAAGTGTTAGGGTAATTTTATAATATTTGTTTTACCCTTAATTACCTTATTTACTTTAACTATGGTAAATAAAATTTACCATAGTTACTATTCATAATGCCCAAAAATAAAAATTAACCTATTAAAATAATGTGTACATAAAGTTTCCAAATATGGAATCCTTTTTCAAAATTCAATACAAAGATGTTGCAGTGTTTAATTTAAAATTAAACCCACTTTTGAGAAAAGAGGTTTTAAAAGTTAAAACATTGCAAAATATTGAAATGTTTTTACCTATGAATTCATTGTAAAATTTATGATAATGACTTATATAATATTAAATGGTAATAACATATTATATTTATACATTAAAACCATTAAATATTATAATTTTACAATATAAATTATCTCGATGGAAAAAGTTGTTTTTAATTAAAATTTAGCATATATTTACTACTCATCAAAATATGAAGGTTATCAAAATATTGTCAAAAATTTATCCAACATAAATTTTTATCACCAGATTAAAAAGAAGAAGTCTAATTTGTCAAAATTAACTTATAAACTTGTCAAAAATTTGATTTAAAATGGTTGTTCCATAAAAAGACGGCAAAATTGCATATTTTAAAAAATACTTCTTTTTTACGAAAAATTGATTTTGTTCTCATACCATGTTCTTGAAAATATGTAAGATTAATTATAATGTTATAAAATTCAAAATGTGGTTAATAATAATCATAATGTCAATTTAATAATAATATTATAATAATATATCATTGTTTAGTGAAACTCAGTATTGCGTACAACACACGCTATTGAGGAAGGTTGCTCTTGCATGCAACACAAGCCAACAATAGTGTTTGCGTATAATACAAGATAATACGGTGTTGTGTATAGCGCAATATATTCATGGTTCAGCATATAACACAAGACATCAATGAAATTAAAAATAATATTTCTCATAAAATCTCAGGGTGTTACAAACACTGCTTGAAATCAAAAATTCATTTCCTTATAAAATAATTGATAATACTTAGTAGAAGACATTCCTATCCCATGAACATATTTTCCCAATAAATTGGACTTTAATATGTCATTTAATTTTTCTAATTTGATCAATTAACATTAGAATAAATAATATTACAATTTATAAAATGACTTCCTTGTAGTGAAAATTAATTTTAAATAGAAAGAAACAAATAAAACTAAAAAACTAAAACTATTGGAATCTATAAATGTATATGGTAGTGAAAATATTGAAATATAACCATTATATTTATGAATTTGTGTTTCATAATATTATAGTATTCCCCTTGGGTCCTTGGTTTCTTATATATATAATATGGTTGTGGAAAACATTGAACTATATTTTCCAGTTCATCTATATGACATATTTATCATTAATAATATCATATTATTAAGCATTTTATTTTTGAATAAAAGTTTTTATTAATACAAATATTCCTTAATTTATACATTTTTTTAGTTACCAATGTTATTAATACATAGATATTGCATCTTTTTTCGATGGATAACATATAAATTACAAAATCACAGATATGAGGACCATAATAGTTTAGTGTCATTGTAGATTATGTACAAAGTCATCTATTTTCCTAAATGATTATTATCGTATCACATAATGATATTTATCTTTATTACAAATCATAATCACACCCTATATAAAACTTTTTATAGTAACTTGGAGAAATTAATCATAATAATGGTGATCTCGGATTATTAATAAGTGAAAAAGGGATATGCGTATGCATAACATGAACACAATGGTATAAGACCACGAGCATAACATTTGAAAACATTACCCAATATAAGAATGATTATAATCTCGATTAATGATATATATATTGGATGATTATAAGACATGAATCATAGGGTAACCAAGAAACCTGAGACATGAAATCATAATATTGGAAAAATAATTACAATTATAGTATATAAAAATAACAAAAAAATTTATTTCAATTATAGAAAACAAGGAATTCATAACATGTTAGGTTTGGGATGACCACTTGTGTACCTATATTGGGAATTGGATAACCTCTCACATACCCTCATTTGGGTTTCACATAACCTCACAAAAACACTCTTTTTGGCTTGGTGCAACCTCTCATAAACGGTCTTATAATCTTATTATATCCTCCTGTGTATCCACTATTAGGGATGGGATAACCTCCCATGTACCCATTATTCTCACATAACATTAAAAATTATCAAATATATTAGAGGGAGATATTGGTACCACTCATCTCCTAATTAAAACCACACTTATGTGTTCCACAATATCATATAACATTCTTCATATCATCACATCATAACCAATGTAATTAAAAAAGGATTCATTAACATTTCATCAACTCTTTTTATCATATCCAATGAAAAAGAAATGTGTTTCATAAACATTTCATCAACATAATCATTTACCATACATCAAAATAATAGGGATGTAATGAATAATTTTATCCCTACTAATGAATAATAAATATCTATGTATGTCATATAATATGGAAAATTATTTTGAAATATCACTTAGAAAACTTCATGCACAATATAACCATTCCATGAAGAAAAAAAATTCAAAATTCAAAAAATAAAAATTTTATTTAAAATTATTTTAAAATATCCATTGAAACATATAATGGGATCACTAAAATTATGGAAATCATCTATTTAGAAGCATATCCATTCCATTTTAAAAATCCTTTTTAGGGAGAAAACATTCATAAAAGATTACCAAATTCATTTTATTTAAATTAAAATTTTATAATTACAAAAAAAAAGATATAAAATAAGAATTTTTCATGATGGTGTTAAATATGTTCATGTCAGACATGATAAAAAATGATTCCTTTCACATATTTGGTAAAAACTAAATGGCCCTTATTTTTTCATAAAAACATGAATATTCATTTTAAAAGATATATTTTCTATATAAAACATGTGTTAAATTTATTTAAAAATAAATCTAAGATTATTAAGAGATTTTAAATAAAAATTATCAAAATATATTCCCTGATGAGAAATAATTTTTTACATTATATGGAAATAAAATATTTTTTTCATAAAAAACAAAATCCAGATATCATCTGTACAATAATATTGGAAAATGAAGGGTTAAAATGCATTATCATGACATAATGAGAAGAAAATAGATTTAATTTGTTTCATTATAGTTGTATCATGATATGTTATCAGTGGAAGCATAATCATAAAAAATATCAATGAACAATGAGATTGCATCCAAAAAATATTTACAAAATTTTTAACATCAGATTGTAATTTCCATGAATGATTAACATTAAATTAAATATAAAATATTATGATGAAATATAAATTCATGATATTCATTTTTTATGGGGATGTATCTTTTAGGAAGAATGGTTCATAACACAACATATATCTCAAGGAAGGAAAATAGAGGCAAAAAATCTATGACCTAAGTGGGTAATATTTTGAACCATAAACTTGAGGAAAGAAATATCCTCAATTAGATTATTATATTCCAACCTCATTCATTATAAGAATAATATAATAAATTCATTGGACGTATATATCATACATTGTATACTTTCTTAGTTTTTAGGACTACAATTACATTTAAACACACACACATACCACTCACACACACATGCCAGAAATGTTGGTCGTAGCCACCATAAATTATAACCCACCCAAATATACACATTATTACATAATATATTCTTGACCCGAAGGACAAATGTGCATTAATCCCATTAAAAATCTTGTAAACCCTGTATTTTATGGAATAAAGGTCTTTAATTGATCATACTTGTATCACCAATTGCATGTCATGCCTGCTTCAACACTCAATTGATGGACTGAAGGACCAGTGGCCTATAGGCCCATTGAGGATGAATAGTATTGTAACTACAGTACCCTATTATTGTACATGCACTATAATAGTAATATAGTGACATAATAGTTCCAACTACAGTACTACTACAGTACATGATGAAATGTGATCCCTCCCAGATTTGAACTCGGGTCAAATACCCTACATAATTTAAAAAGGTATTCTATATAGCATTTTCTCAGAGAAATAAAAAGTGAGATGGAAATACCATACCGATTTAGTAATACTTTGAAACTCAATGTCTAATAAATCATAAAATCAAATATCATGAAAATAACTATATTAATTACATTACATCTCCAAGGGTTATTATATAAACCAAACGAAATAAATGAGTGGTGAATTTACATATGTCTCCTAGAAATAAAATTGAGATTAGAAACTCATTACCTTATGCCTTGAATTCCTTCCTTCATGTTTGAAAATATAATTTTTTTAATTATAATATTATTATAAATCTTATAGGAAACCATAAATTTATATCTACCATAGAGGATTTACATATGACTCTTTGTAACTTGTTTGTTAACAATTCATTTTCAAAATCATGCTCATGTAATAACCCCTTTCTTTTGATGTGTTTGTTTTTTTTAATGATATTATATTGATAAAGGTTATATGAATTCAATAATTTGTACTATTTTTTAGAAATAACATATATATATATATATATTTAATTTTACATTTAATTATAATGATCCATAAAATTTAGATAGTGAAAATAAAATTCAAGGTTCATGGAAATGATATGTCATACATACACATGATCATTATTACATTTTACCAACAAAATTAAATAAATAAATATATATAACATATATTTAAACGATAAAATAATTTTTATAAAATATGTATAACATATTTTTAATAAACAAACATCATTACCATCTATATAATGAAAGAAATTTTCATATCACTACAGGAGGCGGTAGTCCTCTATACACATAAACGATGTTATCTTATTCTCGTGGAATGGAATGATTGACGTAAAATTTGACACAATGATTATAGAAACCTAATAATATCATAAATTATGTATAATAAAAATAAATACATCATTATATCCATCTAGGATATTTGGTGATTGAAAACAACGATCATCGATTCGTGAAGTGGTAGTCTGTCATACACATGAATGATTATTTTTTAACCCATTTGATATAAGAGGATATTTATAATGTTACTGATCATAAAAAAAATTCATTACAATTATGATACATATTTTATTATATAACAATTTTCTAATAATAATTGAATTAGTTCATAGAATAAGTAAAATAATATGATTGATTATGGATGTTAACACTTCTTCAATTTTTTTTGTTTTCACCAAATGTACACTAAGGGTGACATTATGAAAAAACTAATGCTTCTAGAATTAAATTATATAATTAAATATGTTATTTTTGGGGTTATTGTATTATCCAAAGGGGTTTTTATGTTTTGAGAGTAGAAGGGATTTTTATCCTTTTGTATCTAAGGTGAGTGGACCACATTTTTTTAAAAGAAATTGGTGTAACGACGTTTTTGACATGATAATGGGATCTAAAATTGTACATAATAAAGCCTATATGATAATATGACTACATATGGTCTTCAAATAGGTGTAAAAAATCATTCGATCATTTAAAAACTTATAATATTTAGTTTAACCCCTTGTAAACCCATTTTGTACATATAAACGATATATAATGTAAATTTTTTTACTATTAATTATGATCCATTTTTTTATTATTAAATAAAATATTGTTTATTATTATTTATAATGGATCTATTTTTAAAAATTATATTTATAGACGTAGAACATTTTAATATAAAAATATTGTCATAAACGTATCATGAAAGAAATTTTTGAATGAAAGAATGTTCAAAAGTTTGGGAATATTATTTATTAAAATTCAACATAAAAATTATTCAAATGAACTAAATTGGATATATAGATATATCTCTGAACCAATTTTCTTTTACAATAACCCTATAATAATATTTTTGTTTTTTATCATTAAATAAAATGAAAATTCATAATAAAAATGTGTAATTTTCACAATACAGTCAAAATATTATCTTTCAAACAATTATCAAACATTCACACTATGATAATTTAGAAATTAAAATTTAAAAAAGGTAATTTTTTTTTCAAATAAATACTAAAGCATTAAAATATTAGTTTACAATATCTGTTTAAAGTTAAAAAAATTCTTTTTTATGATATATAGTTTCTATGTGAAAAAATGGATTTATTCTTATTGTTTTCTAGGAATCACATAATTTAAATTCTGAAATATTTATTGAATATTTAATATATACAGTCATTAAAATAATTCACCAAATTATATTTGATTTATTTTTTCAGTTATAACATATTTCATTTCATAAGAATCATTTCATAGAATAATCTTATACTTTATTTGTAAATTGTTTTTATATTCATTTTTAATTAAATTTTTACTGAAGAATTTGTTCCATATATACTTTCAAGATATTTTTTTCATAATTTTTGTTATAATATTCAATCAATCCATTCCAACTTCTAAGTGATAACAATGATATTATATTTTATTTTTAATTGTAATTTTTGATGTGGTTAAATGAGATGTATTATGTAAAACAAGCTAAACCTAATGTCGCATGAATCAAAATTTACACATGGTGATGCATGTAATGAAAAATATAAAAATTATTATTTTTATTTGAAAATAAATAATTCACAAAAAATTGGGGTGTAAAATTCAACCCCCATAAAATTAACTTCAACATCAAAAAACACCTCATTTATACCAAAAAACAAAGGATTCTTCTACCTCATTAAATCTTCATGTTTCTATTTATCTTTCATATGATGGTGGTATCAACACAAAAATTGACAATATATGTGGAGTTGTTTTATAGAAATTTCATTATTCAATATAGAATCTCTACGAGTGGTTCCATATAAGAAATATCATGGTCCAATGGTATAACCACATTTTTTTAGTACAAGTGATTGATCAAGAATATAATTACTTAGGATAAATACATGGAACATATTAAGATATTGGTGTAGGTCTTGTTGAATGACCACATGTTAAGATACTATCCTAATATGATCTAGTATTTCAAAATAACATTATACCTACTGGCTAGTTTTAGGTTCATTCATCCATGTTGAAACCCATATCATTTTATTTTTACCAACATTATATTTTTAATATTGTTGATGATTATTAGAAATTTTTTTAAATCAATAGTGTACTATACATATATACTAATGAATTTCTCTAAATTCCACCATAATATCATCACCTATATCAGGTCCCAAAACATTATTCTTTCACATTCTTTCCAATATGTTGGATTTACACACATATTTAAATAATCAAATAATTAAAATCCATCATAATGATCAAGTGATGTTTATTTTTAAAAGAAAATTAATTTTTATGTAGGAGATGATTCAAACCAAAATTGGTATCAATAGAACATGGTAAAATTATTTCCTCAAGTGTAGTAACTGTTCTCTCATACTTATCATCTATATAAAAATGATATGAATTGTTGAAACTCAACCCCATATTAATATACTGAAGGGGAATTTACATAAATCTAGGGGTAAACATAATATCCATATTAGATACAATCAGATGTGGTTCCTAATGAAACATTTCCACTTCTATATTGTTTTTTGTAATTCTTTTCAAGATTGGAATCTTCTCTGATAGCGAAAATGTCTGATAACATCGTAAGGCGACCAACTATAACCTATAATTACTTTAATATAATAGATAAGATAAACTTTAAATGTTATAATTAACTTTATTTATATTTCCACAAAGTGTAAGTCATTCTCCATTAATTTTTTTCTATAAAACATAAAAAACCTGACGGGTTGTATTAGACTAAATTTATTTTAATTTATACATGGGCATGATAAACCCCCTACACGTAAAACTATAGTTAGTGATTCAATGACATTGAAAATATTATCAAACAAAAACCATGATAGTGTCAATAATTTTATTATTAATCATTCATTAATTCATATAATTATAGAAATCTAAATCATTACTTTTTCATTATCTAATATATATTATTATACAAAAAATTCATTTCAGTACAGGGTTCATCCTTATATAGATAGAATATATATTGTGATTTCAAAACACCAAAATCCATGTAAAGGGTGATAATAAATGATATAATTTACATGAAATTTAACTAAAATTTAAATAATTTTTTTTAATAGGAACCATTAATACTGAATCAAACAAGAAATTACAGACTATGTAGGGGATGCTAATGTTCAATAATCATGCCTTGAGAAATATCTGTGAACATAAAAATGATATTTTTCATTCATTACACCATAATGTTTTTCTACTCTATTGTAAAATCATTTCATTTTCCATCACACTCAAAATTAACATTTTTACTTTGGATTCCATCCATTTAATAAAATAAATATGAAAAATGTATGCAAGAATAAACTTTTTGGGGAACGAGAAAATCATGAAAAATTACTTTTGTGATGTCTATATCATAGAATAATTTTTATATCTATATACCATTTGGTTATACTGGGTCACTCATAATTTCCTCCACATAAATCCTATATATTTTTCGTAAATATTTCATGAACTTATAAATCATATTCTATAAGAGTTTCAAACTAGGTATGCAGCATGGCCCATTGTTGTGTCCTAGGTGATGATCATACCCAACTCAATTCTCTCTATTCAGTGTTATTAACCCTAGGTACCTCAATTTAAAATATGTATACACCTATATTATACAGAAAACGATTTTATTTCATGGAAACTATTGGTTGTATCCATTAGAAAATTTTGAATATATTATCCTATAATTTATGGAATCCTTAGACTTATCAATTGGTAAATACATAGAAAAATACATAAAAATATCCTGATGGATTTCACTGATGTTATTTCATCATTGTTTCCAAAGTCTTACCATACCATTCCTCAAAAAAATTATGAAACACAATACTTTCATTGATAGATATTACACCTTCTAGATTAATATTTATTGAATTACACAAACACACACCTAATGATAATAATAATTCAGTTTTGTTGGAGATAATGTATAAAATATTTTAATTTGGTGGATGGTAGTCAATATCTCTTTTTTGATCTTCACTATATGTAATCGTCACCAACATATAATACCTATAACAATTCATCATAACCTGGGTAATGGAATAATAAAAATGGGTGATTATAGATTCTCATTAAGGGTAAACAAGGTTGTCCAGTATAAAATAAAAATAACGTTATGAGAACATGAGAATAACATTTGAAAACCGTACCACGTATATCAATGATAATAATATTGAGTCCAAGAATATAGATCTGATTTTCATAAGAGATGAATAATAATGGAATTAATGAACATAATCCATGAGATCATAACACTATAGTTGTACATAGAATTTTGTAACATGAATAAACATGGGAAATCATATTTTAGGTACATCTACGAATATATTCACAACATGATGGGACTGGGATAACAACTCATATAATTTCTTGAGTAATGGGATAGATATAATAACCCATTAATTTAATATATTGACATTTCATCTTAATATAGGAATATTAAATACCTAGAAAACCACTTTTAATTTTTATGGGCTTCGTATCGTTGGAAACATAGAAACAATAACAATTTGTTCAAAAAAATATACATCATCTTTCACTTATTCCTTCTTAAAAAGAACACTTTCCAAACGTCATATTTAATACCATCATTCATATCATATGGAAAATAAATATAATAAAATGGTATGCTCTGAAGACCTATAAGGGTAAATGTGGTAGATATCAATCATAACTAAAAATTATTCACATACGAACATAATGATAACATTTACAATTTATACCCTGCATATAAAATATCATAATATTGAGTCATGTAATAAATCATATATGTTCATAAGAAATGAATTATAAAATAATAATATTAGTATAAGACCTTAAATTTGGGTAAATAAAAAAATAAAATCACCTATTATGTATTTTAGGATCCTTTCTAAGATAATCATAGTGGAATGAGTTCACTCTATAAGATATCATTGTTGTCAATGTTCACTCCCAATACTATCATAGAAAAACAAGTATTTATTGGACCATTTTAACATACCATTCTATTCTTATCAATATTATGAGATATAACATAATTATCTAATTAATAGGATGAAAATACAGGTCCCAACAATCACATAATGAATATCATAATTCTATGAGCTAGAAAAACATAAATCTTATCAGAACCTATGAAAATAAATTTGGTTTCAAAAACACTTCATCGTAGTGTAACCTGTGGAAAATAAAATGGTTTCAAAGATATCAAACCATCATAAACATAAAAAAACAAATAATGAATATGTATAATATCATTGAATAATATCCCTATTAATAATTATGAAAATCATATAATTTCCTCCTATGTGTATATAAAATTTTAGAGATCACTTGAAATAATTATTTAGTAGAATGTCATTGATTCATTGAAAACATTATTATTTAATTTTTTACATTTATTGAAATTATATAATAAAATAATTTATTTTAAAATAACATTATAGATTTTTAATGTAATAATTTATGAATTATGGTTTAATGATGTTGGAAAAATCCACTCATTCCATTTAAGATAAGAAAATCATGTATATTTTTTAGGTAAAATCCACAATGAACCATATTTATAAAATTAATAAAAAACAATACATTAAAATAATTTTTTAAATTGAAATAGATGAGTAAAAATTAAATTAAAATTTCATAATATAATGGTAAAAAAATGGAAACATTTTTAGGAGACTTGGATACGGAAATAAAAGAGATTTTTAAGGGAAATTTAAAAACGGTTTTTTAAAATAATATCCTATATAAATATATTATCATTAAAGTGGAAATTATTCAAATGAATCGAATAAATTTATATTTTTAAAATCCACATAGCAAAATTATAAATACAACATGTTTTATTAAAAATTAATTTCACAATTAATTATAGTACATCATAATAAATGATGTATATGTTAAACACAATGACTATAAAATGGGTTATTAATTACCACACAATATTGTTTATCTATTAATTCATATTCCCCATAAATGTAATAATTATCAAAAGAAAAATTTAATATCATAAATTTAATGTGATAATTTTTTGTGTGTATCAATGGGTATTATATATGAACCCACATTAGATTTAACATGTGAATAAATAATATATCTCACAGAGGTAAAAGTGAGATAAGAAACCCTCACCTTATGGTTCCCTTTAGTATTTCATAAACTATCACCATGTATAAAGGATTAAATTGTTTTATTAATTTATTCCAAAAATATAATTAAATTTATAATATATTATATGATCTTTTTATAACATATTACGACCTATTCATTAATAATATTTCAATTCTTCTTTGTTTTAGTTGTGTTTGTTTAATGGTTTCACGGTTGATTAATTTATGTATAATTATTTATTTTCATGTAAAATTGAAATAAAAGAAATATATTTTACATGAAATGGTTTTCAAACACTTGGATATTTTTAAATGGCCTCATATATTATTATTTTTTCCATACAATAGGATGTAATTTTTTATTAAATGTATATGATAAATGCCTAGTATAATTTGTGTGTTTTCTGACCATTACGGAGTTGGTTCATTTTGGATAATATTATTTCAATATATTATTTCAAGAACAAGAGATATGTTATAATATAAATAATAATATAATATTTAACTAGGATATTACTTTTATGAACCACTAGATGGTGATAATGGAAAATGAAAATTCGTTATCCATAAACATGATTAAAGTCAATAATTTAGACAATGGATTCATTTATATGAATAATATGACATAAAAAAGTAATGGATATAATAAATTACATTATAAATATAACATTAAAGTATATAAATTCTACTTACGTTATTATTATAAGATTTATGAATTATGTGATGAGAAATTCTAAGAAAAAAATAAATTAAACTGGTTGATAGTGAAATTTACCTATTGTGTATTATATCCTTGAAGAATCCATTAAATTAATTGGAACTGACCATGTGGGGAGTCCCATAAAACATAGAAATGGGGGGAAGAGTGAGGATGTTTTTTGGAACTTATTTGATGATCATCAAGTATTTTCAGGGGATAGGGAGTTGTGAGGGGTCATATTAACACTTGACAATGGGTGGATTTAAGTGATTAAAATAATGTTTTTTATATAAATGAATCCAAATTTTTGAGGAATAAATTCTCAATTATTGGATTTTAAATTGATATTTTAATTTCTATTTATGGTAAAAACACCTCAACAACTCATTCAATTGTTTTTATTTAATTATTTTACCTATAATGCATAATTTAATTTTTTTAAATTGTAAATTTTTTATTTATAAAAATTAAAATGACCCCAATACATAATTCTACCCTTATTTTTAAAAATATTAAATTCATATTAAAAAATGTTTATGTTATTGGAAAATATGAAAAAAAACAAATAGATGCAATGAAAATTTGGATTTTCAATTCATGTATTTTTTTTAAAAATTGATAATATTATATTAACTCATGGAATAATTATACATGTATAAAATAAAAATAAAATTTAATATTATATAATATATAAATTTAATTTAGAACATAACACATTATGTATTATTTTAATTAGGTAAACAAATAGAATCATTATGTTCTTTAAAAATGTTTTCATAAATATCATGTTTTTAAACTCCAAAATAAGCATATTCTAAAATTAACCAAAATGTTGAATTGAAAAAATTTAAGGGTATGAAATATAAATAAATAATTATAACCATTACATTAATAAAATTAAATAAATAATGGGACTTATAAATCACTTAATTTACTATAATAAACAATCATTTCTATATGAATTTATACTTTTCAAAAATCATTGATATTCCAATAATTTCTCCAAAAATCGCAAATTTCACCTAAACAATAAGTTGATATTCATATTGAAAAAGTTATTTTAATATCAAGAAAATATTTTTACAATATATCATAAATTTTAAATATAATATTTAATCATACGATGAAAAAAAAATTTAAAGAAAATTTATTTTGTAGAATAAAATATCTATACAAATATTTTGAGTGATTATTTACAATGATTTATTAAATACATTATAAATTAATATAACCATTATTTAATTATTAATTTTCATAATAACATTCTTATCATCAACATTAATTTCAACATTGTAACATAAAAATTTAAATAATAACATATTGGAGTACAAGTAATCTTCTGTACTATTGAACATAATCCATCCAAAATAATAAATTTATATAAAAAGAGAAAGACCATAAAATCGAGGGTTATTACACTCTAGCTACCCAAATATTTAATTTATCCCTCAACATTAATTAACTATACCTAAAAATATTAGGACACTTCTTCCTTATCACATACTCATGTTCCTATGTATCATCCTAAAATTTGTACTTTCTCCTCAAAATTTTAAATAAGGGAGTGGTTTATTATCATATAATGTTATTTCCATGATCTATAATCCCTAAAATTTGTTCTCTATAAGAATGGACTTTCAATAGAGGTTTAAACGTTGAATTTAGTATATTTGGAGATCATTTAGGTATTTATTAAAGAGAGATTCATGGAACACATCATAGTAGAAACCCTTGTTTCAAGTATGTAACCCTTTATTTATTATTTTTTTAGTATGTACTATATTTGGATGATGTATGGGTCTGTTCGTAGATCTTTTGGACTATTTTTTGAGCATTTATATTGGTGCATGTTTGGTTCATGGTTAGGAAAAATTATATAACTCATATAGCGTACCATTCCCAATAAGACACGGGTAAAGGGAATGTGCATTGGTAGTGCACAACATTCCCAAACCATGCATCAACAAATGATAAACAATGAAACTTGAAATAGTGGGTTTTGAAAATACTTTTCAAACAATTTTTTAACCATTAATGGAAACCATGGGAGGTTCATCCTTGATTTAGTGGCATGAACACATTTATTGAATAGTTTTCTTAACATTGTGACTAATCATGAAATTATTAAAAGTGAGATCCCAAAATTGAGGATCTCACACATTTTGATCTCTACCTCCAACATTTAACCTTATATGCAGCCCTAACCTGAGATTCTATCTTTCCAAAGGCCAAGGAAGATTATACGATGGATCTGGAGGCAATCCAATGACTTCCCTTGTTGATTTGAAGATTCATTATTGTGTAATGTCTTTGTTCTTGGATTCTCTTGATGGGGTTTCTTATATCTAAATCTCAGTATCTCTCAGACTCATAGATGATAATCTGTTGTGGTTAGATATAATATAGTTGATGGAAAATATGATTATATATAGCATGTTTTATGATAAGATAATAGATATAGGGGTTGGTGTAGATCCAACCTAGTTTCATGGATGTTTTCATGTTGTTCTTCATTTTCATCATAAAACCCAAGGTAGGTAGCTTTATTCAAGGCTCCTATATTTCGAACATGAGGGATTAGTTTTTAATTCATTTAGTTGATTTAAATTTCGTATTATTTTTTTTCAAAATAGTGGAAAAAATATCTTTAGTGGTGATTTGTAGACTTGTGTGAAATTTTGGAATTATTATGGATAGTGCTTTAATAAATGATTTTATAATGTTGAATTTAAAATTGCATATGGGTAAAATTTAATGAAAAAGGATTTCATTAAATTGGTTTTTTATCGAAAATTATTTTAGAATTGAATCTTTTTTTTTGGAATGGTTTTGGCCATAATTGGTTGTTTGTGTTCATATTGCATTACGGGGTTTGAACAATTGGAATTTCAGATAATTTTAAAGGTTTATTTCCAATGGATTATCATAAAAAAATGTGAATTTTGATTGGTGTGCATCACAAATAACCCTCCGTGGAAGAGGGTGTGGAAAATTTGATTATTTGCGTGGAACATTTTGGAAAACCTTTTTTGTAACAAATATAAAATCCATCACAAAACAGGAAAAAATATTATTTAAAATCCTTTTTGATGATCCACCACAAAACATTATTTGCGGTTAATGAATAATCTACCACAAATAATATTTTTTTAGATTTTTTTTGAACTAATTATAATTAACTAAAAAAATAAACTAATATATAATGAAATAATATATATATATATATATATATATATAATTAAAATATAAAAAAATAATAGTAATTTAGAAAATTTTAAAATTATATATACTTATGTACAATTAAAATTATTGAAATTAAGTAAAACATAAAATATATTGAATAATATTAAAAATAATTAGGAAATTGAATATATTTATGAGTAATTAAATAACCCAAAATTAATTAATAAATGTAAAAAAAATAAAAAATAATTAATTTATATATAATTCAATAAAAATATTAAAAATTTAAAACTCACAATAAAGTAATAGATTAATTCAAATATAATATGTCTATCATATAAAATTATAAAATAGTCATATAATATTCATATTTCATCAACTAGCATTAGGTGGAGGAGGATCACTCGATGGAAAAGTGTAATTAAACTCCATACCAACACGACACGCATGTCACCTCTTATACTCCATCATTTTCCCATAATTCTGGCACTACAGCTCCCGCTCATTCTCTCGCTCCTTCTGCATCAGTTGTATATTGTCATACTTAGATTTCAACCTATTTTTATTCTATGTAGTGGATGATGGCGTCAATGATGACTCTCCATGAGCTCCCATCACACTAACTGATGTCTCCATAGATGTACCATAACAAATCATATATATTAGTTGAGAACAAATACCAATATCTCGGCCTTTCTCAACACCCTGCAAAGTCACACATATCCAAGAACCCTAATCAAAACATGAATCTGAAGTAAAATCTTGTTTTGTCTCATCTTAACTCTCCTGTTATTGAGAATCCATAGCCTCATATGATTCTTTTATTATAATGATAAATTTTAATAACAATAAATATAACATTCATGAAATGTTTAAACGAAATCACTAACCATAATATTGTGATATAATTCTCCTATAACTTCTCATTTACGGGGATAATTATACATTCTCTTAAAAAATTCAAACTCTATAATAGATGGTTCAGTGGAGGCATGTATTATACAAAAAATGACATAGTTAAAATATATATACATTAATAAATAACGTCACACACCATATGCCATCAGTGTATTCCAAATGTATGACTCCCAGACATATGGATGACCTCTTACCTCCCCCAACTCGGATGTCTAGGTAATGATCTCCTCATAAAAATCACATCTAGCTAGATGGATCAAAGCCCATTCCATATCTATTCTGATATATATTTAGGATATAGGGAGATGCAAGACTGAATGAAGAAAATAGCACAAGATTTATCTTTATTTTGTTTTATGATGTTGTGTCAAACCTGATGATAGCCCACATGTATAAAATAATCTCATGCCTTTCAGATAAGACCACTCTAGCTATCAAAAATAGTAGAATAAAAATTCTACAAGGAAATTAAAAAAATATGTTCGTAATTGAATAAATTTTAAAATGTATATATTATTTAATAATGTACCATCTAGTGGGTGAATATCTTGTCACACATGACGATGGATACTATGTTCTTGGGCACCCATGGCACGGAAAAATAATTTATCCGAATCACATCCATCTCCCCAATGGATAATAGTGAAAAAATGCTCAAATTGAAACCAATAAATAATCATAAAATTATTATAAAAATTAATACAATTAGTTAACATAAGATAAATATCTTAAAAAATTGATCATACCACATTAAGTAATGATCAAAATCAACAGATTTTCATCTTTCTGGAATAACATATTGAATTAATAAGCAAGAAATACCACACCCCTTCATAGTTTGCGCACCCTCTTGGGTAGGAGGATCTGAATCTGGATAATAATTAAGATGTCTTTCATCAGTAAGGGAATGTAATATATCATCCGGATCATTTCTAGCCATCTAAAAGAGATATTCTCACCAGTAAGAGATTATTAATACATATATGAAATACAAAGTATCTGAATATTGTCTAAATAAAATAATGTTACCCATAATATATTGTTAATAAAAATAATAAATTTAAAGAAAAATAAATCTCAGAATATGATAATTACCTACAACTAAATACCTGAATATAATACATCAATTGTCATCTAGATCACCATTTTCATCGACATCAATCTCTTCATCCTCATCGTCTGCATTGTCAGCATCCATTTTAATTTCATATTCCTCAACCATTATAAAACCATCAACATTATCTATATAATTATCCCTTAATTAGGGGGTTTCACCATCAATGCTATTATCTTGTTTGGTAAAAGATATTTTTTTTGATGTTTCTAAAAAAATTACAATATGTTTTACTTCCACTAAAACATTTTCATTTTCAATAAATATATGGTCATGTTATTTCATTTTTATCAAACTCCACTAATCATTCAAATATATTGGAACATCAAAATAATTTTCATAGTAAACATGATGTTATTAAGGTTCCAACATAAATGGTTCATTATATATAAGAAGATTGTTATATTTAATTTTAAAAAATCCTTGTCGTGGATGAAATCGAAACCCCCAATCCATATCAAACCAATGAAATGTTAAAATTTTAACATAATATGGTCCGAGATAACATAACATAATTATTTCATCTAGTATACCACAGTAGTCAACTTCACTTTCCATATGATGGTATCCTTTCAAACTAACACCATTATTTATTTCTTAGAGTCTCCATATATGTGTGTGTAGAATCTAAATCAATAAACCACATACCTATTATAAGATTTTATGAATTTCAATGGAGTGTTTTTTAGAACACATCATCGAATGTCAATTTTATTTTCATGTTTTTTACATTTAAACAATTAAAATTATTAATAATAGTAATAATTAAAAAAATTATTTATTATTCCATTGAATGAAGAAAAACATACCAGTCATTAAAACAAAAATGATAAATTTTATTTTCGATGTTCGCCATGATAAGAAGATCAAATTTGTATAAATTGTTTTCTGATACGGTCATCATATAGAATCCAAAAATGTTAATCTGAATAAAGTGATCTTTTATAAATAATTAATGAAATAAAAAAATATTACTTACTTCAAAAAATGTTTCATTTCCTCATAATTCAGAAGAACATAAGTTTAAAATCTATAAAATTATTTATCTTTAAGCTATCACTCATGATAACCACCGAAACCAAGCTCGAGCTGATTAAAAAATGATAATTGATGGTCTGCGACATCATTATCACCTATCTCACTATGACCCATATGATTAGGTTTTGGATGATATTCTGACTAAAAATAACATGATCATATATTTTAAATTTTATCTAGCATGTTTTCTTATTCAATCGACCCTTAAAAAGATTATTTGTTATGTACATTATTCATTAATTTTTTCACACATCTCTCAAAAGGATACAACCATTAGAATTTAATTAGACCTCCACATTTAGCGCCACATGAGAAATGGAATATTAAATGTTCCATATAATAAAAAAAGATCATTGGGGATATTTTCTTCAATTTACATAAAATAACAACATCATCTTTTTCTTGAAAACACAATTCATTATAACCTGATGTTTATAAAAACATATCACAGAATACAATATGATATTTCGGTCAACACATCCCATATTTAAGAATTCCATAGCCCTCTTGGATCAAAAGTAAAAAATATTTTAATTATCACACAAAAATGAATAATTTTTAACATGGTAATATATCCATTACAGATGCAATAAGACAACTTAAAAGAATAACCATATAGTAACCTCAAATATCTAATATAATGAAAGAATAATAAATGTTTTTAATTATAATGTGAGTAAGCTTATTTTGTATTCTTTAATTTTTTGATCTTTATAATCAAATAAATCCAGTTCAAGACATTTTAAAAACTATGAAAGCATTATGTGTGCCTTTAATTTATATTTGGTTGTAACATGTGTGTCCAACATGGTATAATTTTTTTTATAAAAAACCTTCTTCTCACTATTCATTACTTCTAACATATGACTGAATAATAAATCATAACAATATGGAGGCTCCCAAAATGTACTCCCCTTTATCCAATTATGATCCATACAAAAATAATTAGTATTTCCTCATTGGTGGTTTGTACAGTTGTAACATGAGATAGTGTAGTGATAATATATTTTACATGATTACCTGAGAGAATTACTAGAGGTGTGTCAGTTTCAATTCGATCTTTTGTAAAATTAATACTATTCCTTTGAAAAGGGTAATCTATATGAATAATTATCTTCTGATAGACAAAATAACTTACTGTTCTCCCATTACAAACCATAAATCCCTTGTTCATATCTATTTAGTATGGACATGATTTTAGACAATGTGTTCTCTATCTACATAATATACCATATTTTGGAAATTCACTAATTGTCCATATTAATGAAACCATCAATATAAAATTATGATTTTTGGTTATTTGAAATTTATTCACACCATTTTTCTATAATGTAATTATCCCATCAATTAGTGGTTTCAAATAAAAATCAATATTCATATTTTTATGTTTTAAAATAAACAACATTAAATATATATACGGTTCGTTCTTCAACATCCATGGGGGAATGCTGTAGAAAGTAATGAAAATAGGCCAACAAGAATATTTACTGTCGTAAGATCCAAATGGATAATACCCATCAATAAAAATTCCTAGATGTATGTTACAAGGTTTAATAGAAAAAATGGAGATGTGTCTGATAAATATGTTTCCATGAATCAACATAACCTGGTTGATTTAAGCATTTTTTGATCGAAATATTTGTTTTATATCATTTTATTAATCTGACTATGTTGTGATAGATAAATAAACACTTTAAATGATATGTAATTGGATAATATCTCAATTGTTTCAGAGGAACTCTGAATATTCAATGTTGTTCCTCTTAATACCTCTATTATCCACATATTGGAAAATTAACCAAAGATTCATAATCCACATGCTACAAGACACAGTCTATAATGTCCTGAATTTTCTATATAATTTGTTTAATTATATGGGATTATTTTGACTCCACAAAATCTAACGGCGTGTGATTTTGTGGCTATGAGTTCCCAGAATGATCCATCGAAGTTTTGTTAAGTTTTAATTAGCGTGTGTAAGTAGTTTTCACTCAAAAGGATAATAACTCTTAAATGGTTTCCCATATCAAATATATGAGGGCACCATTGTGTTCAAGATGGCAGGTTTACCTAAGGCATGACTTAAGTTGAGTCGGCGTGGGCCTCCTTTGAGAAAACCTGAAAATGGAATAACCTTAAATAAAATAATGAAATAAAATTATTTTATTTTTCAAATGCTTATAACTCACGAATGGTAACTCGGATTGAAAATCTAAGACCACTGCTGAACTCATGAGGGTATGTTTTAATTAGGATGATACTAACATTGGCCGGCACGGGCCACCATTGAAAGTTAGTTTTTGGCTGAAAATAAAATAATTAAGCCGAAATTATTTTATTGTAAAATAAATAACATCTAAATGGTAACATGGATTGAATATTCGAGAGTACCAATGAGTTCGTTGGGGTAATTTTGTCCTTATTTAGAGCCTATCCCCGAATAGCACAGGTTGAAGGTGAATGTTGTTAATTTATTGATCTTTTTGTGATACATTCAGTAAACACGCGGGTAGCATTTTATAGAATTTTAACCGATTCTTGGATTAAAAATTTGAGGGCACTATTGAATCCACAGTGTCGAGATTCTATTAAGGGAAACATTACCTTGACCATAGTTGGTCTAGAGAAAAATTCATGTTTTGTGACTTTTTAAATGAAATAAAAACATTTTATTATTTTATTTTCTTCCATATCATCTAATGGATAAGAGGTGTGTGGGTACAATGATGTGTCAAGGCAATAAATGGTTTGACCTGCCAACCCTATGCAATGACATCGTTGGGGAATTAGGAAGGTTCTTAATTTATGATCCCCCATTAATTCCCCAGGTCATTACATCCTATCTCTCTCTCCTATATATATGGATCTTGGGGTGAGGTATCAGCACAGATTCACCAAGCAACAAAGTGATGAAGGAGTGTCATAATGTTAGACCCTTAGAGGATGGAATCAATCCCAGCAAGACGTGACAGGTGACACTGAACCATGAACTGAAGGACAACGTATGAACGGTGTCATTGGGATTCTGTTGTGGGAATGAAGAACTTGACCCACCTTCAAGCGCAGACGTTCTCCAACAGGTTTATGTGTTAGGGGTTTATTCGTTTACACATTTTAAATGAATTTCTATTCCCCATTCTTGAATAATATGAAGAACACAGACCGACCAACTAACAGGTTGATCCATGATTCATTCATTTTTTCGGGAGGTTGTTACATGGTATCTTTGTGGGGTTTGGTTTTTTGCTTAATAAAAGATAATATTAAACACTTAATCCCCCTCTAGTTTACTAGCTAATGCAGAGGGTGACGACCTAACGAACCCGGCCCAAACCCTCTGCTGTCTTGCTTTCCTTGGGCCTCTATGGAAGACCACCAGCACGGAGACACAAATCGACTACACTGGGAAAAGAGAATCCACACACGCTGTAAGAGGAGGCTGCAACACAAAACTACAGTCGTCATTGGAGTGGCTGACACCGGCCATCTACGGGGGAGGCGTGGCATGCCGTCGCGCACCGCCAGTGAGCAGAGGGTCGTGAATCATCAGCCACGGCAGACGGAGGAGGTGGCTGGTACTTCAGCTGGCCGTGGAAGGAGGGGTGGAACGAACCACATGACATAGGTGAGTAAGAGGTGGAATTACTAGTGCGTCACCTACGGACAAGAAGCATCGGCCAAAGCCACGATGGAGGCCAAACCCGTGACTTCATCGGGTTCCACAGCGACCGAGCGACGCCCACGCGGCACCGTTGCTTTGTAAACTGAATGGCCTCCAGGCCATTCGGGATTTCAGAAGACCGGGGGGACACACCCCCTGGTCCCACTGGGGAGGACCCCAAACCGAGTCGCCTCCCTAGCAGGCCTCCGCCCTATCGGGCTGCCCCATTGTGGGACACCTTTGGGGGCTGCCCCTTTAACGGCCTGTCCACCCCATTGCGGGTCAGGCCAGACCTCGGCCTAGTGGGATGAGCTCGCCGTGGCCCCTCCCAGACCTGGTCTGGCTGAGCCAGTCTAACTGGTTCGGACCGGCCCTAGGCCCCACCGGGCCTTGAAACACTTAAAAGGCCATATCTTGAGAACCAGACAATCATTTGATGAACTGACTATAGAGTCGGTATCCTTAGCACAAGATAATCCTTTTGAGATACTCCAATTTAGTTTTGGGGAAACTTGGGGTACGGACAGGTCATATTGAACATGAATCCAACCAGGCCCTTGGCACTAAAACGTCAGTATCTTGCAAATTGTGCATCTGATTGAGGACCCATTTGCGGATTTAGGACTCCCCTAGGGAGAAAGATCATTTTGAATACTTTTTGGTTACATCTATGGATATAATGATGTCGTTACTATCTTGAGGAGTGGTTCACCCAAGGAGACTACATATGGAACCCTGCGGTTGGCTAATATCTGAATTCTACATGACGATGGCCCAATGGGAAGCAGTTCTGTGTGACTCAATATGCCCATGGTGGGGAGCAACTCTATGTGACCTGGTAGACCCATTGTACATGAAAGGAGGAGTACCTCAGTTCGGAAAAGGTGGGAAGCAACTTTATGTGATCACACATGCCCACGATACCCATCAGGGATGAGTACTAATGTAGTTCAAGGTTAGTGGGAAGTGTCTATGTATGACCCAGTAGGCCCACTCTACTATATAGAGGAGGATTTCTTCAGTAGCTGAGGAGTTTGATGATTTGATAATCCATCTATTTTTAACCTAAAGTGATACATGGTGTAAGATGAGTACATTATCTTTATGGAGATACTTGTGTGGTAGTTTTACCTTCATGATGTTACCTTTTTGATACTCTTCCATCATGTATGAGATAAGTATATCTTGATAGATTAGGAATATGTATTGGCATTTTCCTAAGTAGAGTTGATGACTGCTTTGTGATTTGTGGTTTTGGTCTTGATTTGTGGTTTTTCATTCAAGGAACTTTAGGAGAACTACTAGGTCTTGGGGCCCCTACTAAGTATCATTATACTCACCCCTTCACGGGCTATATCCGCACCTTGTTGTGTCTTGTACAGAATAAATACAAAATTGACCGAGGTTGAGGGAATTAGGAGTGGATGCTGCTCAGAGGTGGACGATTTGGTGTGACGTGACGCAAGGACTACTAATCATGAGTTATACATACCCTTCAAGTAAGACCTGTGGTGGACGATCCCAGATCTTCTATTCCCCTTTCATTTGTTTTTTACATTTTAGTTGTACTTGTACTTTCCTATTGGTCTTGTATTCTAGCCCCCATTACATTCAGTACTCTTTAAAACAGTAGTTTACATCATGGTTTCATGTTGTTGCATTCTACTTTGAGTGTTTTTACATGTTTAAAGCCAATGCCTTCCGGTTTTAGGGATACTCTTTTCCGGTGCTAGTCGCCCGCCCCTGGCCTATGGAGGGTGGGCTTAGGGTAGTCATGACACATGCCTCGGGGGACGAGTCTTGAAGAAGTGGTATTAGAGGAGTCTGTCATACCAAAGAACTAGGATACTAATATTTTCTTTATGGTGAGTGTTATGTGTTATGGGTGTGGTTTTCAGTTTGGGGAATGCATTTTTGGTGTAGAGGCTGATGTATCCATACACTAGGGACCTGACATCTGATTTATGATGTAGTGCACACAAACACTAATTTCATGTGTTTTGAAAATGTTTTTCTTTGGTTTCTTTGGATTCAGCTCACTAAGTACAACTTAATGATTCTAGCGCACCAGTTACTTATCAGGATGCCACTGTGTAGATAACTCACTAGGATTCCTAAGAGAGTACACAATGATGGCCCACCTAGCGATGAGAATTCGGTGTAGAGCCCTCTTACGAGATTAGCACCATCAGGTTGTGTACCAACAACAACACTACCCATTGGCCATCAGATGCCACTAGCCCCACTGGTAGATGGTGGATATCGACTAGGTATGTTGTACTAGTTTCAGTGGTAGAGATCTCTGGAGTTCTGAGGTGAGAAAGATCCCTAGGTAGCTGAGTACTAGACAGAGGCTGTGGCTAGAGTTTTCCATATAGTTGGGTCACCAGCAAATTAGATGGTGATTCTAGCTGCTAGTATTTATCAGTGCGTGACCGTGAGGATGGTCCACATGGTGATGAGGATTCAGTACATGGAATATTGCCCGAGATGGTAGATTTGGTTAGTGTGACAATTATAACACTGCCTCTTGGTGAGAAGTTACAGTCAGTGGTACCAGTAGAGGAAACATGTAGGATTAGTGCCTTACACGTGTTTCAGCATCAGATACCCTCAGGTTATGAGGTGATCCCGACACACAGGAGGCTAAGGACTAGCTTGAGGATGTGGTCTTGTGTCTATCTAGCTAGGGAACTATTTGATTAGATGGTGGTCCTAGTAGAGATCCTTTTGAATGGCTCATTAGGAAGATGACAAGGTTTAGATTACCCTAATTTTTCAAAGAGTTGGATATTCTATTGACGAGCATGAGAACCTTCCTTAGATATGGGGGTCTATTTCCATAAAACTTTATGGGGTGAGTGTTCCCTAGAGCTTCTGTCGCTTTGGAAGGATGACATGTCAGTAGATGAGTAATCATCAAGGTGTACCGACCATCCCAGTTACATGATGAATACAGTACGGTCAGTGCTTTAGGGCTCAAACCTCCGAGCGAGGTGTGTTTAGGGATATCATAGCCAACACTATTCCTCTATGAATTCCTACTTATGTTTGGGTTCTTGAGAGAACCTTTGTTGTTTAATGTTCTCTGGATGAGTGGATACAAATAGTGAATGTTAGCTGTGGGAAAACAAGGAACCGACTCTAGTATCAGAGACTTTGGTGTGTAAAAGGTTTTCAGAAGAGGAAGTGTTGGGGACAGATGAATACATAGGGAAAAAGACAAGGAAGTGGAGCTAAGAGAGTAGCATGACGTGGTATACATTTCTACATGTTACAACCACCACCCAAATTTGGTCCCCACCAGGCTCAGGGAGCTGGAGGACAAGGAATTGGAGTAGCTGCATGTGGTCAAGGAGTGTGTCCCAAGGGTTCAAGGAATGATTAGAGGTAGAACCTATCTCTACTACTAGAAAGCATATTAATAGACATAGGAACAAATCATTACTTTTTTCCACGAATCTTGTTCAAGACCTAGAGTTTACAGTTTAACAGTTTACTTGATCCTTAAGTCGGAAGACACCTTTGGGAGGAGACTTGAAAATCGCACTTGCCGACGGTGTGATCTGACATTTAAGGTGAGAGTTTCGGATGGAACCACTTCGTGGATGTATCTAGGCTTTATGACGTTAGTTTAGGTATGGACTGGGCATCCACAGTTCATACATAGATTTACTGTATTAGGAAAAAAGGTTGTGTTTTACCCAAAACATTGGAATGTGATTTTCCTAGGTCGGAGAAAAAGGATACCCTGGCAGCACATGATAAACTCAAGCATTGGAGGGTGCATCTGATCACTCTTGAGTCGTCCAACCTTACCCTCGTAGTAGCTTGAGTTTTGAGTGTTTAGTTCTCAATAGTAGTGGAAGAGTGTGGGGACATCTATTCAAAATATGTTTCCAGGATTACCTCCCTGAAAAAAGAGGGGCTTCTGCATTGGTGGGGTACTACCAGATATTTTTACCTGACTTCTCTCAGGTAGTGACACCCTTGTCATCTTTGAAAAAGAAGTTGGAAGGATTTCTTATGGATGAAGAAGTTTCAGTAGAGCTTTCAAGAGCTGAGATAGTGATGATGGCTAGAGTTACTCTAGGACTATGACTTTGAGATAGTCTATACTTCTGAGAAGGGGAACATGGTGGCCGATGAACTCAGCATGAGGTCTAGTATACAACTACTGAGTGAGGCTTCAGATTAGCTTGTCGTGCTGTGGATATCCTTCATGGAAAATTATGTGCTAACTTACATCAATTCTATGATTTTCACTCCCCCAACTCATCATCAAATTCAGGGGGGGAGGGGGGAACAACTTGAGATAATGAATGCGAGGCCCAACAGGCTCAGATTTCTTCAGGATGGTCTCCTGAAGGATTTTTTAAAGGTGAGGAGAACGTCATCCTCTTTAGAGGACACACCATGGCGCCAGTGAAGCTTTGGGAGGAGGTGTTAAGGGGGATCCATATATCCCCTTTAATGGTATATCCTAGAGGGGAGATTATGTTCTAGGACCTCCGACATTAGTATTGGTGGCTAGGGATGTGGGAAGCAGTGGTAGAGTTTGTATCACTATGCATCACATGTCAATAAATGAAGACTGCATAGAGTCGGTAGAAGTATTTTTCTGGTAAGAGATAGAGATCATTGGAGTTCTAGGAGGGAGACCATGTCTTCCTACGAGCCTCAACCCGAAAAATATTGCGAAGGTTTTTCCAGGGTGGAAATCCATCTTCTGGGTTCATCGGACCTTTATAGATTCTCAATAGAGTGGAATAGGTGGCATACCATCTATCTTTCCCCCCATAGATGAACCGAGTGGATAATGTTTTCCATGTGTCACAGCTGAGAAGATGTGTGCTTGATCCATGGCACCTTATCTACTAGGGAGAGTTGAACATTGATGATGGGGTGATTTTTATGCATTTCCATGTGTAGATAGTGGATCGAAAAGAGAGAGTGTTTAGGGGATGGTTGATCCCTCTAGTGCATGTTTGGTGGCAGTATAGGGACCTCCAGGAGAGCAGACAGGAGTGGGAGGCTCATATTCATGTTCAATACCCTCTTTTGTTTGATTTGCCTTTATTTTGGATTTTGGGGATGTAGAGGCCTATGGTGGGGAGAATGTAATGTCCCATATTTTCAGTATATTTTTTTTAATTATATGGGATTATTTTGAGACCGTGAAATCTGAAGGCATGTGATTCTAAGGCCAGGAGTGCCCAAAATTATCCGTCGATGTTTTGTTAAGATTTAATTTGTGCGCCTAAACGGTTTTACTAAAAACATGGAATAACTTTTAAATGGTTTCCTAGATAAAAAAATCCAGGGGCACCATTGTGCTTAGGATGGTGGGTTTACCCTAGGCACGACTTCAGTTTAGTTGGCACGGGCCTCCTATGAGAGAAACCGAAAATTGAATAATAGTAAATAAAATTATTTTATTTTTCAAATTCTTATATTTCACTAATGGTAACTCGGATTGAAAATATGAGACCACTGCTGAACTAGTGAGGTTATGCTTTCATCAGGATGATAATAACATTGGTTGGCACGGGGTAGCAGTGAAAGTTAGTTTTTTTTCATAAATAAAATAATTATGTGGAAATTATTTTAATTTTAAATCCATTACCTGAAAATGGTAACTTGAAATGAAAATTCATGAGTACCATTGAGTTTGTTGGGGTGTGTTCTCCTTAGGTGAATCCTAACCCTGACCGTCACAGGTCGAGGGTGAATGTTATTAATTTATTGAACTTTTTAAGGTACATTTAGTTAATGTGTGGGAAGAATTTTCTAACTTTTTAACTGGTTCTCAGATTAAAAATCCGAGGGCACAGTTGAATCCGCAACATCGAGATTCACATAAGGGAGACTTTACTTTGACTGCAATAGGTATGGAGAAAAATTTTTGTTTTGTGAATTTTTAAATGATATAAAATAATTTTATAATTTTATTTTATACCATATCCCCCAATGGATAGGAGGTGTGTGGGGCCATCGATGTGTCAAGCCAATAAATGGTTTGACTTACCAACCCTAAGTAATGACATCTTTAGGGAATTAGGAAGGTTCTTAATTTATGAGAGCCCTTAATTTCCCATGTTGTTACTTACCCTCCCGCTCTCCAATATATATAGAGCTTGGGGGTGGTACCAGAAAAGCTTCGGCAAGCAATGAAGTGTTGAAGGAGGGATGTAATGCCAGACCCTTAGAGGACGGAGCTAATCCCAGCATGAGGTGATGGGTGACACTAAAACACGAACTGAATGGTGACGTATGAGCGGTGTCATTGGGAAACTATTGTGGGAATGAAGAACACAACCCACCTTTATGCATGGAAGTTCTCCATTGGGTTTACGAGGTAGGGGGTTTATTCGTTTAAACATTTTAAATGATTTTCTCTTCCCTGTGCTTGAATAATATGAAGAATGCTAACCAAACTACTAAATGTTGATCCGTAAATCATTAATTTTTTGTGGGAGGTTGTTACATGGTATCTTTGTGGGGTTTTTTTGTTGCTTAATACAAGAAATTATTAAAACCTTAATCCCCATTAGGTTTACGAGAAAATGTGGAGGGCGCAGGCCTAACGAACCTGGCCCGAACCCTCTTCTATCTTGCAATCCTTGTGCCTCCAAGGAAGACCGCCAGCGTGGTGACACTGACCAACTATGTTGGTAAGAGTGTGTCGACACACACCAAAAGAGGAGGTTGTGGAACAATGTCGTGGTAGTCATTGGAGCGACTAGCACTGACTGGCCGAGGAGGAGGTGTGGCGCACTGTCGTGAGCCGCCAGTGAGATGAGGGCCATGGATCGTCAGCCATTGAAGATGAAGGAGGCATCCGACTCTTTGGACGGGTGTGGAAGGAGGGGCAGAACGACCAATTTTCTGATGGTGAGTGGGAGGCGGCATGACCAGTGCGTCGCCTGCAGATAAGAAGCTGCGGACGAATCCGTGGCAGAGGCCAAAAGTGTGCCTTCGGTGGGTTCCGTGGCAATAGAGCGACACCCACGTGGTGCCACTTCCTCACAAACAGAATGGACTATGCACTGTTCAGATGTTCGGATGACTAGGGGTCACACCCCCGCATCGGCTATGGCAAACCGCATACCGAGCTGGCCCCCCTAGCAGGCCGCCACCCTACCGGGCCACCCTTTTATGTGCTTCACATTTGCGGGACACCCCATTGCGGGCTGGGATCCCCCTTACAGGTCGATCCAGACCTCATCCCAGTAGGCCAAGCCCATCGTAGCCCAGCCCAGACCGGGTTGGGCCAGGTCGATCTGGCCAGGTCGGTCCAGACCCAGGCCCAACTGGGCCCAACAACACTTAAAGGGCCATATCTTGAGAACCAGATGTCCGTTTGACGAACCGTCTGTGGTGTCAGGGTCATTAAGACAATATGATACTTTTGGGATACTACACATGAGTTTTGGAGAATATTTTTTTATGGTCGGGTTAGATCGAACACGAATCCATCCTCGAACTCAACACTAAAACTGTAGTATCTTGAAAACTGTGCATCCGATTGACGAGCTAATTGCAGATTTGGGACTCTCTTGAGGAGGCATAAATTTTGTCATACAATGTGATAAATTACCTATATATAAAGATGGATTGATTGTCTTGTGGAGTGGTTCTGCCAAACAGACTACGTATGGAACCCTATGATTGGATGAGTGATATCGACTGCTTGACGATGGCCCAATGGGAAGCAACTCTGTGTGACCTAGAAGGACCATTGTGGGGAGCATCTCTATGTAACCAGACAAAACCAAGGTACTCGATAGGAGGATTACCTCAATTCGGCCACAGTGGGAAACGACATAGTGTTACCTGACATGCCTATAGTGGGAAGCGGCTCTGTGTGACCGGACATTCCCATGGTACCCATCTGGTATGAGTACCACAGTAGTTCAATGTTAGTGGAAAGAGGCTCAGTGCGACCCGACAAGACCACTGTACTCGATATATCAGTTGTTCTCCAGAATCCAAGGAGTTTGATGATTTGATTATCCTTCTATCTTTGACCTAAAGTGATACCTGGTGTGACTGAGTCCTTTATCTTTGTGGTGATACCTATGTGGTACATTTACCTTCATGGTGTAACCATTGTGGTACACTTCCCTCATGTTTGGGACAAGTATATCTTGATTATTTAGGTATATGTATGTGCATATACCTAATTAGATTTTATGAATGCTTCGTGCTTTAGGGTTGAGGTATTTCTTTGTGGGTTTTCCTTCGTGGAACTTTAGGTGAACTACAGGGTCTCAGGGTACCTATTGAGTATCGTTATACTCACCACTTCACGGGATACACCCACACCTTGTTCTATCTTGTGAATACCACATAAAGCATTAATCGAGGCTAGGTGATCTAGGACTGGACTGTGCTAAGATGTGGAGCATTTGGCAAGACGTGATGTGGGGACTACTGATCATGAGTTGTACCTACCCTTCAGGTAGGATCCATGGTGGATGATCCATGATCTACATTTCACCTTTCAATTGTTTTTTACATTTCAGTTATACTTGTACATTCTTGTTGGGCTTGTATTCTGAGAACCTTCACTTTCAGTACTCTTTACTTGCCCAGTTTACATCATGGAAGCATCTTGTTGCATTATACTCTCTGTGTTTGTACAGGTTTAAAGGCAATTTCTTCCCGTTTTAGGGTTTCACCTTTTAGGTTCCAGTCGCCACCCCCTGGCCTATAGAAGGAGGGATCTAGATAGTCATGGCATGGGCCCCGGGGGACAGGTCATAACACAGTCATCTGAATATGAATGGGTCATCAGATAACATTGAACCAAATTATGGGACATTTAGTTAATTTCTTAGAATCATGGATTTAATTTATTTTCTTCAAGAAACAAACACATATAAAAAGATAAAATATGATAAAAAAACTAGTAGACATTCAAAATTATTTTTTAATAAC
Organism: Viscum album; assembly: GCA_963277665.1. NCBI lineage: Eukaryota > Viridiplantae > Streptophyta > Magnoliopsida > Santalales > Viscaceae > Viscum > Viscum album. The sequence goes on from OY728127.1 coordinate 1,575,103,409, forward strand.
CATAAATTATTTAATATCTTTATGTTTAATTATCTGTCATCCTTGATATAAGGAATCCTCAGTGGATTTAAACAAATTTTAATACTAAGAGGGTTCTCATTCATGATTTGTAATATAATTTGGAGTTTTTGTTTCATAAATTTATGAACCAACTTTCTCGTGTATTAAATTTTGGAATGATGGATGTAGAAAAAAAATATTATTTCCTTCTAAACTCTTTTCACTACGTTAATGCCAAAAATTATATTATTTCTGAATAGCAGAACTCAATAGATGATGTCAAACGTTTTAATATTTTATAAATTTCCTTTGATCACACTTTTGACATGGACATTTAATTGTTCCTTTAGAAACAAAATATGAATACGATGATGCAAATGATATAAAAGCATCAACACCTTCAATGTGGAAAATATTTAAACTAGATCAGTTTGAATTTTTGTGATTATTTATCCAATTACGATCACCTATTAGAAACTTGGTTCTACTTCCTAAGTCTGTAGTTATATAAAAAATATCAAAATAAAAACAATTTTTATATATCATTTTGCCTAATTAAAAATTATTATAATATTTTAACCCCGTAAAATATTCTATTGAATATGATAAAATTTAGGTGTAGGGTTAGCCGAAGTGTATGAGGCCTGTAGAGGCTCAACATATAAAAAATAACAATATTAAATATATTATATAAGACACACAATATTTTTAGAATGTAATAGAATATTACACAAATTGTCTCATTTGAGAAATCTAAGACCACCATTTTGTCTTGGATGAGCAGTTTATCCTAGACGTGATGTCATATATGTGTTTGTTGGGTCATTAATCACATTGTATGCCACAGTAATTCATTTAATATTTTTATTATGATTTCTTATGAAAATTTAAAATATATTCCAAAATATGTATCATGTGAAAAAATGGAGACCATTGTTGGGTCCAAGATGTGTGGTGTAATTTAGGTGTGACATAAAATTTGAATTTATAATAAATATAAGTAATATTTATCAAATACTAATATTTTTTCTTTTAAAATGTTTGATTTTTTTTATAATTTTCTCTTATTCTCTTATTTTTAACAGTATATTGTAATTAACATTTATATTTACTATGTATTAAGTATATTGGAAAATTATATTATTAGTTATTGTAATTTATGTAGTGATTTATATTAATGAAATTGTTTTGTTTATATATATTTTTACATTAATATATTATGTTATATTCTTTTACAAATTATTATTATGATTTTATAATCATCGGTAATATTAATAATTTATTAAAAAAACTCATACATTTACATTTAAATATTATAAATTATTGAAATTAATATTATATTTTTAATAATTAATATTTTTAATAAATTTTTAATAAGTCACCAAATTTTTATATATTTTTTAAAATGTATTATAGAAAATTATCCTAATTATTATAAATTTTGTTTTTAATAAATACTAAATATTTTTATTTTTTTTCTTCAGTAAACTAGTTTTTATCCATTTTTAATATAAAATATTTATATAAATAACATTTAGTCAAAATTATTTCTTTATTTTAATTATCTCATCCTTCATGAAAAACACTCAACTACATTTATTTCAAACATTATATATATATAACACATAATCAAATGTATTTACATCAAATTCATATATACATCTTTTTCCATCAAATTAACAAATCCAATCTATACACATAGGTACACGCTCACACACACAAATTTTCATATATTTCATCAATTTTTCAAATTATTAATATTATTTTCTAATTACCACTATTTTTTACTATCTATTATTTAAATTAAGTAAATTATTATTTCTATATATTTATATTAAAATATTTATTAATTAATATAAATAGAAAAAAATATGAATATTTTTATAAACCAATATACATATTAAATTTAGATATTCATTGATATAAAAATACATAAATATTTAATTTATATTAATAATATTAACTAATTTATAAGTAACTAAAATATATTATGTAATTAATATTACTAATTATTTAAAATATTATTCAATTTTTAATAATTATTATCTATATGTATATCACGATTTCATAATTTATATAATTACATAAAATATAGTCCTCTTCATTTTTAAATAAATATACATATCTAATGTATAAAATTATATATAAATATTTAACCTTAGATTTATTTTTAATATATATATATATATTCAGATGTTAATATATATGTATATATATTAGAAAATTTCATAGTCAAATATATTTTTACGTGATTTTTTAAATATAAATACATATATATTAGATAAATATATACATACATATATATAAATCAAAAATCTTATATGTTTTTTAATGTATATATAGTTTTATATATATATATGTCAAAAAAATTACAAACATTTTTACAACTTATATATATATATACAAATTTTAATATATAATAACGTATATATATGTGTGTGTGTCTGTGTCTGTGTGTGTGTGTGAAAAACCATACACAATTTTTAAAATGTTTATATACATCTCTCTCGCTATATATATATCATAAATGTTACAAGTTTTTTAAAACACACACACACACACACATATATATATTCAAATTTTAATATTTATAAATGTAATTATATAAATATATAAACATTACTCAATTGTGTATATATATATATATATTTCTATTAAAAAGATTTCACATTTTTAAAATGTTTATAGATGTATGATCATAATTTATTATTTACATATATTTATATTCAAACATTTCAAAATTTATCAGAATTAATTATTTATATGTATTTATATTAAAATATTTATAAATTAATATATATATTTCAAAAATATTTCTGTAATTTTTTCACGGCCCGTCCCCCGGGGCCCGTGCCTTGACTACACCAAGCTCGCCTTCCATAGGCCAGGGGCTGGAGACCAGCACCAAAGGCGTAATTCCTTAAAACTGGGAAAGCATTGCCTTTATAACATGTAAAAACACACAATAGATATGATCACTAGTAAATTGAATAACCAAAAAGTGAGTACAATAAGTAAAAAAGGGGCCAGAATAAAAGCCCAACTAGATAGTACAAGAAACTGAAATTACTAGTACAACTGAGGAAATTGAAAAAAACAGCCCATGGTCGTCCTTTGAGGTTCCTACCTAAGGGGTAGGTACAGATCACCTCCTCAGCACACCACATCCGTCCATCTCCTCTGAGTACCGACACACCATATGGTCCTCCTCCGGGTACCGTCCAGTCCGGGTACACTCAGCCTCAGTCAGCGCTGTCCATCGTCTACATCCAACACAATGATTTGTGGGCAATAGCCATGCATGGGTCAGTATAATGATAATCATTAGGGACCCCGAGACCCTCAAGGTCTCACAAAATCCAACAAGGATAAACCAAAAAGTATTAAATCAACAGATAACGCCACTTAGGTATATTCACATACATATACCTAAGATATCAAGTAATCCATCTCAATCATGAGGAAAACACAAAAGTTACTGAATCAGCTCAACCATGATTTTTGTTCACATTATAGATACCATACATACTGGAGAACTCCTCCTCTATCGAGTAAAATGGGCCTACCACGACACCAAGGTGCTTCCAACTAACCATGGACTACTGAGGTACTCCTCCTGTCAAGTACCGTGGGTCTACTATGTCCCCAAGGCGCTCCCCACCGTGGGTCTGCCCCCACAACTAGAAACTCCCCCTAACAACCGGTAGAGGTACTCCTCATGTCGAACACTGTGGGTCTACCACCACCACCATGCACTCCTCCTCCATGGTTCTGTTTCCACAACCAAGTGCCCCCACTAGGCTAGTTGAGTCACTCTGAGTCAATTGGTCTGGAGTCATCAAGTCTCAGCTAGCTACTAGGTCTCTACACTTTTCCCCCTCATCTCTGGAAGGGTCCACTCCATGAGCTAATGGTCGATACTATAACTATCATGAAGTCCGACATATAAGTATCTCAATGGTCCGCCACGTCATAGAGGTCTTAACAAAAAAGACGACGTGTCAATCGGACACCCGATCTGTGAGTTATTAGCCTTTTAGTCCTGGGCACTTAGTTGGATTCATGCATGATCCAACCTGATCATATCTCAACTATACCCCAAACTCTAGTAGGGTATACTCAAAGGGAGAATCATTCTCCAAGATTACTAGGGCCGCTAACGGTTTGTCAAACGGACACCCGGTGCCAAAGATATGACCAAAAGAAAATAATGGGTCGTAGTGGGCCCAGGTCCGGTCCGACCCGGTCGGACTGACCCGAACTGACCCAGTCTGGGCTGACCCGGTCTGGGTCCACCTAGCCTGACACATTGGGTCTAGCCCACTCCGTTATGCGGGCTATCCTGTTAGGTTATTCCCGGCCCGCTGGGAGAGAGGAGAGCCTTTTTAGAAGAGATTATTGCACAAGGCCTTACTACTACTAAGAGGTGGGATATATTTATAAGAAATTCCCCTTCATCCACACCTTCTAAATTCCTCAACCAACTATTCCAAATGGTGAAAAAAACAAATTTCTACAGTTGAGGGGAGGTTAGGTTAAAAGATGATTAAAGGGTGAATGGTAAAATTTGGTGTAATATTTTATTCCAGTCACAGTGCCTGCTTGTCCTCCAAAATTCCTGAATAATATTTCCATCCCGAAGGATTATTAGTTTGAATTTGGTTCCTAGATTAATTCTCTAATTTTATCCCACTCCATTATCAGAAGAAGAATATACAACCCAAAATTGTAAAGTTATATACAATATGGTGATCCTATTCCATCATGGACTTCATGGCCTATATATAGCACTCAAATGAAATATCCATATCTTATTTAATAAATTAATGTTGTATCCCAATTATTAAGAACATTTTAAACAATGTTAATTTAAAAATTAAATTTATAAAAATCATTATGGCCGAAATATTACAGTGCACTATAAAGGGGTTAACCGTAAATTTCAGAAAATTTTAAAATGATTGATCTAATCTCTATAATTCAATAAATAAACATATTTAACACAATGTGATGAAATTATATCATCTATTACCAATAAAATTCTTAATAATTTTTTTTAAATCCCCCACACTTACCCTTTTACCCTCATAGCCAAAAACTCATTGCAAGTATTCCAAAAAGTAGTGATGAGATATTAATGTTCATATTTCTCAATACATAGTGGAAATAGAAGTAAAATAACAATCCCATGATGAATAAATATCAATTTTTTTATATTCATTGTCTCATAAATTATATCTGAATGAAATTAAAAGATATTAATGAGACTAATCATAGTGAAACAAGTTATGGGTCCACTATGCCATTAATTCCCCTCATTTGTGTGTGCCAACCATTTCACGCTCATATTTCCACACATTATTCAGTATATTTATGCCAGGGAAAATAATTATTCCTACTTATTTTAATTCACCCATATTGTTCATCATTCCTTCGAAATCAAATTTCATGACCCACACACTTAATCAATCCTAAATTTTAGACCATAAGCTCCCGAACTAGGTATCCCATCGTGTTGTACATTTAATCACTCCCTTCTTAATCAATATTTTTATTTTTTATATATATATTTTTGGTATTTTATAGTGCGTACAACTTTTATATATCAGGTACACAGTCATAGGTCAATTTAGTTGACTAATGAAATTCATCTGAAGATAAATGAATGTGTAAACAAACCATTTATATAGGATGATTTTTTTACCAATTTGTCTACACATTAAATTGATTCTGATAATTTTCACAAATCATGGTTGGATGGAATGTTGTGTGGAGAAATAGATGATACAATTTCCATGAAAAAACATCACAAACCATAGTGTAAAAATATAAATGTTTTTTAGTTAAAAAATCATAATATTGATGAATTGCATTTTTATAAAAAAATAACCTAATAAAAATGAAACCCATATCATTCTTATCATTACACCAATGAATTTAAAAGACATACTTTTTCTATATGTTCCTCATTTAAATGAGAATGTTAAATGATATTTTTTTAGTTAATTAATGATTTGTTTTTTATGAAAAAATTTATCCAATAACATAACAAAAAATACACAGAAATGAAAATCATAAATATCAACCCCAAAATGATGTCCCCACCCCCACACAAAAAAAATTCATCGCATTCAATGAGAAACTATGTGGTAATATAAGCACATGAAATGTTGTATATTAAATAGGAAAAATATTGTAAAAGTGAAAGTGTTAAAGTAGCATGATATTCTCCAGTGATGGTGATATCAAACAGTGTGATGAAATAAACTACATCACTGGGAAGTCCTAGAATGTATTGATTTAAACGTTTCCTTTTGACTATAAAGGTCCTTCCAGTGTCCTCTTGTGGGATCTCCACTACACAAAAATGGAAATCATTAGATACAACATAAGTACATAACCATCTAGAACACAGCTTACCATGCATCAGCTTTAGTAATGAATTATAGAGAATGACTTTATATCCAACATGAAACTCCATTTTTTGGATCATTCTATCATTATAGAATTTTTATATTGACTTTTATATCCTTGAGTTATCATAATATAAAAATTCAATCTCTTCATGATCTGTAATTATCAGCTTGTGTTGAATTCAATATTTGAACAAATCCATGTTACATTTTATTATATCATAATAAGCTCGACAGTCAACATCAACTAGGAGTTGGAATGCTTTCCCCAAAAAATATGAATTTGGTATAAACCAATGGGTGCCATATATGTTGTTCTATAATTCCAAATTTCATTATCCAAGATCTTTCTCAAATCCTTCCAATTAATCTGCACGATTCTCAATTAAAAAAATTTCATCTCCTAATTTGAATCATAATCCTGGCCATTTTTTTGGGTGGCATGGTGTTGATTTTTTTGTGTCACACCATTAATCCTAAATATTGAATAAAAAATTTGATTGTAAATGATTGCATGTTGGTCACTAATGATGGAATTTGGTACTCCGTCCTGTAGAAAATTTTCACATTTACAATGATCTCAACAAAATGAGTTTCATCATTTATAGGGTCCTTTTCCTCCACCCATTTTCTATTATAATAATAATAAAATAAAATGTAAAATAAATAAAATGATCAAATAAATGGACCCCTAAAATAAATGTCCCTTATATCAAGAAACACATAGAATAATATGGGTTGTTAAGGAATATCTGGTCCCTTATTAATGTTTCTAATATTATGGAAATAAATGAATGAAATTAAAAAATTTATTATCATAATGGAATAATCAAGGAAAATATAATCTATAGTCAAAATTTTTTTAGCTATCTATTGGGGTCAAAAGTGTCATCCACATGAAATTTTATTATAGAAATTCAGAACAGTCACAAACTCTTGATCAGTAATAGAACTCTTAATAACATTATTAGTACACATGCACTATAGGTAGGGATCATCCCACACATAAAACATAGGCCAGAATTTTAATTATTGGACTTGATATGTCATTAAATTTTTAGGAATTTCATTGGAAACACGGTTGTAAACTAAATCAGTATACCAAGGATGTGAACAACATAGTGTATGAAATGATCATTAGGGATAGTTTCCTGAATTGGTACCTGGTCCAAGGTGTGATCCCCTAGTGTTTCAATAATCATAATCATGTGTTCTGCCACCATGTTGTATGACCACATCATATCCTTTATCTAAATTTAAAATTCTTAAAGAAGGATCATCCATTGGATTAGTTAAGGATTTTCATCTGGATTTTTTACGAGGTGCCTCTGTGTTTCATGTTCAAGAAAACAACTACTTTAGAACCCAATAAATCTGAAAAATATTTATCTAAAGAAAAGTGATAGAAATAAACACCATATCTGTGGTTTTGAAATGTTATTGGGTTTAGTCCAATGTCCTCAAGGCATAGACAATCACATGGGAATCTCTCTCCCCCATCTTTTATAAGACTTATCAAACTATTATTTTTGATGAATCACACATAATATCTAATGGAATGTCCCAGAATATGTGATGTTTGATTTTTGGAGTGGTTTGAAGCATCTTAAGCCCATAAATTGAAACCTAACAAGAATCATCAAACACAAAATCAGAATACATATGATGTAATCACAAAAAATTAAGGGAAATTATTATAAAATCATTGATGAGGAACAGGTAAAATCATGTATGTCCTAATAAATATCTAACCTCACACATTCATGAAGATTAGGGTAATGATGAAATAATATCCACTTTAGATCTATCATCATCTATCCCATGTTTTACCAATACATGCACTAAGGCCAAGCCATTCTCTACCATAAAATGATACTTTTCACATTTCAATCATATATTATACTAAATACAATGATTCCACACATATCCTAAACTAAATATTCATTCATAAAATGAATATCCATACTCTATAAATTCATCCATTAATACCTCTATGAACATTTCAAATAAATTTAAAAAAACACTCACCATGCATCTCAGATATGTACCAGGGGAATTACACAGTCCAAATGGCATCCTTTGGTTGGAAAATGTATTGAATGGTCAATTGAATGTTGTCTTATTGAGATCCATTGGAGCAATAAGAACATGAAAATATCTATAAACAATATTAAATAAATAATAGTGTGTCATCACAGCTAGTCTCTAATGAATTAGGTCAACAAATGGGAGGAGTAAATTGCCCTTAAGAGTGTATTGATTTATATTCCTATAATCAATAAAAACAAATCAAAACTTTTGTATCCTCATTGCAAATAATTCCACTCACTCAATTTTTTCTATAGTAACCAAATTATTCATAAGAATTACTTTGATAGGACTCACCCACAAGGAATATAAAAAGGGATACAATATTCCATCCTTGAGAAATAATTCATCTCCTTTTTTGAATTATTCTAGAATAGTTGGATTAAGTTTCTTTTGGGGATGCCAAAATGGTTTATCGCCATTCACCAAAATAAGTATATCCATCAAAATAGATGTTATAATTCCATATATGTCATCCAAGATCCACCTGATATCCCTAATGTTCTACCTCAATAGATTCAAATGTTTTTCTTCATGTTCTAAATGGATACTACTTGAAATTATAACAGGTAATATCTCACAACACAACAAGTATGATAAGTTTATATTTTTTTAGAATGCATTATGATCTAATCTAGGGGTGATGTGTGGATGATGGCCCTGAAGGAGAAAAAATATGTGCGAAATGAACATCAGTATCAAAATAGACATAATCAGACTCAAGTAATAAATCACTAAATCCATCAGGATACTCAATATCCAAGTCATAATTAGATTGAACATGACCGAAAATATAATATTAATCTATCTCAAAATAAAATCTAAGAGAGGTTTGTGAATTATATTAGGTGTGTATGTTCTATTAGACATCAAACTAGAACTAATTATTATAATATCCATAAGAATGGGACAATAAAATTTCTTATTGTTTGTAATCAGTTGTTCAAAATGGGATATAATAAAAGAAAAATTGTCATATTTGGGGTACTTCTTGTATTTCATGACATTAAATATCACAAAAATCATCTCCATACTCAATGGAAAGTGCAACATTAAGAAAAGTTATATTTTTTTTTTTCATATCTTAGGAAGGACCTACATTAGATAATGTGATCCTGAGAACATACCAGATCATCCTCCATGTTATGAAAATATAAATATACTAGAATGATCCTACCTCTTATATGAACAAGTACATCCTCAAGGACTCCAATTGGAAATGATGTAGCTCTATTCTCCAACTTCACTACTAATATCACATTTTTTGACTTAAAAACCTGTAAATAAGAGAATATAGCGTGAGGAATCACATTTGTGGATGCAAAAAGACAACATAAAGAATCATAAAAGTGTAACTCCCCTATGGTGCATGGTATGGTGAATGTCCAAAGATCATTGCATTTTTTTTTGAATTTAAGGAGTTTGTGTGATGAGTACTGATACATTTCTTCTTGAATTAATCCACCTATTTCCCATATTCCAACTTAGATTGTTACAATTTTCTTTAATGAAAAATTAAAACATGGTATTTTTATAATTCATCATATAGAAGGATTTTAATCTCAATATTCTTGAATATATCCAAAACCCCTTTTTTGCATCACCTCTTATGCCATCTTCTTAGTTTGTACGACACTATTTTGAAATAGAATTGATTTAGGATGAACATCATCAATTGTTTCCTCACCATTTTCTTTCTCATTGGGTTTCTCATTATCTAGTCTTCAATGTGGGTTCTCTAGAGTTGAGTTTAATCCTAGTAAAAAAATAGTTGTATATGTATAATTTTTTTGTTTCCCACATCTCAATATAATGGAAAAAAGATTCCCCTTGGGATTTTGAGTAGGTTTGGATGGTATATTTCTAGAGTTTTCTTACTAGTTCATAGAGGGTGATAGCTATCGAGATCATTTCTGTAACATCCCAAGTAAATAAAGAATAATAAATTTACATAATTATTAATATTATTAAATTAAAAATTAAATTTACTTTAAGGGGGTTGCTATGTTGGATGGCGTACTCGATACACAACAACATGTTTGTTTGAAATCTTACGTTGCACACAAGGTTGAGTCATACTAAAAAAGAATAATAAAATAATTTTATTATTTTAATTGGTAGTTAACGCTGAGTAGTTGTAATGGAAGGAATTAATAGAGAAAACTAAAATATGATTATACATGTCTGTTAAATGTTTTTACATTTATCCAATAAAATTTAGAGGCTTAAAATATGAATTAATCTAATTTTTAGCATAAATACTCTAATATTATTTAAAAGGATGATTTACCGCCTTTTAATGGAGAACCCATTTTAAAGATAGTTTTGGTCACTTATATATATTTTATTTGAAAAAATAAAATTATTCTTTAGAATAGGGACATCAAAACTTACTTTGGGTAAATTTTTGGTATTTTTCTGATAAAATTCATTTTTTAATGAATAATGAAAAGGAATGTATTTTAATTCAAAACTACCTTTTAATATAATTTATTTATATAATTAGATTATATTTTTAATTGATTTTAATGTGTTATTATATTATATTTTTACCATTTCATCCAATTTATTTCATTGGAAGTAATTTGACTTTGAAATTGGACATAAACAAGTGACAATCTTTTGACAGTTATTATTTCTTAAAAACACTTTTTTTATTTTGAAAACGAAAATTAATTTTAAATTAATTAATGAAACTTCTATGTATTTAATTTGGTAAAATAGACATTATTTTTTAATTTGTAATATCAAAAATTGATTAGGATGAATTTTTGGTATTTTTGTGAAAGACTTCAATTTTTGATGAATAGTGAAAACACTGTGTAGTTGTTAAAAAAGATGAATTTTTCATTTAAATGAAATTTTACCACATCTATGAATTGAATTTCGAAAATACGACATACATGGTTTTTATTAGTAAGTAATATGAGGTTCAATAAGATGAAAATAGTTTTGGGTGAATAGTAACTTTTGACTTTTATTTACCGCGGTTAAAGGTAATAGGGTAATTCAAGGTAAAAACAACATTATAATAATATAAAATTACCTTAACACATGTCCTAACATTATTTAATGAGTAATATATGATGATGACAATCCTTGGGTGAGACATTTTTCCTTTGAAATCCACTTAGGTAAGATAATGTTATTAATACCTTTTTATTTAAATTAAAAATAAAAATATCATAAACATGTATTGTTTTGAGAAACAAATTTTAATGTGGAGTTTTATAATTGAAAAATTTTACTATAAATATTAATTATAAATATAAAAATATTTTTTACATTGTGGTATTTTTTATAATTTTTAAACATTACATAAATTAAATTATTTATGACACAATAATGATGCATTGTTTACCACATCAATAAATCATTTAAATAAATAGGATTATAATGATTAAAATAATATTCAAAACCTATCCAATTCTTATTGAATGATTTTATTTCAACCATGAGTCATCTTTTCTTCTACTTTAATAAGTTTGGGACGTTTAGAAACCAAATATCATTATATAATAAAATAATATTTTCATATTTTCTTAAAGAGCCCCTCCGCTCCCTTATAAAAAGCTTACACATCTTACACATTACTCACACCTATCAAGACCCTTGTCTCAATCAAAATCAGCCTGAATAAGCTTTCAATATCCTTCTCTTCCTCTTAGATGCCTTACCTTAGGCATAAAACACTGCAAGAAACCCTTTTGGTTCAAACAAAATGGAGTTACCCGATTTAATGAAAACAACTTATATTAGGTTCATTTGTTTTATTTTTATTATCCAACCCCTTAAACACTTTTTATTACTTTCTATTTTAACAAAACCAGTATACTCATTATACTAGGTTTTTTTATGAGATAGATTCAAACTACACTTACACACACCTTCATCTAATAGGTAAAGAACATACTGTTTCTGTGGACGACAAACATACGCCTCATGAAACGATGATTGTTCAATATTCTCCTACCACCTCTTATGGTGGCCATTATGATGGAATTGTATTTATATATATGATATATATGATATTTATATTTTTTATATACTTCTATATTTTTCATTTAGAGAATACCTTTATGGATTCCATAGTAGGTAAATACGATAATCTCATTTGAGGAAGTGCGGACTGTCGCCCCTTCAATGTGATATGAATCATTCATGCCACACATGAAACATATAAGGGATGGAGTTACTGAGATTATATATATGATATTATATTGTAATCATATTATACCCATGTATCATTATGTTTTTATGGCATTAAATATGAAATATAAATGAAAGTAGTGTTCATGTGTATGTACTAATTACAGCCTCCATGAACGGTGCACTTCATTTCTTACCTCCAAATGTTATGTACTATTATAAATACATGTATATACTGGATATATATGATATCTAAATCATGAATATCATTCTAGATATAATGAAATTTTGACCACATGAACAACTTGTAATTATAAGAAGTCCATTTTTGACTCAAGTACTAAATGTCAACAAAATGACCATTATTAACTTAAATTATTAAATAATATTTATAACATGGAAATAAGTTATATAAAAAGAATAATAAACTTGGAAAAGTTTCTAAAGAATGTAGAAATTAACTTCAGTTTATTATTCATGAGATTATAGAATGGACGAGTCATGTTGAACAGGAGGTAAGGTACTTCATCTCAATCTTCTTTTGTTGAAGCCTGTTTTTTTTACAAATGACATTCATTTATATCATGTATAATCACCTTTGACATTTAATTCCATTCAATGGGAATATTTTTCTATGAGGATTTTTACTACAAGACAAAAATGAAGGTTTCTTTTAATGTATGTGGTGTCAACGTCCTTTTTCGTTGCTGTGAGGATTATTTGATATTTTGGCTTCATTAACAAGCCGTAATGTTTTTAAAAGGAACATAAATACAATATACTCAGTTATGTAATTTTGTATTGAAAATGTTTTTGATAATGGATTTGTTTTGTCAATATATTTAAATGATATATTGTAATTGAAATTTGTAAATGTTATCTTTCCTTTATATTTGTTTTATGTGTTATGGATATGTTATGGTTCTTGGGAATTATTACGTATATGTGTGGTTCTGTGACAAACCTTGGGCGGGTGAGCCCGAGATAGCTATCCAATGCTTTGGGAAACATGAAGGTGGTAAACATGAATGTTTCTCTTAAAAGGTTTAGGGAATATACTGTGATGGGTATTTCAAATGCAACTCCCTATGTAGCAATGAAAGCTACAACGTATGTCTATTATGTATGCCACATGTTACATTTATGATTTCTGTTTACTATATTAATATTATGATTTCATGAGGTATGTTAAAAATATTATGATATGTATGTATTGATAAACTAATGTTTTCATTATTTGTTTTATAACCCTTCATGAGCTTTTTATGCTCATCCTAATTATTGAAAAAAATTTCACAGGACTAAAAGATGAATAGTGTCATTGATGGAATCAAAGAAAATTCCTGCTATCTATAACATGGGACTAGACATGACACTTTTTTTCAAGAGTTTGTATTATATAAAAAATGGAAACTGAGTTAAAGTGTCTACCATGTAATTTTTGAAATGTAATTTAATAGTTATGGCATAATTATCTAAAACTCTAAACCGGAAAAGATCTTCAATGTGAATTATTCATTTAATTCAAGATTATGTAATGTTTAAGGATAAGACCTTATAATAGGTAACATAGGACAACATAGATAACTTTAGATGTTACGATATTGTTAAATTAATATCCATAAATTAATATATGGTAAGATTGAAGTGATATATCATTGACAGATTACCATTTTGCTTCAATTAAAATATTTCTATGTTCAGAATAGTTCTCCACTGAGGAAATAGGGTATCTATGATAGGAAGAAAGAAGGAGGAAGACGACCATCCAAATTAGCAACCAGAGATGGTCAAAATTGAGACTGAATAGTTTGTTGTAGTGATGACACCATTGACTCATGATATAAATGGTGGTGGTATCCACACATGAGATCTTCCAGATCAACCATAGAGGAAAATGTCTATAGTGGAAAATTTCATGAGGCAACATCCCCCATATTTTAGAGGATCATCTGATCCAGTGCTTTCTGAGGGGTGTATTAAATCATAGGGGATTATTTTTGATGTCATTAGGTGTTCATAACATCCAATGGTTAGTCTTGCTATTTATTGTTTTAAACGAGAAGCTGATCAGTGGTGGTCGATGGTGAAAATATCCGGGATAGTGAAGAGATTGATGCTTTTATTGGGATGAATTCAAAGGTATGTTTCTTGAAAAATATTTTCCTAAAGTGATTCGTCTTAGGATGGAAAAAAATTCATAGAATTTAGGTAGTAGGATGAATCGGTGGCTTCTTATGAAGAAAAATTCACTCGACTGTCATGGAATTCCCCAAATTTCATACAATATCTTGATAGTAAAATCAATAGTTTTTACTCCGGATTAATTCCAAAGTATCCATGGGAATTAGCTTCTCATGAGTTCAAAATTTATGGAAAACATGTTCGATGTGTAGGGAAGGTGGAAATGGAGTTTTCTAATGATCAGGTCTTCTTTGACAAACAACAAAATAAGAGGTCGAGGTTTTAGATGAAAGGGGAAAACTCTTCAAAAAACTATGATGGTAAGAATCATAAGTTTATAGTTTGTGAAAATTTTGTAAAAAACATGATGGGAAATGTATTTTGAATTCTGGTAAGTGCTACCGATGTGGTAAAACTGGACATAAAGCTCGTAATTGCACTTAAATAGATAAGGTTAATGGTAAGAAAAAAAAATGATTTGTAATCAGTAAATTTTTTTAGTGCAATGAAATGTAAATACCTGTAAAATTCAAGGAATTTTTTTTGTAATTTTTTTTGGGATTTTACAAGAATTCAGTTTCTGACAACGCCTGATTTCTAGGCCCGGTGTGCCCGAAATCAATTTCCGAAGTTTAACTCGGGTACGTTCAGTGAACGAACGAGTGGGTTTTTCTAACTTTTAAACCGGTGCTCAGAATCGAATTCTGAGGGCACCGATGGAATCGTAGCACCGGTATTTGCTTAGAAACACCTTTTCCAGAGTTGCGTTTACTCGGGTGTGGTTTTTCATTTTTGGGGTTAAGGTAAGAAATAAAATAAAAGTGGTGTGACACTTTATTTTATTTCACTTAAAGCGGCTTAACCTAAGTTAAGAAAATAATGTGGGACCCACCATATCCTACCCACTTGGTAGGATATTTGTGAGGGGGGCCTGCATGAGCCCCGCTGTTTCTTTCCTTCTAAGTAATGCACCACCGCCAACGAAGAACGCCAACCTCTGACGGCGGACGACAGCGAGAGACTCCTTCCTCAGAGATCACCTAATGCCAACGACATTCCTTCCACGTCCAAATGTTCCTTCCGTGACGATCCTCTTCTTCCACAACAATCCTCTCCTTTCTGAGACGGTTAATTCCGCGATGAACGCTCGTTCGATGACAACGTTGAGGTAGGGATTTATTTTATTTGTTAGTTCGTGAAATCTTCCGTCGCTTCTCCTTTTCTTTGAATCTCCTGTTATCGTGATAACGGGAGGAGGTCGGACCGCATGAACACGACTGACACTCCTCCCCTTTCTGGTTGTTGATATTGATGCGGCGATCAAGGAAACACGGTGCCGGAGCACCGTACTGAATTTTGATAAGGAAAGGGGGAGAAGTGTGGGACCGTCGCGCCGCGCCGTTGAAGACGAACCGAAGACGCGCCATCGTCACACCACGCCGTTGAAAACAAACCCAAGATGCGGCACCGTCGCACTGCACCGGAGAACTAATAAAGTACCGCGGCCAGAGCGGGGCCGTGGCGAAGGGGCGCGGTGTTGTCGCACCGCGTCGGATAAACCGAGACCGCGGCCGGTATCGGGCCGCCGACGTCGGAGTAAGGGGACCAGCCTAGCCAGTCCTGTGGCGGCAGAGGCCGGCCGGCCGGAGTGGGCCAGCCAGACCGTGGAAGAACCGAGGGTTCGAAACCCCTGGCCGCGCCATACGTGAGTATCCCCATTAAGGGGCTGCGGTTTCTACACGCGGGGGCAACCCCCCCCCGCTTCCGAAACAGCTTTGCCGTTCAACCGAGCCCCTGGCCAGCATGCCAGCACGCCGCGTGCCGGGTGGCTGCCCTGGCCGGTCCGCCAGACCGGACCGCCAGGCCGGGCCGCGTCCAAGCGGGCCAGACCCGGACCCGGTTCGGGTCGACCCGGTTCGGGCCGACCTTGGGGGTATCGGGCCGGGTCGGACCGGGCCCGAACCCCTTAATATCGAAAATCTTCCTATCAGTTCCCCAGAACTTGATATACGGGTCTCTGACCGATGCACCATCAGTTTCGATGCGATCCTTGGTTTGAGACGGTTGTTTCGGTATATCGCACTCAAGGTTTCAGAGAACTTTGGGTTCGGCTGGGTTGGTTCGTACATGAAACCAACCGGGCCCTCGGATCAGAAACACTTATATTTTGAGCTCCGGGCGTTCGATTGACGTGTCGTTGACTTTTTTGGATTCCTCTTGAGGAGACGGAAATTTTGGAATACTTCTCCTGAGATTTGGATGTATTTGGAGTATGGCTGGGTTGGATTGTACCTGAAATCCAACCGGGCCCCTGGAACGGAAAAGATGATATATTTCAGAACAGACGTCCTTTTGAAAAACCGTCAGCGGCGTTGGTGATCACGTTGAGAAACTGTCCCTATGAGTATACCCTATTAGAGTTCGGGGTAGAGTTGAGATATGGCCGGGTTGGTTCGCACACGAAACCAACCGGGCCCCTTGGACAAAAAGGCTAATAACTCACATACCGGGCGTCTGATTGACGCGCCGTCTGTTGCGTTGAGACCCCTATGACGAGTCGGTCTTTTGAGATACTTCTTCATGGGACTTGTGATAATTGGAGTATCGACCTGTACCTCGTGGAGTGGACCCTCCCGGAGACGAGCATATAGAGTATGAAGACCGTGTAGTTGGCTGTGACAGATGAGTGCTTGTCCGATTCGATTCGGAGTGACTAGCATAGCCCAGTGGGGAGCACTAATTTGTGAGGTGGAAGACCCATGGTGGAGGAGCAGTACTTTGTGAGGTGGCAGACCCGCGGTACTCAACAGGAGGAGTACCTCTGTTGGATATGAGGGGGAGCACTACTATGTGAGGTGGCAGACCCATAGCAGTGGAGTACTACTGTGTGAGGTGGAAGACCCGCGGTACTCGACAGGAGGAGTACCTCAGCAGTCTTAGGTTAGTGAGGTGTACCTCGGAGTTGTGACAGGATCACTGTACACTCCAGAGACGGGCTCATCAGCAGTTACAGTTTCAATAATGAAAATCCTAGTTTGAGCTGAGTCTATGATCTTTGTGTTTCCTCATGATTGAGATGGGTCACTGGATAACTTAGGTATATGTATGGGTATATACCTGGGTAGTGGTTCTCCTATGATTTCTTAATCTTTGTGTTTCCTCATGATTGAAATGGTTTACTTCATAACTTAGGTATATGTATGGGCATATACCTATGTAGAGGTTATCTGTTAAGATCTTCTTTGTGGTTATCCTTGTTGGATTTAGTGAGACCTTGATGGTCATGGAGTCCCTACTGAGTATCGTTATACTCACCCCTACACGGGATATGCTCGCACCTCATTTTTTTGTTGCAGACGAAGGGAAGTGCTAACGGAGGCCGAATGTTCGAGGACTGGACGGTACCCGGAGGTGGACCTCACGACGAGTCAGTATCAGAAGGTGGACTTCACGATGGGACTATACTCAGAGGAGGTTTACGGGAAAGAGCATTGTGGAGGCTATCTGTACCTACCCTTCAGGTAGGATCTGCGGTGGACGATCCAGGAGCTGCACTATCTGTACTTACCCTTCAGGTAGGATCCGAGGAGGACGACCTAGGAGCTGCTTCCTTTTTTCCAGCTTTTGTATTTTCTGTTGTACTTTCGTTCAGTTGTAGTTGTACTTTCAGTTGGGTTTGTATTCTGGCCCATTTACTTTTCAACACTTTCTTTTGTACTTAGTGTTTTACTTCCTATTGTACTATGTGGTGTTCAGTTTACTTTTATAAAGGCAATGCCTTCCCAGTTATCGGTATTTATGACTTTGGTGCTAGTCTCCAGCACCTGGGCTATGGAAGGCGGGATTGGGGTAGTCACGACATGGGCCCCGGGGATGGGTCGTGACAAATTGGTATCAGAGGAGTCGGTTCTACCGTAGAACTAATAACTCTGATATTATTCTTTCTATGAAGCGACAGTGTTAAGAGTACCGAGTGTGGTTTATAGTTCAGGGAGTCTAGTGTTGGTGCGGGCGACCGATGTATCCATACACCAGGACCCTGACAACTGATTTCTGACTTTGTACACGAAAACACTGATTGCGTGTGTGTTTCCAGAAGTTTTTTTAAAATTCAGCTCAAACCAGGTCAGCTCACCAGGTATAAATCATTTGACCGCGTCATGTTTGTTTCTTTCAGGATGCCTCCCCACGGACGACCAGCTAGAGCCCCGAGAGTTGTTCGTACAGACAGCCCGCAGAGTGATGCGAACTCAGTACAAGGCCCTATCCCAGTTGAGGCACCAGCGGAGGCACCAGCGGTACTAATACCCGTTGGGCCACCGATGACACCAGCCCCAACAGTAGAGGGTGCACGTCGCTTGAGCGCACTGCACGAGTTCCAGCACTAGAGGCCACCCAGGTTCAGGGGAGAGATGGACCCGCAGGCGGCTGAGGATTGGATGGAGGCTGTGGTGAGAGTGTTCAGGCTAGTGGGGATGCCATCAGACTTCATGGTGATCCTTGCTGCCAGCCTTCTTCAGGCAGCCGCAGGCAGATGGCGGAGCCTGATGCTCCAGATGCATGATGAGGCGACACTCATCTGGGCAGACTTCGAGAGCCTGTTCCGGGAAGAGTTTGTACCCGCCACCCTTCGAGCGGTGAATATACAGGAGAAAATTCAGCTGTGGCAGCGCATCATGACAGGGGCGCAGTATTCAGCGAGGTTCACAGACCTCTTGCACTACTCCACAGATATGGTACATGACCCGTTCTTCAGGGCCCGAACCTTCGAGCAGGGGCTCAGGTGAGAGATTAGAGCTTCTTTTGTTTCTCACAGCATTACGATGCAGACATGGGTGTTGGAGAGATCCCTCTTAGTGGAGAGTTTCCTTGCTGAGCAGTCTCCAGCAGCAGGACCCACCACTAGCCGGCATGCAGCAGAGTCTTCTGTAGCAGGCAGTAGACAGAGGACGCAGAGGTCCAAGAGGACCAGACCTATAGGTGGTCGACCGTATGACTAAGGGTCGGTAGTGCGAGGAACCAAGGGGAATGACAGAGCCAGACCTGCCATGCAATGTTACTCCTATGGCAGGATTGGTCACCTGGCACGTGACTGTCTGACCCTCCATGCAGATGACCAGCAGTTAAATGAAGAACCTCCCAGGAAGAGGCAGAGGTTCGATCAAGGCAGACCGCTAGGAGCTGGCTGTGCAGCTGGAGGTGGACGACGCTTCGAGGTGTTGCGACAACCACCACGAGGAAGTCCACCTCGACCGCAGGGAACAGGTGGACATGGGAGAGCTCAGCTTCATGCAGCAGAAGCTTACGACTACGGAGCTCCAGAAGCAAGTGGACAGGAGCAGAACTAGTGGTTTCATTTTATTCATTGTATATCTAGTTCCATGTTGTTGTTGTTGTTGTTACATTTGTTTCTTTGTACCATGAGCTGCAATAATATAAAGACACTTACCTTTGTGACATTTCCTTCTTTCCTTTTTGAGTACTAAGAGGTTCTGGTTTAAACTGTTGACTTGAACCTCACTTTCAAGATTCCTACTGGAAGAGACCCAGTGACCTCATGCTGATGTTGACAGTGTGACTCGACCCTTAGAGGTGAGAGTGGCAGTTGGATCTCTTGGTAGTAACGTCGAGGCCTTACGACATCTTCCATGGCATGAATAAACCATTCATGTCTGTATTGACTATATTAGGCAAAGAACATGGTTCATCTAGGGGATGAGCCCGGATTTCTCTTATCAGCAAAGAAGAAATATTAGCAGCTCTTGTGGGACTAGAGAAGGTCCAGGTCATCCAAGAGTGGATGAGGACAGCTCAGAGCCAACATAAGCCTTATGATGATAGGAGGCAGAGACCACTGGAGTTCGAGGATGGCGACCATGTTTTCTTACGGGTCTCACCTCGATGTGGAATTACGGAGATGTGGCCGAGGTTTCAAGTTATCTTCGAGGTTCAACGGACCTTTCTAGGTCCTCATCAGGGTAGGTGAGGTGGTTTACCACTTGACCCATCCAACTCAGTTGTACCGGGTGCACGACGACTTCCATGTATCTCAACTGAGGAGATATGTGCTCGACCCTTCGCATATCATCGACCTTGGGAAGCTGGACTTGGGCGATGGGGTGACTTTCTCGGAGGTTCCAGTGGGGACCGAGTATCGACAGGATCAGATCCTATGAGGACGATCGATTCCTCAGGTGTACTTTCTTTGGCAGTATGGGAATCTCCAGATAAGCAGTTGGGAGAGGGAGGCTCAAATGCGTGCTCAGTACCCACTTTTGTTTCCCTGTTTTTGATGTATCTTTATGAGGACGTAAATCCCTGAGTTGGGATTGATGTAAAGACCCGTAAAATTCAAGGAAATATTTTTCTAAATTTTATTTGGATTTTACAAGAATGCAGTTTGTGACGGCGCCTGATTCCGAGGCCCGGTGTGCCCTGAATCAATTTCCGAATTTTAGCTCAGGTAGGTTCAGTGAACGAACGAGCGGGTGTTTCTAACTTTTAAACCAGTGCTCGGAATCGAATTACGAGCTCACCGATGGAATCAGAGCGCATGTATTTTCTTAGAAACACCTTTTCCGGAGTTGCGTTTACTTGGGTGTGTTTTTTAATTTTTTGGGTTAAGTTAAGAAATAAAACAAAAGTGGTGCAACACTTTATTTTATTTCACTTAAAGTGGCTTAACCTAAGTTAAGCGGATAAGGTGGGACCCACCATATCCTACCCACTTGGTAGGATATTTGTGAGGTGGGGTCTGTGCGAGCCCCGCCATTTCTTTCCATCTATGTAATGCACCACCACCAACGAAGAATGCCAACCTCCGACGGCGGACAATGGTGAGGGACGCCTTCCTCGGAGATCACCTAACGCCAACAACGTTCCTTCTGCGGCGATCCTCTTCTTCCGCGGCGATCCTCTCCTTCTGCGACAGTTAATTCCGTGACGAACGCGTGTTCGATGACAACATTGAGGTAGGGATTTATTTTATTTTTTAGTTCGTGAAATCTTCTATCGCTTCACCTTTTCTTTGAACCGCATGTTATTGTGATAACGGGAGGAGGTCGGACCGCACGAACACGACCGACACTCCTCCCCATTCTGGTTGTTGATATTGTTGCGGCGAGAAAGGCAACGCAGTGCCGAAGCACTGCGCAGATTTTTTATATTGAAAGGGGGAGAAGCGCGGTGCCGTCGCGCTGCGCCATTGAAGACGAACCGAAGACGCGGCGCCGTCGCGCCGCGCTGTTGAAAACAAACCAAAGATGCAGAGCCGTCGCGCCGCACTGGAGAAATACTAAAGCACCGCGGCCGGAGCGGGTCTGCGGTGAAGGGGCGCGGCGCCGTCGCGTCGCGCCGGACGAACCAAGACCGCGGCCGGTTCCGGGCCGCGGCGGTGCAGTGGAACAGGCGGCTGAGACCGGGCCGCCGGCGTCTGAGAAAAGGGACCGGCCTAGCCGGTCCCATGGCGGCAGATGCCAGCCGACCAGAGGGGGCCGACCGGACCGTGGAAGAACCGGGGGTTCGAAACCCGCAACCGCGCCGGAAATGAGTGACCCTATTAAGGGGCCGAGGTAGCTACATGAGGGGGCAGCGCCCCCCTCTTCCGAAACGGCTCGGCCGTTCGGCCGAGCCCCTGGCCAGCGCGCTGCATGCCGGGCGGCTTCCCTGGCCGGTCCGCCCGACCGAACCGCGCCAGCCGGACCGCGCCAGCCGGGCCGGGCTGCGCCCAAGCAGGCCAGACCCGGACCCAGTTCGGGTCGACCCAGTTTGGGCCAACCTTGGGGGTATCGGGCCGGGTCGGACCGGGCCCGAACCCCTAATACTGAACCTCTTCCGGTCGATTGCCCATAACTTGAGATATGGGCCTCCGATCGATGCACTGTCAGTTGTGATGCAATCCTTAGATTGATACAGTCATTTCGGTATATTGCACTCATGTTTTCAGAGAACTTTGGGTTCGGCCGGGTTGGTTCGTACATGAAATCAACCGGGCCCTCAGAGTGAAAACACTTATATTTTGAGCTCCGGACGTCCGATTGACGTGTCGTCGACTTTTTTGGATTCCTATTGAGGAGAAGGAAATATTGGCATACTTCGCCCGAGGTTTGGACACAGTTGGATTATGGACGGGTTGGATTGTTCCCGAAATCCAACTGAGCCCCTGGAACAGAAAAGATGATATCTTTCAGACCGGACGTCCGTTTGACGAACCGTCAGCGGCGTTGGTGATCACGTTGAGAAAAGGTACCTATGAGTATACCCTATTAGAGTCCGGTGTACATTTGAGATACGGCCGGGTTGGTTCACACATGAAACCAACCAGGACCCTGGGATAAAAAGGATAATAACTCATAGACCGGGTATCCGATTGACGCACCATATGTTGCGTTGAGACCCCTATGACGAGGCAGTCCTTTGAGATACTTATTCATGGGACTTGTAATACTTAGAGTATTGACCTGTTGCTCATGGAGCGGACCCTCCCAGAGATGAGCATACAGAGTAAGAAGACCGTGTAGCTGGCTGTGACCGATGACTGCTTGTCCGATTCGATTCGGAGTGACTAGCATAGCCCAGTGGGGAGCACTAATTTGTGAGGTGGCAGACCCATGGTGGAGGAGAACTACTTTGTGAGGTGGAAGACACGCAATACTCGACAGGAGGTGTACCTCTATAGGCTATGAGGGGGAGCAATACTGTGTGAGGTGACAAACCCATAGAGGTGGAGCACTAATTTGTGAGGTGACAGACCCGCGGTACTCGACAAGAGGAGTACCTCAGCAGTCTTAGGTTAGTGAGCAGTACCTCAGAGTTTTGACAGGATCACTGTACACTCCAGATATGGTCTCATCAGCAGTTACAGTTTCGATAATGAAAATCATGGCTTGAGCTGAGTTTATGATGTTTGTGATTCCTCTTGATTGAGATGGGTCACTTCATAACTTAGGTATATGAATAGGCATATACCTGGGTAGTGGTTCTCCATTGATTTCTTAATTGTTGTGTTTCCTCATTATTGAAATGGGTTACTTGATAACTTATGTACATGTATGGGCATATACCTAAGTAGAGGTTATCTATTAGGATATTCTTTGTGGTTATCCTTGTTGGATTTAGTGAGACCTTGAGGGTCTCGGGGTCCCTAATGAGTATCATTATACTCACCCCTGAATGGGCTATTCCCGCACCTCGTTGTGTTGGTTTCAGACGACGGGCAGTGCGGATGGAGGCCGAATGTTCATGGACTGGACGGTACCCGAAGGTGGACCTCGCGACGAGTCAGTATCTGGAGTTGGACTTCACGGCGAGACGATACTCGGAGGAGGTTTACGGGAAAGAGCGTTGTGGAGGCTATCTGTACCTACCCTTCAGGTAGGATCCATTGTGGATGATCCAGGAGTTGCGTTATCTGTACCTACCCTTCAGGTAGGATCTGAGGAGGACGACCCAGGAGCTGCTTCCTTTCTTCCAGCTTTTGTCTTTTCTGTTGTACTTTTGTTATGTTGTAGTTGTACTTTCAGTTGGGTTAGTATTCTGGCCCATTTACTTTTCAACACTTTCTTTTGTACTTAGTGTTTTACTTCCGCTTGTACTCTGTTGTGTTTAGTTTACTTTTATAAAGGAAATTCCTTCCCAGTTATCAGGATTTATGCCTTTGGTGCTAGTCGCCAGCCCCTGGCCTATGGAAGGCGGGCTTGGGGTAGTCACGGCATGGGCCCCGAGGACGGGTCATGACACAAAATGGGTCATTATGAAAATGAGGTTCCAATGAAAAACTCAAATGAGGGAAAGCAACCAGAATATAAGAAGAAGGAGGTGGTGAATTCCTCTACAACTACTTCTGCAGATGATGGGACATCAAATGAAGTTATATCAGGTATAATTTTTGTTTGTTCATATTATGCCAATGTGTTGTTCGATTCGGGGTCTACACATTCATTCATTTTGGAGAAGTTTTCTTATAAATTGGTAATTAAATATCAATATATAAATCCTGAACATAAGATAAAAACACCAGTGGAAAATGTTGAGGCAAGAAGAAATTATAAGAACCTGGTTATCCCTGTGTGTAGAAATATTCTACCTCTAATATTTATTGTTTTTCCTCTAGTAGAGTTTTATGTTATTCTGGGTATGGATTGGATTTCTGTTTACTATGTTATGATTTACTGTAGAGCTAAAGTGGTTTATTTTGAAATATTTTTAGTTTTTGTACAATAATGCACCCTTACTTTTGATAATATATCAGGAAGTTGTGAAACTAGTAAAAGATGAAAATGAATGTTACCATGAACACATTGTTAAAAACAAAGGAACTGTTCAGATTAATGATGTTCCAGTGGTAAATGAGTATCTTGATGTTTTTCCTGATGAGTATCCTGGTATTATACCTGATGAAGAAGTTGAATTTACTGTTGACTTAGTTCCTCATTCTAAGCCAATTTCAAAACCCACTTTTTGAATAGATCAAATTGAACATTCGAAGTTAATGAATCAATTTCATGAGTTATTAGATAATGGTTTCATTCGACCTAGTTCATCACCATGGAGTGATCCTGTCATATTTGTTAAAAATAAATATGGTTCAATGAGACGTTTCATTGATTATAGAGAATTGAATAACATCAATATTTAGAACAACTATCCTTTGACTCGTATCGATGATTTGTTTGATCAGCTCTTAGGAGAACAATATTTTTCGATGATTGATTTGATGTCTGGGTACCATCAGTCGAATGTAAATGAAGTAGAAATTCTGAAGGCAACGTTTTGTACTAGACATGACCATTATTAATTTTTATTTATTCATTTTTGGATTACCAATTCACCTATTGTATTCATTGATATGATGAATAGAATTTTCATTGAGTTCTTAGAAAATATTTTGGTTGTGTTCATTGATGACTTTTTGGTTTATTCTAAAACTAAGGAGTATCATGAAAGTCATTTATGTGTTGTCTTTAAAACCTTAAAAGAATTGAAAATGTATGGGAAATTCAGAAAGTGTGAGTTTTGGGTACAAAAAATATATTTTCTTGGTCACATTGTTTCAAAAACTAGCATAACTATTGATCCATCTAAAAAAAAGTTGTTGAAGAGTGGACAAGGCCCACAAATATAATCGAGATCCATATTTTTTTTGGTTTGGCAGGTTTTTACTGGAGGTTTGTTGAAATTTATTCGTGGTTATCTAGACTAATGACTAAGTTAACTTGAAAAGGTGTTATGTTAATCGGGACAAAAGAATGTGATGACTGTTTTCAGGAATTGAAAAGAAGACTATTGAATGCTTTAGTTTTGGAACTACCTTCTAGAAATGGTGATTTTGTTATCTTCAATGATGCTTCATTGAAAGGACATGGTTTTCTTTATGCAGAATGATCACGTAATATTTTTTTGATTCGCGTTAGTTGAAACCTCATGAGTTATATTACCCTACACATGATTTGGAATTATCTTCTATTTTCCGTTTCTAAAAAAATTTGGAGGGATCATTTCAATGGTGTAAAATGTGAAATATATACTAACCACAAATGTTTGATGTATATATTCACTCCAAAACATTTGAACATGAGACAGAGGAGATGGTTTGAATTAATCAAGGATTGTTATTTCACGATCTACAACCATCTAGGAAAAGGAAATAAAGTGGATGATGCTTTGAGTCGAAGATGTAATAATTCATTAACCATGGTTTGATTGGAATGAGAAGTATTGGTTTTTGATTTTATGAAATTTTGGCATAGAATTTATTGCTGTAGGAAATTAATCTATTTTATTTGAGGTGTGAGTGAGATAATATCTATCAGACAGAATTAAGAAAGCGTGGAAGGAAGATAGTGAGTTGTAGAAAATTGTAGAGTTGGTTCAGAAGATCATGTTTCCTGATTTTAACATTGATTATGTTTGCATTTTGAGATTTGGAAAGAGATTATCCCAAACTTGTGATTCATAGTTGAATAATGAGTTGTTATGTGAAGCTCATTGTTCTTTGTTTTTAGTTTTTCCTGGTAGTACTAAGATGTACAGAGATCTTTGAGAGTATTACTGGTGGGATGGAATGAAAAGAGATATTGCTAAATTTACTATGAGGTTTTTGACTTGTCAGTAGGTTAAAGCAGAGTGGCAGTTATCGAAAGGGATTTTTCAGTCTTTACCAGTTCCAGAGTGAAAATGGGAAAATATATCCATGAACCTCATTGTATGATTACCAATTAAATCTTGAGGTAATAATGAAATATGGGTTATTGTTGATCGATTGACTAAATCTTCTCATTCCCATCCTATTCGAGATAATTTTTCTCTGGATCTATATTCTCATTTGTATGTTAAAGAGATAGTCAGGTTGCATGAAGTTCCTATCCCAATTGTATCTCATCATGATCCCAGGTTTAATTCTAACTTTTGGAAAGGACTTCAGTAGTCGTTGAGTACTAAATTAAATTTTAGTACAAATTTTCATCCTCAATCAGATGGGCAGTAAGAATGAACAATTCAGACCTTAGAGAATATGCTACGTGCTTTTTCACTGGATTACTAGTGATGGTGGGACCAATATATTTCTTTGGTTGAATTTTCATATAATAATAATTTTCATTCCAGTATATATACGGCTCCATTTGTGGCATTATATGGGAATTGATGTTGATCTCCATATTTTTGGGATGAGGTGGTGAAAGGAGGTTAATGGGACCAAAATTGGTATAAGAGATCGGAAAAAATTTCAGTTGATTCAGATGCACATGAGTATATCTCAGAGTAGGAAGAAATGTAATGCGGATTACCTGAGGAAGGATCTTCTTTTGAGGTATGTGATAATGTATTTCTCAATATTTCTCCATGGAAGAGTGTGATGTGTTTTGGTAAAAGGGAAAGTTGAGTCGGAGGTTCATTGGACCTTATGAATCCTGGAGAATGTTGCATCAGTTGCATATAGAGTCCCTTTACCTCCTTGTTTATCCCATGTACTCAATGTTTTTCATGTTTCAATGTTGTGAAAGTATATGCCAGATCCATCTCATGTTTTGAGCCGAGAGATAGTTCAGTTTGAAGAGAATCTCTCTTATGAGGAACAACCTGTTCAAATTCTTCACCGAAGAGAGAGATTAATGTGGAATAAGGTAATTCACCATGTAAAAGTTTTATATAAAAACCGTAAGGTTAAAGAGGCAACATGGCAATCTAAAAATTCTAAAAAGGATAAATACCCACCACTTATTTGATAAGTGAATAAAAATTGCGAGGATGCAATTTCCAAAAGGGGGGAAGGATGTAACACCCCAAGTAAATAACAAATAATACATTTTCATAATTATTAATATTTTTAAATTAAATATTAATTTTACTTTAAAGGGGTTTCTATGTACGATGGAATACCCGATACGCAACAACGAGTTTTTTTGAAATCTTATGTTGCACACAAGGCTGAGTCATACTAACATAATAATAATATAATATTATTAATTTAAATTGTAGTTAACGGCTAGCCATTGTAATGGTGGGAATGAAAAAAAATAACTATAATATTATTATACATGTTTTTTAAATGTTTTTACATTTATCCAATAAAAGTTAGAGGCTTAAAATGTGAATTAATCATATTTTAAGCATAAATACTCTAATATTCTTTAAAAGGTGGATTTACTGCCTTTTAATGCAGAACCCTATTTAAATCTAGTTTTGGTCACTTTTATATCTTCTATTTTTCAAAATTAAATTCTTCTTTAGAATAGGGACATCAAAATTGACTTGGGTTAATTTTTGTTATTTTTTTGAAAAAAATCATTTTTAAATGAATAGTGAAAAATAATATATTTTAATTTAAAACTACCTTTTAATATAATTCATTTATATGGATAGATTATCTTTTTAATTGGTTTTACAATTTAATTAGATTATATTTTTACCATTTCATCCAATTTTGTTCATTGGAAGTAATTTCACTTTGAAATAGGACATAAAAAATGTCAAACATTGGAGAGTTATTATATCTTAAAAACATGCTTTTTTGTTTTGGAAACATGAATTAATTTTAAATTAATTATTGAAACTTATATGTATTTAATTTGGTAAAATAGAAATCATTTTTGAATTAGGAACATCTAATATTTCTTGGGGTGAATTTTTGGTATTTTTCTGATAAACATCAATTTTTGATGAATAGTGAAAATGCTGAGTAGTAGTTAAAAATGCTGACTTTTTCATTTAAATGTAATTTTACCACTTATGTGAATTAAATTGTTAAAATACGACATACATGGTTTTTATTATTAAGTAAACCGTGGTTCATTAAGATGAAAATATTTTTTGGAGAATAATAACTTTTGACTTTATTTACCACGGTTAAAGGTAAATAGGGTAATTCAAGGTAAATACAATATTATAATAATATAAAATTACCTTAACACTTGTCATAACCTTATTGGATGAGTAATTTCTGAACATGACAATCATTGTGTAAGACTTTTTTCCTTTTAACGCTACTTGGGTAAAATAATGATATTAATAACTTTTTATTTTATGTCAAAATAAAAATATCATAAACATGTATTGTTTTGAGAAAAAACATTTAATGTGGGGTTATATAATTGATATATTTGACTATAAATAGTCATTATAATTCAAAAATATTTTCATACATTATGGTATTTTTTTATAATTTGTAGACATTAAATAAATTAAATTATTTATGACACAATAATGATGCAGTGTTTACCTCACCGATAAATGATTTAAATAAATAAGAATATATAGATTAATATAATATCCAAAAACCTTTCCAATTATTATTTTATGATTTTATTTCGACAATGAGACATATTATATTCAACTTTAAATAGTTTTGGACATTTTGAAACTGAAAATCATTATATAATAAAGTAATATTTTCACACATTCCTAAAGTGCCCCCACCCCCTTATAAAAAGACATCACCTGAAACCCATTATTCAAATGTCTCAAGCCCCCTGCCTCATCCATTCTCTACCAAAATAAGATCTACATATCCTTTTATTACCCTAAGAAGCCTTACCTTAGGCAGAAGGCACTTCAAGTATCCCTTTTGGTTCAAACCAAATGGAGTTACCCAATTTTGAGGTAATGTCTTCTCTTAAGTTATTTTGTTTTACTTTACTTCTCCAACCACATAAAATATTTTTATTTCTATATATTCTAACAAAACCAGTATCCTCAATATACTAGGTTGTTTTTATGATATGTATTTGAAGTACACTTACACACACCATCATCTAATGGGTAAATATCATACTGTTTATGTGGACAATAAACTAACACCTCACGAAACGATGATTGTCAAATCTTCTCTTTACACCTCTTATAGTGGAAATTATGATGGAATTAATTTATATATGATATATATTATATTTATATGTTTTTCTGTGCTTCTATATTTTTCATTTATAGAATACCATTATGGATTCCATTGTAGGTAAATACGATAATCTCATTTGAAGAAGTGCGGACTACCACCCCCTCAATGTGATATGACTCATTCATTCCATAAATGAAATGTATACAAGATGGAGTTACTAAGATTATATATATGATATTATACTAGAATAATAATATACCTATGTATCATTATATTTTCATTCAATTAAATATGAAATAGACATGAAAGTAGAATTCATGTGTACGTATGGCTAACCGTCTCCATTAATGGTGCATTTCGTTTCTTACCTCCAAATGTTATGTACTATTATAAATACATGTATAAATTGGATATATATGATATATAAATCATGAATATTTTTTTATATAATGAAATTTTGACCACATGAACAACTTTTAATTATAAGACGTACATTTTTTTCTCAAGTACCAAATATCGACAAAATGATCATTATTAACAAAAATGATTACACAATGTTTATAACATTGAAATAAGTGATATTAAAAAAAATAAACATGAAATTTTTTCTAAATCAAGTATAAAATAACTTTAGTTTATTATTCAGGAGATTAAAGAACAAATGAGTCAATTCAGACATCAGGTAAGGGACTTCGCCTCAATCTCATTTCATTGAGGCATATTTTGTTTTATACACGATTTTCTTTTATACACTGTATAAACCCCTTTTACATTTCATTTCATTCAAAAGTAATATTTTCATACATGAATTTTTACTAAATGACCAAAAAGAATGTTTCTTTTTATATAAGTGATGAGAAAGACCTTTTCCTCCTCCGGTAGTATTATTTGATCTTTTGGCTTCCATAACAAGTCGTAATGTTTTTAAAAGGAAAATATGTACCATATACTATGTTACATATTTTGGTATTGAAAATTGTTTTTATAATGGATTTTTATGTCAATATATTTAAATAATATATTTTGATTGAAATGTGGAAATGTTAAGTTCCATTTATATTTGTTTTATGTGTTATGAATATGTTATGGTTCTTGGGAATTGTTACATATAAGAGTGGTTCTGTGATAAACCTAGGGTGGGTGAGCTTGAGATAGCTCCCTAATGCATTGGGTAATGTGACAGAGGTAAAAATGAATGATTCTCCTAAGATATTTAGGGAATATACTATGATGGGTATTCCAAATGTAACTCCATATGTATATATGAAGGCTACAACGTAAGTATGTTATGGATGCCAAAAGTTACCTTTATAATTTGTGATTAGTATTTAAATCTTCAGATTTCTTGAGGTATGTTAAAGAGCTTATGTTATATATATATTGATGAACTGATGTTTTCTTTCTTTGTTTTATAACCCTTACTGAGTTTTTTATGCTCATCCCAGGTTTTGAAATGTTTTTTCATAGGACATAAAGATGGATATGGTCAGGGATGGAATCATAGAAAAGTCAGGCAATCTAAAACATGGGACTAGACATGAATCTTTTTTTTCAAGATTTTTTATTTTATGAAAAAATGGAAACTAAGTAGAAGTTTTTACCTTGTAATTGTTTAGAGGAAATGTAATAGTTTTGGCATAATTCTCTTCAAATCTAATCCTGAAAAGATCCTCAATGTGAATTATTCATTTAATTCAATAATATGTAATGTTTATGGCTAGTTACATATAATTTTTTTCTTCAACTCCCCCAACTATGAACCTTGAATCTTCATCTAATTATATTTATTAAGAAAATATTTTCTCAAATGGTTATTAGGGTAATAATAAAAGTGTAATTAGGGATTAAATTTTAGGTGGCATGTTTAGGATTGGGATTTAAATCTCCTTTAGGGTTGGGATCCATGTTGGTATGGTAGAGGCCGTTGTATTTTTTTTAAAAGGGGTCATTTGTTGTTGTCATGATCCATACCTAATGTGTGATTAATCCTTCCACCCTTAGTTGAATGTTGGGGAAAAATTATCATAATTATTTTGAGGTTGTGTTTTTTTCTACTAATATGGTATCAAAGGTAATACATCAACCAAATCCTTCATCTCTTGTAGTTGGGGGGGGGGGGGAATAGTCAATTAGTTGCCTATTTTAGTAAAAATTCCACAAGCCCTCGAATGTGTGAGTTTTGATTTCTTTTGATCGAATTCAATTTTCCTCACCATAGTTGTCAAATAATCAAAAATTGTAATAATTAAATTACATTCAATAGAATATGGAATAATATGATGTACTCCTCTAACATTTGGGGAACCTATATCGACAAATATTTCTGAGTTTTTTTCTTCTTGTTTATCAATGCATGTGAAGTTACTTGTGATTTTTTATCCAATACCCCTCTAGCCGCAACATCCACCTTGCTTCTCTATATATTGTGAAGACTTCATAGAAGTACTGAATAAAAAGTTGGTAAATAATTTTGGGAAGCAGGATTCTTACATACGTCTTCTTGAATCATTCACAATACTCATACATTTTTCTTCTTTCTTATCCATGATCCCTGTGATCTCCTTTCGAATGGTATTGTTCCTAGATTCCAAATAAAAATATTTATGAAATGAACTTTAAAACATTCCAACATGTTAAATCATTAGGTTGTTTGTAATACATCCAATCCTTTATAGTTCCATCAATTCAAAATGGGAATTATCTTAGTTTTATTTAATATTAAGTAACATTACGTGGTTTCATTATTGAGCATAAAATATTGAATTATTTACGGTTTCTGTGTGTGGGCTGTCACTAGATAATCCATGAAATTAAGGATGAAGGTGAAATAACTAATATTTCATCTCAATTTCTAATTTGGATTTTGGATATACAATTCATGTAGTTTGATGTTTAATATCACGTGAATCCATCTCTATAATGGTCTTATTGATTTATAATTTTCAAAAATTGGATCTATTTTAATATATGTTTCATATGGGATTCATATTTATAATTCCTAGAGTAGAGGAATTACCTAGTTTGATAAATTTAGACACTTACGATTCATCTTGATAGTCTAATTTGATCCCTAATGCTACCTTCAATCTCAGGTACTATATCAATGAAATTATTTGGTTGGTATATTTCCATAAGTTATTGAAAAGGGAGAAAAAATATTAGTAGACATCAATATCAATAAATGTGTTTTCAATTGATGGAATAAAGAACAAGAGGTGGCTAATGAAGAACAGAAAATAAAATGGTGGAGACTAAATGAATCAAAATAATAAATAAGAACTACTAACTTACCCAAAAGTGGTTGATGTAAAACATTTTATTCCACATCAATCACACCAATTTGAACAGTTCTATCATGGGTGCATTCAAAAATATATTAGATTTAACTAATTATTTCACAATTTATTACCTAGGGAATTATCCCAAGGATGAAGTGAATCAATCAACCATTAAAAAGAAAAAAGAAACACTGCAAATTAGTGAAAAATTGAAAAATTATCAGGGGGTTTAATTTAGAGATATTCAGAATATAGAGGAAACCATCAAATGAGAATGAATAATAAAGGTCATAATTTCATTAAAAAGTAACATGAGATAAAATATTTAATATAATATACTTCCAAAAAAATTTATTTATCATTATCCCATACTATTATAATTTATTATATTCTAATATTCTAAAAATATCAACCTCTGAACCCTATGAAAACTAAAATGACATCAAATTTTGGAAAAATGTTCCCTGTGTCAACTTTGGGAGTTCCAGTTATAGTACAATACTTTGATTTTACCTAAAATACAACTTTTTGTCATTGGACTGTTATGAATGCATCTCCTAACTATATTGGAGAATTAATTGGTATTGGGGATGCGACTTGAACAAAAAAAATTCTTTCATAAATTGACTCGATTCTGCAATTGAAGTTTCACTCACATGATTAACAAAAGTCTATCCATGTGGTCAATTTCCAATTGATAGACATTCAATGAAATTAAAAAAAATTAATTGATCAAATTTAATGAAATATAGTATATTCATGAAATCAATGAAAATAAATTAATGGATTAGGTATTAGTTCAACTACAAATGAAACCACTCTTCCATGGGTGGTGTTTTCACCATAGATATATTTTCCATATGCATTGGATTGAAACGGGAACAACCAAATTTGTATCCACTCATAGAATAAACCACAAAAAATAAAAATAAAAACATGAAAATATAATAACATTGATGCTGAATTGAGAAAATATCATGTAATATGAATAAAAAAAAAATAAAACCAAAATAGATGTGGGAGGGGAGAGCCTTCTTGGAAGAGATATTTGAACAAGGACTTACTACTTACAAGAGGTGTGA